>CM076249.1:10282185-10867185 GCA_038380765.1 Odontothrips loti
CCCATCTTTGGCGAGGGCCTCTGGCGGCGGCGGCTCTCTTTCGCACCGCCGCCGCCGCCGCCGTCCTCGACGCCGTCTTCTCGGTGGGGAGAAAGAAGAATAAGAGGGCGGTGGCGAAGACGAACAAGTCGCCAAGAAGAGTGAGTCCCGGGTGAGGGGGCGGAGCACGGCGGAGCAACGCGCAGTCCTCCAGGACCGGCGGCGCCCTCTTTTCCCTCCTAATTACCGCTCCCGGCCCGGCCCGACCCGAGGTGGACCCCGTGAGGCCGGCGCCGAGCTCTCTTTGGCCCGAGCAGGGTCGTCGTCGCTCTTCGCGCTGCGACAAGACTCACGCCACGCCCCGCCACGCCCCGCCCCGCCCCGCCACGCCCTGCCCGCGCCACGCCACGCCCCGCCACGCCCCGCCCCGCCCCGCCACGCCCTGCCCGCGCCACGCCCCGCCGTGCCCCGGATTCCGGGAGTAAATGTAAACCCCAGACGTGTGCACGCGCTCGCACTTGTCAGCGCGACAAAGGCAGGCGAGGAGGCGCCCCCTCCGCGTCGTACGCTTTCGGGGGCAGACTCGATCCGGACAAAAGCAGCGCGCCGGCTGCTGTTACAAACGTGTCGGCTGGCGGGTCCCGGTGGGGCCGCGGGGGCGTGGCCGGGGGCGCGGCGCGGTGCGTGACACGAGCTTTGTGTTGTGCGCACCGTCTCCGTCACCGGGCCGGGCTGGACATGACAAGTGTGCTGCCGCCGGCACACGCCCCACACCTCACAGGGAGCAAGCTGCAGGCCCCAGGCAGGCCCCAGGCAGGCCCGCGATAGCGCCCGGGAGGTAGGCAGGCCCGCGGCGCGGCCGTGTTCGGCGGTACAGCAGGCAGCAGGTTGACAGGCGCTGAGCGGCGCTCGGAACGCAGCCAGCGGGGAGAGGCGTCAAGTCAAAGGTCTTCAACGGGTGGGTCTGTCGGGTCCGGCGTATTTTGAGTGTGAGAGAGACGGATATAGCACGTTTCGGCGCGTCTGCGACTCCATCGCATCGGAACATACGGCCAAGAACCGTGTTCGAATCCCGCCGGGAGCAAGCGTTTTCAGCCCACTTCCTGAACACTTTTACTCATTTGAGCTCGTGTCCGTGGCTCTAGAAAACATTTATAATGCCTAGTCATTGTTAAAATCTCGAAAAACCAGAGAGGAAGGGTCGGTGTACCGGCGGCGCCGGGACTCGAAGCAGGATCCCAGCTTGAATTTGGCCAGGTCCGGCCGGGTCCAGTTAGACCCAACGCGTCAGACCCGACCCGACCCGACCCGGAGGCTTTCTGCCGGCAGCGGGACCCGGCAGACCCGCCCGTTGAAGATCTTTGCCGTCAAGTGCGGTTCGGAGGGGCCCCGGGGGGGAGGGGGCTGCGGGGGCTGCGGGGCTGCGGGGGCTGCGGGGGCTGCGGGGGCTGCGGAGGCCGTTCCGGGTGTCAAAGTTTTGGCACCACCATGCCAAGCTCACCGCGTCGCGCCGCATGTACCTGTGCAGCCACACTGACCCCACCTGTCAAACTCCATTGCCGGCGGAGCACGCCGAAACTAATCCGCCTCCACTCTTGGTTCGTCTCGCACACACACACGCTCGCACGCACGCACGCACGCCCACGCACGCACGCCGCGGTGCCCGCCATGGCTTCGCCGTCGCCCGAACCCTTCCCTCTCGCTGTCAGCCTTGGCGTATTGGCTGGCCTGCCGCGCGGCCGCCGAACCGGAACGGACTCCGACATGTCGCCGCCATCGTCCTGCTCGCGTCGTGTTTGGCTCAGCGCGGCGGCACGCGTGCGACACGGGTTCGAATACCGGACACGGACTGACCGTTTTCTTTTCTCTTCGGCGAAGGCCCGACGCTCACGCACGCCGCGGGGGGAAGCCTTTTCATTCGAGCAGAATTATTCTCTTCTCACTTTACTGAGAGCGAGAGAGAGAGAGAGAGAGAGAGAGAGAGAGAGAGAGACAGACATACACACCGTTAGAGAGAGACAGAGAGGGCGTAACCGTACTCACTCCGTCGTCCTGATTCTTGTTTTGTTTCTGTATGCGTGTCCATACTGTGACGCGGGGCGCACGAGAGGTTTGTGTGCGTTTGTTGTCCGTCATCTGTATGTGCGGACTGTCCGGGACCCTTCGCCGCACGTACGTCCACACGACCCCCCCCCCCCCCCCCCCCCCCTTTTCCCTCCCCGTCCGCTGCCACGCGCCCTAGTTCCGGTTCCTTTTCACATGACGAAGACAGTCGTTTTTTCCCCCCCTTTAGGCGTCGGTGTGTGCTATGTGTGTGTCTGTGTGTGCGTGTGCGTCGAATAAGGAGGGCCGAGGGGGCTGCGGGGGCCGTGGGGACTGCCGGGGTGCTGCACGAGGGGCTTCCTTCTCGCGCCGAGACTTAATCCCCGGAAAGGCCATAAAAAAGGCGCTCTCGGCTCCCGAGCTTCTCATTGCGAGCAGGTTGCAGAGCCCCCGCAGCCCCTGAAGCCCCTCCCCTCTCGCCACGCGGCGCCTTGCATCCCCTCTACCGGGGCGCATCAGTCTCCCTACCGAGCGGGGTGAGTTGTAACACTGCCCTGGATCTCATCCCCTCTCCTGCTCCTTGCCGACCAGCCGACACGGCTTGTAATCCAACCCCGAAGAAAGCCGCACCCTGTCAGACCACACCAACCACGCCCGCTGCTGGAACGAGATGACGTAATGGCGACAAGACTTGGGCCGTCTCTCCTCATTCTGCTCCCTTTTTTTTTCTTTTTTTATTCCCTCCGGAGCAGCGGGGGATCAGCGAGGAGTCAATGACTTCGCGCAGCTGTTGCCTCCATCACTTCGGGCTTCGGGGGCGCCGGGAGGGGAAATTGGGATTGTGCATCGCGAAACAGAAACAATGGTCGCGGTCCGAGCCCAATAGCCACCGTGCGTGGAATACAGCGCTGTTCTGCCCCGACCGCCACTCCCCACAGCAGGGTTTACAGCGGTAAAGTAGGCCTTAACAGGGCGCCGCGGCGCAATAAGAGAGTGCGGCGTAGCAAACAGCGGCAACGCATACTTGTCTACTGCAGATTCAAAATAAGGCTCGTTAACACTCCGTGCCTAAAAATTAAAACAAATACAAACATATCCCTAAAACATTAAGATTTTTTTTTAAAGCGCACAAAAAACAACTTTAGAAACGGCTTCAGCTTTCGATTCAGATTCAGAAGGGGGTGTACATTGTGCACTTGCACCACAAACTCCGGTGTTATTTCCTCGTTGGTGCGCGCTCGGCTCGCGGGTCCGTATAATCCTGCCGGCCCCCGCACGGCACGGCTCCGCACGGCACGGCCTCCTTGCTTTGGGCTCGGCTTCGCGGGTATTAACGATCCATTGTCAACGAGGAGGTGAGCGGGGTGCAACTGATTCGACCTCTCGCCCGCACTGCACGGCCGCGGACCCCCCCCCCCCCCCCCGACCCCCAACCTCTTCACACGGCTGCCTCCGCGCACGCAACACCGTCACCGCCTCGCGTGGTGCGGTGCGGTGCGGTGCACATCCTGGTCTGGTGCAGCACAGCTGTACTGACTCCACGGCGGCGGCCCGGCGGCGGCTGGCGGCCGGACGCGGCGGAATGCACCGGCAGACACGCCTCCATCAGACCGCGCTGCTTCTGCTGCTGCTGCTGCTGCTGCTGCTGCTGCTGCTGCTGCTGCTGCTGCTGCTGCTGCTGCTGCTGCTGCCTTCCCTTTCCTTCCCTCCGCCGGCGTTAGTTTGCTACACATCGGCCGCGCGGCGCGTACTGCTTGTCGCTGGGCATCAGGCCGCCGCCGCTGCCAGGCGCTAGTTATTTCCTTATTGATCGGACATGGCACCGCGTGAGTGAGAAGGAGATAGAAACAGAGGAGGACAAGATACACTGGAGAGTGAGAGAGAGAGAGAGAGAGAGAGAGAGAGAGAGAGAGAGAGAGAGAGAGAGAGAGAGAGAGAGAGAGAGAGAGAGAGAGAGACATGGAGGTGAGAACGGGGTACACTCAGCACCAGCAGGCCACATGCTGCAGCCTGAAAGGGAGAGTGTATGTGCCGGTGTCGTGTACACGACTTCTCTGTTTACCTTTCACCTCTCTCTCTTACACACACACACACACACACACACACGCAAGGGGGGGGGGCAGCAACTAACTACAAGCAAATTAAATCAGCTTAACTGAGTTTGGCGGCAGGACGACACGGCGCGCCCCGCGTGTGCCTCCGAGGGGGCCGCCGTCGTCGACCCACGCGGGCCCCGGCCATGCTCAGGCAGTGCGTAATCGTGGTGGTGCCGGGGGAGAGGCGAGGACAACAGCAATTTCCTCTAGACCGCCCGGAACCGAATGACGTATCCGGGAAAAGACAGAGAGGATGAGAAGGACGAGGAGAGAGAGAGAGAGAGAGAGAGAGAGAGAGAGAGAGAGAGAGAGAGAGAGAGAGAGAGAGAGAGAGAGAGAGAGACGCCCCTCTGTCACTGTCATGAGCCGGGCAGCAGCGTCCCCTGCACCGGGCAGCAGCCACTGTATGCTGCTGAGGCCAAAGGGGTGAAGGGTGAAGGGGCGTGGCGGGGCGGGGCGGGGCAGACCCCCGCACGCTGCTGTTGCTAAATTACATTCATTTCCACGCGGCCTCTCCCCGGCTCCGCCGCACACACTTTGTCTCTTCGAGATCTCGGCCGCTATACCAGACTTAATGGCGTATACGCGCCTCTGTTTGCAAAATTCCTCTCCCCCCCCCCTCTCTCTCTCTCTCTCTCTCTCTCTCTCTCTCTCTCTCTCTCTCTCTCTCTCTCAGTCTGTCTCTTTTTCCCTTCACTGGAATGTCATCGACGCACGAAGCAAAAAGACAGCCGGAGCCCGCAGTGAGCGGACGGTTGTCGGCTGTCAGTGGGCCGTCCAACGCTGCAGTCCGAATTCGGCTGCAACGCGTTCCCGGTCCGGTTTGATATAGTCGGACGTAAAAGAAAATGAAAAAAAAAAATGCGTACGCCGCGCACTGCAGGGGCGGGGCGGGGAAGGGGTTGGGCGCTGCCATTAAATAGAGTGCACATCACGGTGGGTCCGTTGGCCGACAATGTTGCAGGGGGAGGGACAGAGACAGAGAAGCATGTCCTTGTGTCAGGCTGTCGCCTCTGCGGCGACCTTCGGAATCGGTCTATATTCAATATTACCGCCCGTTGTGCGCTTTGTGGGGGGAATAAAACACTTTTTACGCCGGCGGGCTCCGGTCCGGACTCGGGCAGACTCCGGTGCGTAGAGGTATGTGGCATCTCAAAGCATCGCAAAGCACCAGGCATGCAGCTACTGCAGTGCAGTATACATAGGCCGGGAGAAGTATGGAGGAATGTTGGTCAGGTGGAAACCATCAAAAGAAATACGCCAACACGGTTTTTATCGGTTTCCATCCCCGACTTGTTTGCCTTTTCCTTTGCGCGCGCCGTGCGGCGTTTTGAAGCCTGACGTGCTGACGAGTACGAAGCGTAGTTAAGAAGAGAGTTAGCTCTGCCAAGAGCTACACGGAGAAAGAAGATTAGTGGTCGCAACCAATTTTCAAGTTGATTTTCAGACAAGCAGTAAATTGCTGTTCGGAGAACTAAAATTTTGTACGGGAAACTAAATTTTAGTTGCACTAACAGAAAGGTTCGTTCTGGCACTAAACAATTTTTTTCTTCTTTTTGCGGCCTTTTGCTCCTTCAGCGAACCTCTGCGCGTTGGAACAGCTAACGTTGCGTTGGTGCAACTGAAATTTCGTTCCAACAAAATTTTTAGTTCTCCGAACAAAAATTTACTGCTTTAGGTGGTTGATTGGTGTCAGTATTAGTGCGACAACCAATCTTTTTGCTCCTTGTAAAACGTCAGCACTGCAGCGCAACACGACGGGCGATGACTTCTCGCCGAGCGTCAGCGCGTCGGGGGCTCCGGCAGCTCCGGTCGTGTCGGCATGGAAGCCGATGGCATCTCACGTAGCCGAGGGCCCTGCCCGCCCCTGCCCGCCCCTGCCCGTCCCTGCCGCCCTGCCCTCTGTCCGGTGCAGGCCCCGTCTGCCCGGCTCTCTGGTCTCCAGTTCCACCCCAAACTCTGCCACCCCCCCCCCACCCCCTCGGAATAAGACCTCCCCCTCCGCCCCCCGGTACTATGGGGCTCTGCCCCGCATCAGCTTACATAAATCTGGGCTTTAGGGTATCGTGGACGCCCCGGCGGCCCGGCGGGCGGTCTCCGCTGGTCTTCGCTGGTCTCCACCCCCCGACGTGGCCGGCCGGCGTACAAGCGGCGCGGCGGGCGGGGGCAGCGGGGGTGTTGGGGCGCATGCAACTCTCTTTCCGTCCGCTCCCTTCCAGGGCTCCGCGGGGGGCCAACAGCGGCCAACACGTCCCCTCGCTCAGACCGCGGCTCTTAAGCCCCTGCCGCTGCTGCCGCTGCTGCCGCTGCTGCCGCTGCTGCCGCCCAGCAGCCGGTCAGCCGAGGCCGGTGTAGTGCCGAGGCCACAAAGGCGGCGCCTCCACGGCCTGTTATTACCGCCTGCAGCCCGCGGCCTCAGCAGCTAAGCAGCGCGCTTTGAAATGAAACGAAAACCATTAAAGAGAGGGCTCTGCTCCGCG
Source organism: Odontothrips loti (assembly GCA_038380765.1). Lineage (NCBI taxonomy): Eukaryota > Metazoa > Arthropoda > Insecta > Thysanoptera > Thripidae > Odontothrips > Odontothrips loti. Next base: position 10,288,784 of record CM076249.1, read on the forward strand.
CGGCCAAGCTCCAGGCGCGTAGGTTCCGGGCGCGTAGGCTCCGGGCGGCCAGGGCTCCGGGTAGCTCCGGGTAGCTCCGGGTAGCTCCAGGCGGGTAGGCTCCGGGCGGCCAGGGCTCCGGGTAGCTCCGGGTAGCTCCAGGCGGGTAGGCTCCGGGCGGCCAGACTCCAGCTCTGGGTAGCTCCGGGCGGCCAGGTTCCGGGCAGGCAGGCTCCGGGGCGTCGTGACATTTACTCTGCGGCCGGTGGCCCTCAACACTCCGGCCGGCCGTCGCGCGCCAACGCCGGGCGCCCGTACGGGGAAAGTGTATCAAATCTCGGGCACGCGCTGCATAAACCCGTCGTGTGGCCGCACAGTTTGAGTTGACAGGGGCCGCTGCCGCTGCCGCTGCCGCCGCCGCCGCTGCCGCTGCTCATGACAATACGATGACTCCGGGCGTGCCGCGCGGTCCGGAGTGCGTTTGCCTTGCGTTACGCGGCGGCGGCGGCTCCGGGACTCCGGGACGGGGGAGAGACGGAAACGTTTTCCTGGAGATTGAGATTTATATGCCTCCGGGCGTGGCGCGGCACGGCACGGCGCGCCACCCGAAGGGAGGCGTTGCGGCGGGCTGCTGCTGCGGCGGCGGCTGCGGCTGCGGCGCCAGCAGTGGACGATACGTAATAGAAAGCACCGCCTTTTGTCCCACAAAACACTGATTATTTCGCACAAGGCGGTGCCGGGACGGCTTAAAACAGGGCCGCTCTTTGTTGTTGTCCTCGACTGCCGGCGGCGGCAAACATAAACGACAAAACGTACTTACTCTGCTCTGCACCGGAACCATTTTTAAGGCAGTCACTGCGACGACTGAATTCTTACAAGCGTCAGGTTAAGTTAGGTTCCCAAGGTTGAGGGGGGGGGGACGTATTTTTGTTTTCTTCCTAAAGAATTGCGAAGCAGAAATTTCCCTTGATTTGAGACCAAAGTTTCCCTCCCCCACTAAAAAAAAAAAAAAAAATCTTTCCGTGAACCTTGTGAACCTGACCTGTTTCCGTTGTGTTGCAGGGTGGCCGCGCCAATGACCGCAGGTCGCGGCAGCGGGGCGACGGCCGCAGCCACGACGGGGGCCGGGCCTCTGGCATCGCCGCCCCCGGACGTCGTGTGGGGCGTGCGGCTGCACGCGTGAGGCGCGTGCGTGCGTGCGTGCGTGTGTGTGTGACCGTGCGCAAGGACCCCTCGCTAACCCGACATGATGATGGACACAGAGGAGATCAGCAAGATGGTGGATAACGTCTACAAGGTGAGTGCAGGCAACAATCCCGCCATCTAGAGCCGGCACCCCAAATCCCTCCCCTCCCCCTCGCCAAAAAAAGCAAATAATAATAATAATAAAATAATAATAAAGTAACGCGCTTAGTTTGCTTCGGTAGTGTGTCTTGAGCCTTTCAGGCTGCAGTTTCGGAGACCCCGGGTTCAAATACTGGCCTTGGATTTGATTGCCTTTCCACCCAATTTTCTAGTGTAGCAAACTCTTTATGGCCAACCCCACAGAGGGGCGTTTTTTCCTTCAATAACTTTCCCGAGTTTAGCGACAGCGGGCAGTTCGAACTGTGTCCTATCACTGCATGACTGTGGGCGTGGGCCTCTGTTTGTTTCGTCTATCCCCCTTCCCCTTACGGCTAAACGCCACAGAGTTTCATCGAGAATTTTCGGGACGAAAAAAAGAAAGTTTTCGACAACTTTTGGCGGCGTGGCGTGTGGCGACAACAGAAGCACAACGAAGGAAAAGAGTTTATCCTTTCCTCTTGTCTCCCTGCCATACAGAGCTAGAGAAAAAGAGTAAAAGAGAAACGCCCCGCTGGCCCTGCTCCCCCCAAAAAGATGAAAATATCACGGCAGCAGGCAGAAAAGAAAAACGCGCAGAAATAAAGTGGAAGGGGGTGGGGATGTCGAAAAGTTGCAGAGACTTTGTTTTAACAGTGGGAAAAGACACACGGGGGACATAAGGCGACTTCAGCCGGCCGGGCCGCCACCGGCCGGCTCAGACGGGCCTGGCACCCATTCCCACCCCCACCCCACACACGACATGGAATCCTACTTAAACTTTACGTACACACGCAAAGTTCATGGCACGGTCCTCTCTAGCCAGGATGTTGTGTCAAGCTCAAAGACGCCCTCTGTGTTCGTGTTGACCTTGCCCCCCCCCCCCCCCCCCGGCCTGGGCCCAGCATAGGCTTCGCATCTGCTGGACCATCGAATGATAACGGCGGGGGAAAACAAAGTCGGTTTTCACCTCCGATTCTGTTGACACATCTGAGGTTACCGGTCAGTGAAGAAATCCGCACAGGTGCGAAAATCACACCGTCTGATGCCCAGTCTGCCGCTGCGGGTATTCGATCCTGGGTCCCCTGGCCCGGCGGCAGGGCAGGTGGCGCGGCGTGGCGGGGGCGATGGGATTCGGTCAGGGGCCCGAGGGTACGGCCCGGCGTGCCGCGCGTGTGCTGGGAACGGGATCGGGTTCGAGGTGCGGAGGGGGCGGCACGGGGGGCGGTGCGGGGGGCGGGCGGGGGGCGTTGTGCAACGTCTGGGGGCGGGGAGAGGAGAGGGCAGCGCGAAAGAAAGATAGAGAGCCGGGAGACGGCCGTACGGGTATCTGAGGTGAGCAGACAGACTGTCTTGCATATCGCCCAGAGCACGTCCGCCGCAGCACACACGCACATTCACACACACACACACACACACGGGCGCACGCACACGCACAAACACACACGCTGCATCACGACCATATGCGCTGCTATGCACCATGGGAGTCCTCGCAGTCAGACCAGAGAACGTATACTTTTACGCAGCGCATACGCGCGCGCGCGCGCGCGCGTGTGTGTGTGTGTGTGTGTGTGTGCGCGTGCGTGCGTGCCTGCCTGCACCGTGCGATCTAGGCCCTCATAGAAATCGCACGGCACGAGCTCAGCAGCGTCCGTACTTTTGAATTTTTGACAAACGCCTGGTGCGGTTGCATACCCGGAACGTGTGTGTGTGTGTGTGTGTGTGTGTGTGTGCGCAGTACGGAGTGAAGCAACAACAACGCATGGCTCACTACTCACGGACTGGGGGATCCCTGTCGGGGGGGCGTCAGGGACCGTCATCGGGGACCGGCCGCCGCAAAAAGCCTGTCGCTCCCCTCTCGTCTCGATCCCGTCAACGCGCTGCCACTGCCGCACCACCACCACCACCACCACCACCACCACCACCACCACCACAACCACCACCACGGAACCACGTCGTCACCTGGCGTCGCCCAGAAATGTCAAAACGTGCATTCCAGAGGCAAACCAGTTTGGTTGTATCGCGTTTGTTATTTTTCCCGCCCTCCTCCTCCTTTTCCTCCTCCTAGATCTCCTCCTCCTGCGCCTCCCCTCCGCCAACACACCGCCGCCTCCGACCAGAAAACACAGGGGCTCACGCTGTTTTCTTCCTTTCCGTTCGGGTCGAAATCCCCCCCCCCCCACCCCTCACCGCATATATAGAGAAACAATTATCGCGCTGTAATTAATGGCATAATCACCGCCCGCTACGGGCCCAGCGGCAGTTCATGACTTTATTATGTTCTTAATTTAGGTGTTACGTAACTCCGGGGCGGGGTACAATGACCAACGCACCCGCCGCGGGTGGTGAGAGAGAGAGAGAGTGAGAGAGAGAGAGAGAGAGAGAGAGAGAGAGAGAGAGAGAGAGAGAGAGAGAGAGAGAGAGAGAGAGAGAGAGAGAGAGAGAGAGAGAAAGAGAGAGAGACGTGAAGGGAGGGGCAGGGGGGTGTCCGCCGCTCAGGGCAGGGACGACACGGTCCGCTTGGCTTGATGGGCGAACACAGCCTTGCAAATGTCAGACAGAGCGTCGGGGCCGGGCCTGGCCGGGCCGTGCTGGAGGGCGGTGGAGTGGTGTAAGGGCCTCGGGGGGTCCGACCTGACCCGGCGTGGCGTGCGCTTGGACGTCGTACCGCGACGAAGCGTCACGCAAGTCGCTCATCGCCTCTCGTTGTGTGCCCCCCCCCCCTCCCCCCTTCCCCCTGAGCTGAGGATGGTATTTGCCGACAGTGCCGCGCGCACGTCTCTCCGCTTGGCACCGCTTTGTCTACGGCTGACCCGAGCCCAGCCCCGAGGGCGCGGTGCAGCGCGGAGCGGCGCGCTGCAGCTGCAGCATGAGCGCCTAATCGTGAACGTTGCACACCACGTCATGGTGACGACGACTACGACAAAAAAAAATTTAAAAATAGAAAATACAGATTTTCCCTAATGAAAGGCTTTGCACAGAGAGCGGTTTAAAAAAAAATCCTAAAAAGACTCAAAAAGAAGAATTTTTGTAAAATAAAAATTCAGTCAAGGACTTTGTGACCAGCCACGAACACGAATAGCGCCTGCTGGGTAGGCAGCCAACGGCTTGTGCGTGCACGCGTGTCGTGCGGGCTGGCCTACCCCAGCTCTCGCAGGCGCTCGGCGTTGCCGCGCTCGCGCACTTTAAGATAGGCGTCGAGTCGGACGCAGTTAGACTGGACGGCGCCTCCATTTGAGTCGTTACCCTTTACATTACTATGTGTGGCAAGTTCACCGGTAAAACCAAGGTGTGACGTGACGCCCGTTTTGAAGCGTAGCAGTCCTGTACAGATGCGTGGGAAAACTATTCTGCCTACGCTTCTGGAAGAGCTTAAAAGTTACGTTTCAAAACGGGCGGAAGGTTTCGCCTTCGTTTTACCAGTGTTGCTCGCCGTCACACATACTTCGTCGCCGAGGCCGGCTGGACAAGGCGGTAGCGGTGGCGGTGGTGGTGGTGGTGGTGGTGGCGGCAAGGCGGGTCGTCGGCGCTGACTTTCTCCACAAGGTCGAGCGGCTCGTTGTAATGTGGCCGCTGGCCGCTCCGCCCGGCCGGGAGCGCTGAGGTAAGCAGCGCTATGCATGGGGTCCACTCAGAGCGGCCCGGGCAGCGCCGGGCAGCGCCGGGCAGCGCTCTGTTTGAGAATGTGTCTCCCTGATTGGAATCCGCCCAGCGCCAACGCCACCACCACCGTTCGCGATACATATCGATCTCTTTATGGTAAAATAGGTTCGCTACCGGCTGCAACCACACACACACACACACACACACACACACGCGCGTTCACAGTCGCTGGCAGGAAAGTGCGACTTGTTTGGCAGGCAGATAGCCAGGACAGATAATGTGCATAAAGTATATTTGGCCCCGCTCCCGCCCTCTCCCGGCCGCTGCCGTTGCTGTCTCAATCAGAGAGGGAACGCCCTTGGATTCGCAGGGCAATGACGTCTCATTTCCCTACAGAGACACACACGCACTCCATTCCCATATCAGAACCAGTTTTATTTTGTAAGGTCTGCTGCTGCTGCTGCGTTTTAAATTGCCCTCGATATTATTAGACGTGTTTCCTGCTGTGCGCTGACTGGAGAGACAAACCACACTCTCGTCTCGTCCGCACCTACAGAGCCAGTTTTAAAGCGATCATGTCTTCCTCTGCGACCGTTTTTTTCCCCCTCTCGTTTTTTTTCCGCCCGCGCCGCTCTCCATCTTTGTCGAAGTGGAGCAGCGCGAGTAAAGGGCCCCTGATGGCCTGAGGAGCAAATAGCAGTGCGAAAAAGAGGGACGGACGTAACTGACAGACGCAACTGTGTGTGTGTGGGGAGAGAGAGAGAGAGAGAGAGAGAGAGAGAGAGAGAGAGAGAGAGAGAGAGAGAGAGAGAGAGAGAGAGAGAGAGAGAGAGAGAGAGAGAGGAGGCAGAGCGAACGAGACCTAATATAATGAATACATTTGGCGCTAATGCACTCGCTCAGTCCTGGAGGACCATCATCTGGAGAGGACGGCAGAAGAGTAGGAGGGAGGAGGGGCATATGCGTTACGTAACGCTGTTGGACTTCCAGGGCGTTACTCCGAGCGAGAGAGTGAGTGAGAGCGCGAGCGAGTGAGAAGGATAGTGAGTGTTGAGTTTGGTTATTCAGATATACATGTAGACCAGCATGGTCTCGACATCCCACATGGCGTGGCTCCAGAGCTGCGGCAGATAACAGCTGAGCCGCGGTTGCCAAGTGCCGTTTGGTCGCGCCAAAATCTTTGCAATGAGTGCACTCCACTCTCAACTCATACCTTTTATACCGGGCAGTTACTTTTCCTTTTCTGGTCTTTCCTAGCAGGGATGAAGCTGGCTTGCTAAAGGTGGGAAGGACCATAGTAACCTGGCCTGGCTCGGCAAGGCGATATGGAGGCTAAAGGGCTTGGACAGCGCGAACGTGCGTAGGAAGTGGAATTCTCGCAGCAGAAAGACGCAATAAAAAGAGGAGAAAGATAGAGGACGAGACAAAAGAAAAATATTTATTGTCAAGCGAAAACGTTGCCGGTATAAAATGATTATTATACGCGTGTTGCCGTCGTGCGGGCCGAGGACAGGCATGCAATAGGCCGGCAGGACGGGGGCTCCGGCGGGCTCCGGTGGGCTCCGGTGGGCTCCGGTGGGCTCCGTGCGGTCTTACGTGGGTTCGATCCGCTCCTCCGGCACCCCCCTTGGCGGCGCACACATCGGATGATAAAATATCAGGGTCTCTGCGTGACATTTTTTAGCGCCAAATGATGGCGTAATCTTCTATAACAGGGGCCCGCAGCAGCGTGGTGCGGGGAGGTGTGCGGGGGGACAGAGAGAGGGGTGGGGGGCAGAGGGGGGGCAGGGGAAGGACAGCAGGTGAGACCACCTTACCAACACGGCCGATGCGGGTCACTGACTGTTCTACAGGGCACTTCTCGCTGGTATTTGTTCTCACGATTTGTTCCATAAGCATCTGTTTTTATGCCGGTATGACGCTGACGCGAAGGTCTTTTGGGTGCATTTCAGCAACCGTGGGTGCACCAAAAGTAACCGTAGGGGGAAGTGACCGCCAAAAACTGACCGTGTACCAATATGGCGGCCTCTCTTCATAGGATCACCACCTAGCGATGTGATTATGTAGTACCTTATTCAGAATACTTTTAAAGAAAGTTCCTAATTGGACACAATTATTGAGAAAGATGGCAGCAGTTCGGTGACCTGTGTAGTGGATGTAGCAGTGAATGTAAATGGATATTGCTGTAAGTGTGAAAGTGACATTTCCTTCCAGCCATATTGGATACAATTAACAGTCCATATAGGCAGATATTACGCCGGGGCTATGGTGGTGGCGTCCATGTACTTAGCCACTATCTGTATCTGTTCGAGCACCCTTAAGTTACGGCCGCCTGGTTCCTAACCTGCGCTAAGCTCGTGTTCCACGGCCCGCTCGCGCGGAGGAATGGCTGCCACTGGCAACAACAACTACTGCATGCGGTTACGCGGCCCGAGTGCTTGCGGTGGATGGCGTGCCGGAGAGGTCCGGGTAGAGACAAGGCCGACGCTGCCTGCCTGCTGCTGCCTACTGCTGCCTGGCACCTCTATGCTCTAGCTCCTCTGAGGCCGCCTCCCTGTTCACTACTTGAAAATTTAAATTTCAAAACTCAGTTATTTCTCGTTGGATAAGGTCATGTGACCCCATTTTTGAAATCCTAGCGCCAAGCTGATTCTAACTCCGGACTCAAATTTTACGTGTATTTAACTAGAAGGTTTCAATAGTCTCAAAACTTTTTCATCCTTAGTGGAAGTATACCTCCCCTTCCGCACAGAGCAACCTGTCGGCAGTCGGCCCTGCCCTTTCCGACGCCGAGGAAGCGGACGGGCGCCTGTCTGTCTGGCGATCTCGCAATGATATCATCATCATTGTTAATTCCATCGCCGCAATGAATCGCGCATATCGCCATGAAAATGAAATGGAGAATGAATCCCGGGAATTCATTGCGCGGCGGCGGCTCGTGGCGTGCAATCATCGCGATGCTTATGCGATGATAGTGATGAAGATGATGATTTCCTTCCGCAGGGACTTGGCATGCAGCGATGAGTCGCCGCGTGTACATTGATAGCGGGCTTGCCATTAACATACGACTGTTGCTTGCTTAAATTATTAAGGACACCCCCCCCCCTCAATTTTTTCTCCCTTCCGCGACGCTTTGCGGCCGACGTTTCCAATTAAAACATCCCTGCGCAATCAAAACACGGCGTTGCGGGGCGGGGCGTGGCAGCGTGGCCGTCGGCAGGCTGCTGGGGGGAAAGGGAAGGGGTTAGCCACTAGGCTCATTAGCAGCGCTTGGTTCCTGCACACTGCAGTCTGCTTTTATGTGTCTGATAAAATTGCCGCGGTCAGACGGATTAGAGAGGAAAAGATAATTGGAGTCTTATCCGCGCAGGAGAGCGCAGGCAGAGAGAGAGAGAGAGAGAGAGAGCGAGACAGGGGGGATAGATTCGTCGTGAGAGTGGTAAGTATGAATGAAGACGTTTGCTGTTTGCTGCATGTAAACACACATCGAGATGACTCTACAATGATTTCAGTTCCGGCACGGAGCGCACTCAGTTTTCCGCGTCCCGTCCCCCCCCCCCCCCCCCCCCGCCTCCAGGTGGCACCGTGTTCGCTCCGCCCACCCGCCGCCCTGTGTTATTAGTGTGCATCGGCGGAATCCGTAAAAGCTTTCCTTTTCTCTATGCTTTTACATTATTTTCCTTCCCGTCGATCGATCGCTTCTCGGTGGGAGGCCCGCGCGCGCGCCGAACCTGGGCGAGGAAGAGGCGGAAAAGAAGTGAGCACGGATAGGGGTCTCTGTCTGTCTCTGTCTCTCTCTCTCTCTCTCTCTCTCTCTCTCTCTCTCTCTCTCTCTCTCTCTCTCTCTCTCTCTCTCTCTCTCTCTCTCTCTCTCTCTCTCTCTCTCATATTTAGCGTCGATGACGACCTTACAGGCCTGCGAACATCGCGCTTCGCACACGGGGGTCATGCCATGTCGAATTGATGACCCGGTCCTCTCCTGTGGGTGCAGAACACGCCCCGGACCGGAGGGGGCCGTTGTGTAACTCGCCGTCATTATACGGTCGTGTGTGTGATCTGATTGACTCTCACAAAAAGAATTTCTCTTTTCGATGACGTGTTTGTGTGTGCGTGTGTGGTTCGTCGTTGTTGTCATTCATTGTACGAAAAAAGGGGAGAAACTTGTGAGACTCAGAAACTACTTCGTGGCATCCATTTTTGTTCATAACTAGGGCCAGCAGATCCCGTAGATCATTTCAAAATGAATCGTCCAGACTTGACTCTCGTCCTCCCGCCACACAGTCACTACACCGCAGCAGACTGCGTCTGACAAAAAAAGAAAGAAAAATTGTAAATAGGAGGCGCAACTTTCATCAAAAAGGTAATGTAATACAGTTTACACGAGCGCGCGCGCTGGAGCGGCCATAAGTCCGCGCGTAATGTACCCCGTACCCGGCCCGGCAATATCATCATTTAGGAGCAGCGCAGCACGCGCCGCGCACGCGCCGCGCACGCGCCGCACCTGCCGGGGCGCGTGCCGAGTACACCGCGGAAATAATGGACCCATGTCAGATGAAAGTGAGTCCCGTCGAGTCAGTCGCGCTCTGCGAAACGGAATGAAGCATCGTGTCGAAATTATTCCACGAGTCCCCCGCGCAACGGTAGCCACGCCCACGTGATGAGAAGCAATCGCACCCACCGCGCTGCTACTGTGTGAGAGGACTCTGTATGGGCGCGAAGAGCCTTGCCGAAGCCCCGCAGTATGTGGGTCGGGTTGGTAGCACTGCTATCGGCACGGAGTACCGCTGTGGGTGGCGGAAGCGTCGCGGGTAATCCCCTCGCCCCGAGGGCCCCCGAGGGCCGCGGAGGCCCCCTTCGTCGCCGGGTGCGGGTCGAGGCGGTGGACGTGGTCGCGATATGTGGGCCGCGGGCAGCGCGGGGCGCCGGGCGACGACGAACCCACGCAACCAGTCGTGCCAACCGGGTGGCGCTGCCGACGATCGTAATTGGTATGCCGTATGCAGAGTGGTCACACAATGCACCGCGGAGGGCTGAGGACACCGAGCGGAGCCCCCGGAAGCCGAAAGGGAGCAAGCTCGAGGTGAAGCAAGTAGCGTTGGACTGGGACGGGACCTGCACGACCTGCAGCAGGCCAGCAGCGGCGCGCCGGCGCTGAGACAGAAAGACTGGTAGCGGGTAAGACTTGAAAAATAAATCGGACAAAAAAAAATAGGAAAAAATCCAACTTAAAAGTTAGGGAAAGGTACCATGTTACACCCTCTGCACGAGAAGCATACCGTCTGAAAATTCAAAGGTCGTCCCTGCTTCAGGTTCTAAAGTTGTCTTTGGAAACAAGAGCAGACTTTTATACTGGGTGAGCGGGCGTGCGGGACGGCAGACGGACACACAGACAGGTGGACGGACGGACGGACGGAGGGCCTTGCCTTCGGTAAGTGCACGCTCCGGGCCCGTCCCGTCACGTTTCACCCTGGCTAGGGCTGTGGCGGCTGTGGCGCTACCGCATTCGCGGGCAACACTCCGCTGCGGGGTCTGGTCTGGTACCTGCCCTGCTGAGCGCATTCCCCCGCGCCGCACCCACCAGCCATTCCGTCTCTCTCTCTCTCTCTCTCTCTCTCTCTCTCTCTCTCTCTCTCTCTCTCTCTCTCTCTCTCTCTCTCTCTCTCTCTCTCTCTCTCTCTCTCTCTCTCTCTCTCTCTCTCCTTTCCCTTTCGTCTCGTGCGACAGTACGCCGACGTTTCCGCGTGTCAAAGAACGCGCGAGCGTGTGTGTGTGTGTGTAAGTTAGATAGGTAGAGAAGTATTGGAAAGGAGAGAGCTGGAGGGTGCGAGGAGCATAGCGTGCCGCTGCATGTGAGTGTGCTGCCGTCAGGTGTTCGCCCGTGTGTGTCGCGGAGGTGATGAAGGTAATGTTGTTGACGTTGTTGCTCAGCGTGCGTGTTTGCCGTGCTGGCTCCCTCCCTTCCCATATGTCGCTCGGCGCGCAGACAAACTAGAGCTCCGTGCTGTCGATCACACAGCGTCGTGCCCCTCTCCCCCCCAGCCACAGGAAGAGAACATGAGCTGCCGTACGAGAGGAGGACGGCGGTGATGGTGATGGCGGCACCGATGCTGCCGGAAACAGGGAGCAGATTTCACCGGCCGGAGCCCATCCTGAGCTACAAGCCTCTCGTCCGGTCGGCCGCCTCCCGCTCAGCGCCGACAAGTACGCGTTCGTGACCACGCCCTTCTTTGTCGCGCCAGCGGTGCAGTCAGTGTGGCGGTGCAGCGGCCCAGCCGGCGAGGCGAGGCGGGAGCGCGGGGGGCCTTGGCCGTGCCAGGAAGCGCAGCGCCGCGGCGCGGGGCGGACCGCAGCCTTGGCCGTGTGCCGTGCCGTGCCGCCGCGTGCGCGCCGCGTGCCGAGGGAAGACACATGGCTTTTAAATTTTAATGCCAGCGCTCACTCTGTCTGTCTGTCTGTCTGTCTGTCTCTGTCTGTCTGTCTGTCTGTCTGTCTGTCTGTCTCTCTTTCTCTCTCTGCCAATCTCTAAACAATGCTGTGCACTATACAATGTTTCTTGAGCATTTTACTGGCAGTGGAATGGATGTTATTGCTGTGAGTGAGACCTTTTTTAAACAAGATAGCAAGACTGAACTACCAGGTTATCGGGCTTTCAATGTTAACAGAACTGACAGAAGCGGAGGTGGAGTAGCACTTTACTTGATTGATCAGTTGCAAGGTAGAATATTGGCAACATCAAATGGACTAAGTTATGAACCTGAGTACTTAATTATGGAGGTAAGAAGTGCAGATGTTACATTCCTAGTGTCAGTTGTTTACAGGCGTCCAAAAAATGGTTATCTAGATAATTATTTAAATGAGTTGTATGTACATCTCCCTAAATACAAATACTCTGTCATTTGTGGCGATTTTAATGCTAGGCTGGGTAGTGGCTCTTCTGAGACTGCAATAATCGAAGAAATGTTTAAGCTGTGTGATCATACTATCATTCCATTTGGCAAAACATTTCATGTACTTGAGTGCCATTCAGCGTTAGACTTAATTGCAAGTAATATGAGTGAACTAATAATCGAGTATGGCAGAGTTGCAGCTCCCTCTTTTTCTCATCATGACTTATTGCATGCAGTATTTAAAATAAAAACTTCACCTCCTGTGCCTAAGTATATTAACTATAGAGACTTTAAACATTTGGACCCTGCAAATTTATTTGATGATATTGAAAATACTTCTTGGGAAAGGGTGCATGATGCAGAAACCATTGATGGTAAAGTTGATGCCTTTAATTCAATTCTTCTTGAATTATTTGACAAACATGTTCCAATTAAAACAGTTCGGATAAAGCATCACTCAGCTCCTTGGTTCACAAATGAAATTTATCTATCTCTGAGGTCCAGAAACAAGGCTAGAAAAAAATATAAAAAGACAGGTACAGCTACTGACTTTGCCACTTATCGTGACCTGAGAAATAAAACAAAGAGACTGATACGTCAAGCTAAGGTAAAATATTATCACAGTATTTTTGATGCTAACCCTGACCCTGTAAAATTGTGGAAACACATTAAATCTCTAGGTATTGGTAAGTGTGGACAGAATGATAAGACTTGTGACTTTCCCGTTACTCCAAATGAACTAAATGAACATTATTTGAGTGTCTCCACTGTTGACAATATTGAACTGGCAAAACAAACCCAGGATTACTACTCTGATCTCCCCACTCCCTCTAGTGAGCCATTACATTTTAAATATGTGACAAGTGATGACATTGTGAAAGCTGTTATGAGTATAACCTCTAATGCTACTGGCATTGATTCAATCTCTGTGTCCTTTCTTAAACTTGTGCTAAGCCGGGTTGTCTTTGTCTTAGAATATATTTTTAACTTTAGTCTCCAGCATGGTGTTTTTCCAACACTGTGGAAATCTGCAAATGTTCTGCCTATTCCTAAAGTGAAAAACCCCACAGTGTGCAAAGACTTCAGACCTATCAGTATTCTATGTGTTCTGTGTAAAGCTTTTGAAAAAGTAGTGCATTTGCAAATATTTAGCTATGTTGTAAGTAGTGGGTTCATAAATCCATTTCAATCTGGTTTCAGGAAGAGTCATAGTACTATTACAGCTCTAACCAAAGTTATAGATGATATTAGGAAAAATATGGATAATAGAGAAATGACTGCTCTAGTCCTACTAGATTTTACCAAAGCCTTTGATAGAGTAAATCACAATCTGTTATTAATTAAGCTATCTAAACTAGGGTTTTCTGAAAGTGTTATTGAGTGGCTAAGAAATTATTTAAGTGGTAGATACCAAAGAGTTTTTAGTAATAATAACTTTCAGTCTGACTGGGCTTTGGTGACTGCTGGTGTACCACAAGGGAGTGTCCTGGGTCCTCTTTTGTTTATTCTATATCTGCATGATATTTCTTCTGTTATTAAATACTGCTCCTATCACTTATATGCTGATGATGTGCAGATATACATGGGATTTAATATTCATAATATTGTTGATGCAATAGTAAAAGTTAATGAGGATCTTGACAGACTAGTTAAATACATTGCCCGCCATAATCTTGCCCTAAATATCTCTAAAACTCAACCGATAATTATTGGTACTGAAAGGTATGTACAAATGTTAAGTAAGACTAATGTTCCTAAAATAAGACTAATTAATACTCTTGTGCCTTATTGCAGTGTTGTAAATAATTTGGGCATCACTATTGATAACACTTTAAGTTGGAAACCACATGTTATTAACACTGTTGGTAAGGTTTTTGGTGCATTGGCACAAGTGCGTAGAAATTTCTGTTACTTACCTAAGTCAGTAAGACTCCGAATCGTGCAATCTCTCATCATGCCTATCATTGATTATGGCTCTGTGTTATTCACCAACATGTCCAAAGAAAATTGTTTAAAGATAAAAAGAGCAGAAAATGCTTGCATCAGATTTGTTACCAACGTCTCCAGATTCGATCATATCACACCCTCTTATGCTGACCTACAATTACTAAAGGTAGAGGACAGGAGAACATTGAATATTGCTATTTTAATGTGGAAAATCTTTAAATTCAAGTGTCCTTCTTACTTGCATGAAATGTTTACTACTCTTCGCTCTTTTCAAACTTGTAATACCCGCTCTTCACCTGATACACTTGTCATTCCTGTCCATCGTACTGCTATCTATAATAATTCGTTCTGTGTTACTGCTAGCCATATTTATAACACGTATAAAATTTACTTGTACCATCATATGTCATGTGTTCAATCTTTAAAGAAGTCTGTTAAAAACTCACTACTGTCTGTTTACACCCAGCCTCATCGAATCTAATTTTATATCCCCCTTTCATCCAGTGCTGTTAAATTAATATTTTGTTGTTACACCAAAAATCTCTTTATGTAATTTTTCGTTTCTTTCTTTGTGATTGTTAATTTTTTGTTTCTTATATGAGAGCGTTTTTCTGGCTGTAGTGGGGCTCAAGCCCTTTTGTCATGAAAAACTGAAAAAAAATAAAAATCAATCAATCAATCAATCAATCAATCTCTCTCTCTCTCTCTCTCTCTCTCTCTCTCTCTCTCTCTCTCTCTCTCTCGCGCGCGCGCAAGCCTTCGACCTACAACTACGGAGATCCATAGACGGAAAGGGCAGGGCTGGGGGGGGGGGGCAGGGGGGCTGGGGGACAGGGGAACACGACTCGGGCGTGGTGGGGTTGGTACGACTGCGGTATTGTCACGCGCCCGTCCCGTCCTGCCCCGCACACTCTATGGCTTTGGCACCCCTTTCCCTCCACAGAAGCCCGCCAGCTCCACCCGGCCGCCCCCGGCCGCCCCCGGCCGCCCCCGGCCCTGGCCGACCCCCGCCACGCGCCCGTAACGTCCAGACCGAGGCCGGGGCGGCCAGGGCCTACAGTCGCGTCGTACAAAGTTGGGTCGTTGTCACTTTTCCCATTTGTATGCTAAGCGTCCGCCGGCGAGCCAAGCCCGGCTGAGCCGCGCCGAGCCAAGCCGAGCTCCCCGCGAGCGAGCCGCCAGCAAGGTGGGGCGGGCCGGGCCGGGCCGGTACGCCCGGAGGGAGGCTGGAATGCACGTCCGCACGCGCCCACGCCCCGCCACGCCCTGCCACGCCCCGCCCGCGAACGTCGTCCGAATGGGTTCCAGCCGCAGCAGCACCTGGCTCAGGGCGATCATCTCGACGAGGAGGAGCTGGAGCTGGCAGAGAGCTGCGGCACTGCGGGCCGGCCGGCTGCCAAGGTCCTTGCTATATACTACGTGAGCCCCGGAGCCCCGGCCGGGGTCGGCACGGAGGCGGACGAGACGGGTACTGCCGGCTCCACTAATAACTGTGCGTATCATATCGAGTCGGCGATACCAACCGCCAACACGGGTGGTGAGAAAGAGAGAGAGAGAGAGAGAGAGAGAGAGAGAGAGAGAGAGAGAGAGAGAGAGAGAGAAGCACAGGAGTTGCGGTCTGGCCGTCTGGACACGAGATTTGTTGTGTTAGTTCCCGCCGGCGCGAGAGCAGGCAGATAGCACGGCACAGGGCAGCGCAGGGCACGGGCAGGGCGCTGTACGTGTGCTCCGGTGGTCCGGGCCGGGGTCCGGGGGCCGGCTTGGGGAGGAGAGAGGTCGCGGTGTGAGCCCTAAGTGGGTGGCCCCTGCCGTGGCCCCGCCGCCCTGCGGTCCCGCCTGACCCCCGTCATGTGCGTCGAGGGCACCGGACGTCCACAGCGCCGCTGTGACCCACTGCGTCGGCGGCCGCGGGCAGGTGGCACCGCGGTGGCACACTGTGGCCGCCGGCCGCCGCTGGCGCTCTCGGATCCTGGCCCAACCGCAGACTTCGGACCCCCCCAGGACCCTCGGGCGTCGGAGTCCTGGAGGAGGGAGGGACGCGGATCACGTGCGACCACCACGACGAGGATACTGGGCCCGTGGGGCCTGCAGCGGCACTGTAAAAAATGCTGTTGGAATATTCCAACAGATCGGCAGCGAATGTGTTTTTTTGTGTGGTGTGTGTGTGTGTGTGTGTGAGAGAGAGAGAGAGAGAGAGAGAGAGAGAGAGAGAGAGAGAGAGAGAGAGAGAGAGAGAGAGAGAGAGAGAGTGAGGGGAGGGAGGGAGTTGAGTGGGAAAGTCATCCTTTAGCCAGCGGACATCTTCAGCCAGACCGTCCTCGTATGCGACCTGCCAGCCAACCCAGCACAACCCCGGCGAAATAAGAACATGATGAATTGTCGGATAATTGCGGCCAATTCGGATTTTCTTCCCCCTCTACCCCGACCGTATGTTAGCATGTCATCCCCCCCCCCCCCCTCCTTTCTCTAATGTGCTTGCCTTGCGCTCTGGTCCGGGGGGCTCTTCAATAGCGTTTTGCTTCCGGGGAGCGCACGGAGCGAAGATAGTAATATATGCGTCTGTGCTCCCCCCTCCCCCTCCCCCTCCATCGCCCCCCAAACCACCCTCAGACGTACCGTACCCCTTGCCGCTCGCTCAGGCCCCATCTAATTGCACCATGTCCTCTCTCTCTCTCTGTCAGTCTGTCTGTCAGTCTGTCTGTCGGTCTGTCTGTCTGTCTCTCTGTCTGTCTCTCTCTCTCTCTCTCTCTCTCTCTCTCTCTCTCTCTCTCTCTCTCTCTCTCTCTCTCTCTCTCTCTCTCTCTCTCTCTCTCTCTCTCCAACGACACCCGCCCGGCCCGGGCCCGGGCCGGCGCACGCCACACACGCAGCAATTTGTGCCTAACCGCGCGCCTCCTTTTGTCTGTTTTGCAGAACATCCTCGACAAGTTCAACCCGGCCGCCCGTCAGCTCATCAGCGCGGGCAAGGTGTACCTCAAGGCCCTGCACGGTGAGTACAGTCAGGGGAAGGAGAAATGCGAAACCCGTCGGTGGGTATTTGAGCCCGCGACGCACGGCGCGGCATAGTATAATACAATAGAGATGCAGAGAGAGAGAGAGAGAGAGAGAGAGAGAGAGAGAGAGAGAGAGAGAGAGAGAGAGAGAGAGAGAGAGCACAAGCTGCTCCTGCCCACCCGTCATCACGCCGTTGGGGCGTTATGCGGGGACCCTCGGCGGACCCTGACCTGGAACAGAGCAACCAGCACCCGGTCGGGCTAGACCGGGCCGGACCGGAGTCTCGGACTTGGCACGCTGCGCCAGATCTGGGCGCCGCCGCCGCCGCTGCCGCCGCCGCCGCTGCTGCTGCTGCTGCTGCTGCTGCTGCTGCAAGAGTTGCGTGTGTCTGGCGGGCAGCGCCGGCCGGCTCGCCTATCACCCACGCGCCGCCGAGTCGCTCGCCGCGCGCGTGCGGGAGAAAAGTAACTGCGGGGGAGACGTAACGCAGCGTAAGACACTGTGTGCGCGAGTTCGTCTGTTTGCGTGCGTGCGTGACTGCGTGTACTTACTAGGGCTGCATCGTTACACCGAAAAAGCGTGGTGTGTCGTGACTGTGACAACACGGACAATGCGATGACGTTGTGGCACAGAGTACACAGAGTTACTCAGAGTAGCAGTGCTCATAGCAGTGCCGTGCATGGGAGTGTCCCCGTTGCCCCCTGCACCTGCTCCGCGCGCAAGGACACTCTCTCTCTCTCTCTCTCTCTCTCTCTCTCTCTCTCTCTCTCTCTCTCTCTCTCTCTCTCTCTCTCTCTCTCTCTCTCTCTCTCTCTCTCTCGCACCCTCTCGGTATGACCGGACAAATGCTTCCGCGTCTCACACGGCGACGCGCACGAGCGACAGGCGTACTGCATCATCAGCGCGCCGTGAGTGCCGAAAAAAGTGCTCGCGTTACCCAAATTAACGACGCCCTTCTCACAGGAGCAGCGTGTTATGCATTTGTTCTTCCGCGTGGTCCACAGGAACTCTGCTGCGCCACTAACCGAGATAAAGGCACCGGAAAATAACGCGGCTTGGGATAGCCGGTATTTGATCCGGGACCCTCCGACGGAGATTCAGTTTTTGTAGCTCTTCCCCTATTGTTATGTGTGTCTGTGTGTGTGTGCGCGTGTGTGTGTGTGTGAGTGCGTCCATTCAAATACGGGGCTCTTTTATCAAGGTGCTGCTTTCCCCCACCCTACACCAGCATGACTATCAGCACAACTGTCGGTACTTGTCTCGTTTTTATGTGTCGGGCCAGCCGGGAGCCAGCACCGGACTAGGATAGGCAGACGAAAAAATATTATAACAGTTTTGCGTAAAGGAGGAAAATGTGAGGACAATAATCAAAGGTCGGTGAGGGCGCGGCTGTGCTGCACCACCTCGCAACCCAAAACACTGGGCGAGCCTTGGCATCCTCAAGCTCGTGAAGGCTCGTGGGCAGTTTCACAGTTTCGCTCGCTCGCTAAGCGCAACGACCTAATTGCCCCGACTCTTAGCGAGCCCCGCATGTGCTCATGTTGCAAACAGTTTATCCCATCATTGTTGTTGTGTTTGACTCTGACGAAAGCTGTGCATATTTCGCTGTGTTGTTTTGATTTCTCGCTACTCTTTTCTTTCTTTCTTTTTTGTCTTTTGTTTTGTTGTTGTTTGGGGTAAAACTTTTGGGTGACGGACAGCTGGGAGGTTTGTGTTCACAACGGGGCGGACGTTGCGTCACCAGACCGCAGAAACGCGTCAGGCGGATCATTTCGTTACAGAACGTTCATATTCCACAATTACAAATTTTCGGGCTGACGGGTTGACGACGACACACCTTCGGTTTTACTGCCGAGAAGCTCCCCTCGCTGCCGATGAAGAAAGACATCAAGATTAAACTTTTATACGCGCCTGCCGAGAGCGGCGTCGCGCGCCCCGTGCGGCCGCGCATGCGCAAAGGAGCGCGCGGGGGGAAGAGCGCGCGAGAAAGGGGTGAACGCCGCGCCGGCGGGGGGAGTTGAACGTTGAACCGGCTATCCTGTCCGGCCGCTGCACCGCTGCTGGCCGCTCTCTGCCCGGCAGCTTCGCACTCGCCTAGCTCTGCCCGGTAAAATGTTACGACGGTGTTCTCACACTCCAAAGTGTCCCGTCCCCTTCCCCATCGTGTCCCCCCGTGTCGTCCTCGGGCCGCCGTCGTCGTCCTGGGACGGCGGGACGGTGCAGTTGACGGCTCCCTCCCACTGCCCCCTGTGTATGTGTGTGTGTGTGTGGCTGTGGCGTAATGGGCCAGCCCGGCCGTAGCCGAGGCAGGACAGGCCCCGCCCGGCCCAGCCCAACCCATAGCCCGGCTCGGCCTGGTGTGGCCGCCTCTGTGGCCCTGCCCACATCGATGCAGCGACATCCATGTGCAGCGACGGGACGACGCATACCTGCAGGCTGCAGGACAGGCCGCCTGGACTGAGTCAGCTGCAGGCTGCAGGCAAGGTCATCCCGGCCGAGTGTAAGGTGCGGTGCGGTGCAGCTCTGTCCTGTGCGTCGTAAAAGGCGAGATGAAAAGAGTGCGGCTTCGTTTTCATCCCCCCACGCGTCCAGAGAGGGAGAAGGGGAGACAGAGAGAGAGAGAGAGAGAGAGAGAGAGAGAGAGAGAGAGAGAGAGAGAGAGAGAGAGAGAGAGAGAGAGAGAGAGAGAGAGAGAGAGAGAAAGAGAGAGAGAGAGAGAGAGAGAGAGGGTGTGTCGTTGCGTTGATCATCTCTCCGCTGCGCTACTGCCGCTGCTGCTGCCGCTGCTCAGTCCGTGTGGCCAACTCCGATGCATCTGTCTTCCGGCAGTGACACCACACCGTCCTTCTCCCCTCCTCCACCTCCTCTGACAGTTGCAAATAATATGCCATCTTGCCTTCGGTACTCCCACGAGAGAGACGGAGACGGAAAGAGAGAGAGAGAGAGAGAGAGAGAGAGAGAGAGAGAGAGAGAGAGAGAGAGAGAGAGAGAGAGAGAGAGAGAGAGAGAGAGAGAGAAAGGGCAGCAGCGCACGCGGAGCATAGAAGAAGTTGATGGTCATTTAGGGCAATATATCGACAGGGACACACGCCATGCCGTCGTAGAGACCCCGGAAGGGACAGAGGCGAGGGGGAGGAGGAGGAACTTGCGCGCATTTCCATGTGAGTTGTTTCTATAACATCAAGTGTCCTGTTTCTCTCCTTGTCTCTCTCTCTCTCTCTCTCTCTCTCTCTCTCTCTCTCTCTCTCTCTCTCTCTCTCTCTCTCTCTCTCTCTCTCTCTCTCTCTCTCTCGATCGAGTCCGCCCTGCTCCCCTCCCATCGCGAGTAAGATGCTCTGCTCCAGCCGATCTGTTTTATTCCCATTCCTTTTGTCTTGGTACATTTCTTTTTCCCGACCTCTGCGTGCTGTGTGTGTGTGTGTGTGTGTGTGTGTGTGTGTGTGTGTGTGTGTGTGTGCTGGTGTCCCAGTGCCGCCTTCACGGCTGCGCACTTCCCCGCCCTCCGTCCCCGGTCTAAGCCTTACAACGCCGCTCAGGGAAAAAGTTTCGACCGGCTTATTCCAACTTAGTAAATCTTAAAAAGGGCGAAAGGACTGCCGTAGTATCGCCCCCTCCCCCTACCCTATTCCCAACCCGGGCGCAGCACTCGGCAAAGAGAGCGGGAAGTGATAAGAATTATAATTCCCAGAATGCACCGCGGGCTGCGGGGGGGGGGGGGGCACGCGGGCCTAAGTAAGTAATCCGCAGGGCGCCCGCAGAGAGTGGCCTGTAATTGCCGCGCTGATAATAATATTTTTCTCTCCGTTTTTGTTTCTTTCTCAAAAGTCCTTTTCTTTCCCCCCCATTTTATTCTAGAGCAGGACGACGAGGAGCAGGCCGCGGTGCGGCAACGGCTAGCGTCCTGCGTGTGTGTGTGTGTGCGTGTGTGTGTGTGTGTGTGTGTGTGTGTGTGTGTGTGTGTTCCTGTGTGCGTGTGTGTCCACGGCCGTGGGGCTGAGGACTAGAGTGCGGATGCTACTCCCGTCACGTCCTAGTGTTGTGTAACCGGGAGGAAATAATTGACCGGCGATATCCCGGGCAGCTCCTAGCACTCGGATTCTACCTCGTTTCCTCCGCTCTCCGAGTCGGGATCCACCAGCAGTGCTCGCATATGCTGCGCACACACCTCGCCGGTTACGTGGGTCCGCACAGTGCTCCGGCCCGGCCCGGGCCGGCGCCGGCAGAAGGCTGCAGTACATCTCGCGGTGCGGTGAGGCGTGGGGGTGACAGTTCCTGGTGGCCGCGCTGCCGGCGCTGCCGCTTCATAATTTATTCCAGGCGGGCGCTGGCTGACCCGCCGGGCCCAGCTGTGATCCCCTGCCCCCGCCTGCCCCTCCCCCTCCCGCCCGCCTGCACCAGGCGGCGGCGTTACGACATTGCGGTATATGGATGCCCGCGGTTCGATACCATCCGCCTCCTACGCCCCCCCAAAAAAGGGGGGGGGGGATAAGGCAAGGAGGTCGTTTGCGCGGGCTCAAGTTTCGGACGTTACGCTCCCGTCATGTCACGTCCAGCTTGTAGAGCAGCATATGGATACGGTACTGACAGGGATTTAAAGGCCCGTAATATTACCGGTAAGATTCGCTAAGTTACCGTAACTTACGGTAATATTACCCGACCTTTAAAAATGTGGTATTTTTCGGTAATATTCAGATTTTCAAACTGAAAATTAGCTGCATTTGATGTAAAAAAAAAAACGGCAAAAATGGGTGGGTCCTACCTCGTCCCAGACTTCCGTCCGGAACCGTTCCTGCTTAACTTCGGTGTTCGGATGGGAACCGGTGTACCAGGAGTTGACCGCCGCTAAGACACAGGCACGACGCAGCCACCTTGGTAGGCAGGCTTCCGCAACGGCCAACATCGCCCCTTCCGCTGACCAGATTTCAGGAGTCAGCCCCCTTCGACCAGCCAGTTGGTCTGTGGCCGTGAGGCCACTCCCTCGCGAATTGAGAGGGAGGTAGGATGCCCAGATCGTACACGGCCGAAGCCGATTGTACTCTACTCTTCTACGCCATGTATCCAAGTAGGTGTTGCCCGAATACTCCAGATTCCGAGGCCTTACGCTTGAAAAATGTAGAAGGCCGAACCCTAGGCCTCTACATTTAACTTCTGCCGAGTCTTGGCAAGCACCATTCCCCTGCTCGGGCGTCGAACCACTGAGTCAACGAGTGTATTCAACCTCCGGGGAATGGCCGCGGCCCAACGTCCGCGGTCACTCAGACAACACACTTTGAACACGTTCTTTTGGTATATTTTACCCACCATCCTCGGTCGGCAGACTTCAGAAAAATTTTTACTCCGGCAAAGAGTTGAACCCTGGACCTTGCGGTCGTCGACCGGCCCGCTAGCCCACTACGCTACGGTGCTACGATGGAGAGGAGCGCGCTCTTGGCGCTTACTGTGGTCCCGCAGAGAGCAGAACCGATGGGATGATTATGTTATGTGGAAAAACATACTAAAGCGTACTATTTTTAACAAATACCCGCTGTAAATAAATCTTTCTCATTTTTACCAAAAATACCCGTAACTTACCTATCTTTCCGTAACTTACCGTAAGGTTGAATCTTACTAGTATTTTTAAATCCCTAAAACCGGTTATTCTAAAAGAAAATAACCGGGCAACCGGTTATCAAAAGTGACCGGTTAATAACAGGTTAACCGGTTAACCGCACAGCCCTAGCTTCAGCTACGCTTCACCTGCACAGTGTAAATCCACCCTTACCCGCGGTGCTCCACGCGGGTCTTTCTCTTCTCGGCCAGCCATGGCCAGCCGACGCCCAGCCGATGGCCAGCCGACAGCCTCAGCCCGGCCTCAGCCGCAGGTGGGAAATGTCACTGCTGGTGCTGGCCGGGCGGGCGAGCGGGGGGCGCTGCTTACGACACACGGACGTGTGTTCCGAGGCACGACGGGGCCGTGCGCACAGGGGACGGGCTCCCGTGTCGTCGGCGAGGTGTCAACTGCAGTGGTTAGTCTGACGGCGCCCCCCCCCCCTTTCCTCCTCCGCCTCCTTTCGCCCCCCTCCGCCCCCTCGAGTGCCGCCAGCACTATACATACTTTGTTGCTTGGCACTCCGCTCTCCCGGCGACACATTTATTCTTTCACATTTCTCAGCGAAAGACGCTCCGTGCCCCCTCCAACACCCCCCTCAGCCATACTTCGGACCCCCCGCCGGCCCCCCGCGAGCTCCAATGCAGCCGTAACGGGGGCACATAATGTACTCCGAACGCCAAGGACTACTTACTTGTTCCGAATGGAATAAAGGAGGAAGAGAGAATAACGCCGGAAAAGAGCAGGCGGACCGGGGGGAAGGGGAGGAGGAGAGGGGAGGGGGAGGGGGGGGAATATGCAGTGCGCCAAGAATTAGACGGTCGGGTGGACACGTGCCGGCAACGAGACAGGTGAGGCAGGGGAGTGGGGAGGGGGCAGGGGGTTGGGGTGCCCGCGGGACGTGTAATAAAATGAAGGGTCTGCCGCAGCGCAAGAGAGAGAGAGAGAGAGAGAGAGAGAGAGAGAGAGCGAGAGCGAGAGGGGGGGGGGGGGGGGGGGGGGAACGATGGACTGGTGCTGGAGGCGACGACGGACGAGACGCTTTCTGCCAAGGGAGTGGGCTTGGAGGCAGTGGGGCGTAGGTGTGGTGCTGCTGCTGCTGCTGCTGCTGCTGCTGCTGCTACTGCTGCTGCCGCTGCTACTGCAGCCGCTGCTTTGGCACTCGGTGCACGGACAGCCTCACGGCGATAACCTGCAGCGGCGCCCGCCCAGCCCAGCACAGCCCCTCACGTCCCCATCCACCCCCACCCCATCCCCCAGCCAGTGCCCATTGCTCACACTGCTAATAACGACGTCATCGCATCCTTGCAGCAATAACATACGACCCCTGCAGCGGGGGTTGGGACTGCACACACACACACACACAAACACACACACACATACATACGCAAACACGGTGGTGGTGGTGGTGGTGGTAGTAAAGGTAGACTAGGCCGGAGGAGCCAAATGGCCATGCTGATACTCCGAGTGCTAGAGAGACATATTATTTTAACTGCAAGAACCTTGCATCCGGAAGTGAAATGCCGGAACTCGCACTCGGGTCATCCGGCCTCCGGCGGCGGGGGGTTGTGGCAGTAGCAGGGACGGGCCCGTTTCTCTCCCTCACCGCCGCCGTTTTGTTCATTAAAATTCTTGCTGGGCCGGGAGGAGAGTTCCGCGTTGTCGTCCTCAGGACCTCCTCCTCCTTCTCCTCCTCCTCCTTCTCTCCTCCTCCTCCTCCTCCTCTTCCTGAATGACGGGGTGAAGGGTAGTGCGGGCCGGCCAGCAGGGTCGTGGAGTTTTGACACGTGAATGATCGGGCGCAATTCGTTCCATGGAGAGCGCAGAGAGCTTGTTGTCGGGCGGGGAGGGAAAAAATGAAAGGTAACATTTTTCTCAAAGGGAGCAAGGCGGGGCGCGGCCGCGGCTACTAGAGAGATGGAGCGGGGAGAGGAGGGAGGGGTGGGAGCGTCAGACGGGGTGGACAATGGTCAGGTCGGATCTCATCGGGGGGCTTAAGGCTTGCGGACGCCGTGGGGGGCTCTGCCGGGGGGGTCCGCCGGGGGGCTCTGCCGGGGGGCTCTGCCGGGGGGCTCTGCCGGGGGGCTCCGCCGGGGGCTCTGCCGGGGGGCTCTGCCGGGGGGCTCTGCCGGGGGCTCCGCCGGGGGGCTCCGCCGGGGGGCTCCGCCGGGGGCTCCGCCGGGGCCTCTACCCTCTCCCGCCACTCCCGATACGACGACCCTTTACTTTCCGTCTCCTCTGCGCGCCTCTCCGCTAATCAAAAGCGACGGCCTCCCCCAACTGCTCCACCCCCCGCCACGTCGGGGGGAGCCGAAGCCCTGCGCCCTGCCGTTCGGATCCGATCGGGTCGGAGTCGTGCGGCCGTGCATCCCCCGCAGCAGCAGCAGCAACAGCAGCAGCAGCAGCAGCAGCAGCAGCAGCAGCAGCAGCAGCAGCAGCAGCAGCAGCAGCAGCAGCAGCAGCAGCAGCAGCCTCGGTCCTGGCCATGCGTTTGCATAGTAATTGACAGTGCAGGGGCGGCCGGGCCAGGCCGGGGGCTCCGCAGCCCTCCGAAGGCAGAGAGCGTCGGCGTTGGGGCGAGGCGTGACCCGTATTTTCCCGGCCCCCGGAGCCTTTGTCTCCGATGATTGGGACCGCCGCCGGGGCCGGGGGCCGGGCCGCATGCAGCAACGCCTCCGCTTCGGGTGGCGGAAGGAGATGAGCTTTCTGCGCCGCGCTGCCGGCGCCGCCTGCCGCCGCCTGCCGCCTGCCCTCCTTGTCTTCCTGGCGGCGTGAGCCGCACAACTGTGAGGACTCTGAGGACGAGACGAAAGGGCTTCTGCAAGGGTCGCTGAGCCGGACAGGCTGCCAGCATGCTGCCAGCAGGGGTCGTGTGTGCGGGAGTGCAAGCGAGACGGAGTGGCCGCGAGGACGCCGCTGTGGCTGCGGCGGTGACAGAGACGGGAGACACTTTAACCCGTGGAATATTGTGCGGGCGGGTGCCGCGGCGAGGGTGGTGCGCCGCGCAGTCCGCTGCTGCGCACATTATTTGTCGCAAGCAAAATGGGCGGAGAGAGGGAAAAGGGGAGGCAGGGGGTGAGGGGGTGGGGTAGCGGGTTTCGGGTTTCATAATCCTCGTCCTGTCGCCGCTGTAAAAGAAAGAGAGTGGCGTGGTGGTGGTGGTGGTGGTGAGTGGTGGATCTAACCTCCAGGCCTGCAAGTGTGTGTGTGTGTGTGTGTGTGTGTGTGAAACAATAAAAGAGGGCAGCACTGCTGTATGCATAGTGGTGCGGTGCGCTGCGGTGGACGCTATGTTGTCACGTGTGTGTGAGTGTGGCGTAAGTCGGCTCCAATAAATCTCGTCACTCGTGGGAGCCAGAAAATCCGACCATTCCCGTGCACTGCCATCTCCCCCCCCCCCCCCCCCCCCACACACAAACCTACCGTTTCTGCTAGCCCCCGCGCGCCCCCGCAACGCCTGTCTCATACGCGTGCCACGGGTACCTTGACCTGCCCCGTCGCTGTCTGCATGCTAGAGATACCACCCTTACTCGCTCCCTCCCTCCCTCTCTCTCTCTCTCTCTCTCTCTCTCTCTCTCTCTCTCTCTCTCTCTCTCTCTCTCTCTCTCTCTCTCTCTCTCTCTCTCTCTCTCTCTCTCTCTCTCTCACGTGTCTCCTCTACGTCTTTCTTGCCTTGGGGAGGGAGCTCCGCACCAGGGTCTCCGCAGGGGTCCGCAGCTGCAAACCTCCCCCCCCCCTCCCTCACCGCATGCCATGCACCCCTGACGCCCAGACTTTTTCCCCTCTCGGACTATGGCGTGGAAAATAGGAGTAGACCGGGGAGAGAAGAGGGAGGCAGCGAGAGACACTAGGCGGCTCTGCAGAAGGGAGATTAGGACACTAGAGGCGGACGGAGAGGGGGGAATGAGAGACTGTAGATGGTGCTAGAGAGAGAGAATGAGAGAGAGAGAGAGAGAGAGAGAGAGAGAGAGAGAGAGAGAGAGAGAGAGAGAGAGAGAGAGAGAGATGTTGGGACTGGGCGGTCCGAATTCTTTTCATTATTTGCTGAATAACCCCGGCATTTGTCATGGGACGTCATCGTTCTGCCCCCGTCCTTCCTCCCATTCCACTCCCCCTTCTTCTTCTTCTTCCTTTCCTTGTCCCCTCTTCCTCGCGCCCGCTGGACCCGTCCGTAGCTTGTTATAATCCTCCGCGACCTCGCCGAGGTGCCGGGACACGCGGACGGCACGCGGCCCCGTGATTTACAGGGCGGTGCAGGTGCACCTGTGCTGGGCTGCTGCTGCTGCTGCTGCTGCCGCTGCTGCTGCCGCTGCTGCCGATGCTGCCGCTGCGCTTGTAAAGACCCTTCCTCATGTAAAGGACCGCACCTGTATAGGCCGCGTGATAAATTTTTATTTACCTGCCGGTAGAAGAGAAGGGGGAAAAACACAGAAATTCGTCCGGGACAGAATATATATACGTGCGGGGATGAAAGGAAGAAAAACACACACACACACACACACACACACACGCACCGGAAGTGGCGCTGCCCTCACGCGTATCCTCGCTGGCCGACGGTGCTGCCCGGGCGTTCCAACCCCCCGCGATGTTGGCGTAAGCGATCCCGACTCCCCTCTCAGCCCCCGGCAGGCCTCGCGGCAACACGCGTACGGGGGTCCAGGCAGGGGGTGGTGTGGGAATCAGAGACTCGCGGGAGAGAGAGAGAGAGAGAGAGACAGAGAGAGAGAGAGAGAGAGAGAGAGAGAGAGAGAGAGAGAGAGAGAGAGAGAGAGAAAATGGTTCACCAAAAAATGGGGAGGGAGGGGGCGAATACATAGGAAAAAAAAACAAGAACATTTTTTTTAAGAATTGAAAGTAGTTTTCTTTAATCCTTGTGGTCTCTGTCGTGGTCAATGCGGAGGCAGATTTCAGTGGTGTGAACACGAGCAGACTACCTGGGTCCTGCTGCGGGGGGGAGGAGGAACAGGAACACCGCTGCAGTGTGGCCAACAACACAACAGAGCAGCAGCAGCGGCAGCAGGATGAGGTTTGGAGGGTTGGCTATTGTGCGTCTCTGGATGGATTGTTATGTGAGTCCGCGTGTGGCTCTATTTCACACTTGGTTAGTTTAATGGCTGCCAGCAGGGCGATGCGCTGCCGATGGGGCCTCCGGGGCTGCGGGGGCCTCGCCGTGTGATCACGCGGGGATCGCAATAAATTCCCGTTTCGGCTCCCCGGAGCTGTTTGGGGGGGGGGGGGGGGGGACCCGGCGGGGGTGCGAGAGGGCAGTGGGCCGCGCTGGCCGCGGCCGGTTTAGCGTTTGGAATTGGCGCGCCTCCTCACACACCCGGGAGCGTGCTGCCTGCCTGCCGAGAGTCCCACATTTCTACCCACCTTCTCCCACCTCCACCCACTCACGCAGCATCCTAAATGGGGGCCGACGAAGATGGTGCGCGCGGCTCCTGGGCGTGTTTAGAGCCCCCCCCCCCCGCGCCTCCCCCCCTCCCCCTGTGCCGTTGGCCCGTACTATATCATAAGATAATACACTCGTGGCGAATGCTCCCTCCCTGCGCATTGTACGCCATGTGCCCCCACCCCCTCCCTTTCCGACCCGTGTGGCCACAGAATAGTGTGGACTAGGATTGAGTGAGGGTGTTTGTGAGAGGAGGGGTGGGGGGTGGGGGGGAGGGGGTCCAGTCGGAAGCGGTTGTCATGGAGAGGTAAAGAGTGTGAATGAGCGACAGGCAGTGCTGCGGCAGCGGGTTAGGGTTATGTTATAGTGCACCCCGTTTACCCGCCCGCACACCCCCGACAACAACGACCGGCCGAAAGCCACTGCTGGGACCGCGCGGCGGCGGCGGTGGTGGTGGTGGTGGCGGCGTGTGCTTGCGTGTGTGAGTGTGGCCAGGCGTCCTGAGCCCATAGTCCCTAACTAACTCTGTGCGGCGCGGCTGCGGGGAGCTCCGCTCGCTGTCCGAGCGCCGGCGCCCCCAAGTCAATACTACTACTGTGGCCGTGGAGACCCATTTCGGCGCCGCTCTCTCTCTCTCTCTCTCTCTCTCTCTCTCTCTCTCTCTCTCTCTCTCTCTCTCTCTCTCTCTCTCTCTCTCTCTCTCACACACACACACACACACACACACACACGCACACACACTCTCGCACGGCCTCGTAGGGGTGCCGGGCACACTTTTTGCACGCTACGTGGGCGGTCCTGATCACGCACTCTCTCTCTCTCTCTCTCTCTCTCTCTCTCTCTCTCTCTCTCTCTCTCTCTCTCTCTCTCTCTCTCTCTCTCTCTCTCTCTCACACACACACACACACAAACTGCGTTCGCCCGACTGCTCGCTCGCTTGGATGAACGAACGCACGACGCAGAGAAAACAACACCACAAGACGGAGTACAAAGTGCGTAGGTGGTCTACTTTACTCGACTTTGCTCACACCCCCTGCCACTGCCACACCCCTGCCACACAGCCTTCGCACACCCTCTGCCACACCCCTGTCACATAGTCTTCGCACACCCCCTGCCACACCCCTGCCACACAGCCTTCGCACACCCTCTACCACACCCCTGTCACATAGTCTTCGCACACCCCCTGCCACACCCCTGCCACACAGCCTTCGCACACCCCCTGCCACACCTCCGGCACAGCCTCACACGGTACCTCAGTACCTTCGCAGATGACGGGGCCGTTTGTATGTGCCGCGGGCCGCTGTGCTCAGACTCTGGTCGCGCCGTCCGAGTTAGTACCGAGCTGCCGCCGTATACCTGTCCGCCCCAGCCGAGGCCCTGGACCTGGACTCTTTATGATTTCCGGCAGCGGAGTTACAGGGAAACGGGCTGCAGCGGGGCAAAGCGCGAGGGGCTGGGAGAATGAAAGGGGTAAGCAAAAGGACCGAAAACACGACCCCAGCGGCACCGCCCCGACACACTGCGAGCGCAGCGGAGAGCGCCGTGGAGGGTAGGCCGACCCGCCGAACAGGCCTGCTCCACGGGCTTGCCTACCCACCAGGCTGGGGAGAGCGCCGTGGAGGGTAGGCCGACCCGCCGAACAGGCCTGCTCCACGGGCTTGCCTACCTGCACGGCTCCGGCGCTGACAACAAGTCATGTGACGGCACTTTCGGGGTGAATGACCACTGCCGCGTTGTCCCTTACCGTCTCTAGAGTGGGTGCTCGTGTGTCGATCCTGCCGCGCAGGTCATGTAGGCCGCTCTCCTGCACAGCAGCGCCTCCCTATATCCCCCCCCCCCCTCCGCCGACTGGAGACACATATTTTCCGGCTTCTTTCCGGTCTCCGCCCAAATCGAATACACGGAACGACGCCGGTCCATGAGTCGCGGCAGCTGCGGCGGTGGTGTGGCCGTGCTTTCGGGGCCCCGCTCCCACCTCGCACCGGGTCGGGGGATAGCCGCTGGCCACTACACACTGCCCGGCCAGTCACCTGCCCCCCCCCCTCCCCCTCCCGCTCCCTCTGTGTGCGTGCAGACCGCCCAGGCCCCAGGGGACCCAAGGGAGCGATTCCCCGTTCACCTCTATGATTGTCCCAGCCCCCCACCCGTTCCCCGGAAGGCCGCAGGGACGGGCCGCTCTGCGCTATCGGTGGACACGTTTTGCGCGGCTCGTCCTCACAGCAGCGTCGTAGCCAACGCCTTTCGGTGCGATTTCGGCGGAGATGTAAATTTGGCCTGAAAAATATTAAACATGACCGAAAATTTTCCGTGGTTGAATTCAATATTAAACTGCAGACCCTGATTTTTTTGCGGCTGCGGTTGAGTTCTGCAGTGACCAACCCTCTCACACGGGAATGTTTACAGTGTATCTGCCTGAATCGAAACAAACTTTAGGGGATGACAGATAGGTGAGGTCAAAAAATATCGGCGGACTTACAGAGAGAGGTGTGAACCAGCACTTCTAAATCTACCAAGGAACGAAATTTTGACGATCTTTTTTTTACCAATCCCTATACCTTGTGAAGGTCTACCAATCCTCAAAATTCGGTTCGGTTCGGGGAGTTACACCTGCGGACATTCCCTTGTGAGGAGCTGGTCAGGTCGTCGACCTGCTCTCTCCCTCCGCGCCGCATCAAAAATCCCCCCCGAAAATAAGTGAATTGTCCGTTCCTGTCCATTGCGCCTTCCTCCCGGGTGTTTGACCCCGCGACTGCCGGCAGCACCCATCCCCCTCCCTGGATCTACCCCCGCTTCTGTCCGCATAGAAGCGAAGTGGAAGAGCGAAGCTCGCCGTGACGGGCCACGCCGTCAGCACGAATGTGTCATCCCCACTCACTCGCTCTGTCCGTTCTTGCCTGCAAACGCCATCACCCGCTATTGGTCGCCCCATCCCCCCGCACCCCCGCACCCCCCGCACCCCCTCGCTTCCGCGCGGCTGGGCCGGGGACCCGCGCGGCGCCAGAGGACCTCTGCAGGACGAGGAAGCAAATCATCTTGGCAGAAACGGCAGCAGCAGCAGCAGCAGCAGCAGCAGCCCGGAGGAACACAAAACATGATGCGGCCAGGCAGCCCGGTCAAGCATCCTGCACCGCATCGCATCACGGCACGCGGTCAGCATGAGGGATGAGCGGCTGCGGCGGGCGGAATGCAGAATGGCGGCGGCGCGGTGACGCTGAAGTATGACGGGGTCGGCAATGCAGTCGAGGGGGGAGACAAAGTCGCAGGTACAGGAGAGCCGCGAGTGGCCAGGCACTTGAACCCGAGCACGTCGGGGGCGCTCTGAATCTAGGGTCAATACGTGGAGAAAAGTCTTCCAAGGGGGGGGGGGGGGAATCATTCACCCTTACTTTTAGATGAAAGTGAACAGTTTTTATCCCTGGAAGATTTCTCCCCGACCTAACCCTCTGTAATTCTCACAGCCCGCTCTAAAACCAACGCGGAGCAAATTACGCGCTCTCGCCGTGTCTAATTTATCTCGGAATAAGTTTTTTCCCCCCTCGAGTGTCAAGCGGGTTAGCGGCGGAGGCGCGGGCGGGGCGTTGCCGGCGTTGTGGGGGCGGCAGCCGGAGGCAGCCGGAGGCAGCAACTCGTTATCATCTACTTTGGATTTGCCTCGCCGTGTTGCGGGGCTGCGGTCTCGGTGTACACGGCCGCCGACACCGTGGTGGCGCTATCTCCCCCTGACGGCGAGGTGAGCGCGCAGCTGCCGCCTCCCTGCCCGACGTACTTCTCTTCTTGCCCACGACCAGAGGGAGGAGGGGATGAGGGGAGCGGAGGGGAGGGGAGGCTCTCCGAGGTGCCGAGCCACTTGTCGCTTCTGGACGCTCGTTACCGAGACCGACGATTAATGTGCGGTTGTGTCCCGGGCACTTGCGAGCCGCCCCCGCCGTCGTGGGGGCGGCCCTGGGGGCGGTCCTGGGGGCGGCCCTGGGGGCGGTCCTGGGGGCGGCCGTGTCCGTCGGCAGCCACTGACACCCCCCACACTGCTCAGGACGCTCGCTCCCGGATTTATACAGTTTCATACGCATCGTCTGTTCACTAAGTTATGCATGCCTCACGTGTATACGTTCAGAACCGTCGATAATTTATGCACAAAATTCTACACTCGAGGATCAAGTAAGGCGCGTGCACGGACTGAGGAACGCAAGTCCAGCAGCGCGTGTCTCAGTGCCTCGCCCCGTGCTGAGCCGTCCCGGGGACTCAGTCACAGCCCGCCACTTCCCTCCCTGCCCTGCCCTGCCAGAGGCTGTCCCGCCTTGAGGCTCTCTCAGGGACTTCCAAGAGGAGCTTACGGCGCCAGCGGAGACAGCGGAAGGGTGAGCAGGAGCCGGAGCAGGGGACGCACAGAGGCGTGGAGGCTCTCGGTGTCACTCACCGCCAGCGCAGACAGCGGAAGGGTGAGCAGGAGCCGGAGCAGGGGCAGCACAGAGGCGTGGAGGCTCTCGGTGTCACTCACCGCCAGCGCAGACAGCGGAAGGGTGAGCAGGAGCCGGAGCAGGGGCAGCACAGAGGCGTGGAGGCTCTCGGTGTCACTCACCGCCAGCGCAGACAGCGGAAGGGTGAGCAGGAGCCGGAGCAGGGGCAGCACAGAGGCGTGGAGGCTCTCGGTGTCACTCACCGCCAGAGGCAGACAGCGGAAGGGTGAGCAGGAGCCGGAGCAGGGGCAGCACAGAGGCGTGGAGGCTCTCGGTGTCACTCACCGCCAGAGGCAGACAGCGGAAGGGTGAGCAGGAGCCGGAGCAGGGGCAGCACAGAGGCGTGGAGGCTCTCGGTGTCACTCACCGCCAGCGGAGACAGCGGAAGGGTGAGCAGGAGCCGGAGCAGGGGCAGCACAGAGGCGTGGAGGCTCTCGGTGTCACTCACCGCCAGCGGAGACAGCGGAAGGGTGAGCAGGAGCCGGAGCAGGGGCAGCACAGAGGCGGCCCGGCCCGGCGTGGAGGCGTGGAGGCTCTCGGTGTCACTCACCGCCAGAGGCAGACGACGATGTCTTTTGTGAGCCTTTTAAAGGGCAATCCAGCCGGCTGCGCCCCCGCCTCCTTCCGCTCTCTCTCTCTCTCTCTCTCTCTCTCTCTCTCTCTCTCTCTCTCTCTCTCTCTCTCTCTCTCTCTCTCTCTCTCTCTCTCTCTCTCTCTCTCTCTCTCTCTCTCCCCTCTATCTCTCTCTTCCTCACTCTCCAGCGACTGTCTTCGCAATGAGGGGGAAGCGCGCCGCGGCCGCGACCCTGTCCGCCTTCCTTGCGATCCGTCAGCTCGTTGTTTCTCGCCCTTTAAAGGGCTCGTTCGGGCCCTCGTTGGACTTACAAATTGTTCGCGGTAGGAATAACAGAAAAACAAGCCCTAGGCGGTTCTGAAAAAAAATGTTTGAAAAAAGGGTCGCGCCGTTTCTTTTTGTGTGGTGAGCCGCTTGTTATTGTTTGCAGGCCGCTAGAGAGGCAGGGAGAAGTTTTAATTTCGAAAAGCGCGGAGAAGAACGGCGGAATTCTTTCGTTTTTAATTAATCTTGTTTTCATTATATGTTTTGTTGTGTTCCAGGGGCCGCGGCCGCGTCCAGGATGTATGTGGAGGCTCTGTCCAAGCTGGCCAGGCACAGCCAGCAGCAGGGGTCGTGGGGCGGCTGCTCCGACATAAGTGAGTACACCCGATTCCCTACGTTTTTCCTCATTCTTTTTCGCATTGTTTTCTCGTGTTTTTTTTTGCTGCTTTTTTTCCAGAGTCTTTTTTTTTAAAAACTGTGTCGTATAGAAACTACATTTCCCGCGGTTCATTTTGTCTACCAACCGGCCACAGCAGCAGTCGCCCGCACTTTCAAATGCAGGACGCCCTCTTCATCAGAATAATTCTCCTCCACGCACGCGCGCACACACGCACACACGCACACACACGCGCGCACGCCCTGCGCGCGGCATATGTAATGGCCGTTTTGCAATCTCTCACCCACCGAAGGCCGAGGCCCCGTCCTACACTGGGACGAGCCCATATAGTTTGGGGGGCCCACACCGAACCATTCCATTTCCCCCCCTTTTTCAACATTTATTTTCTGCCAGACGCGCGGAAGTAGGAAGGACTTTCCCTTAACGGCTCATGCTGTACGACGGCTGGCGGGGCGCGGCCGGCACGGGGCACGGCTGGCACACCACGCGCCTCGCCTAGCTATCGTTCTCGGGGGTCCGTTTCCTTCCCTGTGTTCCCTGTACCGCCGAGGGGGCAGAGCACGCGAAACCACGCCTAGCCGACATAGCAATAGCGACATAGCAATAGCGACAGAGAGAGACAGAGAGACAGACAGACAGACAGACAGACAGGCAGACAAGCAGACAGAAAGAGTGAGAAGGGGGAGGGAGATCTGCGACGCGTAGAAGGGTCATATCGAGGCCCCCTTCCCCCAAACCCCCAAAAAGTAAAAAATATCGGACATGTTGACAGATTGATGGAATGGCTACTACAGCTGCACTGTACTATAAGCCTTCCGCCGAGGACAAAATGACACGAGCCACCCAACCGGATATCTTGACACCGTCTTGTTGTTGTTGACATCGGCGACGTCGTGAGAGGACAAGGCAACCCTTCCATCCGCACGAGTCGCCCCCGCCGTCCTCCACCCTCCCGTCCGAATGGAAGCAGCAGCGGCGGCGGCGGCGGCAGCAGCAGCTCACCAGATTTTCGGGAAACAAGCAGTCCGGCCTGTCCTTGTCCGTGCCCTGCCCTGCCCTTCCCTTCCGCCCCCAGACACTGGCTGGCGGTTCGGCCCTATCGGCTCCCCTGCAGACGCAGCAGCGTCGCCACACCACACCACGCCCCGCCACGCTTGGCATTGTATAACAGCCGAAAGCAATCCAATTTTCTTCTGTTCCGCCTCAAAACGTTTGATAGTAATTGCATTGACGTTAGACCCTCCGAAGAGAGAGAGAGAGAGAGAGAGAGAGAGAGAGAGAGAGAGAGAGAGAGAGAGAGAGAGAGAGAGAGAGAGAGAGAGAGAGAGAGAGAGAGAGAGAGAGAGAGAGAGAGAGAGGCCCCTCCTCGGGGATCGGGTGCGGTGGGGGCGGAGCCGGGTCCCGGAGGCCTACAAGGAACTGGCCGTTGTCGTCTGAGGAAACGGGGCCTAATTGCAGGGGAAAAGGGGCGCGGGCCTGCAGGGGCTGGGGAGGGCGCGGGGGAGGGAGGGCGGTGCCGAACTGTACCCACCCCGGCCCGGCCCGGCCCGGCCCGGCCCGGCCCGGCCCGCGGCAGCCGAGTACCGGCCGCTGGGATTTACATTGCAAATGGACCAGCCGCCGACCCGGGCGGGTGCTGAGCGGGGGGTGGGGGCTGCTGTCCGGCTGCTGCTCAGCTCAGCCCATCCGATTCCTCCCCGTGCTGTCTCACAGTGTGGCCGCGCGCCTTTACCTCCTTTTCCCTCTGCCGCCGCCGGCCGGGAGAGCGGAGGGAGCGGAGCGACCCCATGATGAGGGGGGCGGCCGAAACCTCTGGTCAGGTCCACACACACACACCCACACACACACACGCACACAGCTGGCGGAAGGGGTAGCTCCCCGTCCAGAGGGCACGGACCCCCGCACTGCTTACCCCGCCGTAACGCTCCCGGCCCGCTATGGATCTCCGCGCGGCGCACGTCCTCTTGGAGGTGGTGAGAAAAAAAATCCCCCCCCCTTCCTCTTTGAAAAGATGAGCAGAAAGAATGGCGTGGCGGTGCCTCTGGGGGCCAAAAACCATCGCCTCCTCCACCGGAGAGGGCAACAGAATGCGGAATTATTTCGGCAATAATTCAGATCAAACCGTGCGCGCTTGCGGGCTGTTGTGGGGGCCGTGGGGGCCGTGGGGGCTGTGGGGGCTGTGGGGGCTGTGGGGGCCGTGGGGGCTGTGGGGGCTGTGGGGGCTGTGGGGGCTTTTGGGGCCCGCGCCACACCCGAGCCTCCGCCGCCTCCTCGTCCTGGGGCCCGCGGGGGTCCCGTACGCCGGGTCGTGTGGACATTAACGCTTTGTCTTCCGCCACGTTCTTTTTTCCACCCCCGCGGTCACCGCCACCCCACCTCACCCCGCCCCGCGGCCATCCCTCCGTTCGTTCCGTTTCGCTTCGTTCCGCGGGGCGATTCAGCAGCGGCGCGCCGCCCGCCACTTCTTGGCCGCTTCCACTCGGATTGGTCCGCGAGTGCGCCGTGCCGAGCCGAGCCGAGCCGAACCCTGCTGCGCCCTCGGTGTTGTTGATAAATGCCTCTCCCTTGTCCTCGTTATCTCTCCATCTGTGGAAACGAGAACATTGGCGGCGAAGAGGCGCGGGGGGTGGTTGGAAGGCCGCAACGGAGGAGGGGGGGGGGGGTAGGAAGTAGAAGAAGCAAGCAAAAGGGCAGGAATTGCAGCCACCTGGCCTATCTTTCTTGCCCTGGCCCTGCAGAGAAAAAGAGGCAGCGAGGAGAATTTGGAAGAGGAATAATGGGGTGAGAAAGAAGAAGATGGTGGTAGGAGAAAGAGTGAGGGATAGAAGGGAGGAAGTGAGAGAGAGAGAGAGAGAGAGAGAGAGAGAGAGAGAGAGAGAGAGAGAGAGAGAGAGAGAGAGAGAGAGAGAGAGAGAGAGAGAGAGAAAGAAAGAGAGAGAGGGGGGGGGGGTGAGGGGGATTCGCGAAGGAGAAAGCGGCGCACCCGCAGATTGGATTGTTGCAATTTAGGCAGAGGCCGATCGCCACCATTATTGCCCCCAATTTTATCTCACCCCCGGGCCCCAGGCAGCCCCAGGCAGCCCCAGGCAACACTGTGACTGTGGCGCTGGCAGGCCAATCTCGGCTCGGCCCGGCCTACACAGAGCACCGCAGTCAGACTAGGGCCGCAGGACCGCAGGGCCCGGGACGATTTAAAATCTGAGAGGGATTCCGATGGCGCTGCCGCGACCCGTGATCTCATCCGAATCCTATCGTTTCCGGTCTAGTTCAGCTTGGTTCTATTATGCGGTCCGTGTCACGATCTTTGGCAGGGGCGTTATTGCAGGGTCAGGCGGACGGACGGAGAGACAGTCAGACAGACACGTAACATATTTTAGACGATATCCCAACGATATACATGATCACACCGGGTGAAAAATGATGTATAGACTATATATGTCTATACATCAAGTTGTATATGCAGATATATAACATGTATATGTGATTATACGAGTTATACAGAAATTATATACAGTTATATATGACCGATACATAGGCCATACACAGTCATAGAACAATATAACAACCCTCTCACAAAACGTGTAATTTTCTTCTGTCACAGGTGCGGCCCTCCTCCAGGTCGTGGACGTGTACAAGGAAGTCCACGAGCAGCAGATGAACATTGTAAGTGCGGGCTGCGATGGGTTCGGGTGGGGTGAGTTGGGCGGGCGGCCAGGATGTTGGAGGAGTGACACGTCTTGCCAACCGGAGCCGGAGGCCGGAGCGCAGCGGAACGGGCTCGGAATTTCACAACGTCCCACGTCGCGTTCCTGCTCCCTAGCTCCCAGCAGCCGGGGGCCGCGGGCCGGGGGATAGTAGTCAAGCTCAAAGGACGCTGAAGCAAAGCAAGACTGTGGTAGTTGAGAACGCGGCCGGGGTGAGCGGGGCGGGGCGAACTGGGGTTCAAAGGGCTACCCATGTACACAGCTGCGGAGCGCCACCCCCGACCCGCCGACATGAGAAACTACTGGCAATATCTACCCGCGAATTCTACAATGATTTGGGAACGGACTGTTTCCGCCTCGGGTCGGGCATCCGTAAAATATTTCCGTTTCGCGATTTCCTCACCCCGGATTTTGATTTTGTTCCAGCTCAAGGCGTTCTACGTCGACCTCCTGGTGCCGCTCGAGACGAACCTGGAGAAGGACACCAAAGTGGTGCAGGTAAGTCCCACGGAAGGGAAACGTCGCCCAGGTGCATACAGGCAAACAGCTTACTGAATATTTATAGATTTAAAACGTGTCGAAAATTTGAGGGCCGAAAATTTTGCCAAGCTGTCTCATTAAAATGATAACTGGCTGTGGCGAGGGAGGGTCACGTTAGTGGTCGGGGTCTGTCCGGTCCCGTCCGGGCCATAAGCAGGCAGCAGCAGCAGCAGCAGCAGCAGCAGTGTTCCTGTCGCGGTGTCAAAGTAGCCGGCTAAAAGTACGAGGGCAGGATGGGGAGGGCCCTCTGCTGGGTGCGCCCGGCTCCGGGTTCCGGCCCCGGGCTCCGGCTGGTCCTCGTATACTGTCCGGGTCGTTGCTGGCCGAGGCCGTCCGGAGACACCCGGAGGACGAGGGGGTTAGGGGTTGGCGCTGCGACAGGTGCCGCTGACGACCAGTCCGCCTCCTCCCTTTCCCAAGCCCTCCTCTTCCTTTCCTGAGGTGATGAGAGCGCCCTCTCTCTCTCTCTCTCTCTCTCTCTCTCTCTCTCTCTCTCTCTCTCTCTCTCTCTCTCTCTCTCTCTTTCTCTCTCCAAAATCTATCCCTCTCGCTCCGGTATTGGACGATAACACACTCGTTTCTTGCCATCATCGCGTGTTCAGGCGGGGAGGGGGTGGCGGGACTTTAGGGCACACAAACACGGCCCTCTGCTTGTTGTTGCCACCACCGGGTGCAGCCCCGCCCCGCCCCGCCCCGCCCCGCCGCGTACATATTTCCGACCCAACGCAACTGGATAGGGGATTCGCTCGGATATGGCGGTGCGGGAATCAGCTATTCGGGAGACATCGTAGCGGCCATCGGCATTGTCCGGACAAAGGACGTCCCGGCCCGGCCCTGCCGCCCCAGCTCTGTAGCCCCGGCCCCTGCCGGCCCCCCGCGGCGCCTCTGAATCAGAATCGGGCGCGGGGATTTGAGTGGGGCGCCTGTCCGTCGGATGGCCGTGCAGCACGGGCCGGGGGCAGCCGGGGGCAGCCGGGGGCAGCCGGGGGCAGCCG
The DNA here is from genome assembly GCA_038380765.1 of Odontothrips loti. Taxonomy (NCBI): domain Eukaryota; kingdom Metazoa; phylum Arthropoda; class Insecta; order Thysanoptera; family Thripidae; genus Odontothrips; species Odontothrips loti. The sequence continues at coordinate 10,327,421 of CM076249.1, forward strand.
GGGGCAGCCGGGGGCAGCCGGGGGCAGCCGGGGGTGGTGGGGGGCCGAGCCCTTGTGGCGCTGTCTGTCTTCATTCCGGCTAGGCCCGGCCGGGAGGACTAGCAAGGGCCGTGCTCACAGCTCTCAATGACTCACCGGGTTCGCGCTCCCGCATCTGATTAGTTGTTTCGCAGGGACAATAGACGGCGAAATGCGACGAGGCCGGCGACGAAATGTCTTTGACGAACCAAAGCCGAGAGAGAGAGAGAGAGAGAGAGAGAGAGAGAGAGAGAGAGAGAGAGAGAGAGAGAGAGAGAGAGAGAGAGAGAGAGAGAGAGAGAGAGGGAGGGGGGGGGGGGAAGGGGGAGGGGGAAGGGGGGAGCACGACCCCCGCGTTTGAACCCTGGACCGGGATTCAATTAATTTGGCGCACCCGCACACCGTGTGTTGCAGCTGGAGCAGAAGAAGTTCAACGCGCAGCACAAACAGCGTTCCGAGTCCCACAGCAAGGCTGCCGCCCTCAGCCGGAAGCAGCGCAAGAAGAACAAGTCCAGCACCAACGACAAGGACCTCAAGGTGCGGAGCCTGCGAGTCGGAGCGGACGTCCAACCACTGGGAGAGTGTGGTATATGCTTTGCGGATTCAGACCTCTCCTAACTATTCATATAATCTTTCGCAGACGCTACAGCGGCTGGAGGAGGAGCAGTCCAAGCTGGACGCCTTCCGGGAGCAGAGCCTGCGCACGGTAGGCACAAGGCCATATTTATCCCGCATTTATTAATTTACCTCCTCGATTTCCACACGGGGGTCTCAGCTATTTTTTATTTTTTTTGGTACGAAGAGAGTGGTTGGGTTTAGACTCACATGACGTGTTGTCCGTGTCGGTGTTTGCAGGCGCTGACGCAGGAGCGGCGGCGGTACGGCTTCGTGCTGGAGCGCCAGTGCTCGCTGGCCAAGCACTTCCTGTCCATGCACACGCGCGGCCAGGCGCTGTTCCAGCAGCGTCTGCCCGACTGGCAGGGCGTGGCCCGCGGCCGGGAGGCGCTGCCCGAGGAGGTGCAGCGCCTGTTCACCTCCAGGCTGGGGGTAAGCTAACGTGATGTCACCGCACCGCGCGCTGCTCTCCGGCGAGCTGCGTAGTCCCGGGTTCGACTCTTGCCTGCTGCCAAAAAAAAATTTGGCTCTGTGCCATGAGAGGTCTCAGGGGGAAGACTAGGGAGAGCTTGTTCCTGACCGCCGCAATGGCACTTGCAGCCGCAGAGCATGTGGGCGGACGAGGACTCGTACTGCCGGCGCGAGGACGGCTCCATGGCGTCGGCGCTGCGGAAGACGCGCTCCATGGACGCCTCTGCCCTCGACATCCGCTGCCTGAGCGACGCCCCGGAGGACCAGCACCACCGAGCCGCCCACGACCTGGGCACCGGCACGCTCAACCGGGCCCGCTCCGACCTCAACCTGTCGTCGCGGGCCCACTCGCCCACCAACGGTAAGGGAACTTTTTTTTTCCGCGGGAGAGGATTTTTTTTTTTTGGGGGGGGGGGGGGGGGGGAGAGATTGTTTTATGTTTCTATCTTTTCTCAGAGGGAACTAATTTTACAGGGTAAAAAACATTCCCACGTATGTGATAACTTTTTCAGAAAACGAGAAATTTGCAGTGAGCCGCGATTTAATTTGATTTCCTGGTGTCTACTCCTGTTCCCAGACTCGGCGAGCCCGGTGCGGCCACAGTCGCTGGCCGTGTCCTCTGCTGGCAGAGGCTGGGGCTCGCCGCTGGCGCGGGCGCTGTACGCCTACCTCAGCAGCGGCGAAAACCAGCTCAGCTTCCTCGAGGGCGACATCCTGGCGCTGATGGGCGAGCGCAACAAGGGCTGGCAGTTCGGCGAGAACCTGCGGACGCAGACGAGCGGCTGGTTCCCGCTCGCCTACACCGAGCTCCTCATCGACGACGCGGCGTGAGTCCCGGGGACGCCCCCGTAACACCCGTCTGCTCCCCCGACATCGACATCCACCACATGTGTCCCATCTCTCCTCTCGTTGCTTCCAGGTCCATGTCACCGGGCGCGCGTCGCCACCAGGACGCCCTGGCCTGCGAGTGGCGGCCTCCCGGGGTCGGCGGGGGCCCAGGTGGCGGCCCCCACGGCCCCCACGGGCCTCCAGGCGCCGGTAACCACTGCGAGGACGGCCCCTTCGGCCACCACGCCCCGCGGCCCCCCATAGCGCCGCCCCCCGTAGCGCCACTGCCGCCCCCCCAGCTGCAGTCCCCCCGCGGCCCCGGCCCCAGGGGCCACCCACAGGTAGAGTAGTGCCATGCCATGCCAATGCTGCCAACCCTAGCCCAGCCCCAGCCCAGCCCTAACCCCGGGTGATCGTTGTCATCATCAGTCAGTCGAACCGTGATTGAGTTGGAGGCGTCTATTCATAGCCGGACGCAGACGCGCGGGGCAGGAAGCAGGACTTCCCTTTGCGCTACGTCACCCCCCCCCCCCCCCCCCCCCTCATCTCCTGTCCGCGTGTATTACGAGGGGTATTGTCATCGAGCGAAGCGTGTTTGCCCCGGCAGGCGTCGCTCACTCAACGTCCAAAGCCATCCTGCCCCCCGCCCTCCCCTCTCCCCCCGGCCACACCCCGCGGCGCTTTCGAGTGAGTCGTATATACCGACCGTCCCACAACTGTCCAACCCTGTCCTGCCCCTGCCCTGTCCCGCGCCGAGTGTCTGTTTTGGAGAGGTAGCCAAACAGCTGGACTGGGCTGAGCCATTCCTGAATCCCAGCGCGCCGCGGCGCCGACGCCACACGCCAAACGCACGAGTACACAACACACCGGTCTGAAGGGTTGTCCCCGACACCCCCACCCCCATCTCATCGCATCCCCCAACAGTACAGACAAACAGTACGCAGTACCTTGCGCTTTTGCTTACCTCTAGACGTACGTAATTATGTTTTGAAATGGTGAGAAAAATGGGGGGGGGGGGGGGGAATGGTTGATTCCAGTATGATAAAATCCATCTCTGCATTCCGCTGTGGCTTATTTTTCAATATATTCTCCCTCGCCTATGAGCCTCTGGCTTGTTAAGTTCCCTTGACTACACAGTAACACAAAGACTTTGGAATTGTCACCGCGTCCCGTTAGAAACGGCGTCCAGCGTCCGGCGCACACGGCTTTGGCACCAAATCACCGCTTTCCTCTGTTTCTGTTTCTAGCTGACAGGACGTGGGCCACCCTCCGGGCCGCCGCCGCTCGCCCCCGCCCCGCACACACCGACTCGGAATGCTAGCGGAGCCCCCATCGGGGGCCCCCTCGGGAGCGTGGCCCTCACGCCGCTCGGTCCGCTGGGCCCCCTGGGGGGCCTGGGCGGCCTCGGGGGCGTGATGCGGCCCCCCGCAGGCCCCACGGGGGTGACGGTGGGCGCCTCGCTGCACTCCTCCAACGACAGCGGCTTCAGTAACGAGCCGCCGGTCGCGCCCGAGATCGACTACTCGGACGACGAACCCTCCAGGTACGGGAAGAGAAACAGGAACACTGGCTTCAACTCGGTGGCTGGAATGGTGGACGAGAAAAGCGCTGAGCTGACAAAAATAACAAATACTGCCCAAAAAGATGTGGTCTGGCTTTTATAGGTTTGCACGTATTACTCCTGTCTGCACTGTCCGTCCTATGTCCGTAGGTTGATAATGATAGGGAAAACACTTCCCATCCTACGAGGGTCGGATAGGTACTTTAGTTGAGCTCGTGTCGCTTCGAGGACTCGAGCACGGTGTGCGGTGTGGTGTTGGTGTATGTTGCGGTGGTGGAGGTGTCAGGTGTCGGTTGGTCGGTGCTGGCGGCTGTCGTGTCGTGTTCTGTGATGGCATGAAGGCGTCTCCTCTGGTGGCGGGCTCCGGCTGTCGCCTTTCACTGTGAGTACCTGTTTTGCTATGGACGATCCATACATTGCTCGCTTGGTTTTCGCGTTACTACCTAATTTGTGGATGTTCCTTGCGCATGCAACTGATGTGACTCCGCCTACTCCACGACGCCCCGCTCCGCTGTCGCACTCACATCGCATTCTCTGTCACTCCGCAGGGGCGGCGACTCCACGCCGCGGGCCGACGGGTCCCCGTCGGACTCGCCGAGGGGCTCCCCGCGCGGCTCGCCGGGCAGCGAGGAGCGCGCGCTCTCCAACGTCAAGGGCTGGCTGCTGTACAAGTCGGCGCTGGACCTGTGGGACGACGTGGAGGCGCAGCGCGACCGTGAAGCCGGCGGCCGCCTCGGCGGCCAGCGGCGGTCCTCCAGCAGGCCGCCGCCGCCGCCGCCGCCCCGCGTGCCGCCGCCCCCGCGGCCCTCGGGGACGGACCGCGACCGCAGCAGCAGCATGACGCTGCCCAGCAACGCCAAGATGCGCGGGCGGCCGCTGGTGCCGCCACCCGCGCCGCCGCCACCGCCGCCGCCCGTGCCGGAAGCCAACGGGCACGCCGTCGTCAAGCGCACCAAATCCTTGCTCAAGTTCAGGAGGGACACTGCCACCGCGGGCGACGGCTCCGTGCTCGAGGGCATGGCGCTCTGGCGACACCGATCGCTCGTCGACGTGCGCGCGGACGACGATGAAGACGGTGGCGAGAACGGCCATGACGTCGACTCCACCGCCTCGTCCCCGAAGGCCATCAACGGCAGCCTCATCAAGATGAAGCTGGTCAAGATCGACATCGGGGAGGAGCGGCAGCAGCCGGATCAGCGGAAGCCGGAGATGAACGGCAACGCCAACGGCCACGCCAACAGCCACAGCAACGGCCACAGCAACGGCCACTCCAACGGCCACTCTAACGGCCACGCCAACGGCCACAGCAACAGCTACCACCGCCGTCGTAGTGACGACGCCGTGGAGTTCGTGTCGGTGGAGGAGCAGACCTACTCCACGCTGACCAAGCACGGCGCGGCCTACTTCCAGAAGCGCGTCCTCGAGCGCTCCAAGTCGTCGCGGCTGCCGAGTCGCTCGGACGAGGACGACGACGAGCCGCCCTACGAGGACGCGGCCCTCGTCAACGGCAACGCCAACGGCACCTCGAGCGCCGCCATCACGGACAAGAAGCGCGAGGCGGCGCGCAGGGCAGCGGCTGAGGCGGTGCGCGCGGCCGCGCTGCGGCGCCAGTTCGGCAGCGGCGACCGCCTGCTCACGCTGCCCTCGCGCACCCGCCTCGCCAAGTCCATGTCCCAGGAGCTGCCCTCCTCCAACGAGCCCGCCCCCGTCGGCAGCATCTTCCAGTACGGCAAGACCCTGCAGAGCCGGCTGCGGGCCCCCGACCGGGGGTCGCGGTTCGACCGCCTGTCCATCACGACAGGCAACTTGTGCGGGCCCTGGTACGACATGTGGGGAGCGGACGCCTCCGTGCCACAGAGGAAAACCTGAGCCTGCCAGCTTAGGAAAGACTTTAAAAAAAGTTAGTGGCCACTTTATGGTGGACACGGTCTGCTCAACTTGATTTTCTTCTCGTTTCATAGGTTGATTTAATTATAGAAAAAAGGAAACGGAAGGGCCCGGATGAACACGGTACTATATATATATATATATAAAAAAAAAAAAAACTGTCACCGAGTTGGGAACGGATGTGAAACCGGTGATGGCATCACCTGCCATCCCAGTCTTATTGTACACACGAAGCACGCTGTGCTCGTGGTAAGCTGCTAATTTCTTCAGTTCTTTTAAACTTAAATCGTGAGAGTGTAGATGTTCGCGATTAAACTTAGCTCGGTTGTGTCCCCAGTATGCCAGTAGAGACCCACAGGACTTTAGTTGCTGCAAGTGTTATCACCGCCAGTTTTATTCAATCTGTCTTCCATTGGCCATGAATTGGTCATACTGCGTGCTCAGAAAGATTATTATTAGTGCGTTTAAAATACTGACCGCTCTCTTTGTAATTTCATATGTGTTTAAGTAATTTGACTTTCGGATTTGGGAATATTTTTTGTAATGGCCAACATTTAATTTAATCATGTTAATATAGGGTAGCTATACAAACTGTTGTAGGGTATTTATTAATTACTTTTGTACTTGTAAATTTGTATTGAGTTTGATGACATGTCGTTCACTCTTTCTATGTATGTAAACTTAAAACTTCTTCTCTCTCTCTCTCCCTCTCTCTCGAGCAAACTAAAAATATGTCCAGTATCATTTTAAGAAACTGTTCTCCATTGATATTTCTGTCTGTCGGCAGGTCAGTTTATATTTGTTGCAATGCATATTGTCAAAAAATTTATATTGTATTTGTACAGTTATGTTTTGTAAGTTTTCTTTGTAATTAAAATCTCTTTTTATTAAACCCATCGTTCTACAACTTTTTTTGTCCAACTGTTGATATCCTGAAAACCTCAAGTATGGGGCCTTAACTCCAGCTTACAAACTCATACAAAGTTAATTTTTTGAGAAGAAAAGTCTCCAATCATCGTACTTTGCTTTTCTGATTTCAGGGCAAACATATTTTCCACTGTCAAGCTACGGAAAACGAAGACTAATGATCGATCTGCACCCCTGGTTTTATAGTGCCTATATCTTTGTTGGAATGATAACATATGTATGTTTATTTAATATCGCTGGCATTTTACAAAGTTGTTGATAAGACTGGATGATCAATTTCGTAAAATGATATCCCAGAGATCAACACACTTGTTGTTGCTCTGCTCTATACAAGTTGCCCGTTGTTTCCATAGCGATGCCTTTGTACAGTTTAAATAAATTTATTACAATCACCGATACGTTGTTTCACTGCTCTACTACCACCATCAGCATTATTTTTAACAAGTCTTTTCTCATTTTCTCAGAAATTACAATGAATTTTGTAAAAATTTGGGGTGTAAATAATAATTTTTAACGCATCAATAGCTACACCTCATGTCTTGCACGTGCGCTCGCAGATACGCGCGTCCCTAACTTTACAGACCAATGGTGTTAGGAATTCTATTTTTTTTTTCATATTTTGGTTTCTTGTTTCTTTAGTAGTCCGGTAATTTCAGTTTATTATTTATTTGTTCAATTTATGAGTATTTAATGTATTGCGGGGTCGCGTAAGTAGTGATGTTCCCCCCTCCCCCTCCCCTTGGCTCTGCGGGTTCTGGAGACTCGTCAAAGAAATGAGGAAACACTTTCAAAACAACCTTTAAATAATTTATTTTCAAATACAATTGTCGTAACATACTCTGTAACTACAAAGACTTTGAGAGCCCATGGGCCATTTACCTGCACAGTAAGCAGTACAGGTAATTAGTTTCACTAGTCATACCACCATGACTATAAAATAAAGACAGCAACAAATTGTGAAAATGTAAATAAAAATAAGTTTGCCATTTAATTTCTATAGCAAAATGACTCCTTGGAAGAACCTGATTACTTCCATGAACTTCCAAGAACTGAAAAAGTTTTAGTGTCACAGCTCAATGGACACCAGTTCCAAACTCAGTGGGGGCCTTTGAGAGGATAGGAGAAGCGTGATATTATTTCCAGCTTGCCTCCAAGTATCACAAACACCAAATAAACATTTAAAGAAAGCTTACATTCTACCTACAAGCCTCTTACAAGCCATAATTAAAACTATATAACTGTCTGTGATCAAAGAAGCAACGACGTTCAAGATTATTACAGGATAACGACAGGCGCTAGTGCATTTAATAAGCTGCAAAACAGAAGAAATGAAGCTAAATACTGTTTTAAGATATTACTCCAAAATAAGTCTCATAAGATCATGATCACAGATAATACCAAGTTACTGAGACATGCGAAATGTTACCTGTGAATTAGGTGTGGCCAAGGTTATATGTAAAAGATGAGCTTTTAGTTACAGTATTTGAACTTGAATTTCATTATTGAATTCATTTATATTACAGACATTCTCAAATTTAAAACTCAAATTCACAACAAAAATGCCTAATCATCAGTCTTCCATCTCAATTTTTAACTCTTAGAAAAGGCAGAGAAGCAGGTGAGGATGGTTAAGAAAAGGTCATAAAGAATGTAAGGAACATATACATGTCATGTGCAACATAGCACCCCATATTTGTAAGGTATGTATATAAGGTATGGACTCCATTACTATTGGCAGATCATAGCCCTGACACATTGATTCATAATAAAACAAAATATTCTGATTTAAAATATGTGGCTGCATTAAGTTCCATATTTCAATGAAAGGAAACAAAAATCCTCTTTCGGATTGAAAATGGTGCCAGAAAGTAGCATTGCATTCTGTAAGTGCATCACATAATGTATTACCCTTCCATAAAAAGTTTGTACAATATACAATATACATAATTCTCCTTTCGACACAAAATTTACAAAATGCCATTAATATGAGATAAAGTACATATCCCATTGTCATCACAAAACAAAACACCCTTGTCACCTCTTGTTAATTAAAAAAAGCAGTGGATCACTCACTAGCTTACACACTTTTGAAGTAAATAATGTGGCTACCTCACTAGAGTTTACACTGCATAACATTTTTTTCCTTGACATCAAGACACCAATGCCCTTGACCAAAATGACGGATTAAACAGTTCTTGGCATCACCATTCTTTCAAAGGACCCAGAAGTAAAGTAGGAAGACAACAAAAACAATACATCCAGCTGCAGCTTTGACATACATTGATTTTGTGTTGAGATATGTTGCATCATTCTTGTATTTCTGGGAGAGAATAGAGAGGTTCTGTGCCTTTGTGTCCAGTTCTGCAAGAGATACAATGATATACAATGTCACAATTTATAAGAGCACTTGCCATTATTTTTTATTTTTTTTAAGGATGTATATATAACTCACCTGACAATACGGTGCCTCTCTGCAATACATCATCAATATTTTTAACCATAATTTTCTGAACATCATGCAGTTCAGTATTGAGAGAATTGAGATTCCGTCTTGCTCGAGAGTCAGTGAATGTCTTCTTCGCCTTCTGAATGTAAGTGTCTAGAAAATAAAGTAAACACACATAGTCAACAATTGCCTTGGTGAAATGATGATGCAATGCACAAACAAATGGTAAACTTACCAAATTCAATGAAAGAGTAGGGACGGCTAACTGAATTCACTCGCTTGCCATATTGAGAGTGAAATTCTTGAGCTAGATCTTCAAGATAAGAGAATGCTAGTCGTTTAGAATAATTTTGTTCACAGAGAACAAGATAACAGACTCCCAATTCAATTAAGTAACTGCAAAAGTAAGACAATGTTGATAAATTAGCAAGGTGATAAGCCAGAATTAAATATCAACAAAAAATATTAGCTGAATGAATCAATGAATACTTACTGGAAAAAATATGGGCCCGTTTCAAAAGAGCATCGTGCAGGGCTGGATGGTCCCAATTTGCGGAATAACATTTTGGCCTGGTTTTGATAATCTAAAATACTGCGACCAGACTGAAATGAAAATGAGAAAAGTCAGGAATGTTAAAAAATGAAACAGAATAGAGAGAGGAGGGACATTTCTATGAAAACAAACATTGAGAAATACTGAACATACAAAATTTCATTAATGACCAAACAACTAGAATACAAAGAGCAATGGCTTTAAACATACCATGCTTTTCAAAGCATTTTAAATCAACTGACAGACTTGCTGTCAAAAATAAAACTAACCTGTTCATCTTCTTGCATTGTTGCTGCAAGAGGCAAACCGTCTGCTACTCGAGCTATCATCGTCATCAACACCATTTTGAGGGAATATGGGGACGTGCAATTTCACCGGATAACGAAATCTACAAGACGACAGGTGAACCGTGAATAGTCAGTGGCAAAAAATTAATGAATATAACAAAAACCGAATTAAAAAGCCGCTTATGGCAAGGCAACTTCCAATCATTCCCACTTTACACGTCATACAGTAACCCGACAGCGAAGCAGAGATTGAACCATAAGTTCCAGAATATCAATGTGAATGTTATTCTTCGTCAAGTCGAACCAATCCAACCTTGCTAGTGAAAAACTGAAAAACCTTCACATTATTCATTTTGAAGCATTGAAGATTTGGTTAATCTAAAATTACCTGACCATACCGATCAGGAAAATTTGGGTCGCACCGTATACCGAAATTTTCATATCCTAATTTTCAAGCTGACCGTCCGGTTCCATCCCTACCTAACGTGAAATTTGTAAATTCGTTAACATTCATTGTACGTTTTGGTTAGGTAATAGTCTTTCTATATATATTTGGTTGATCTTTGCGATCCAGACAATGCCGAAAGTACGTAGAAGCCGTAAGCCCCCTCCTGAAGGCTGGGAATTGATCGAACCTACCTTGGACGAACTGGAACAGAAAATGCGTGAAGGTACGGTTATGGCCTATCTCCTGTCATTGTTTATTTACATCCAATTTTTGTACTAGATATTTACTTCTCTTGTGCTATGTCTTTATATTATTCCTATTTCTTTTGGCCTGGATTTCAGCTGAAAGTGAGCCACATGAAGGGAAGCGCAAAGTGGAATCGCTATGGCCAGTTTTCAGGATTCACCACCAGAAGTCTCGATACATTTATGACCTTTATTACCGTAGAAAGGCCATAAGCAAAGGTGAGGTTTTGATATTGGATTGTATTTTAATTATTCATAATCCTGTTAGAATTATTCCATTGATCATCTTAATCTCGCCCAACCTTTCACTGTTTTTTTTCCAGAACTATACGAGTTTTGCTTGAAAGAAAGTATTGCAGATGCAAACCTAATTGCAAAATGGAAGAAGCAAGGATACGAAAATCTTTGCTGCCTCAGATGCATCCAAACCAGAGATACAAATTTTGGAACAAGTTGCATTTGCAGAGTTCCCAAAGCCAAGCTGGAAGAGGTACAATATCAGTCATGCTGTATCTAGTTCTACATTAACATACCAATCGTTTAATCTGTTACCCATAATTTGTTTGCAGGGACGCATTGTGGAGTGTATACATTGTGGATGCCGAGGATGTTCAGGATGAAAAGAATAAATGGAACCAATGATGTTTGTACATACATGTAATGTTAGTTTTCCTGCTTTAAGACTTTACAAAATATATAAATTGAATATGAAAATGATCTACTATGGTAAGATGTTAATGATTTGTACATCTTCACATTCCTTTGATTCTATGCTCTTTTGACAATGTCAATAAAATTATTGAGAGATATTGCTCCTACTCCTCATTACAATTATTATCACCAATTGTACAAAATATTTCTTACCAGCTAAATTACGTAAAAGCAATGAAGACAATACAGCCCACCAAGGTCGGCAAACAAAATTCTAGAAAGATTATTTTGAGTGATCAATGTGACTGGAATTTAATACTACATATGTATTTAAATTAACTTCAAAGTTTCTTAACAATGGCACAATGTAGATCTTGCACTTCAGGAGACAAGTACTACTCCACAAGCACTTTCCACCCTTTAGAATTGAAACAAATGGCAAAATACAACTTAGGCGGTGTAATATCATTACTGTCACCAACAGGCGTCCAATCATATATCACAGTTTTGTCTGCTGTGCCAATGTGCACTCGCAGCTTGCCATCTCGAATGTGCTCGCAGAGAAAGCACACCTTAGCACCAACTTTTAAGGGGGGAAGTTTCATCATCTTCTCAGTTCCATCAACATATATGCTTCCTGTAAACAACCAATAAAACATTAGTAGGAGTGTGTGTGTTGAATACAGATTAATAACTGAGGGTTATCACTCTTGCCTTCAGCATTTAAAAACAGTACACCAGAGTGCATTAGATTTCCTTCCGAAACAGAGCCACTACATAAGACCAGACCTTGCTCTGGACCACTGTCACCACACTCTAAAATCTGAAAAGACAAATTCAAGATAATTTGAAAAATAAATTTAAGGCATCAAATGCTCACATTCAACTCATTTCTTATGTAAGAAAAATAAATACCGGAAGTACACTTGATTTTATGTACAAATACTGGCAAATTAATAATAATACTCACAGTAAATTCAATGCAATGTCCAGGACCAAATTGGGCAGTGCAGGAACATAATGTTGATGGTACATTGGAGGTCTTGGCAGCTATACTTCCCTCATTGGTAACAACATAGTTAGGATTGTCCAGTGCCCAGCCTGAAATAAATTTAAGTTACCTAGCACATTTGTGCAAAACTTATACCACACATTTTCACATTAATGAAAAATGAAGAAGCTCACTAAATGGGGTGATGCTGCTGCTGCCAATTCTTGGTAAACTCCAAGCACTCCAGTCAGATTCACCCTCAACAAGGCAACAAACCCTACAGAGAGAGAACATTGCCATGTATTTTTTAAATATGATTTTAAATTTATACTTTGACTTGCAAACTCAATTTCTGACAAGATTACCTAAAAGTGTAAGGAGTGGACGGTCGCAAGTCTCTGACAAGGTATTGGGTGTCAGGTCCTTCATAAACATCATGGAAATTTGTTCCGATTAAATGAGGCTGATTGCGAATATCTCCATATGCATACTGCAGGCGAAAGGCATGAATATCTACTGAGTGCTCAAAATCAATCTGAAAAATAAGGGGAATAGTGAATTTTTAAACTCACAACTCTTTCAAAAATGAGAAAAGTTGCATAGTCATAAAAACGTTGAAATTAATACCTCTTCCCAATGAACCAGAAGAGCACCTGGTTTTTCATCCATCTGAGTTATTTGCACGGGTCCCATCCTTGAAATTCTGCCCAACGATTGAACACTCTTCCCAAATTGTTCTTCAATAGTTCCTGCATTCCATTGAAAAGATACATAAGGAACTTCTTCTAATTGTGGTACAGCAGGTAAACTGAAAAGTACAAAACGACAACAGTCAGAGTGATAAAATACATGGCATCAAACAAAGAAAGTTCATAATAACAATCATATACATACCTCCCAAGAAATGAAGCTTTCTCACAAAACTTTTCAGTGCTTTCAGAGACAGCCATCCCCCCAATTCTGAGTATGTCTCCTCCCTCTGCAATATACAACTTTGTATTTGCTAGTTTAGATGCAATCAAGCTTCGGCATGCTTGAAGGGGCGCAAGGCCATCTTGGCGAATAGAACTAATTTCAGCTAAAAGTACATCTCTGCGCTTGTCTAAAACATCTAGAATGGAGTCTGAGAGTTGTCTGAATGCTTTCTTAACTTCTGTAGCACTCTTTGATGCACTTGTTTCCACCTTAGAATAAAAAGAATGGGATATTAGAGGCATTATAAACCTTCACACCAATATGGAACAGTTGTGAATTTTAATGGAGAAATTAAAATTGTGAAACAACCATGTATGAGTAAATAAAAGGCTGGAATTCCACGAAAATCTAATTACCTGACTTTCAGCAGCCTCAACAGCCTTAACTAAGTCTTCAAGTCTTGTGACATACTCTTCAGCAGAATCCATCGTATCCCTAAGGGACTCTTCCTGTAGGCCAGACATTTCAACTGTATGACTGCTAGAATGACAGAAATTGAAACAGACGTTAGACACAACACGTCATTTTTTGCAAAAATTCCAATTGAAAGTACCACATAAATGAACGATAGGTTAGTTACAAGGAACACATACTTGTCCTTGGCGAAGACAAAAGATAAGAATACTATCCACTCATAAGACCAAATTAATAATGAGTGAACAGGTAGAAAGTGATGTAAACAGGGCTTACGAATTACTTTGGCACAAAAATAAACAAACTTTGCCCGCTTACGCCTGCTGGAAATGACATGACAGCCGACAGCCCAAGTAAAAAAAATAAACAAAAACAAATCCCCAAAATAGTTGCAAGGCGGCGGAAGAAACTTCGCGTTCCCGACAACAGAGCGCGCCACCAACAGCACCCCAGGGGACGCACAGCAAAAAATACTGGTGACTTTCCGTCCTTGTCTTGCCGCACGCTGGTTTGCCAGGGCGAGAGAGTCGGATGCACTCTTCTGTCGTTTCCAGATGCAGTCGCCGGCGGCCGGCGGCGCGGTGTTCTCGCTTGTCGGGGGCCTGTTGCTGTTGTTACTCCCTCCCTTCCTCCACAAGGCCCGCCCCATCCCCCGCCTCCCGTCCCTCCCCCCTTTCAGTCTGAAAAGCGGAGTCGTGCCGTGCAGACCGCGTGAGGCGCACCGAGACCGGCGCACGGTCCGTCCCGTCGCCGTCGAAGTCCAGTCAGTCAGTCAGTCCCGTTCCGTCCGTCGAGCCTCGAGCCAGAGCTGTGGCCGCGAGCGCGCAGCGCACCCAACGAGACGAGACGAGGCGCTTTTGGATTGCGGATCGGAATCGGAGCGTTGCGAACCGAATCGTTGTTGTTGCTGCGGTAGTGGTAGTGGTTGTGGGAACGAGAGGGAGGAAAAAACAGCCGTGTTCTCTCTTTCAAACTCGAGGGGGGCGAGTGCCGTGTCCTGGAGCGCCGTGATATGGCAGTGCCGTGACCTGTTGCGGGCGCGTGCGTGTGCGTGAGTGTGTGTGTGTGTGCGTGTGATGGTGATTGAGCGCGCGCCATGGGTGGATCTCAGTGCTCCAAGAACGAGGCGCCTCCGTGCGTCGAGCTGGACGCCGGCAAGAACACGAGCATCCGTGCCAGCATGCGGACCAAGCTGCCCATGCCCGAGGCCAGCGAGCTGGAGAGGAAGTTCACCAAAGTGCTGGTGAGTAGTGACCCGACCCGACCTCACCGTCATTTGAGTCATACAAAAGGCAAAAGCCGCAGGCCCCGGGGCGGGCCCGACCTGAGACCTGATCCGGGGCCCCGGCTAGAGGCGGCCGAGGCCGAGCCGAGAGAGGAGCCTGAAGGGAGACCGGAGAAGTGGCAACATCGGGGCATGGCATCGGCATCGGACCCCGCACCGCACCGGCCCGCCCGGCCGTCCCCGCCTATCCCCGCCCCCCCGCCCCGCCGCCCAGCCAGCCGACCCGACCAGTCCGTCAGCCGGCTACAGCAACAGCAAGGCGAGGCGAGATGGCATGGCGGCCCAGCTGCACTGCGAGGCATCATCAACAACCATAACGATAGCAACAATATCGACGCCGAGCAGAAAGGGTTGACAGGTTTGCCAAGGTCAGGCAGGCGCTCGCCGATGGAGGAGGACGCCGTCAAACCGGCCCCCGGCCTCGGCGACAATGTATGAGCCAAATGGCGCGCCGTCGCCACATCCATTGTCAGTGGGAGGACAGGGCGGCCCCAGCACTCCTCGCTCCAGGACAACTCCAGGACGACTCCGGCGACATGGCGCTGGAGCCGCCGGGCCGGGCCGGGCCCCGTGACGATGTGCGGAGCGTGTGGGCGGGGATGCATATCCCGGCCGGTCCCCGCTCCAGGAGGGCTCCAGGGGCATTCCTGCTGCATTCCAGAGAGGAGGCCGGCCGGCCCCCGCACCGCGTCAAGCACCGTGCAGCCGCGCGAGGGCCTGTCAAAGGTGAAGAAGGGGGGGCCGGCGGGGCACTCCAGGCACTCCGCCTGGAGGAGGAGGCCGTCGATGGGATGGGGTCGGCGTCACGTCCACCTCCGGCTGCCTCCGGCCCGATCTGCGCGTCGTAAAGGCCGACGCGTCACCACGAAAAGCCCGGAGTCGGCCGGCCGGCCTCCAGACGCGCATCCTCCGGGCCCCGGTGCCGGCGGCCTGGCGAGGCGACTCGGCGGCGGCGCCCGCCCAAAAATAAACCCAAATGAGTGGTTCGGTTCGGCTCGGCTGTATCTGCTCGGGTTGTTGTTTGTTCCATTGTTCTTGCAGGCCCGTGTCGGCCCGTGTCCGCCTGCCTCCTGCAGGCCCGGCTGGAAGTCTGCACCGCGCCGCCGTGAGCTGACGGCCTGACGGGACCCGTGCGGCGGCGGCGCAGGCGCAGCTGGTTGCTGCTTTCGCATGATTCAGCCGTGGCACTCGAATGGCTGCCGGCCGACTATTTCTGTCCCGGGTCGGGGCCGTACCCCGGTTCGGTTCGGTTCTGTGGCGGTGGCCTGTCGGCCGCGCCGTCGGAGGCCCTCGACGACACCCGCCGCTGGAGGCGCAAAGGCCGCGCTGCTTGGCAGTGTACCACAGTGATGTGATGGGCCCGGCCGGTGATTTATGTCCCGGCTGCGGAGCGAGGCCCCCGACGACGCCCTGGCCTCCCGGAGGTGGCAGCCGGCGCTGCACCGCCGCCGCCCACGTCGCCGACGACGCCCAACCACGGCGATGTTTCCCCGACGAAGGGGATGACTCGGAGGGATGGAAGGCCCGGCCAATCCTGTGACACTCTCACGGCGGACCGGGGTGGGAGAGGTCAGTTACACTCCCCGGCCAGGCGCAGACCTTTTTGCGGCCGTCGTGTGGTCACACTGGTCACACTGTGGTGTGCGTGGGAAGCTCGTACAGCCCCCGTGCCGCCCGCTGTTATCTGCTGACTGCAGCCCCCTGGGCCCTTTGGGCTCGTGCCGGCCGGCTGGGCTGTCCCTAGCTGTGCGGGCCGGACCGTGGGCAGGTGGGCCACGCTGTGCACCTGTCGTGGTCCGCAGAGCCCGCATAGCCCGCAGAGCCTCGGACCCGGAGGTTGGGGCGCTGCCGCCGCTGCTGTTTCACGCTACGGCGGGCACCTGCGCCCACCGCACTGCACCCCGCGAGGAGGACATCGGGAGCACCTGCCCGAGCCGGGAGCACCGCGCCGTGACGCCCCCAGCATATGATTCACGGGGAAACCCCCGGCCGGTGGAGCCGCGCCAACGCCGGGAGGTCGGGGCGCGGCGCCGCGGCAGAGGGCCAAAGGGCCAAAGGGCCAGCCCAAAAGGGCCGTCAGCCCGGGGACCCTCTCAACGGAGGCCGCCAAGTGGCACCTCGGCGCTGGAGGCGTTCGCGGACCTCGGCTGCAGGCCGCGGCACTGTACAGGAAACATACAATAACTGGAGGGCCGCCATCATCGGGGGCCTCTGGAGGTGGCCGTCGTCGCCTTGCGCCACGTGGAGGGAGTGGCTCGGCTATACGGCTTTTGAATGGAGGAGAGCCCTTCTCGTCGTGTCCCCCCCGCCGCCTGGCTGAGCCATGCGTGCACCCGGCGGAGCATGGCGGAGCGGAGAGGGCTGAGAGCTGAGCCGCCCGTCTCGCTCCCACCCACGGCGGAAGGGAAGGAGGATGTGTACCAGGGGGAAAGAACAAACAGGCCGGCTGTGGAGCAGGGCGGCCGGGCCCGGGGCCATGCCGGGGCCGTGCCGGGGGCCGTCCAGAAACCCTCTGCCGCCAGCAGAGACAGCAGTCAGAGGAGTCACCTTGAACGGTGACTCAGTTTATGTCCGGTCTTGACCTCTCGATCTTGCACCTCTCCGACCCAGTGTACTGTATAGAAGACGCCTGGTCTAACTCGAATCAAACACTGTTATCTGTCGTGTGTGTGTGTGTTTCTGTACGCTACCGCTCACCAAACCGGACGGACGTGTTCACACCCCCGTCACTTGCTTCTGTTTACACCATTTCGCGTCTCAGGAGAAAATGAATCCCACGGAGGAATAAGATTAGTGGTCGCAGCAGACAAGCAATAACTTTTTGTTCTGAGAACTAACATTTTGTTTGGGGACCGAAAATTCAGTTCTTCAACGAAAAGTAAGCTGCTGCAACGTAAGGTTTGTTGATGAAGCGAAAATGAAGTTTTTCTCCGGCAACGCTCCTATTTGTTGGAGCAACTAACTTTTCGTTAGTGCCCAAAACAAAATTTTAGTTCTCAGAACCAAATTTACTGCTTGTCTGGAAATCAACTGAAGCATAAGTTGCGAACACGTATCTTTTTTCTCTCTGCCAAAGAGGCGAGGAGCATCGACTGCCGCCTCTGCTTGCCCTCCCGCGCTCGCGTGGGAACGAGACAACGAGCGGCCGACTTTGTGTTTCTCTGCGGCCGGAGGCTCCGAGAGTGAAAACTGCGTTCGAGGGCTGCGGAAGCCGTGTCGACAACGTGGCTTACGGGGCTCCCCTGCCGACCGGCCACCCCCTATGGAGGTGTCCACACCGTCTAGACTGGGTGGGGGAGGGAAGGGGGAGGTAAACAGGCCCTCCCCTCCCGCCCCTTGCATGCTAGAATTGATTGACATGGAGCTCCCCGCGCGCCCCCGTCTTCGTGGGTGGGCGTGGCCGGGCGTGCGGCGGGCTAGAGAGGGTTTCGGAGAAGTCTTACAGCTACTGACTGCTCCGCTGTGCGCTGGCCAATAAAAACTATTCTACATGTTTTTGAGCGGACTGTGGAGGGCGGCCGTGCTTTTGGTCCGGACTGTACAAGCCCGCTGTGCTATCCATCACGGGAGTGTAGATTCCATAGCGGATGAATGGGCGGCGCGGAGGAATGCCCCTCGCACGCTGCAAGTCACTGATGGATAGGCGCACGGGCGCGCCTCAAACCCCGGTAACGCCGCAGAGTGGTTCAATAGCAGTGCACCTCTGGACGTTACCTGCCAGTGACCGTAAGGCTGGCGTGATTTTACACATGTCCACGAGAGCGCGCCGCCGCCGCCGCCGCCCCTGCCCGCACGGGGATCTGTCTTTGCACGACGCCCCTCTCGGACGACTTTGTCGCTGCACGCGCTGCTAAGCCGGGCCGAGATTTATGTGCGTTATTTGTTAGGTCGGGGCGGCTGCTGCGGCCCCGTAAGAAGGCGGCTGTGGCCGGGGCCCACGTCTCCAGGGCCGGGCGGCTCCCATCCCATTCCAAGCGCTTCATTTAGGCGGAGATGAGGCGGCCGGACATGGAGCCGCGCTGCCGGCCGTCGGCTGCCGTCGTTCCCACGACCTTCGGATCCGCAGCGGCCGCAGCAGCGCGCCGCCGCCAGATATGCCCCTCTGCGGCCGCCTCTTTCCGTTCCAGGGGAAAATGAGCGACGGCGACTGTCGTGCACTTCAGTGCGCCCCCGCAAGACGACAAAAGTGGAAAGAGCCGCTGCGCGATAAAGATCAACGATTTGTGTGGCGGCGGGCGCTATACGTGCAAGGTGGTGCAGCACTGCTTGGCGTGGGCCGGAGCCTGCCGGAGGAGGTCAGCGGACTGCAGCGGCGCGGGGGGCCCTGGCCGCAGCACAATGGGGCCCCCTGACACCGGCCGATCCCGGAAAATAAGGCAGAAGTGTCGTGTGGGCTGGGTGGTCTTCCACGCAACCCACCCTCACGCAACAAATCAAACGGCTGCTCACGGCACGGAACGTGGTACATATACCAATCGATAGTGGATTTAAAAAAAAAAAAAAAAAAAAAAAAAAAAAAACCAAAGGATATTCGAACCCATGACATGGTGGTGGTTATTTGGTGGGCGTGGCTCTTTGGAAGAAAGACACCAGACTTGGCATTACATCGTTACAGACGGTTGTACGTGCCGTCCTCATTGGAGTTGGTCAACGCGGACTGCCGGACGGAGCCGAGCGCAGAATGCCATGGCAAGTGCCAATGTTTTGATCAACTCGATGAGGTTCTTGCAGGAAAAAGGAGCCTGCGTTAGCGTGTGGTGGTGACGCGTTGCCCGTACATATCTCTCGCCGTGCCTGCTCCGGAAGCGGCTGGTTCTGTTCATGACCTTGGCGGGACCGCCGTCGCCAGCCTCAAAAAGACATGAGTCAGGATTTTTTTTTTAATTTTTCGGTTTCACCGACGGCGGCCGATAGTGGCATCGTCATCGACCTGTCACACGAGATCATCATCATCAGCAGCAGCAACAGCAGCAGCAGCAGCAGCAGGCCACCTGCAGCAGCAGTAGGGGTCCGGTGATTGATTTGGCAGCCTCCCCGACGACCCTCGGCCCCCATGGGACAGAGAGAGAGACAAGAGATCTGAACGCGCGGCTGCGTGCGGAAACTGTCAGCCGCCTAGCTTTTGGGCCGCTAGTTCTGACAGCCCTGCCCGGCGGTGGCCTCCGGGCCGTGCGGGCTGCTGCTGTCCGAGAGCCTTCGGGGTCCATCTGAGGTCGGCGCGCAGGAGACTTTTGGCATCCCGGCGCCTCGTAATTGTAGAGACGCGCCGGTAGCGCCGTAAACACGCTCGCATCTTGCGAAACGAGCCTTGGGAGGTCGTTTGGGAGCCGGCGGGAGAGGAGAGCGACGGAACGGCGACTCGCAGCCAGCGCCGCGATTCCGTTTTATTCGTATATGGCTGGGGGATTTATACACAGCGCGGCCCGCTAGCGGCCAGCTCCAGCCAGCCGCCGCCAGCCGCTGCCCGCGGAGGTAACACGGCCCTCTTCATCATGGGCTGCGCGCTGCTGCGCTGCCACACTCCACCGCGACCAAACCAGCCAGACTGTGTGTCGATGTATCTGGGAAAGCTCTGCGATTGGGCGGCTCTGATAATACACACGACGAGTTGAAAGCCCAGCTCGTGTGCGTCCGCACGGGGCGGGGACATACAGTAATCGCCCCGAAAATGAGTAGTGACAGCGGGCCAGAAGCACGGGCGGGTGGTGTGAGCAGGGGAACTCCCTGCCGGTTATACACACTATCGAAATTGCGATCTTGTGAGTGGGTGCGACGGCGGCGTGAGTGTGCAGATCCGCGTCCGTCGTCGTGTTGTGTCCCCCGGCGGGCCGCGTCCGGAATGCGGAGGGGCGAGGCGCGACTCTCTGGACCTGGTTCGGACGCGGCCGGCGGCGGGGCCTAATTAGACGCCGGCCTGACCCCCGCGGCCCCCGAGGCCCCCGCTCTCCTCTCATTCATCAACTGATCGATTAGTGCGTCGGGGAGCAGCAGGCGCTGTGGAGGCGTGGGACATTGTCTGCTAGGGGAGCCGTAAGAGGACACGTTTCGAACGGTATGTGCGTACACTGTGAAGAAGAAGGAAAAAAAAGCACAAGTCGGAATGGCATGAAAAAGGAAAAAAAAACTCACAAAAAAAAACAACAACTTCCGGAATTGATTTGTACTTACCGCGGCATCTCTCTGCAGCGAGGGTGGGGGTGGTGAATTTAGTTCATCGCGGACCCGCGCGGTGCGGCGGATCGGAATGAAAGTCACAATAATAATAATCCGTCCTTTTATTGGAGGTCCTGGCTGCATCCTCTGCGGCGTTGCCACGTCGGGGCCTAGCGCACGCAGCCCCTCCCCCCCCCCCCCCCCCCCCCCCCTCCGGGAAGGAGGACTGCCCTTTCTGCATCAATCACGATACGGGGCCTCTGTCTCATATCCCCCGCGGGACTGCCTGCCAATAACGGATGCGTCGTCTGCTGCGCGCACTATTCGCAGTCACATGGGATCTGGCCGGCGTCGACGCCCGACGCGACAAGCAGGGAGGGGCAGACGTCGCCGTGGTTCATCCGTCTGTCATACAGTCATCCTCATTTGCATAGCATTATGGAGTGTGTGTGTGTTATTGATCCTTGCACCGTCATCGCCCTCGTCCTGCTAAAGTAACGATTGTGTGTGTGTGTCCGTGCGGCTCTGTTCCGCGCACTCTAACGAGGTGTTCGCCTCACGCGAGAAGAGGCTGCGTGCATTTTGGGTTTGTTTTCGCTCCGTGTGTGTGTGTGTGTGTGCGCGCACATGTGTGAGGTTCGGCGTGGGCTGGCGGAGAAAGGAGAAGAGAGGAGGGCTGCGGGTGGAGGAGGCCGTGCACACGACGCGGAAAGATAGCGGTATCTCTGTCGCCCTCCTCGCGCATTTCTTTCTTTCTTTCTTTCTCCTTTCTTATTGCGTGCGTCCATCCTCTCTCCATTCGCCGCGTCGTGATTAATAGTGAGTTTCATGGCCGTCGTCCTCCTGACGAGACAAATCAATTGCGCCCCACTTTCATGCCGGGTCTTTTGCATGCCGCGGCGGAGAGAGAGAGAGAGAGAGAGAGAGAGAGAGAGAGAGAGAGAGAGAGAGAGAGAGAGGACCGCGACGGATTTGGGGACTCGCGGCGGCCGGCCTGCTCGGCCCCCATGACGCCTCCACCATTGTAACTGCACGCCATCCCGCTGGGCGGATCTGATCCGCTCTGTGCCCGCCAGAATGAATGAATGAACGAGCGAATGAATGGGAGAAGATACAATGTCATGATTTGCAGAAGACGCCTGCTTGACGGCGCACATGAGGATGAGGCACAGGGCAGCATGTGTGATGTGTGTTTTCCAGCCCAGCACGAGTGTGTGTGTGTGTGTGTGTGTGCACTATTGCTTGTTGGCTCCCAGGAAAGTCTCCATTTATCACAGTGAGGCACTGTGAGTGCAGAGAGACGCTCACTATGAGTCCCCCGTAATGGGATTGGTGTAACGGTGTCGGCCGCTTTATTTATAATAAAGGGACGATTAAGCTCGCGGCCTGGCCACGCTGCCGCTGAGTGTCTGCTGCCGCTGCTGCTGGCCCTTCCGGAAGTGAGCGCTTGTGGTTTATATACCGAGGAGGGAGCCATCTTGTGCCTGCCTGCTGCGGTCGGGGCCGCTGGGCCGCTGGCCGGCACCACACGGACGGCCACGGCACGGCGGCCACGGGGGAGGAGAGGATGTCGTCGTCGGGTAATTCCCTGGCTGCGCCCTGGCCAGGCCTCGGACAGGGCTGCCAGGGGCGCTGCCTGCCTGGCATGACAACCGGCTGCTGCTGCTGCTGCTGCTGCTGCTGCTGCTGCTGCTGCTGCTGCTGCTGCTGCTGCTGCTGCTGCTGCTGCTGCTGCTGCTGCTGCTGCTGCTGCGCCATTAGCTCCGTCCCTGTCGGACGGCCGCGCGAAACAATTGGTGGAAGTGAGAACGACAGAAGAGGGCGACGGCGTGGAGGCTCTCCCGCTGCTGCTGCTCTGTATGCGCAACGTCCCCTTCAAAAGAAAGGAAGAGAGACCTCCTTCCGTCGTCGTCAGACACCTCGCCTCGCCCCTCCGTCCCCTCCGCACTTCCTCTCTTTCACCTGAATGAGTGTCTCGTTTCCTGGACTCTTATTTTCATTTAAAGTGCACGCGCTGATTGTGTCCGGATTATACACGCCCCTCCCCCCGGACCTTTGTATGCGCTCTGCTCCTTTTGCAAGAAGCGCCCGATTTTGTCCGCGCTTTTCGTCCGCCACGTTTCGTCGCCCCTTGGAACTGGTGCCCTGCTTGTCCAGCCCGCGGTGAGCCCGCACACGTACAGACTGTGGGGTAGATCTGCAGCTGGAGTGCATCTCGGGCGGCGCGGGAAGTGTGATGTACCTCTTGTGCCGCACGTTCTAATCCGGTCCGACCCTGCCACTTTCGCGCCGCGCGACGTGTGCCGTGTGTGTCTGTCTGGCTGTCAGGGGCGGGCGGACGCCGGCCGAGGAAGGGGTGGTGGTGGGCATGAGCGCCTTCCTGCGTTTTATGGACGACGCCCATCACCGACTGCGACCGGTTGAGTCACGAGTGCGGGCCGTGCCGTGCCGGGCCGTGCGGGCGGGGCAGTGCCAGCAGGGCGGGCTGCCCGCATCGCATGCACCGCCGTGCACTGCACCACCACCACTACCACCACCACCGCCGGGCCCTCCCTCGTCAGGCCAGACCCCGCTGCTCGTTGATTGATTTAGAGATTAGCCACGATTACTGTACGGGCCGGAGAGAGGCCGAGAGCAGCACGGCGGTCCGCGGCGGCGGCCCCCTGCTCTGGACCAGATCCGGTCCAGATCCGGCCCAGTCTGGGGGCGGCCCGGCCGGACCAGTGCTCCACTAGTGCTCGGCGTGCCGCGGGCTGTCTAATCGCCAGGGGCAATCATCCAATCCGACCCAGTAATGCGGCGTTAGGAGGCCGCGGCCAAGGCCCTGCGCCTTGCGAACGGTTCTATGACCCCCTCCGCGCGATGGCGCGGGGCCCGTGGGCTGCGGTGCGGTCGGGGCCAGCTACGCAATACATAAAGGAATTTCTCACGCAATCAAAACAATCTGAAATTTTTAATTATGTATTAAATTGTTTGGGCCGTCGTAGAGGTGGGGAAATAAATCCCTGAAAGTAATGGTCACAAAAAAAAAAAAATTAGATAAGATTTTATGTTTTTGTAAAAATTTGCAAAAGAAAATAATTGTCTTATCGTTGTTTGAGCGGTGCGTTGCGGATGTACGCGGACTTAGCGGGCGGCTTGTGGACGCTCTCTCTCTCTCTCTCTCTCTCTCTCTCTCTCTCTCTCTCTCTCTCTCTCTCTCTCTCTCTCTCTCTCTCTCTCTCTCTGCGCAGGTGAAAGGGGCGAGCGGACGTCGTGCGCAGCGCACACACTGGCCGGTCCATTGCCGTACGCGGCACTCGCCGTTCCCTCACGCCCAGCAGCCGACGCCCCGCGCTACCTCCCCGTTGTCGTACCGCCGCGGTATGAGAAACTCTGTGGCACTCTTTGTGCTGCAGCCCCGCCTGGCGCACGTGCCGCCGCGGCGGGGGTGGTACGGGGGTGTGCGGGTGTAAGCCGGGCCCGTACAGGGGGAGCCGGAGGGAGCTTAGCGCAGGTCCGACCGTGTTTGACCGCTGTCCGACGAGCTCGGCTGGCTGCTCCGATGTTCCGATAGTGCACACACACAGTACGTTCTGCTGCATCTGCGGTCTCTTTATTTGGGGAGTGTTTGCGGACCTCGGCCCTCGGGCTCGCTCTCACCCCTTCCCGTATTCCACCCCACCGACCACGCCCACATTGCAAAGCAATCCCGGCGTGCGCTCCCCGACGTGTTGTTTCCTCCCTGTTTGTCTCGTGCCCCTGTTCACCCTCCTCACACACACACACACACACACACAGCGGAGAGGCGCTTTGTGCGGCGCTACCACCCTTTTTGCGGGACTTTGTCAGAGGCGGCTGTGCTGCCGCCCCGCGTTGAACGCCTTTGATGGGGCTGCTTTGGCCTCTCCTGCTGTATGGCTGCCTGGCTGGCTGCCTGGCTGGCTGCCTGGCTGGCTGCCTCCGCGCCCGCCGGCTCGGCTGAGTGAGTGACTGACTGACTGACTGGTGGGTGGGATTAGCGAGAAGGGAGCGGGGCAGTGGCGAAGGGAGGTGGGAATATTTTATTCCTGTTTACTTTCCATTATCCTTTTCTTCCCCCCCCCTCCCCCCACCAGCCGGCCTTTTAATAATTTTCCGTCTCCTTTTCATGCCTGTCTTGCTTGATCGCATCGCAATCAGCAGCAGCAGCAGGCAGGCAAGCGGCGTGGAAAATAAAGGGCGTGCGCCCCTCGTCGTGTATATAATAAGCGTTTTGGCTGTTGAGTGTGGCGCTGCCCATAGTCCCGTGTGGGCCGTAGTAGGTGGGAGCCGGCGCCACTGCACTGCGCCGTGGGAAAGGTTGGCGAGCCGGGCGTGCTAAACGCCTCGCTCTGATACGGCACGGCACGCGTGTGTGCGGCGGTGTACGCTCGGACGGCGCCTGCTGGGTAGGCCAGCGCTGCTGCGCTGCGTGCACGCGTGCCGTGCGGGCTGGCCTACCCTGGCGCTCGCAGGCGGCAGCTCCCCTGCAGGGCGGCACGCGCGGCACGCGCTCAGTGGCGCCGGCGCCCGGGAGCGGAGCGGCCGGTATGGCGGCGCCCGGAGCCGCTCGGCTCACTTCCGGACCGGAAGCTGGTTTCGGACCGTCCGGCCGGACCCCGGCCAGGGCCCGGGCGGGTCCGCGGGCCGCCGTCGGCATTGTTCCTCGCCTCGCGGACTGCTGCCGTGTCCTCATCCTCCTTCCTGGAAGGAAACGCCGGCCGCGGCTGGAGAAGTAACTCTGCGGCGTTCGTCGTCTTCCGATCGACGTGACGCGCAGCGTGTGCGTGCGCGTGCCGCGCGGCCCCGTGACGCCGCTAATCAAAGCCGTGTGTGAGAGAACCCCGCCCCGCCCTTTGTCGGCGGCCCACAATATGAAGCAATTTGACATCGACGCTGCTTGATTGAGGTTATTCTTTTATTATCGGCGGACCGCGCGGCGGCTGTGGCGGCGGCCGGCGGGGGACCTTGGGTGCGTCGTGCTCGCGTGCCCGCGCGTCCGCGGTGTGTGCTGCCGTGTTAACCCGCGCTGTGTGGCAGCGGCCCCTGTTGGCACGGACGCTGCCCTCGCTCTGGGAGTGGCCGGCGCAGCCTGCAGTCGCGCTCCGCCAGCCACGCGGGACGACGCCGTGCCATGGATAGTCCTGGAAGGGCCTCTGGAGGGGTATCTCTGGAAGGGCCTGGAGGCGCTGGAACGGGGCAGAGGGCACAGCAAGCGCGCCTCGCGGCCTTGACAGAGAGCGGCCCCGTTGCTGCGCCGCAATTAGGCTGTCCTGTCAGCGGACTGCTGCGACCGCCGAAAGCCGGAACGTGAATTGGGAGAGTGTAGGATAGTTTGGTTGGTCTCCGCTTTGCGTTTTCGTGGCGTCAGTTTCCGACCAGTGCGTCACGTGATCAATCATTTCTCGGAGGATACCAATCTTGTTAGGAGAGGGGGTGTTTTCTTTTTCCTTTTCGCTTTATAAATCATCGTGCGTGGCTGCGTGCTGCGGGAAAAACTCGTCCGCACTGTGTGGAGCTTATTCGAGCTCGAAAAGAGACCACAGAGTTTCCCTCCTTTTTCACGTGGCTTTTCAGCGCCCTGCCTATGTATTATAGCGCTGGGCGCGCTGCTGGCCACACAGAGCGTGTGTGTGTGTGTGAGAGAGAGAGAAGGAGCGGTTCGTGTCGCTCCCAATTCCTTGCTATCGGACTACATAACGACGTGGCGCCGTGGAAGTGACTTTTTCTGCTTGATGGTGTCGTGTCTCGCCTCCTCAGATAGGCACTCACGGTTTGCATTCCAAAGCAGCGGCGGCAACTTATGTGCCGCTCAGAGACCGCGGCGTCCGCGCCGCCCCGCCGCCCAAATCAGCAGCAGCCGGCATCAGCCCCGTAATGACTCCAGCGCTGTGGATCTTGTAATTGCTTCAGTAATTGTGCCGTCGCCATGGCGACCCTTTCGGCCCCGGGGGCAAGGCGATACCGCCGCGCGCCGTGTTGTGTTGTCTGCTGCCTTTCGCCTCTCTCCCTCTGCGGTCCGTGGGATTTTTCATACCGCCGCTTCCCATTTTTTTTTTTTTTTTTTTTGGGGGGGGGGGGGGGGTTGCTTACTAATTACTTTTGTGTTACAACTCGCGCGTCGCAATCAGATTACTATATTTCTGCCCGCGGTATCTTCCTTCCAAGGTCATATACCCGGCGCTCGAGCGCGGGGTCCCGCCCTCGGTACTTAAACACAATTTAAACTCCGGCGGGACAATTTTCACATCAACGTTCTCTTTCGTCCCGCATATTTAAATCGCACTGGCTCCCTCGTGTTTTATCTATATATTATATTTATTTATGATAATTTTTTTCTTTTTTAGGAGGGAGCAGGGGGAGGAAAGTGACCCTTGCCTGGCTGGATTGCGTTTGATGGACGGCGGAGTGAATTGGCTCGAGTCGGGCGGTGGAGTGGGAGTGGCGCTGAGGGTGAAGTGCCGTTGGAGTCGTCCCGCTACAGGCTCGGCACCGCGCCTCCCCAGGTGCATCGCGGGGACTAGCGCGCGAAAGCAAATAGATAAATAAAGGAAGGAAAGAGGGGGGAGATAAATTGCGAAGGCAAAAGACAAATACATATAAGCGACGCTGTGGCTCATGTTACGTGGGCACTGCTATCGTCTCTCATTGTGCCGACCCAGCCGGCCGAATCGCTTCCTCTTTCGCCGAGGAGGCGGCCGGACACCGGTCAGCACAGCAAAACACACAAAGCGGAGCAAAGCGAGCAAAGCGAAGCAAGAAGCCGTACGCGGAAGTTGTGTTTGGGTTTACTGGGCCAGCAGCGGGGGTGGTGGTAGGTGGGGGCGGCAGGCGGCAGTCCCTCCACTGCAGCCACTGCTTCAATGGGGTGAACCAAGGGGTCCCTCACTCGTTATAAAATTTATATTTTTTAATTAAAAAAAAATTCTGATTGTTTTTCGGATGTTGTCTTGTTTTTCTCTAATTTTTCCCAATATTGCTGAAGCTTTCCGACTTTTTTTCCCTGAATGTTGCCTGATTTTTTTGAGGGTGTATATATCATTTTTTGAGTGAGGGGTGGTGAACTCTGTTGTCACCTGCTCGCCCTCGCGGTGACTTGAATGCTGCCTGCCTTGTGTGGCGCAGGCGGGTTGCCTACCCTGACGGGGGGCGCTGGTGCTGTAACACCACCAAACATGGCTCGGCTCGCCGCTGCCCGGCGCCGCGAGCCGCCATGAGCAACGCTGTCGCGCCACACGGTCGCGTGCATTTTTGTTGCATCGGCCAAAGTCGTCGTGGTCGTCGTCAGCCGTCTGCCGTGCAAGAAATAAAAGCAGAGAGAGAGAGAGAGAGAGTGAGACGTGAACTCTGCGGGCTGGCGCATGTGCGAGTGGAACGGACGCACTCAGCACAGCGGACTGGCTTCGCGTGCTGCGGCCCGGCCGCCCTGGGGTTTTATTAGAGGGCGTCGGCTGACCCGTGTCGTGTGTGTGTGTGTGTGTCCCCGGGGGGTGCCGGCCCAGCCCGCTACCCCAACCCGCCCTGCAGTGAGGGGAGGAGGGGCGGGGCGCTGGCTGGCACTGCTGACGACCACACTACGACACTCGCTCTGCTCTGCAATCGAAGCCCAAAAGGCCGCCTGACTGTCTGGCCGCCTCCGCCGGGAAGCCCCCCCCCCCCCCCCGAAGCTCGCTGACCACCGTGTAGTGGTTGTGGTAGTGCTCGCTGGCACTGCTGCTCTGCCCATGGCTCTGCCACGTCCGCACTCTGCCGTGGCGCAGGAGGTGCGGGCGGCCTGCGTCCGGCCGCGGCCTGCTGCCTCTGCAGCCCCCCGCCGGCCCCCGCGTGCCGCCAAGGCCGCTCTCCGATTCGGACCGCGGAAAACGCGAGACACGAGAGGGGGGGGGGGGGCTTTCTTTAGTGTTAACGCGGGGGGAAAGGGGGGAGGGGGGACTACCGAGGCTGCCGTGTTTTCTGGCTCCCTGACCACCCGGACAGAGTCTTGTCGCCTCGTCAGCCGCGACGTGCAGCGGGGCTGGGGCCGCCGGCTCGGGCCCGGTCGTGAGCAATCCATCGCCGAGAGAGACAAATATAGCGGTGAGGGAATGGCCGGGGCGGGGCGGCGGGCGGCGGCACGGCCCGGTCGATGGCTCGGCGTGGCGCGGCTCCTTGAGCGGCCGCGCGCCCTGCTGCTGCTTTTGGACAAAAACAACCGCGGGACTAAAAGAAATGCACGGCCGTTGAAGATATATTTTTGTCGAGTATTATTTTTAATGTCTACCTCCTTCTGGAGTCGAGTGCTGCAGAGTGTATTTTCGTCAGGTTGGCTGTGTCGCGGCGGCACTGGCTGGGGTAAGTCGGCGGCGGGTTTCTCGTCCGTGTTTTCGCCAGCGCTCGGACGGCGGCGGCGGCAGCGGCGGCAGTGGTGACCTGGTGGCCGATGGAACTCCCGCGGATCGATGCGGCGGCGTGCCGACTGGATAAGGGTTATGTGCCGCGCGGCCTTCACCCACCGCCGTGGGGCCCCGGCCCCCGGGGGCGCCTGTGTGACCCAACTCAGGGTTGGTTGGTCGGTCGCGGTCCTTGTCGGGGAGGGTGGGGGTTTTACCGCATCGGTGCAGCAGCAGCAGCAGCAGCAGCAGCGGTGATAAGAGGTGGCGGGGCCGTGTGCCCGAGGCGTGTGCCGGTATGCGGCACTGGGAATGGGACTTCGCCCCGCCTCTCTGCGCCCTGCTGCACTCCGGATCTCGGATCGGCGAGCTAAACTGTCCAAGTATGAATTGCCATTCAACTTTCTCATACCTGCCCTCGAGAGTTTCCGGTCTGGGAGTGTCTCTGTTCTTCCGTTTCCAAGTCTCATCGGAGGCCGATATGCTGTATACGAAGGCGGGCCCGAGAGGCTCCGGCAGCGGGGCACACGGTCTCTGCTCCCCATGTCCTCACCGGGTGAAACCGTGGCGAAATGCAAACGGAGCGGTGGTGTAGTACTCGCCGACAAGCCCGTGTTGTGCGCCCCGCCCCGCCCCCTTCCCCCCCCCCCCCCCCTTCCGTACATGAAGCTTGTTGTCGCGGGACAGCCGCGCGGCAGTTTTGTGTCCGAAAACTAGGACGAGATGGCGACGCCGGGGAAACATGGTGGGGCATGCGGCATGAGCACGCCCTACGAGTCGCGGCCCTGCTGTCGCAGTTTTTGTGTTGCTGTTTTTGTTGTTTTTGTCTTGGAGGCGATATGACGGCGTCGCACCCACGTGACTGGCTGTGACCGCCGGGCGTGCCGACGAGGCGGCGTAGCGGGCGGGGCGGACTGGTGCGGAGGACTGCGGAGGCCTGCAGGCGCCTGGCGGCCCGGCCGTCGTGCTGATTCCCATTGGCGCGGCCGCCGTCACCTTGGACCTTGCGCTGCTGCCGCTGCTGCCGCTGCTGCTGCTGCACTGCGCTACCCACCACCGCCACTTGCCACCGAAACGGCGTGGAGCGTGGAGCAGCGCGAAGTGGATAAGGAGAGGAGGGCATGTTGCTGCGGGCTGCTGCTGCTACTGCTGCTGCTACTGCTGCTGCTACTGCTGCTGCTGGAGCTCTGAAATAGGATACACGCGTCGGCTGTGCTGCAGAGGGATGTTGCAATGGGCAAGCGGTGTGGCGGCGGGCTCCGTCTGCTGCTGCTGCTGCTGCTGCCTCTGCCGTGTAAGCGGATTTGAAATGCGTCGGGGTGTGGCGCCCGAAGGTAAAGCAGTGCGGAGGCACCGTGACACGCCACGGGACTCACGGCTCGGCTCGGCTCGGCGTTGAACGCGGCGTATTATTGCAACAGAATCGCCCCGCCCGGCCCCAGACGCCGCGTCGGCAATTTAGCGGGGCGCACGTTCAACACCGTCGGCGGCGGCCGGGCCGACTGCATAGCGAAATGGTAACAGCGGCGTGTTGGGGCGCCGCCGTGTCGCACAGCGCCCTGCTGGGTAGGCAAACCACGACTTGTGCGCGCGCGCGTGTCGTGCGGGCTGGCCTACCCGGGCACTCGCAGGCGCTATTGCGCGGCCGGGAGGGGGAGAGAGAAAGATGGAGTGAAAGAGAGAGGCAGCGGAGTCCACGCCAATTGATTGTGGCAGCACCTGGGCGTTAATTAGTAGCTGCTGCTGGCTGCCCGGCTCCTTGCAAGCTGCCGATGGAAGTGACGGCACCTGTTGGCGCGCGCGTGTGTGTGTGTGTGGGTCGTGTTAATGTGCGTGCGTGGGAGCCGACCCGACCCAACCCGAGCCCCGCGCGCGCGAGCGCGCCCCAAAGCTCACACCTTGGCATTCTCGCGCCACCTCCTTGTGTGTGTGTGTTGTGTTGTGTTGTTTTTTCATGTGAAAAATAATTAATGACTTGCGATATGTGGGCTGGTTCCCTGACCTGCCCGATGGCTTCTGTGTGTGTGTGTGTGTGTGTGTGTGTGTGTGTGTGGTGCAGTAATACATGTCGTCTGCATTGCCCCGGCCGCAGTCCCCTCTCTGCTTGCTTGCGTGACGCGGACCTAACCGAGCCCAACCACGCCCACCGCACCAGTGATGCGGCCACGGCTGGCTATGGGACACTCCGTGGGAAAAGGAGACGTGGAAGTCTGCGTCTGTGTGTGTGTGTGTGTGTGTGTGTGTGTGTGTGTGTGACATGCGGTGCACGACCGCATGAATGGCTGATGGATGGAAGCACAGCTGCGCGGGTAAGGCGGAGGGAATATAATTTTCGAGCGTTACTGAGACGTCGCTGCTCATTACTGTGCAAAGAGAGAGAGAGAGAGAGAGAGAGAGAGAGAGAGAGAGAGAGAGAGAGAGAGAGAGAGTTGGGGAGAGCGATGTGCTTCTGTTTCAAATCCCCCTTGATAGGTGTATATAGGCAACCCGAGCTGGCGCCCGCGGAAGGAGGGCGGCAAGGAGGAAAGGGGGCGCTAGAGGCAGAGGGTTGAGGCAGGTCGCGGATTTGCGGGGGGTCTCAGGGGTATCCAGTGTCCGCACATGATGTGGTCGCCGTCGTCTGCTTCGTCGTCACAGCCCGGCCGCACACACTCCTCCTCCTCCTCCTCCTCCTCCTCCTCCTCCTCCTCCTCTTCTTCTCTGATTTTGCCGCGGGCCGTATGATAATCACCGCGTCCGATACACTCTGTGACGGGCGGCGGCGGGAGATCGCATTGCACGTCCATTACCTGCCAACGCCGCGGCATGGCAGGGCAGGGCGGGGGGATCACGAGTGCAGCGGCGCTACACTTAGCGCGCGCTCTCTCTCTCTCTCTCTCTCTCTCTCTCTCTCTCTCTCTCTCTCTCTCTCTCTCTCTCTCTCTCTCTCTCTCTCTCTCTCTCTCTCTCTCTCTCTCTCTCTCTCTCTCTCTCTCACACACACACACACACACACACACTCGATCGCACAGCAGTGCGAATATGGTGTTGGACAGGTGTCTTTTTATTTAAATTCTCTGGAAAGGGGGAGAGGAGGTAATTTTAAAGGCGGCGAATGCGCGGCAACGCGCCGTGCTTTAAGTTTGGGCGCCGCGGCCGGCTGGGGCGGGGCGGGCGGGGCGCGTTGCCATGGCTGCACCCCGCGGCTCTCCAACGGTGAAAACGTGTATCGGCCCCGGTGGGGTTCCGGTGGGGTCCCGGTGGGGTCTGCATGTCTCGTACATTGCAGTTAGCACCTCTCCTCCGCAGTCGCATAGCGGCCGCGCGGGCAGGCAGCGGCAATGGCAGCGGTGCACAGCGGTGCACAGCGGTGTCTGCCTGCCTTTCCAGTCGTTTATCATTGGCGGGGCGGGGCCAGGCGGGGCGGGGCGGGGCGCCCAGCGGTCTGACCTGACGACCCGGCCGCCGCCCCCGTTTCGTTTGCGGGCAGAGTGAGTGAGTGGGGGAGTGAGAGAGGGAGTGAGTGTGTGTGTGTGTGTGTGTGTGAGAGAGAGAGAGAGAGAGAGAGAGAGAGAGAGAGAGAGAGAGAGAGAGAGCGGTATAGATAGACGACGCATTGCTGCAGTCGGCGGTGTGTCGTTAGGCGTGCACCCCTCGCCTCGGCGCACGGCGCTCGTGCGGCGCTCGATGGACACCTTCCGTGATTGGGCCGAGGCAGCGGGGGCCGCTGGGGGCCGCTGGGGGCCGCGCGGCGCTGCAGTGCATAAAGCAGCGGTGTCAAAGGGATTAGGAGCGGCGCTATCTGCGGCCCTGCCTCCCCCGTGATGTATGTCGGCGAGGTGGGTGTCGGGTTGCTCGGCATGCGCGCCCTCTGCGGTGCAATCGCTTGCGTCACGTCGTGCCACGGATCATTGTCGCTGGGCACCGCAACAAAAGGGAAAAGAAAACATTTAAATAATAATTTTTTTTTTGAAAAGTTTGAAGAGTTTGGTAGGTGATATTTCTAAGTCAAGTCAGGGAAAAGTTCGCAAAAACAATAAAATTGGGGGCACGAATTTTGCAGGGTTTCACGCCTCGCTGCCTCGCCAAGACCGTGTCTGGAGCGGAGAGCGCCCGGAGGAGCAGTGGGTAGGCTCCACCGCGCGCAGCGGTGTCGGGCGGGTCTGCCCACCCGGCACGGGGGCTCGCCTGTCTGGCGACACTGGGAGGGGGCGTATTCTCTCTCACTCTATGGGCGGCTACCTGTCTTGTCAGCCTCACACACACACACAGAGGGCGCTATCGGCCATCGCCTTCGGCACGGTGGCATGTGGCTCAGTCTGGCTGGGGCCCCGGCTGGGGTCAGGGGGGACACGTCTGCGGGGCGGCGCGTATGGCACACGGAGCGGACGACACGGTGTGTGCTCTGCGGTGCTCCGGCAGGGGGCCGTCTGGACTGGAAAAGGTCACAGGCTGGCCGTTGTTGTCGGGTAGGACACGGCGGCCGTCCTCGTGCCGCCACGGGAGCACTTCCGGAAGGTTTGGAATCCCACTCCAGGGTTCCCACAGGTCTGGAAAACCTGGAAAGTCGTGAAAAGTCATGGGGACGAAAATATGGTCATGGAAAAGTCATAAAAATTTCAAAAATAATAATATTTAAAAATTAATGTGGGAACGGTCATGGAAATTTTCAGATTTATGCCGGGAAAGTGATGGGAAATTTAGTGGGAACCCTGCACTGGTGCGAAATTCCCCCCCCCCCCCCCGGTGTGTAACGCAATAATTCCATTCAAACTTTTAGTCGTGGAGTGGAAGTTGTCGGCGCGAGTGAGCCGCCGTGTTTGGGGCAGATTAGCAGGCGCGTTGCGTGCAGCGGTGACGCGTTAGGCCGCGCCGCCGACGGTGTTTAGTCGTATTGTGCAGGTCGCGGCCCCGCCGGCCCCGCCGGCCCCGCCCTGCGTGCCCCGCGGCCTCATGTCTGCACGTCACGAAACACCACCAAGGCGAGCGCACCCCGGGGGGGGGGGGGGGGGGACGACTAAATTGTCATGAAAAGGCGGCTGTGATGGCGGCGCCCTGCGTTGCGCGGGGGAGGGCTGATAATGAGCAGCAGCGCATCTGAGAGTAATAACGACAGAGGGGGCTGGTGTTTGAACCCGCGACTCCCGCTGCACTCGAGAGAGACTTAAACGCGCGCCGTGATGAGAGTGCATGCCACAGAGCGTGCGGCCGCCGTGGCCTCCAGCCCTCGCTCCAGACGACTGACTGGGAGGTATCCAGTTTCCTTCCGCACTCCGACAGTGTGATGTGACGTGACTTACACGCTACATTGAGAGTGTACAGAACGACGTCTTGCGCGGAAATGTGTGACGTTGAAAATGGATGCGGCCCAAAACTCTGTGCGTTAAGTAATGCGCAGCAAGGACGTTTTTAGTGAGCTTCCAGCGACGACTCCAGGCGGTCTCCAGGCGGGCTCCAGGCGGTGGGGGCTGGCTTCCAGTGGCTTCCAGCGGCACACGGCAGTGAAAGGCGTCGTGCGGACCGCAGCGCGCCGCATTACGCGTATCCTTGGCCCATCTCCGCGTGTGGCGGCGCCTGCAGCAGGCCGGGCGGGGCTCCGGGGGCTTCGGCCAGGGCGTAGGCGGCCTCGGGCTGCTGCTCCTGCTGCTGCTGCTGCTGCCGCCGGCCGGCGCGCTGCAGGTTTGCGGGCCGCCTGCCTAACAGCCGCCATCAAGATGATGGCCGGTGCCGCCTGCCGCCGGTGCCCGGTGCCCCCCGCCTGTTTGGGCCGAGCGTTGAACCTGCGCGGCGCGTACGTGTTGCCGTGTCGAGCCAATGGGTTTATCGTATCAGATTGTCGCCTACACGGAGCTGCGCTGGCACCGCGCGCTGCTGCTGCTGCTGCTGCTGCTGCTGCTGCTGCTGCTGCCGTCGCGCCCGCATCATGAACTTGTTTCAGGAATGCTGGGCCGGAGTCCCGTCGGTTCGTCATGAGGCGCTGCGGTGTGCAGACCCTGCAGTCCCGTGGGGGCAAGGGGGTATCGACTCTAGAATTCGCTGTACAACGGATTACTTTTGGTCGGATTACCCCGGATTACTCGGAATACCTGGATTACCCCGGATTACCTCGGATTACCCGGATTACCCAGAATACCTGGATTACCCGGATTACCCGGTTTACCCAGAATACCGGATTACCCGGAATACCCGAAACTTTTAACTTGGAATACCACGGATTACCCCGGATCACCCGAATTACTCGGATTACCCGCATTGCTCGGATTACTTTTCATGACCGTGGATTACCTCGGATTACTTCGGATTACCCTGGAATACCTCGGAATACCCCGGATTATTTGATTTACTTTTCATGACCCTGGATTACCCCGGATTACCTGGATTACCCCGGGTTATTTTTGCTTGTCTAGCGGATTACCGGTGTCGATACCCCCTTGCGTGGGGGCCCCGGCTGCCGGAGGCACTGGGCTGAGCGCCCCGCGGGGGGTTTCATAACGTCAGAAAGCGATGCCCGTCCGCACGACTCACCCGGCATACTGACCCGGCGCTGACCACTCGGACTGGGCGGGATTGATTGGATGACCCCCCGGTTGACCCCCCCGCAGGGTGACCCTGTGTCTCCCCCGCGTTGCCGCCCCATCTGCCTGGCCGCTTTGTGGTGGCGTCTTTGAGATCGGACTCGCCATTGCGGCGGCCAATTGAGATAAACGCACACGGCGACTGGATTGGAAGATGATGGTTGGAGGCGCCGCGCTGGTCGGCTGCCGGGGAGCTTGTGTGGACATTGTCCTGCGAGGGGCTTTTCTCTTATTGTCCGGCGCCACCGCGGCGCGGGCCGAGGCGACGTACAATGGCGAGTCCGGGCGGCGTGCGCGGAAGGAGAAACCGTCCGTATTGGAAAGTAATGTATCATTGTGCACCGAGATCTGTTTTACACACTGCTAACCGCAGCAGCAGCAGCAGCTTCTAGTGCCCTTCGTTTGTCGTGCTTTTATTTTTTGTCTTCTTTTCGAAACTGAACCCGCGGTGTGCTCTGGACAGAGATGACACGTCCACGACGCGCGCGGGTGGACGTCGCCGTGTGTGTGGGACGGGGACAGACGCAGGGCAGCGGGAAGTGAGAGGGAGCAAGGGCTGTGGGAGGCCCCGCGGCTAGCGGCCGCTGAGGTGATGCGCGTGATTTCATGCTCCGTTTGCAGATGCAATCGGCGGGGAGTGACCAACCGTGCCGTGCTGCAATGCGGCACAGTACAGAGCAGCGGCAGCGTGACGTAACGTAATGCTCAGCAAACAAAAGTTGTTCCCAGCCCGAAGCCGATGAGGAGTGCGGGCGGGCGAACGTAACAGTGAACGTCCTCAACCTCGGACAACTAAAGAAAAAATATGTAGGGGTTCCTTCAGGTCTGGAAATCCTGGAAAGTCATGAAAAGTAATATGGGGAAAAAATATGGCCTTGAAAATCGTGGAAAAGTCATGGAAATCCTTGGGTGGTCGTGGACAAATTGTAAAATACACTTTAGAATGTTTCTGAAAATGTCGGGGCCGCCATAAAAATTTCGAAGAAAAAAATTAGTTGGGCCCGTCATGGAAATTTTAAAATTTTTGCTTTGTGAAAGTTAGTGGGAACCCTGATAATGTACGTCTTGTTGTACTCGATTTTAAAATGGTGTGATCCGTGTTTGTTGCAGGCCTCCATGGACCTCCCGCCGGACAAGGCCAAACTGCTCAAGCAGTACGACGACGAGAAGAAGTGGGACATCATCTGTGATCAGGTACGTCGTGTGTGTGTGTGCGTGAGGGAGAGAGGTGGTCGGTGGCAGCTGCGCCGGCCAGGGTGTGACGGCGCGCTTGTTGGTAAACAGAGTTGGTGCAGCGGCCGGGCGGCCTGGTGTGGGCTGCGTCCGAGGTAGTGCCCGGGGGGCGCGGAGCACGTGTGTGTGTTCGGAGGCGGCCCCGAGCCCTCATGTGTGTCTACCGCTGGCACGGTGCCTAAGCCACCGGTGCAGCGGACGCAGCGCATCGCCGAGTACTTCCAGCTCCAGCGGGCTGCCGTGGACGCGGATGAGAAATACTCCATCCATGGCCGTGGACGCGGATGAGAAATACTCCATCCATGGCCGTGGACGCCGATGTCGGGCGGGCTTGTCTACCCCGCATACTGCAGTCCAGCGCGTTTGGTGTGGGTGGTGCGGGCGCCGCAAAGTGTGTCACACCGACGGGAAGTGGGCGTGGCCGCGGCGGGGGCGGGGGTGGTGGTGGTGGTGGTGGTGGTGTTTCTGGGCCAGGGGTGGGTCGGGCCGCGAGCCCATTTGCGGCCACTTGTTTCCGGCGAGTGACTGACGGACGGCGGGGAGCAAGTGCTGATCGACGCCTTGCCCAGGCCGGCCCGGCCCCCGGCCGATGGACACAACGGGGGGCGTCACACTGCGGACTTCGCAGACGTGCTGTGCACGGCCCCTCCCCGCACCGGTGAGTGGACCACGCATACCAAGCCGTGTGGCGGCGCGTGGGACGGGACGGGACGGGACAGTCCCGTTCGAACGGGACGGGCCGGGCTGGCATCGCGTATATGAAAGCCGGAGGCCCCGGAGGCTGCATGATGGAGGGGCGCAACAACGCATTGCGCGTGCGCGGACCGGGACCGAATGCCGCGCAGGACAGCAGCAGCAGGCGAGGGGGACTTCACTTGAGACAAAAAAAAAAAAATCGGTGTACAGTAGGAGTAAAAAAATAAATCAGGTTTAGAAAAAAATAAAAAAAGACAAATGTGTGTCACAAAACGTTCAAAAACTCAACAACAATTAGGAGAGAAAACTAAAAGAAATCGAGGTCAAAGCGATATTGTTTTTTGTAGAAAAATTAATTTTTAAATTTAATTCAAATTAATCATAGGAATCAGCCATGGCAGTCATGCCCTCCTTGGCTGCAGGCACACGGATTTTCTAGACTTTCGCACCCTTCTAAGTTGCTAGTACACGTGCTGAATTTATAGGGCAGGGCTGTGTGCGGATGGGATGTGGTGTGGTTGTGGTGGCTGCGGGCGGCCAGCTGTGTGTGCTCCGCCGCCCGGCCCGGCCCGGCCCGGCTCGCTGCCCTTGGCCTTACCGGCCCACCTGCTCCCGCACGGGATAGGAATAGCGCCGGGAATTGTGTATCAGTAACGGCAAACGCGTGCCGTGCCGGTGTGTGTGTGCGCGTGTGCGCCCGGTCCTATAGCCTCGCGCGGGGCTCCGTCCAAAGGTCACTCGCCATATGAAAAGAACAAAAAGCGGCAGAAACTTGATATACGTGTGTCGTGGTGAATATTTTGATTCGAGAAGAAAAAAAAATGTCTTGTCTATTCAAGTGCGCGGGGACGACGTGTATGTGTATAAATCGGGCGCGGGCAGCTGCCGCTGTCGGGTTTTAGGTTCGGCGGGTCCTGTTTTTTTTTTGTTTTTTTCGCCGCCGCGCTGCTTCCTCCACGCCGCCGCCCGCAGCAGAAACACTCCCTCACGGCCGTTTTGAGGCGAGCGGCTAATGGGGAGCGAAGCATACAGCGAGGCGAAGGTGTCGGGGAGGTGGTGGTGGTGGTGTGTGTATCTGCGGCCGGGCTCGGTTCGGGTTCGGTGCGCCCTGGTGCCGCTGGGTCCGGGTCACGGTGGAGAGAGATACGGTGGCGGCACGGGCGGGCCTTCCCATGCACCGCGCTGAGGCAGAATTTGGGACGGGATGCGGGTTATCCCTCCGGCCGCCGGGCGCCACTGAGCTGGCGGGCCAACTGCGAAGCCCATCCGGACTACCTGCAGCCCGGCCCGCTGACCCTTCTGGCCGGCAGGCGGGTTCAGCTTATGCTCAGTCGGCGCTTGAGTTGGCCCGGCTAGCGACCGCGGGAACTATGAACTCACCGCTAGCCTGGCCGCACGCGACTCGTTGTCATCGAGTGCGGGGAGCAGGCGGGGAGCAGGGCCGGGGCTTGGGGCTGACAAAGACCATCGCGTCACTCGACTTGACCTCGCAAATGCATTACGGATGCACGGGATGCAAACCGAGCCGTTGAAAATATTAACAGCTAAAATATTTTCTGTAAAAATGATCCAGAGGTCATTTTCACTTTGTGCAAACCCCTTACATGAACACGTTAATGCCACAGGTGCCAGAGCCCCCGTACGCACACCTTAGAACACCCACACTCCGCCTCAGTTTCCCCGCAGCTTGCTCTTCGGGCACCGCGGCGCTAGCGGCACAAACAAGCGGCGGCGGAGCATAAGCTGAGCCCGCCTGCCGGCCAGAAGGGTCAGCGGGCCGGGCTGCAGGTAGTCCAGATCGGCTTCGCAGTTGGCCCGCCAGCTCAGTGGCGCTCCTGGCGGCCGGAGGGATAACCCGCATCCCGTCCCAAATCTTGCCTCAGCCCAGGTAGCCCCGTGCCGCCACCGTCTCTCTCTCCACCGTGGTCCGGGTGCAGGCGCCGCACATGCGTCACCGTCCCCGGGTGCTGTCGACGCACAAGGTGGACGGGACGGGCACGGCGGTGCGGTGCGGTGCGGTTATCGGACGTTCCCGGGCCGGGTGTCCCCCGGGACCAGGACCAGGACCAGGTGCCTCCCCCGCCCCCCCCCCTCCGCTCACCTTTGGCGGCGAAATGTCAGCGGCGGCGGTCTTGTGGCATACACGACGTAGTAGCGGGCGCCGTCCGTCGGGGAGGTGCGCGGCTGTGACGACGCGGGCGTGCCGCGGTGTATAGTACTACTGCCTCCACGGCGGCGTGCCTTTGTGGGTCAGGACAGCGACGACGACAGGGGCGGCGCGCAGGATGTGTGTATCCTGGGGGTGTAAAGGGGGCGGTGGTGGTGGGGGGGTTGATCATTATGCGACAGTGGCGGGGTCCTTTGTGTGTGTGTGTGTGTGTGTGTGTACATTCTCGACTCGGTGTTGATCCCCCGGCGTTGATAATATTCAGAATTCAAGAGAGCGGCCGCGACGCATACAGCGCAGGGGGGGTCGGACCCGCGGTCGGGGCCGGTCAGGTGAGCAGGCCGCCGGTGTGTAGGGCCGCGGCGGTGGTGGCAGCGCGTAGCACGCGGTGCGCGAGGAGTCGGCAGGAGAGCAGGCCTTTTACACTCCCCCCCCCCTTCCCCCTTTCCTCCTCACCTCCCACACAACCTGCCAATAATAATGCCACCAACCAGCAGCGTATCACGAGCGCGCTGCAGCCTCACGGTCCGGTGGACACACGGCCTGCGCCTATGTGGTGCCTGTGACATGGTAGCATGCATGGCGTGCAGCCGGCGCGCCGCGTCCAGGTGGGGCACGTGACCGCCGTGCTTATCTCCGCGCCAGCTGAGCGGTGCTGAGCGGCGTGCGGCGGCATGCTACAGGCGTGCGTGCGCTGCGTTTCTCATACCCGATTTTATTCTTTTGCTTATCCCCGTCAAGCATGTCCCCCACCACCACCGCCCCCCACCCCTCCCGGCACCCGGTGTGGTGTATAAGTACAGGTGGGGCAACGCGGCGACGCGAAGGTCATGGGTGCCCCGCTGCCCGGGCGCAGACAGGGTGGACTTGTTGTGGCCCTTGATGTGCTCCGCGAAGCACGCCAAACGTCCCCCGGGGTCCTGCTGCGGCGCCCCCCCCCCCCCCTCCTCAATCCTCCTCCCCCCGTGCAATTCAATTCGTTTCCGGTGTCGGCCGGGCGCGCGCCACGCTCTGGGCTCCGCGTCGGCCCCAGCCGGCCCCGCCCCACGGCGGGGCGCGCGCGCACACACACACACACACACACACACACACACACACACAGTCGCGCACACGCTAGGCCGCCGGGTCCAGGGCCACCCACCTCACCTGGCCCCGAGCGGACCGGGACCGGGCCGGCACCAGTCAAGCGGTTGACTACTGACTACTGACTGACTGGCTGGCTGGTCTGGTCTGGTCTGGTCTCGTGTGTCTCTGAGTCACCGGCCGGGAGCCGTGAGTCGTGACGTGAGCGACCGAAGCGGTGGTAATTTGGCCACCGAAATGTGTTTCTGGGGAGCTTTTTGTGTTGTTTTCTTTTTCCTTTTTATTTAATGGCGCGCTGCGCTTTCGGTCGGGTTTCGGGCGCCCTTGGGCGACACGTTGTTCGGAGTGCCTGTTACTCAGCTGACACTATGGCCAAAACAAAAGGAGATTTTTATGGGAATTTGATTGAATTCAGAGAAATTCAATAACGTCAACGTCCAATTGAGGCACTGGATGATGTAATTGGCGAGGAATTAAATCCGATATGATCCAGTACGGGGGTTTTCACCGCGGGTTCTCTAACTGAAAGTGCAGCGGGCGCTTGTGCGTGGCTGCGCCGTGGCTGCGCCGTGGCTGCCCGCCCCCGGGGCTCCGCGCCCCGCCCCGCTTCGCGCATGCGTCGTGTCTCCAGGACCAGACGGATACATAAATGGCCAATGAATATTCATGCGGTCTAAGGGAGGGGGGGGGGGGCGCCCGCGTCGGCAGCGATGTGTCTTTATTTGTTTTCTTTCACGCGCCGCCCGCGTCGATGAACAATCATCGAAGCCGTTTGTCATCGTCGTCTTCATTTTATTTTATTTTTCCGCTTGGCCCCCTCCGGACGGCGTGACCTGACCTTTTCTGGGCGTGAATTTGACATACGACGCAGACGGCTATACAGCGATCAGCGGGGGGGGGGGGGGATTGAATGAAATGGTCTCTCATCGTCACATCTCCGATTATATGACCATAGACAGCCTGAGAAATGTGTCCCAAAAAATCTCTCTCTCTCTCTCTCTCTCTCTCTCTCTCTCTCTCTCTCTCTCTCTCTCTCTCTCTCTCTCTTCTCTCTCTCTCTTTCTCTCTTTCTGAATGGACTCAAGAACAGAGCTGGGCCGGTACTATATATGTGGTGAATATACCAGTACACATGCTGGGGGAGGCTGCTGCTTCCCTTCCGCGAATCTGACGCCACGTCGGCACGGCAAGACGGCCTCGCGATTAGTCATTCGCCACGCCATCGTGTGTGTGTGTGTGTGTGTGTGTGTGTGTGGCCGGAGCAGAGAGCGCACCGTAGTACAGTCGGTGTGAAAAGCGTCGGGACGCACGCGGCACGCGCGTACACAACGCTGGAGGCGCCTGTGCTGCTGCTCGGCCGCCGGGTTGGCGCAGAGGGTAGGCAGACCCGCCGGGCTGCGGTGCGCTGCGGCCTCTGAGATTGTCTACCCTGCACGGGGCTCTCTCCCCCTCTCTCTCTCTCTCTCTCTCTCTCTCTCTCTCTCTCTCTCTCTCTCTCTCTCTCTCTCTCTCTCTCTCTCTTCCCCCCCCCCCCCGGGAGGCGGCTGCCGCGGTCCTTGGCGGGGTTCTCTAGTGTGCGTGTGTGTGAGAGGTGTGTGCCCCCCACGCAGCCGGCCGTGACACTCGTGTCGGCCCATGCCCGCCGTGGGTGATCCCTATGGCCGCCCCCGCCCAGCTCAGCTCACGCGGCGGGTCCGGCTGGGCGGAGAGAGAGAGAGAGAGAGAGAGAGATAGAGAATGGGAATTTACGACTTCCGAATGTGATCTCCGCTCCCAGAAGAGCAGCGGCAGCACAGCAGGGCATCCTCCTCTCGGCCCTGCAGCAGGAGCACGTGGTGGTGGACGCGTCCTGGACCGGTCGCGCGGCCGTCGGGCTTGCCGTGGGGCGGCTGTCACCCGGTGTCACCCGGCCGCTGTCCGCCGCGCCCAGCCACTTCGGAGGATCGTTGACCCCGCAGACCAGACGGTGACAGTCGTCCTTGTGATTATATCGCCGTGTATTGGGCGCCGCTGAGGGGGCGTGTCACGCTGATAAGCCGCGCGAGATCTGAAGTGAGAGAGAGAGAGAGAGAGAGAGAGAGAGAGAGAGAGAGAGAGAGAGAGAGAGAGAGAGAGAGAGAGAGAGAGAGAGAGGTCTGGCGCAGTGTGCGACGAGGAAAAGTGGCGCTGCGCGACGGACCCCGACGCTGTGGACCCGTTGTCAAAACAGAAGTTACAACGCGGGTTCAAATACCGACACGGTCGCGGTGACGAGTTGTCGCCGGCGGCGGCGGCTGCAGCCGAATGCGGCGCCGCCCGTGCTCGGCTCGGGTGCCGGATAGCGCCAGACCAGTTGGTGCACTTATTCATTTGCCACATGCCGGCTGCTGCGGCTGCTGCTGCTGCTGCCGCTGCGGCGGCGGCCGCGGGAGTCGGCATGGGCACTGTGCTGGTCCGCCTCATCAGCTGGGGAATTGGCAGATCCGCTTTGTGTCCAGAAGCGTATGCGCGACCTTTTTCTTCTTCTTTTTTTTTGCTGTTTAATACTAGTTTTGACTTCTGGTGCAATTTCATTCTCTACTACTTTTTTTTGTTACTATTGTAGTAGTACTTAATTTTTTAATAATTTTTTCTTTGTAATCGGGGGTGCGTGGGTGGGCGTCAGTGGCGGGGGGCCGCGGGGCCCCGCGGTGGCAGCAGGGCGCCAGTAGCAGGACGCCCCATCCCATCTCCAAACAGCAGCAGCAGCAGCAGCAGCAGCAGCAGAGCCATGGCATGCGCATGGCCATGCGTCGCTTGCGGGGTTATAAATAGCCATGGCGTCATGTGCCCCGCTCCGCTCCGCTCCGCTCGCCGGGCCGCCGCCGCTGCGGTGCAGTCGCACAAGCCCCGCGCCTCGCACATCCTGTTCCACGCCATGATAGCCATGTGCGCGTCGGGGTGCTGGGATGGGACGGGTTCTGGAGCCGGACGAGGTTGTCTCAGCTCCCGTGGCCGCTGCGTGCGTGTGCGCGCGCGCGCTTGTGGATGCAGCTGCGCGAAACGCACACAATAACGACTGAGCGAATATTTGATTGGTCCGCCCGGCCCCTCCCCGCCGTCTCGCCGCCCGGCCGACCAATCATATTATTGGCGACGCGGCGATGAGTCGTCGTGCGTCTCAAGGTTCAATCGGGGAGCGGTGCGACGTGCGACGGGGACCGATGACATCAACGGCGAAGACAGGTGCGGTGCACGGCTCGAGGTGAGGGGCCGGGGGCAGCCGGGGGCCGTCCGCAAGTGACCGGGCTGCCACACGTGGCGCTCGAGAGCGGGGTATCGACCCCCTGACCCCCGACGACGGTGTCCCCACGGAGCGATGTCGGCCAGGCACCGCCGCGCTCTGTGGTCCCTGAGGCGCGGATGTCGACGGCGAGGTGTTGACCTCCCCGGTGGCCCCTGTGAGCCCCTGCTGGCGGTGATGTCACGCTGACGCTGCCTGGCCCGGCCCGGCCGTCACTTGACGTTGATGCGAGGAGTTCCGCGGAGGCCAGAGGAGGACCGCCGTCGGCTCGGCTAAGCGCCGCCTTTTATTCCGCGCTCAGGAGTGGAGGTCCTTGGGCCTGACCAGGGGGTCCTTGAAGGCGTGCGGAAGACTCACTTTGCCGCGTCGCAAGGCTCTCCCCGCGCGAGCATTCTCAGCGTCGACAAGCGGGGACCGAAAACCGAGTCTGGGATCTGCCATGGGCTTTTGGCAGCCTTTTGGCAGCCTTTCCGCGCGGCGTTGCACTCTTTCGGGTCAGCGCCCGACCCGACCCGCCCCGTAGTGTCCCGTGGTGTCCCTGGGTCTCAGTTACACTTTGTTAAGGGGAAGTGGGTCATCTGCGTCCGCCCCGGCTACAACATCCAAAAAAA
The DNA here is from genome assembly GCA_038380765.1 of Odontothrips loti. Lineage (NCBI taxonomy): Eukaryota > Metazoa > Arthropoda > Insecta > Thysanoptera > Thripidae > Odontothrips > Odontothrips loti. The sequence continues at coordinate 10,372,151 of CM076249.1, forward strand.
AAAAATAGAAAAAAAAAGTCTTTTTATGGTTGGAAATATGGGCCCCAAAAAATTAATTAAATGCAAATCCCCTTTACCCTTGTTATTAATTTTTGTGTGACAAATGGGAGGATAGGGATAGGAAGGTCGCGGACACCCTCTCATTGGTGGCCGGCCGCCTGATCTCGTGGTACCATTCATTACGCCGAGCTCCATATTCCATGGAACCATTCTGACCATTATTTTCTCTGTTGTTGCAGGAGCGCGTGCAGGCCAAGGACCCGCCCGGGCACTACCTCACCAAGCTGCGGACGTACCTGGACCCCAAGGCCTCGAGGAGTCACCGGGTAAGCAGACCAGACGAGACCACAGACGACAGACTTGGTGACTCTGCACCGGCTGCGGCAGCACTCGCTCTCTGGAACCCCACCACCTTCTTGGACTCTCTGTCCTCCTCCGACACCCGCTCCTCCTGGTGACTGTCATCGTCCTTCTCTCATTCTGTATACTGCTCCCAGCACCCCGCTCGATTTCAGCACATTCTAGGAACCTGACGCCGACGGCCGAACGAAGTGTACGAAGCGAAGCGAAGGACATTCTCTGGAGATCCCTTGGTCCGTTTCAGCCCCCTTCCGTCCCCTCTCCTTCCCGTCCCTTCCCCTTCCCTCAGGACGCCGTGACACGTGCCGACGCGCGTTGACACCTTACTGTTGTTGTGCAGGCGTGCCTGGAGCGCACTTCCAGCCTTGTGGTCCTGTTCTGTCGCCCCCGATCCTGCAGCTCTCCATGCAAGGTAACACCACCACACCACACCGCCCGCCAGCCTCCAGCCTTGGCTCCGGCCTCTCCGGCCCGGCCCGGCCAAAACCAACCCCCTTGCCACGTGCCAAGCCTGTACCGCCATCATATTTCTTCCGGCGCCAGTCGTGTCTTCAGATCTGTGGAAAAGGGGAAAAATCACATTGCATCCCTCTTCTCATTGCATAGCTTCTACTGGCATTTTTGTTTTGTTTTCATCTTCCTGTCTTGTAGGGTCCTGGTGTGTTGGTTTCGTCCTCCTCTTCTCAAACCGCCAATGTGATGGTAACAGTCAGCATGAGACGGGACTTCTTTTTCTAGCTGCAGCATTTCAGTTTTGGGGACGTCATAAGTACAGTAACCAATACCAGTTTCCAAACTGTGAATGCCAGTCAAGTGCTGCCAAGTGCTGCTATTAAGTTTGAAAGCGCCTTTATATTCCTTCCCTCTCTGTTCAACTGCACTATGCGACATCCACATTTTTGCTCTCTCTGTGCCAAAATCTGTTCTTTCCCATTATTTTTTCTAAAGAAAATTATTTATTGTGTGTGTTTGCCTTTAATATTTTGTTTGGTTTTGTATTTCGCTTTTGGATCAGGTAACATTTTTGCACACTTCATAATACATTTTTGACCATCTGTTACAGAAACGAAAGATGGTTGGAGATGCAACGTCTACCCAAGTTTTGCGTGACCTTGAGATATCGCTGAGAACAAACCACATAGAGTCAGTATTCCACCACTTTAAGTATATGAAAGTTACGGTTTATTTATTTAAGTCATTTAGCAATCATTTGTTTATGTTCACAGGTGGGTCAGGGAATTCCTAGATGACCAAAATCAGGGTTTAGACTCTCTCATTGACTACCTAAGCTTTCGTTTAGTTATGATGAGGCATGAGCAGAGACAAACTGAATCAAGAGCCAACTCAGAAGAACGTATTAATTCCCGTAAGAAAAATTTAATTTTTCCTTACCACGTTTATGTACCATAGCTCTGATAAAGATTCTCAGTTCCTTATGTTGTTTTCTTTGTTGTGTAATTTTAGCCGCGGGCAGCACCTTATCTTCAAGCAATTGTCCTACTTCACATAATGGTCACTTACGTCCAGCTTTGGATATTCTGGATAGTCCCACTATGAAACGCCGGTCTCGCCATATGGCAAAACTTCGAATGGGAGATGCTAAAGATGACATTCATGTTTGTATTATGTGCTTGCGTGCCATAATGAATAATAAGGTGAGCAGCGTATCTTGTTACAGTCTCTTTGTATAAGCCAATCCTCACAAAAATTAATGTGTACCTGCAATTTTCTTTTATTTCAGTATGGATTCAACATGGTAATACAACACAGAGAGGCCATCAACTGCATAGCTCTCAGTCTCATGCATAAAAGTTTAAGAACCAAAGCATTGGTTTTAGAATTACTTGCTGCTATATGTCTAGTCAAAGGAGGCCATGAGATCATTCTCTCAGCTTTCGATAACTTTAAAGAAGTGTGTCATGAGACACGACGATTCCAGACGTTAATGGATTATTTTATTAATTATGAAGTATTTCATATTGAATTTATGGTATGTTTGATTCTTTCAGATTTGAAATATGAACTCAAAGTGCCAAAATTCATTAATACTTTATTCTGTTTTAGGTTGCATGTATGCAATTCGTCAATATTGTTGTCCATTCTGTGGAAGACATGAATTTCCGTGTTCATCTGCAGTATGAATTTACAAAATTAGGATTTGATGATTACCTTGAAAAGTTGAGGCATACAGAAAGTGAAGAGCTTCATGTGCAGATATCTGCCTACCTTGACAATGTGTTTGATGTTGCTGCACTAATGGAAGACAGTGAAACAAAAACAGCGGCCTTGGAAAAGGTTGCAGAACTGGAAGATGAACTTGGCCATGTAAGCTCTTATCTAAAAATACACCATTACGTTTTTGTATCATTTTAAATACTGGTTGTTATTTTTTGCTAAAACATTTATTCTTGTTCTGCAGGCCCATGATCGCTTGGCTGCCACAGAGAGAGAGTGCTTATGCAAGCTTGCATCCCTTGAAAGTGAATTAGTCCAACTGAGATCTGAACGTGATGAGTTATCATCTGAAATAACAGCATTAAGAAGAACAGCCCAGCAACACCAGCAAGATGCGCACAATCGACAGTCACTTTTGGAAAATAAAATTCAGGAGCTGGAAACTCTTACCAGGACCCTGCCAAGGCCCGACAGTATGTTACTGTGGCATTCTGTTATATTGAGGTGAGCACTTGATGGGAAATATAATGTAATTGCTCTGTATTGTCTTTCAGGTAGCAGCAGTGGAGTCAGCATGGGATCTAGCAACTCCTTCTCCTCTCTCTCGTCCTCCTCATCGCCGCCCATACCGTGCGCTCCGCCGGCGCCGGCGCCTCCACCCCCACCGCCCCCGCCCCCCTGCCCCCCGCCGCCTCCTCTTCCCCACACCCATACGGCCAGCGCCAGTTCTCCTGCACCACCCGTACCCCCTCCCTTCGTCCCTGTACCACCCCCGCCGGGGCTCATGGCTGCCCCTGACGGTGCTATGACCATCAAGAGGAAGGTTCAGACCAAATACAAACTTCCGACACTCAATTGGGTGGCCTTAAAGCCAAATCAGGTTTGTTTTTGTACATTACAATGTTTGATGTGATGCCTTGTCCTGACATCTGTATTTTCTTATATTCCTGTGTTAATCTTTCAGGTGAGAGGAACTGTATTCAACGATCTGGATGATGACAAGTTGCATTCTGTCATAGACTTCACAGATTTTGAGGAACGCTTTAAATTGGGTGTTGGTCCTGCCTTAACTGCAGGGGATAGCTCAGAGACTGATGGTCTCGCTGCTTTCCCTAGCAAACGATTCAAGAAACCAGAGAATGTCTCACTCCTTGAACACACAAGACTGAGAAATATTGGTAATTAATTCAGTCTACAGACTCAAACAAACGTAAAAGTAAATAATTATTTCCCAAGAGCAATTCTGACCATTAGTTTTCTTTTTACAGCTATATCTCGCCGAAGGATGGACATGAGTGTTGATAAGGTGATTGCTGCAGTTAATTCTTTGGATCTTAAATCTTTACCATTGGAAAGTGTAGAAATACTGCAGAGAATGTGTCCAACGGAGCAGGAGGTTAGCCTAATAACATATTTTATTTCTTATGGCAATACCTAAACCAATAACTATATGGAAGAATTGAAACTTTACTGCTTCTCTTTTAGATTAAAGCTTATCGTGAATATGTTAATGAAAAGAAAGACATAAACATGTTGACTGAAGAAGATAAATTCTTACTCCAGCTAAGCCGTGTAGAAAGACTAACAACCAAACTTACTATTATGAGTTATGTTGGAAACTTCTTTGATAATGTTCACCTTATCACCCCAGTAAGTTGAAATTCAAATTTAATCATGCCTTTTTTTTTTTCATCTGTAGTTTTCAATGATCTTACTTTTCTGTTCTGTTTGTAGCAAGTCCATGCCATTATATCTTCTGCCAGTATGGTCAAAAACTCCAACAAATTGAAGCGCATTTTGGAAGTTATCCTTGCCTTTGGAAATTACCTGAACAGTGGCAAAAGAGGACCTGCATATGGTTTTAAACTGCAGTCGTTAGATTGCCTATTGGATACCAAAAGTGCTGATAGACGACAATCTTTGCTGCACTATATTGCCCATACAGTTCGATCAAAGTTCCCAGATCTTCTGAACTTTGAATCAGAGTTGTTATATATTGACAAAGCAGCTACTGGTATGTACACTGATCACCTCCTCTTAATTCTCTTATCTCTCGCTCTCTTGCATTTTTATTGTATTGCAGTTATAAATGTACTTTTATTTTCTTTCTTACAGTTTCCCTAGAAAATGTTTTGACTGATTTGGCTGAACTAGAGAAGGGTATGGATGTTGTCCGACGTGAGGCTGAACAAAGAGGAAACAGTTCAAGCTCTGTTGGCAATACAGCAAATAATGGTGCATCTTTAGTTCTGAGAGACTTCCTGGCAAACGCTGAAGAAAAATTAAGGAGACTAAAAACTGATGTTAAAAATGCCCAAGAAACATTCCGCGACTGTGTTGAATTATTTGGTGAATCTCCTCGTTCCACAGATGCCAATGCATTTTTCTCCTTATTTGTTCGATTTGCTCGGTCATTTAAAGTAAGTAACCGACAAATAAGTTTCTTTATATTGATACAATCTCAGAAAAAAGTATTTTAAAGTATGTATCATTAATTTTTTGATCTCTTTGTTTTGTAGATGGCTGACCAGGAGAATGAACAGAGACTTCGGCTGGAGCAAGCAGCATTGGCATCCAAACAACACGAAGACCAAAACACTACACCTACAAATCAAGAGGTTCTTCGCCGCAACAAATTGAATCAGAAAAAACAGCAGGTATGTTGTAAAATTATTAATAAATTCCAAATTAGACACTAATCCTACTCATCAAGAGTAAATTGCTGAAACCCTATTTTAAGTGTGATTGTTCTGTGAGTTTGTTTGCACGGTTCTACAGTGGCATTGTGGAAATGTGTTTGGTCTTCTTGAAATCATGGCACAATCAGAATCATGTTGACCTTTTCATAGGACCTCATCCTCATCTTCATATTTTTAAACATAATGTGATTTTGACAAAGTATATAATTTTTTCTTTCTTTTTGCATGTTTGGTTGTACATCTCAGTTAAAAGCAAATTATTTATTCTTTGATGTGTATATTCAGCTTTACAGTGTTGTCCATGTCATGTCACTGCCTGATAATGCCACTCCCTATGTATGATATGAGGAATTATGTGTCATCTTTCTGAACTCTTCAATGAGCACTGTGCATGTCTCAGTGTTTGGGTTGGTGTGGTCTGCCATTGTACCCAGATTTTGACTAGGTTTGCAACCGCTTTGCTTGTGCAGCACTTCGCCATCCCAGTGTTCCCAGTCACCCTCACGCAAAAGTATATGCACCTCGCACTGGACTAGAAGTAATAGGGCCGTGAAGCAGCCGTAAGTGGGTCTGCATGAGTATTACATGATTTGAATTTGGTTGGAGTTTTTAGTGTTCTGAGAAAAGTCATATTCTTCCGTTATCATCAATCTATAGTTAGAGTACCAGTAAAGTTTTATTGCCCGTTTTTCATAGTTGGTTTTGCATTAGAAAAGTTGTGTTTTTGTTATTTATTGTTCTCATTTGCATACTTGTGGGTTTCCCTGTAGTTTGATGTTTTCTGAGTGTGATGGTTATGACCATTTGTGCTGTGCTGTGTGCAACAGAAACATGTAGTACCTATGACTGATCCCTTTTTCATTATTCATATTGTTACCAAGTGCATGTTATTAGTTCCTTTGGTTACTTTATAAAAGACTGTATGGTGAAAATATATTCTGCACTCAGTATATTTTTAGTTGGTTTGTGCCACAGTAGATGAAGTTCATCACCAGTATTTATGGGGCGTGGTTTTACATTGTGGTTCTTGTTTACTTTGTTTGGCATGAAATTTTTGGTTCTTCCAAAATTTAAGTTGCACTTTTGAACCTAATCAAAGGAAAATGGAATCTCCTTTCTTTCAGGTGACGCAAGTGTGTGGCTCAGATGTACACCTGTGAAGTATATTCTAAACAGATTCTGTTCCAAACTTTGTACCATTTTAGTGGTGTTCTTAACTTACTTACTGCATGCTCTCTTCCCAGCTGTAGTGTCTTTCAGTGACTGACTTCATTAATAAACAGAAAGTTATCCATTTGTCAGTGTTTTAAAGTGTTTATAAATTTATTTATTTTATTTGGCAGGATGCTGTTATCAACGAGCTCAAGCACAAAACTCGGGCTGTGCAAGAGAAGAAGCTGTTGCAGCAAGATGAGGTGTACAATGGAGCTCTGGAAGACATACTGCTAGGATTGAAGAGTGAGCCATACCGCCGTGCCGATGCAGTCCGCCGTTCTCAGCGTCGGCACATAGACAGCAACCGCTTGTCAAGGAACATGGAGATGGACTTCTAATTTAGCACATTTATGTGTTGTGTGTTGTTGTATGGTGCATCCATCATACGCTGTACTGTGATAAAAAAAAATATTTCAAGTGATTTGACAGATCTTGAATTTTCAGGGAATGGAAACATTCCTGTGGCTTGTGATAATAGTTGCCTTTATGTTTGATAATTTTTAAATTGTACATAAAAATTGATTTATGTAGGGCAGCAACACTTTTGCACATGTTTTATTTGATTGTACAGTGTACAAGTGTTAACCATGTAGCTTTAAAGTTCTGTAAACTGCTTTTCATGATGTGAGCTTCCTTTTTATTGTAGTTTGAAGTTTGGGAATGGGAAGCTTAAGCTTTAAATTGAAAGGATGAAATTATTTGATTCCTTGGAAACTGAATCTCTCTTTATTTCTTGTTTTGTAATTATTTTGTGCTCTATTTCCCTGACTTTACATTTTGTTAAGACTAGATCCTACCATTAGTCAGAATGTGAGCTTGTGATTCTATACTCTTTATCTGTTTAAATTTGTACATATCTTAGCCTATTATGTACTCGATAATTCAGAGAATGTACTGGAGACTGCAGTCACCACCATTAGTGTCTGAATGTTTGTTTGTTGAATTGCATTATGTGTTGCTTATCAGAAATTTCTAATATTTTTTTCATTGTTTATGTATAGTTATCTATTGTGTTAAAAGAGCCTTTTGAAAAATAACATTATTGTTACTTGGTGATCATATCTCACTCTTCCACTTTAAATTTGAAAATGATATAGAATTCAGTTATTTTTCTTATTTTCAGTTATATGTGATCGGGTGTATCTGTGTTTTGTTTTGTTTGTGGTGAAATTCCTAAACATTCCAACTATATGACCTCAAAAATGTCTTATATTTCTTTGCATTTGAATTTCTTTTTTAACTTTGACCATGGATGTCGTAGCCACATCAATATGATGAGGAGGGCAACCTGAGTACTTAGCCAGCTGTACTTGACATGCCATACCTTTCCATTTTATGCTTCTCTTATGTAAAGTGGACTTGCTTCAGATCAGTCTAATTGTAATTTCATGTAATATGATGGCCTCTCTTGTGAAATTAGTTATTTGTGCTTATGCAATACCTTTTATCCCACAAGTTGGGAATGTGTGGCTTGGACTGAATGATCGGATAAATATTTTGAGGATATTTTAAAATTCACTATTTGCTCACAAAATTGTTGTGTTTACTGTTATGAAGTTTTCACAAATTGACTTTGTTATGTGCTGTTGTTACCATATGAGATTCATGCATTTTATTTATGTATGTAGAGTCATTTTTATTACATTTGTTTTGTCATGTGACTCAATGTGCTTAGTAAGAAGCCACTTCAAATTATATTTTATTATTGTGATGGTTCAATGGTACTTCTGCATCGGTTAAACCCATGACCGTAATGAGTTTAAGCTTCATGGGAAAATTATTGGACAGCTCCAAATAACAATACAAACTGCGCTGCATGAATACTTTAGTATACTTCTTCACCATCTAATCTTAAATGTCACAATCATTCACAACTGTAAGGCAATAAATCCAATGCAAGAAATAAAACCATTATCAAAGTACTTTAACAGCTTACTAACTACCCCTATACCCTTCCATCTGCACTGAAACTGCAAACGGTTCAGCCCAAGGGTCGTTCAATTCACATCTGTCTTGACAAATCAATGTGACAGGAATACTGAGGGAAGGTGGACTGCAGTACTGCAGCCACCTGCCAACAAAGGAGCTGAAGTCTCGGAAACCAGCTGAGGCTGCTAGGCATTGCCCTTGTTTCTGGAGGGAGATATGGCCAATTGCCATGGGATAGCATACACACCGAAGGGCACAGCAATCCCGAAAATATTGTCCTGTGACTGAGATACCAGACTGGATGTGACTGGAAAGAGAGTGGACGAAATTATTGAGACTGGAGAGCGAGTTTCGCTATTTTTCTCCATGCTCTGATGTGGGGACAGATGCTACAGAATTAGAAGCTTCGGTGATTAGTGTTATATTCTCTGATTTTAGCTGATCTTTCTTGGAGATTGTCTTTAGGAGTAATGGATGGATTAAGATAATGTCCGAACACATGGGCTGCTGACCACTGACTGACATTTTATTATTATTTTAGCGGAAACGGTTACAGCACAGGCTTGCCAACTTAACATCCAGTTCAATATGCTACCAACTTCATTCGTGCGTCATACAACAATTAGTATCGTGACACATTAGCCGTACTGGTCAAAGCACCGCTCTCTTCCCGGTCAACGTCCCGGGTTCAACTCTTGCCTCCGCCTCCAAAAAAAATTTCGATGTTCAGCTCTGCTCTGCGGAGCTACAGTGCCGGGAGCGCGCAGCGTACATCCTCGTGACTTGGTAGCCGCGTGGGTCAGCGCACCAGTCGGCGACCGATAGGTCCGTGGTTCAATTCTTACTGGTCGCTTAACTTTTTCTTCTGATAGAGCTCGGAGGGCAGTGGTTAAAATATACTTCAGAACGTGACGGTGGTATGGCTGTCCAAGCGACCGTGCGGGCTAAGGCGCCGCCGGCACAAACCCCCGGTCCCGAGGGTCTAGGGTTCAATTCCCTAGATTCGAGGGTCCCGCCCGGGGGGGCGTTCTGTGCCTCTGGAGAAATCCAGGGGGGAGACTCGGGGGATGTGCAGAGCTTCTAGGGTTCGAAGCTTCTGTTTTCCTCTCTCTGAATCTGGCAGGTGCGGACAGCCGCTACTCGGTACGTAGCGAGTAGAGTACAGCGGCTTCGGCCGTGTACGAAGGGAACCTATGTCCTCCAAATCTTCGCAGGGGCGGACTCCCACGATGAGTGGGGCCAAACCAGGCTGCGGTTGAAGGGCACTACAGTATAATGGAGTCCCGGAGGCCGTGGTTGCGGAGGGGGCCTCGCGCATTGGCGCGGGCTAGGGGTTGCCGGGAGATCCGTCCGGCGCAAGCCGGGTAGCGGGTTCTAGTGCTGTGTCCCGGGGCCAACTAGCAGCCGTAAAGCACCGGTTCCCGTAAGATCACCGAAGTTGAAGGCAGGGGTCCTGGCGGAAGCCGGGACGACATAGGTTTTGTCATCAGCGGTCAAACATGCCATCAGCGGCTTTTTTCTCTCTGAAGTTTTTCGGAAATATTTCGGTGACTGGAATGATTGGGAAAGGACTGGAGGCGATTGCGACTCGATACGCACACTGCACACAGGCACAGGGATCCTTTCCCTTTACTCACACGGATACCCGGAGCCGGCGCGCTACTCCCTCGCGCCGGATCGAGGTCGGGGTAGCGCGCATGCCTGGAGTCCGTGCCTAGTCCCCGCGCTCACTGGGTATGGCCGGCGCGGTGGACGCCGGCACGCGGCGAGGTGAGGGTTGGCCGCTGCCGCTGTACAGGCTGTAGGGGTAGCTCGCTCGTGCTGCCTGCCGCCCCTACACCCCGCGACACACCACCCCTTCTCCCTCCACCACACTACCAACCCTCACATCCCTGCCCTGCACGGAGTGCACGATCGAGAGCCCGCACCCCCAGACGGGGTGCTGGCGAGAAACTCACCCCAGTTTTCATCCCCCTCGGAAAGGGTCGGTAAAGCAGGGAAAGTGTAGGGGTGGTTTCCGACTAGGCGTCCAGACGGGCCAGGAGGTGGACCCGTCCGTGCCGCCAGCCCGCACCAGGGGGAGGCCCAGCCCAGGCCAGGCTTCGCCCTGCTGCTGCTCCTGCTCCTGCTGGATCGATACGGTCGGTCAAGCCGAGCCGACCCCCGACCCCACCCCACCCCACCGACGCCGCGGCTCCCCGCACCGCACCGCGCCACACCGCGACCCGACCCGCGCATGTGTCGTATCCCCTCCCCTCCCCTCTCCTCACCTTCCGACGGTGCAGCTGTACCCGGAGGGTGAACTAAGGGAGCAGCTGTCGTGGTACCGGGGAGGTCTGAGGGAAAAGGGAGAGGGGGGGGGGCAGTGCTCGATTCTTTATTACACGCCAGCATCATAACAACGCTTTGTATCCCGCCTGTTCAAACGACTCACGTAAAAGGGACATTTCGTCCTGATAGAATGGCAGCCTTGTCGCTGTTTTCGGGTCGTGCGTCGAAACCATCAGCACCCGCTCCTCACCCGAGGCCTACGAGTTCCTCTCCCCTCTCTCTCTCACACACACTCCTCCTTACGCATTCACGCTGCATCCTGCGGCCTGGCTGGGCCTGGCTGGGCCTGGCTGGGCCTGGCACGGCATCACAAACTGTCCGACAATGTCCGCGCTTGGCTGTCTTCCCTATTTCTATTTCCGTGCCGCCGCGGCCACTGCGGCTCCCGCTCGGAGCTTCCGCGGCACTTGTAGAAAAGCCACCTGCACCTACATCGTCATTATTTTATTTTATTATTTTTTTCGTAGGGAAAATGGAGTGGATGCGGAAAAACGGGAAGCGTTCTTGGACGCACCGGAACGGTGCTTCAGTTCGGGCGGTGCCGTCCTCCCTCCGTTCTCCATCTCCTCCTCCCCGTCCGCCTCCAGGTCCAGGTCTCCAGGCCTCCAGGCGTCCAGGCCAGGTGGCTGGGAGCGGGACGGGAGCCGGCTCTGGCTGATCCCGACCATCCCGATCGGTTCGTAACGGGATGTACAACAACATGCAAGGCCCACAAGCGGGGCGGAAAGAGCACCATGGCCTCCGGCCCCTCCGGCCCCTCCGGCCCCTCCGGCCTCCGGCTCTATCGGCCGTCGCGTCGGCGTCGGGTACGGCAGCGGTACCTGGCCGTGGCGGGGGCAGGCGGGGGCAGGCGGGGGCAGGGGCCCGACGGCACGGGAGGACGGAGGAAGCCGCCATAGCCCGCTTGGCGCCGCGCCGGACCCCGGCCGGACCCGGGACCGGACTGGGCGTGGCGGGGGGCGGGGGCGGGTGCGGCGGGTGCCTCCGGGCCCAGGATAGCAGCCCTGCGAGCACTGCGCGCTGCGCGCACCGGGACCCACTGGGACCCCGTCCAGAGGGGCCGCCTGGCTACGGCTGGCCTGTGGCACCGGCACGGGCACCGGCCCCCCCGGCCAGCCACTGACCCAGAGCACGTCGGCCAAAGACGCTAGCGGTGCTTGGTGCTGGTGCTGGTACCTCCGGTACGAGGCCGGCCGGCCGGCAGAACCAACGCGACGCTCCGACCGGCCAGGCGCAGCCAGCGCAGCGCGACTAGCGCACCCGGAGGACCCGGACAAGGACTGGAGGACAGCACACCTGACTTCTGCACCGCCGATTCCTCAGGTGGGTACGCCGGGTCATCGACCTGAATAGGAGGGACGGCGGGGCGGCCAGTGGCCAGCGCCGCTGCGTTGGGTAGGCAACCGCGACTTGTGCATGCACGCGTGTCGTGCGGGCTTGCCTACCCTGGGACTGTCAGGCGCTCGACGTCGCAGTTCGCGGCTAATGATGGCGGGTGGAAATTCGGAAAGTGCTCAATGGAAAAGCACGTTGTAGTAGCATGCCGCTGGCCGCCGTGCCATTGAGATTCACTGGCGTGTGGCGCGGGTCGTTGTGATTTTTCTATACGCAAACCGACATGCGACAAAACGTTCCGGCGCGTGGTTTCGTGCCAAGGCCGCCGGTCGCGGTTTGCGCTCATGCTTAAGCAGGCCGCAATCACTCTGTCTTTACGCAGGGGAGAGTGACAGAGTGCCTAGTGCCGCTGCACAGACATGGCTGTCGGCGCCCGCCCCGTCCTGCTGTGCGCGGCCATGATCCTCACGGCGGTGATGGCGTCCCCGAGAGGGCGGACAGCGGCAGGCCGGCCGCAGCCGCACGAGGAGCGCACCTCGCCGACGTCCGTCTACCGGTCCAACTTCCGACTGCCGGCCGACGTCCGCCCCGTCAACTACACGCTGCGCATCGTCACACACTTCCAGGATGACAACTTCCGCTTCTACGGACAGGTATGGCATGGCGTTCAGCGACCACTGCTCACGACCCCATTTATTGTGCGCCTTGGGATCTTCCCGAATCAGGGGGTCCCTCACTCTAAAAAATCAATGTACACCCTGAAAAAAAAATCAGACAAATATCTTAAAAAGTCAGAAAACTCAACCAAAAATTGCAAAAAAATAAATAAATTAGAAAAACAAATCAGGAAAAAGAATGATGAAAAATCAAATTTTGATTTTAAATCATGTTACGCTTGCATCACGAGTGAGGGACCCTTCGTCCCGAATTAATTTCGTCCTGGAGAAGGTCTGGCCTGGAAATGCCGCCGCCTCCGAGGCCCCCTACGTACCTGCGTCCTGCTTCGCTCTGCTTTGCCGGCCACTGGCCGCGCAAACTGGTTCTCTGGTTCTCACTCCAGCTGCCCAGACTGCTGGCACCGGCACCAATGATCGACTGGAGAAGAGACCACTCCGCATTCTCTCCTAACCCCCCCAGACGGCGAATCTTTCGGAAAATCCTGCATCCTCGCGCATATGTCACTATTTCGTTGTGTGTTTAGTGGGCCGCCTCGCCTCCAGTGACTTGCTGCAATTGTTCCAGATGCTGGTGGACCTGGACGTCCTGCGGGACACGAGCGAGGTGCGCCTGCATGCCAAGCAGCTTAAAGTGGACCAGCGGTCCGTGTCGCTGACGCCTCTGGAGGACGAGGACAGCAACAGCATCCCTAAGCAGGAGCAGCAGCAGGAAGAGGAGGAGGACACCAAGGAGGACGAACAGCAGCAGCAGGAGCAGCCACAGGAGGAGTCGACACCAAACCCGGAAGAACAGACACAGACAGACGAGAGCACGGTACAAGGGGGGCAGACTGACGGCCCTAAGGAACAACAGGAACAGACGGACGACTCTAAGGAACAACAGGCACAGGTCGACGAGTCAAAGGAACAAGAGACACAGACTGACGTGAGTAAGGAACAAGAGACACAGACAGACGAGAGCAAGGAACAGCAGACAACAGACGAGCCGGGTAAGGAACAGCAGCAGGAACCCGAACAGGAACGGCGACAACAGGAACCAAAGCAGGCGCAGGGGCGGCAGCACTACCACCACGCCGCCAGCGACGCGAGTTTCAGAGGTACCCGGCACCGCGGCACCGCTCATGACGAAAACAAAAAGTAAAACTCCACGCCCAACTCTCCCCCTGATGAGACTCGAACCCTTGCTCAGGGCTGAGCCTGGCCAACGTGACCCTGGACGCGGCGCTAGAGCAGCTCGTCATCGCCCTGGCCGAGCCCCTGCGGGCGGGCAGCCGGTACCGCCTGGCCGTGCGCTACTGGGGCACCCTCAACACCGAGGACCGCGGCTACTACCGAGGCAGCTACGTCCTCGGCAACCAGACGCGGTGGGTGTCGGCGACGGTGTTCGAGCCCACGGGGGCGCGCCGGGCCTTCCCCTGCTTCGACGAGCCCCACCTCAAGGCCACGTTCTCGATGGTCCTCGGCCGGCACGCCAACTACACGTCCAGCAGCAACATGCCGCTGGACCGCACCGAGCCCATGTAAGTGTCGAGAGCGAGAGAGAGGAGAGTGTTCACACCAGCTAGTTTCACTGCCATCTTGATCAGGGAAGAAGCGCCCGGCTGGTTCTGGGACTACTACCCGCCGACGCCGCGGATGTCCACCTACCTGGCGGCCTTCATGGTGCACGATCTGGAGGGGACGTCCTCGTCGGCCCCGCCGACCGACAGCGCCCCGGCGGTGCGGGTCTGGGCTTTGCCCGGCCGCACGCGCCTGGCCAACTTCTCCATGTCGGTGGCCCCGGAGGTGTTGTCCTCGCTGACGGCCACCCTGGGCGTGCCGTCGGGCATGGCCAAGCATGACCTAGTGGCCGTGCCGGGCTTCAAGTCCGAGGCCCTGGAGAACTGGGGGCTGGTTTCGTTCGAGTAAGCACTTGTGCGGTACGAGATGGCGCGATCTCTGATGTGCACATGGTTAATGTCCACCGATTCCCGCCGCCGCCAGGGAGAACCATTTGCTGCTGCAGGCGAACGCGAGCCAGCTGGCCAAGCAGTCCGTGAGCACGGTGGTGGCGCATGAGCTGGCGCACAGCTGGTTCGGCAACCTAGTCACCCCCGCCTGGTGGTCAGACATCTGGCTGAGTGAGGGTTTCGCCACTTACTACTCGGCGGCCGTGCTGGACAAGGTAGGTCAGGTGCGAGGCCGCGGCCGACGGACAGTCCGCCCTCGTTGGCGCGGCCGACTGGCACCTCCAACAGGGGAGGGAAACGGGCAGGGGCAGGCGAGCGTCAGGTCCGTCAGGCCAGAGACTTGGCAGCCGGGCCGGACCGCGCCGGAGGTGGCGCTACGCGTTGCTACGGCGCTACGGTGCAATGTGACTGTCTGCCCTGCCGCAGATGTACCCCGCGTGGCGCTACCACGACACGACTGCCGGCAACGCCTTCCTGCTGGTGACCGCGGCCGACGCCTCCCCCTACACGGTACCCGTGATCCACCCCGCCGACAGCCCCACCGTGCTCGAAGATATCTTCAACCCCATCTCATATTTCAAGGGTGAGAAACTCACCGCTGAGTCCGGGAGGGAGTCCGGGTTGGTTTTCACGGGGGGGGACTTAATGTTATTGGCGCGGCACCACCAGGGTACTGGATCCTGCGAATGCTGCACGGCGTGCTGGGCCCGGACGTGTTCGACCGCGCCATCCGCGGGTACGTCCGCGACCACCTGTACTCGAGCGTGCGCACCCAGGACCTGTGGGACAGCCTGCAGGCCGCCGTCGACGAGCGCGCTGAGGAAGACCTCCAGGCCGCGGCCTCGGGCCAGCAGGGCGACGAGGATGTCATCGTGGTTGGCGACGATGAGGACGACGACGACGACGAGGAGTTCGCTCGCGTAGTCGTTCCGGACACTCTGAGCTCCTCGAAGAAGAAGACGGCGACGCCAACGACGGCGGCGTCCTTGACGATGGCATCCCCCACGACTGAGGCTCCGACGACGGCGACCCCGACGACAGCGGCCCCGACGACAGCGGCCCCCATGACTGCGGCCCCGACCACCACGACAGCGTCCTCAGTCAACGCCAGCTCGGAAGAGGCACCAAAAGGAAAAGTGCTGTCGGTTCCGTCAGGCAGGAGAGTTCGGCGTGGTGCCGTTAAGGTGATTACAGACAACATCCTCAAAGCATGCAAACTTTTTCCACGTTTCCTTAATTTTCAGTGTATTTATTTTCTCAGGTACCAATCACACAGATTGTTCTGGGCGACAGCCCCGATGTCATCATGGTGGCCAAGAGCCCCACCGCCGTGAAGGCAGCAGCAGCGGCGGCAGCGGCCCCCCCGCTCCCGTTCCCCTTGGACGGCGTGATGCAGGTGCAGTCGCCCCCGCGGTGGGGCCCCATGCCTACGGGCTACACGGGCCGGGTCGGCTGGCTGCCGCGGACCGTCGCGCAGATCATGAGGAACTGGGTGCAGCAGCGCGGCTACCCCATCATCAACGTGTACCGGAACCTGGAGACGGGCGCCGTCACCATCAACCAGAGGCGCTTCCTGGCGGTGGCCGGCGGCGGCAGTAGCGCCTGCAACGCGTCGACGTCCACGTGGTGGATCCCGGTGCGGTTCACCACGGCATCCAAGGCGTCGTCCTTGGCCCCTGCCGTCGGGGGCGCCGCTCCGGCTGCCGACACCGTGTTCTGGATGCCGCCAACCTGCGCCAACATCACCCTGCCCGTCAAGGTGGCTCGCGATGACTGGCTGGTGCTTAACGCCGGCCTCATCGGCCTGTACCGCGTCCGCTACGACCAGCGCACCCTGCAGCAGCTGTCCAAGCTGTCGAGGGCGGCGTGGCTGCAGGTAATGCTACCCAAACCACTCTGTCCAAACCGAAGACCGAGAGATCCCTCACTTGTGAGGCAAGCGTACATTGATTTAAAAACAATTTTTTTCTGATTATTTTTTCTCATGTTTTCTTTTTTTCCTCTAATTTTCCAAGTTTTGCAGAAATGTTTTTTTGTCTTCTCTTCTTTTTGTCTGATATTTTTGAGGGTGGACATTGACTTTTTTTTTGAGTGAGGGACCCCTTGCCACCTGACTGACTGACTGACCCCTGACCCCCAGATGGCGCCGGTGACGCGCCTGCAGCTGGTGTCAGACTCGCTGGACCTGGCCCGGCTGGGCCGCGCCCCCTACCAGACCGTTCTGCGCATGCTGGGCCTGCTGGGCAGGGACCCCAACCCCATGGTATGGAGGGCCGCCCTTCCGCACCTCATCATGCTGCAGCGACAGCTCCGCACCCGGCGTGACGGCGTGGCTCTCAGGGTGAGCGTGGGCGTTAATATTTCGTGATCTTTAAGAGAATACAAATTATTGTGAATGCCCCGTGTCCCTTCCAGTCCTGGCTGCAAGACCTGGTATCTCCCCACGCGCCCAGCATCGGTTTCACGACGCGCCCCCAGGACACCCCTAACCAGGCCAGCCTGCGCGTCAAAGTGACCACGCTGGCCTGCCTTGCCGACCACGCTGTCTGCCAGCGCAAGGCCAAGAAGGCCCTGAAGCAGCTCATGGCCGGCAACACTGACGCCATGTGAGTCCCCTGTCCGGCAGTGGCCCTGGCCCTAGCGGATCTCATCTCCGATCCGGTCCGGGATCTAACGCTCTCATTCGGTTCCGACACTGCAGTGTGCCCGGCCGGACCACCCACACGCAGCTCTGTGCCGCCGTCCGCTGGGGCGGCCCCGCCGAGTGGCGCTTCCTTCGCGCGCAGCTCTCCGATCCGGCGTCCGTCCTCCCCAGGAAGGCCGTCGTCAGCGCCCTGGGCTGCTCCCGAGACCAGGAGACCCTCCGCAGGTAAGGTGCTGTGCTGGGGCCCACGGTAGAGCGCCTGCGAACTCGTGGGTAGGCATCCCACCCGGCACGGCCGCTCGGCGGCTCTGCCTACGCGGCCGCCAGCCGGGCGCTCACGCTGCTCACGCTTGTTATCGCCTTGTTATCAGCCTCCTGGCCGACACGGTGGTGGTCGAGTCGGCGTTCCGGCGCGCAGACGTGGCCGCGGTGCTGACGGCGGTCGCCGCGAACGAGGCCGGCGCTGACATCACCCTGCGCTTCATGGAGGAGCGGGCCGCGCAGCTGTACAAGCGGCTGGGAGAGAAGCCCTCCGCGATTGACAAGGCCGTGCGCGACGTGGCAGCCTCCCTCACCACCAAGCGGCAGCTCGACCGGGTGAGCGTTTCGATGCGTGGCTATGGCCTCGGGTCTCGGTGCCCTTCCGTGGCCTTCACTAATCCGACCCTCTGCCCCCGTCAGCTCGACGCGGTGCTGCGCCAGTTCCAGCCGCACACGCACTCGAGGACGCCGCCGGCCTGGGGCCGCGACGTGGTGCAGGAGAACATCCGCTGGGCGGAGCGGAGCCGCGGCGAGGTGAGCCGCTGGCTGCGCGCCCGGGTGGAGGACGACGACGTCCTGGAGCTCCGCGCCAACAAGAAGAAGGCCGCTGCCGCCGCCGCCGCCGCTCCCGTCAAGGGGCCCTCCAAGGCGGGAGCCCAAAGAGGACCGCCGAAAACTGGGAGCCGCCCTGCAGTGCTCTCTGGAGCTAACGCCAGTGGTGCCAGTAGTACCAATAGCTCCTCAGTCAGAAATGTCAGTAGTGCCAACAACGACGGCGGGAAAAGCTCTCCGCTCAGCAGCAAAACCTCACGAGGTTTCTGGTCGGACAGGACACTGGTTCGGGGCGGCGAGAATGAGGCAGATGACACGGCGCAGGTTCAGGTTCATGGAATATCCAACGATTTATTGAACAAGTTATTATTACTTAATTCACAAAGTGAACCAACAGTGGCATAAATTACAATCAACAACAGCTATCAACAAGCAGCTTCCAACATTAGGAACGCCCCGTAAGTCGAGCTCCTAGATGCAAGCCAAAGTGTTTAACCCACAGCCTCTCAATGTGCACATCGATTACAGCTACACTCCGCTTCCAGACGAAAGAAAACCCAGCCTGACTTATGTGAATAAAAGACTGACAAAGAAAAGGAATCCTCTGGGGAAACAACAGTAACGTAATAAATTCGTACAAAACTCATCGTGATTAAAAAAATCAACATAATCACAAAAATATATAATTTACTTGTAGTTGGAATTACGGTTGTTACAAATAAATGCGTTTATCGGATATGTAAATTTTCAACACACGTTTTAGGCCAAAAAAAATCTCAACTATCGATCAATATTATACAGAAAAGCAGCCCTCGGCCCCTCACCATTTGGTTCCGGGTCCAGGAGCCAGCGGTCCAATCGAAGCACAACCAAATTAATGAGAGTCGAGTCGAGATGCAGAGACTCTAGGCTCCAAACGTGGATCTTTATTTAGAATAAAAATAACGAACCTTTGAAGTAAAAGGGAGGGAGCCTGCTAACGATGACTACATAGACAATCTATCGATGTCAGTCTGAAGACATAATAACCACGTTCCAAAAATAGTTCTATATTGTTTTTAAAAAAAAAAGAACTTTGAGCGAAATTAATTAATAAATTAATTAATAAATGTTTACTTCACAGGAGTCTTCATTTGAGAAACCAAGGCCGAAACACAAGCAGCTGGTGACTGACGTATTTCATAAGCGCTTTTACATAGACAAGCTCAAGCCGGAATATGGAGTTGGTGCAACGCATCGTCCCAAAGGACAGCTGTCGTGCACGAAGTGGGGTTCAGCCGGGAAAAGCGAATGTCTACTTGTCACGGTTCGGAAAGCAAGAATTCTTTTGTAATGTCGGCGAAGGGAAAGAAACTGCCTGTAATTAGAACCGAATATGCGGCACTAATGCACAGGTGCTCGAGTACTGGAGTGTTGACACGGGCCGCTTGATTTAGGCGCGAAAATTGACTGAGAGAAACGTCTGAATTGGCTGTCATTATGACATGCACACAGCAGCATGAATATAGCCGGCACAAATTGAAAAGTGCAGACTTTAGTTTTTGGCACTTCGGCCATACTGCTTTGGAACTTACCAATTTTAGCCTAATATTGTCGAGGCGCCTAACTTTAAAAGTAGTTTAAAAGCTTTAATTTGAAGAATGAAAATTGATTAGTTTATATTTTATAACGACACGCATGTCGGGTCTGCCCTGTACACAGGCAGTTTTGCCTTGTGTTTCAAGATATGGATAAAACATATATTTATTCCCTAATACACAATCTTCAAGAGTAATTGAAAATGTATAATACAACCGCAACGCTCACAAATATATGCGCGTGATGAAACAGGAATGACGATCATAAAAATTACTTTTAATTAAGTACTTATAGCGGTAACATAGATTTGTCAATTCTTATCTAGATTCACATCTGAACACGAGTGAACGTGATGGGTATCGGTCTTGTTCAGACGTTATTACGAAACGACCCCTTCTTATGGAATGTCCAAGGTTTGCGAAAAAACATCTAATAATGTAGATGGTTCCAGCAGGACTCCATCCAATAACAATAAGGCAAGTCGTGTGAACAATTATAACAATCAAAAGTAGGTATTTACATCTTTCTAACTTGTCTCAAAAAGAATAATTGATGCAATGGCACTCCCAATACTTCTACAGCGTAACTAACAATAAATATCCGTATTTAAGAACACACAAACATTGACGAAGACATCCGAATTCACATTTACACACACATTATCACACAGACACATGCACACATCACATAATGCACCACATTATTCCTTTCGCTACTAGTACAGAAGTTGCCCGCGAAGAATGTCGAAATGTATGGTGAAATAAGATGAAAGCCAAACAATAGTTTCAGCATACCGCTGATCTCAGGTCCCCAGACCTGCACACAAAACGGGAATTCGCCTACTGGAAAACAATTGACAACCAACTAACGATTATGCGTAATTCTGTTGAACGTTTTGAAATGAAAACCGTTGGAAAAGTAAGCGAAAGACGAGTGGCGGCATGGCATGTCATGTCGTCTTTAGTCGACGTGCTCGGACTCCTGCTGCACCAGCTTGAAGCGGCGGGGGGACTTGACACACATGGAGCCGCAGTGCCCGTCGAGGGAGAGCCGGCCCTTCATCTGCAGGTAGCGCTTGATGTAGCGGGACACCAGCTTCTGCGGCCGCTCCTGCCACTCGTTGAGCACCTCCTTCGGGGCCAGCACCTGCGTGACAGCGAGCGACGGCGGGGATTCAGGAGGAGGTCTACCCTGGAGGGCCCTGAAGACATACCTACGGCAATGCCTACCTGGTCCCCCTTGAGGCGGTCCACCAGGGTGACGCAGATGACGGCCGACTTGATGCCCGCGTGGTGCGTGAGCGCGGCGAAGGAGAGCGACTCCATCTCGATGTTGGTGACGCCCTCGTCGTGCACGCGCTTCATGAACGCCATCTTGTCCTCGTCGGAGTAGTCGCAGAAGGCGCCGTCCAGGCGGCCCTGGCCTGCGCAGACACCGTTCGACATCACATCCCGGACCGTTTTCGACGGCTGTTACGGAGAGTGCGTGTAAATTTTCCATACCTTCGTAGAAGTCGTAGGTGCACATGGTCTTGCCGATGAGAGTGTCGTAGGGGTCCTCCGGGGTGGAGAGCGCCTTCAGCTCCCTGGCCAGCTTCTTGTCCAGGCGGGCGGGGCGCGAGTGCAGCTTGCCCAGCACCGGCAGCTCGAGCACGGGGCGCAGCATGCCGTCGACGGCCTCCTCGGAGATGACGACGGTGCCGCCCTCGATGCCGATGCCGCCGCAGGTGCCGATGCGGAAGAAGATGGGGTCCTTGACGCGGGCGTGGTACATGAGCTTGATGACCTCGTGGAGCAGGATGCCCACCGACGGGATGCCCATGCCGTGCTGCAATCAACGAACGAATGAAAATCAATGAATGAAAAAGCAACAAATGAATGAAAATGGCCGAGGATGAATGAAAGTACTCACACTGATGGAGAGCACGGGGCCCACTTTGTACATGGAGTACCGGTACGAGTACTGGCTGATGTCGAGCAGCGTGGTGCCGGCGGGCAGCTTGTGGCCGATCTCCTGCATGATGTAGTAGGCGAACTGCTCCACCCGCTTCGGCGTGCCTCCCATCACCACGAACTGGAGTGAAGACAAAACCACGATAAGCGGACAAGTTGGCGAGCGAGAGAGTTTCGAGAGGCGTGGACAAGGAGACCACGGGGCACAGAGAGGGCCGGGCCGGGCCGGGCCCCCCGTCTCCCCCGCAGATATAACTCTCGAAGTTGATTAACTTAAGTGTCGCCCGGGAGGGGGCAGCACCTCGGCGCCACCCCAGCCCAGCCCAGCCCCTACTCTACCCCAACGGTCTCATTAACGATCGATTTCTTCTCCTCTCCCCGGTAATTGTTTAAAATTAATGGCATGCAAATGTGGCCGTCGCTCCATGTTTTCAATTATTTCAGTTTCATAGGGGTGGAACAGGGAGAGGTCGCCACCAGGGGCCCCGCGCCGCGCAATTATACCAGGTGTATCATTGGCCCCGGGCAGTTTCGGTTTTAGGCAGTCCCGCAAAGCACTATCACTGTCTCTTTCTGTCTCACGCGTCTGGCCGAGCCAGAAAGAGACGGAGATAATGTGTTTCGGGACTGCCTAAAACCGAAACTGCCCGGAGCCAATGATACACCTGGTATATTTTTGGCGATGGCGTGCGGTTTCTGTGGGCAGCAGTCGATGTGCCGCGAAGGGCTTCTCATGCCGAATGGTGCCCCAGCCCCCAGCCCCCAGCCCCCAGCCCCAGACCCAGCCCCAGCCCCAGCTCCAGCCCCAGCAACAGCCCCAGCCCTAGCCCCAGCCCCAGCCCCAGCCCCCAGCCCCCAGCCCCAGACCCAGCCCCAGCCCCAGCTCCAGCCCCAGCAACAGCCCCAGCAACAGCCCCAGAACGTGATGCCACTCACCTTGACGTCGCCGAACATGGAGACGAGGTCGTGCGACTCGCTGCCCAGGGCGAGGTGGTACAGAATGTCCTGGTCCATGAGCTCGATGTGGGGGTTGCGGAGCTTAACGGTGCCATCCGGGTACCTGCGGACAGAGCAAGGGCGGCATGTAGCAAACATCGCACTCGGTGACGGCGCTGGGGAGTGTCGGCCGCCGGCCTGCCGCCTGCCCGCCTGCCCAGCCACGCCCTTGACCCCGACAGGCCTGGCTTCCGTATCCTCTGCGCGCTCTGTTGGCCGGACTGTTTGGTCCGCTTATCGGAGCCGTTCGAGTGTCAAGGTCCCCGTGACGGTGACGTGACGCGCAGTCTGCGGTATCACAGGGCCGGATCGGGGGAGGGGAGGGGGGCGGGGAAGGGGGGAGCCACCCTGTTGTTCCCGGCCGAGTCACCTCACAGCTATGAGCTCAGATACGACTCGCACAGGGCTAGATAAGAGCGCGGACACGAGCGCGCAGACCGTAAACAGGGAAAGGTGTTCCATTGCCAACACATTTGGCGCGGCAGGTGTTACCGTAGCGGGGCGGACGGGGCGCGTCCTTGTTGTGACACAATCGATAGCGGTGAACACGGGCGGGACGTCGGTCAGTCATCTGAAACCGCCTCGGCCGCCCACCTTCTCGCCGGACTTTAAATGACTATGCGTCGTGCGTCTGAAACAGCGAGCCGGAGCTGAAACGCGCGTACTCCAATTCGTCGCTATTCTATCTTTAAATTAATATCATTCCGTTTTGGAGCCTGTCATTCACCAGTAGTGCCTCTATAAAGTAGCCTCGCTCCGGGCCAGGCCCGTCCTCGACCCGCCCCCGACCCGTCCCCGACCCGTCGCCGTCCTGAATGGTCCCTTGATTGTAATTAGCAGGTGGCGGAGCCCTGCGTAGCCCTGCCCTGCCCTGCCCGGCGGAGGCAGGTTCAGTTAGCTGCACGCGACCAGCACGCAGCACGCGGCACGGGCAGAGATTGCGACCGGTTGTCGATATGCTAATGCTCGACCGCTGTTAGTCAATCCACATATTTCTCTCTGGCCTTCGACGCGCTTCGATCCAGCCGGCAGCTGTCGAAGACAGGACTGATAATGCATGATAACTCCAAGCGATTAAAAAAAGGTCTCTTAATTTATGTAGTTGATGGAGTCCAATTGAAGAGGCTGATAAGAAATTATACAGAAACGTAACATCCTCCGCACTGCTGTGATGACATCGAGTACGTACTATTCAGTTTTCCGTGAAATTGAAATGAGAAGGGCTCTGAGATTGGCTGGGCCCGCGACCAATAATAACAACGGCCCCGCCCCTCTGCTGTCACAGGGTTGTCATGGCAACACCGCTGCCACACTACGCTGTGCTACGCTGTGCTACGCTGTGCTACGATGTCGCAACAACGGTCGGACGGGAGGGACCTTCTCTGGGAGTCACCTTCTGAAACGAAACGCCAAGTGGAGAGTGGAAGGGGGAAGTACAAGTAATTGACGACTGTCACCAAAGCCAGCGGCTGCGCCCACTACACCACTACGACGCCCGGGCTGTAAACACGAAGTTTGTCCAAAATACATCAGCGACCCGGTGTGGCTGTTTCGCTATATTTACGTCAGATGGGTGCCCTGCCACGCCCTCCTGTTTTGCCTCGGTGACAGCACTGATAACAAACGCCAACCGCCCTGCGCGACACACAGTATATGGGAGCCCCAAGAAGCCATTTAGTGGCCACTTAACTTGATACCTCCCCCTTCTCTCTCTATCTCTCTTGTGCCAGTGGAATCGTTCTCTCTCTCTCTCTCTCTCTCTCTCTCTCTCTCTCTCTCTCTCTCTCTCTCTCTCTCTCTCTCTCTCTCTCTCTCTCCAGTGCGCCCGGAGCCCGGAGCCCGGAGCCCGGAGCCCGGTCCATAGCAGAGACCGGAGCGCGCAGAGGTCGGCGCCAAAGTGCTTCGTCTTCATTCCAGCTCCGTACCCCTTCTCTTCTCTTTTTCTACTCCGGCGACTGCTCTCCTCCTTTTTTTTTTCGCGTCGTGTTCGTCAAACAGCTCCGCGTCATGCTGCGGTCGGCTGGAAGCTGGAGGGGGGGGGGGGCAGGTCTTGAGGTAGGTCAAGCAGCGCACCGCGAATACACTGCGGTCTGCACGGTCATCGAAACATCGAAAGAGGAAGAAACAAATTCTGCACTTGCTGGTAATATCGTATGGTGCCTGGGACGTTTTCATGGACCCGGTCGGCATTCGGAGGAGGGTCTGTCAGAAATAAAGACCCTTTGTCACCGAGGACTCGACAGGCCAGCGCCGCAGCTGCCGCAGCTGCCGTCACTCACGGCCAACTTCAGTGCTTGCGTGCTCCTCTGGGGAGCGCGCCGAAAAAAGGTGCCGTGGGGCGGAAGTTTTCTCGCCACAGCCCGAGTTGTCATCGCACGGGGCGGGGAGCCTAGGGTCAAGGATGGGAGCGACTCTACCTGACTTCGGCAGTCTCGCCGTTCAGGAACTCGGTGTAGTCCTCGTCCTCGGCGGCGAGCTGCGGCTGCGGCTGCTCGCCGGCGTGCTGTCGCCGCTCCTTCTCCAGGCGGAGTCTCTTCTGGACGCCGCGGGACTGGCAGATGTCGCAGCTGATTGGCTCCAGCTGCGGCGCCTGGAACTCGCAGTCGCAGTCGCACTCGTTGTCGTCCGGCATCGCTGCTGGTGTCTGCTGGTCTGCTGGTGTCTGCTGGTCAGCTGGTGTCTGCTGGTCTGCTGGTGTCTGCTGGTCAGCTGGTGTCTGCTGGTCAGCTGGTGCCTGCTGGTGTCTGCTGGTCAGCTGGTGTCTGCTGGTCTGCTGGTGTCTGCTGTCACCTTCGGCTGTTCTCGAGTCGGCGGTAGTCGATACCCGACACATCCAGTCCTACCCGGTCCGATCGCTTCCAAGCCGACGGGGGTACTGGCGGCTCGCGACCCGTCCCCCATCACATGTGGCTGCCAGCCCCGGCGGGGACTCACACCACAAAACCTCTGCGGCCGCCAGCTCGGGCTGGGGGAGGGGGGGGGCGCATTGTAACCGATCATGCAAGCCCGCGCCGACTCAGGGAGGGAGGGAGGGAGGGGCGAGCGAGGTGGGCGACACCAACATATCAGCACAAGTCGCGCTAGTGACAAACACTGATTTTTTATTATTATCATTTTCCCCTATTATTTTTGAGGGGGGGGGGGAGGGGGCGGGGTATCTGCGATGCCGATTGATTTGCGCAAGCCGTTGATATTCGAGAGGAAACATTCCACGTCCAATGCAATGAACACTCGGAATGACCGCCGTCATCATCCTGACCGCCGGGAGGGGAGGGCCTTGGCTTTGACTATGACCCATCGATGCACTCGTCTGTCACTGACTGTTGCCGAAACGGCCCGTCGTACTCTTATCGCTTACGTAACCGCCATTAGCCACGCGCTATTAACGGTGCTGTGTGTGTTCTAATTATCATTATCCATGATCATACGACCACGGCGCCTGCGGGGTAGGCAACCAGGGCCTCTGCACGCACGCGGGTCGTGCGGGCTGGCCTACCCTGGCACTGGCAGGCGCTTCGGGCTTCACTCTATCAGTGCCCGCAGTCCGCTGCTGCGGTGCGGTGGACTTTGCGCGACGCCTCGGCGACACACCTGCTGAAGTGCAGAGCTCACTGCATATGATACTGCATTGCGACTGCATTGAGACTGCAGGCAGGCGGCGCTCTGTTGGCAGGATGGGGGGCCGAGTGCCGCGGCCCGTCCGCACCACAATAGGGGGAATAGCCGCGGCCAGGGCGGGAACAACTACGCGGCAGGACAGAGGACAGTGTTCGTCGGAATCTGCGGGGCGGGGCGTAGCGGGGCCGGGCAGGGCGGGCCGGGCGGGGCGTAGCGGGGCCGGGCAGCGCGAAGAGGAGAACCGCGAGAAGACCGTCGCACCGTCGCGGGCTGCCGCATGCCAGAGCCTTGCAGAGCCACACTTCTCACCATCACACCACCACTGACCCGTGCGCCCGACCGTGGCGGAGATACTCCCTGCTTGCGTGATGATTTTATGAAGAACTTTGGCCTAGTTAAAAAAAAAACAGAGAGAGAGAGACAGAGAGAGAGAGAGAGAGAGAGAGACAGGGAGAGAGAGAGACAGAGAGACAGAGACAGGGAGACAGAGAGAGAGAGAGAGACAGAGAGGATTCTGACTTCCTGTCGTCGTGGACATATTTATTTTTGTCGTTCAGCTTCTGTTTTGGATCCTCTGATTGGAAACGCATACGATATGAAATCTGTCTCTGTCCCTCCCTCCTCGGGTCATGGTTTAAAAGGGTCCATGCTCAGTTGATCTGGTTGGTGACGGGTGGCCCGGGGTAGACTTTGTATGTACACAAGCGGCGGCCGGGCCACACGAGGCGGACACGTGCGAGGCTTCGGCTCGTCTTCGGCGGCTTTGGCCGCCTAACGATAACGTCGTCGTTTTGTTTCTCTTCCGTCTAGTTTTGAATATCGCCGGACGCGCGGGTTCGATCTGGTTATCAGGGTCTAGGCCGTGATTACAGCAGTAAATGTGCTCATTACTAACGTTACGTCACCGCGGCGTTGTGCCGTGCGCCTCGGCCGGAGCAGCTGGAGGCCGGAGCAGAGACGTTTGGCGCGAAACTCCCGGGCCGCGTTTATACGTAACGGCGTAACAAACGGCGCCGCGGGGCGCGTATATTTGAAGCTCGTTTTTATGACTTGATCCACGGCCTGCCGGGTAAGTGTGTCGTGTGCCACATAGTTGCGGGCGGGTGCCGACGTCGACCCCGGCTGTGACATCATCAGCCTCGGCCTCGGCCTCGGCCTCGGCCCGGGGTTGGTGCTGGGCAAACTGTCGTTTGGCGCGGGCCTCGACTCTGCTACCTCTGACTCGGCTCCAGGCTCCAGGCTCGGTGGGTTCGAGTCCCACAGACGGACCCACGCACCTCCCCGATGCCGCAAAGCGAGGGGTGCGTCACATGGAAAAGTCACTGTACACCCAACGGAACAGAGTCTCATTGTGCAGTCATTTCCGGTCCTAAAAAAATCCTGAAAATCCTAAAAAATCTCGTTTCCAGCCGTTTTAGAGAACGTAGATGGGCGGTTGTTTGTCTTGGGTTGAGGCGCCGTCTCCAGTAAACAATAGACACCTTCTGTTCGTCGCGGTCTAGCGGAGTGCCAGCGGTGAAGTCCGAAAAAATATGAGGAGCGGATGGGCGAAATCAAATGATGATTTTTTTTTTTTTTAAGTGATGAGCGGTTTTCCTTTTTTCTCTATTAGAAAGCGTTTCATTTCAATATTATTTTTTTTTAAATTCAAAAGTATGGTTGAATCGTCAAGATTCAGACCCTGCAAATAATAAATACAACAACAACAAAAAACGGCAAAAATGGGTGGGTCCTACCTCGTCCCAGACTTCCGTCCGGAACCGTTCCTGCTTAACTTCGGTGTTCGGATGGGAACCGGTGTACCAGGAGTTGACCGCCGCTAAGACACAGGCACGACGCAGCCACCTTGGTAGGCAGGCTTCCGCAACGGCCAACATCGCCCCTTCCGCTGACTAGATTTCAGGAGTCAACCCCCTTCGACCAGCCAGTTGGTCTGTGGCCGTGAGGCCACTCCCTCGCGGATTGAGAGGGAGGTAGGATGCCCAGATCGTACACGGCCGAAGCCGATTGTACTCTACTCTTCTACGCCATGTATCCAAGTAGGTGTTGCCCGAATACTCCAGATTCCGAGGCCTTACGCTTGAAAAATGTAGAAGGCCGAACCCTAGGCCTCTACATTTAACTTCTGCCGAGTCTTGGCAAGCACCATTCCCCTGCTCGGGCGTCGAACCACTGAGTCAACGAGTGTATTCAACCTCCGGGGAATGTCCGCGGCCCAACGTCCGCGGTCACTCAGACAACACACTTTGAACACGTTCTTTTGGTATATTTTACCCACCATCCTCGGCCGGCGGACCTCACAAAATTTTTACTCCGGCAAAGAGTTGAACCACTAACCTTGCGGTCGTCGCCCGGTCCGCTAGCCCACTACGCTACGGAGCTATGGTGGAGGGGAGCAGCGCGCTATTGATACTTTAGCCACTGTTGTCCCGCAGAGAGGACAACCGTTGGGGGCCGTTCAGATACCACGTGGACACTTGGGGGGGGGGGGGGGGGGGGTCATCAAATGTCCACAATTGTCCACCGGGGGGAGGGGGGTGTCGAGGCTGTCCACGTGTAATTTCTTATTTCTTACTTTGGCACGCCTGATCCGTCCGCAGACAGGGCTAGGGTTTCTAATTTTCCGGAAAAAATAATTTTTGAAAATTTCAATGGAAATTTTCGGAAAAGTTGTGAAATTTTCGGAAAAAATTGGAAAAAATGCAGAAATTACTCACAAATAATTCCCTTGCACCCCTGTGACAACATGTTGTCCCAAAATCAAAATCCACTTTTTAACATATTCGACTTTCCAAATCTTTGATGTCTGTGAAATACTATGACACAACGCTCTTATCGCGCGACATATGGTTTCACGTTCGCGGAAATTCGAATTTAGAGTTCGCGCCCGCGCCACAGGGGCCGTCCATATAATGCGCACGCTCATTTTCGCCCTATATTCCCCCCTCCCCCTTTCCCCTTCGTCCTCTTGCGTCCGCTTTTGAAGAAAGACTCGACATATATGACCAAAATGCTATAATCTTCACATTTTAACAAATTACGATATAACTGCGAGTTGTAAAGATAAAAATAAAAACGTTGCGCACATGACAATGGTAGTGTATGATTTACAAAAAGGCAATGCTAAAATCAGGGGGGGAATATTTTACAGGTAATGTCAAACAAATGTAAAACAAAAATAAATTTCAGGCACCGTAACTACGCTTTCTGAAAGGGCACTGCTGGGACGCGCGGAGTATCGACGCCTATTTCGCTCCTTCACAACTAATCATATGCTCAAATTTGAAATTAGAAACTCACGTCCTAACCGCAACGCCTCCCCCCCCCCAAACCCCGGTCCTTCAAAGTTCGCTTTCGACGACCTCCCCTCGCCCTTCCGCCCCCCCCTTTTCGCCCGGACGTACTTTATGGACGGCCCTTTACTAAGCCTAGCTCAATAAAAAACTATCCATTTCCTTCATACATGAGTGGTGAAAATTGAGGTTTAATGTTCCCTCTACTGTTTTAAATGACACATATAGCACATGCAAGTCTAACAGGGAAATGGCATACTATACATGTTTAAGCCACCTGTTAAGTGTGGTTTTAAAGGTTTTGTGAGAGTTCTGGGTAAAGAAATCATATTTACTTTTCCAATTTTTTCCAACCTTCGTGAAAATTTCCGGAAATTTCCGGAAATTTTCCGAAAATTTCTTGGAAAATTTCGTGACTAGAAACCCTAGACAGGGCACGGCACAGCGCGCGGCGGTGTATTTAAAATACTGTAACAATTACATAACTTTTCTTACCTGTATTATGTATGATCACTGCCTTTCTCGTGAATTAAACACCACGAAAAGTATGCTTCATTTGCTTCAATAATTCTAACAATAGTTTAGTCCCATTCTTTGTGTGTATCAAAAATATATTTAACATACTTAAAAGCAGTCATTCTACCACCAGGGAAGCAAAAAGGGAAAAAACTGTATTTTTCCACGTGGACAGGGGGGGGGGGGCGTTCTAAAAAGTCCACTACTGTCCACCGGGGGGCGGGGGTAAAAAAGTGGCCTAAATGTGTCCACGTGGTGTCCACACATTTTGGGCAAGTTTCTAAGAAGAAAAAATGCCCCAAAATACTTTGTAAGTCGACGCGTACATCTCATCGATCCCCGTACTCGAAGAAAGCCTGTTCTAGGACGCTCTCCATGTCGGTCTTGTAGGCGAGCCGGGCTTATTAGCGCTAACCGACTCCGCCCTCCGCTGCCTCGCACGCAGCACCTTTCTCCGTCTCCGCTCGGCCCGCCCATCCCCTCCGACAGTTTTTCCAGCCGGGAGGGCCGGAGGGGGGGGGGGCGCACTAGTTGTTGCGCGCGGAGGGAGATAGATATACAGGGGAAGGAGGGGGAGGGGGATGAAAAAGGGGGGATGGTCGTGGGTGAGGGGCGGACATCGACCGCTCCGTGGCGGGAGAGGGGGGAGGGGAGGCTCTAAAGGGGAGTAGGCCTCGCTTTTGGAGGATGGGAAAGGGGCGGTTGGGCGGGGCAGGGTCGGGGACGAAATACAGCCAGTGCAGACCAGCCCCACAGCGTCCAGCCGAGGGCCGGGCCGGGCGGACAACACGCACGGGGGGCTTCTCCGGACCCTTCCCCACCGGAAGTGCGCGAATCAGATGAGACGTGGTAAGGGGGGGGGGTGAAACACATCCCCACCCCCAGCCACCTCCCCCCGAAACTATTAGTTTGGGAAAGCGGGTATTAACTCCCTAAGTCCCTGCCTGCAGCACCTGGCCCCTGCCGCCCGCGCCGCCCCTGGTGCCGTGCCGCCCCCGCGCGGCCGACATCGTTGTCGTACGTTCTCATTCGCCCTCCTCTTATTTCTTCCATCTCACTTTCGTTTCGGGCTGAAGCAGCAGCGGCAGCAGCAGCAGCAGCAGCAGCAGCGACGGCGGCGGCCCGCCACGCCCCCCGCTGGCGCTGGCCGTGGCGTGGCGGCCACTCGGGGGAAATAAAGAAGCGAACCGAAGTCTGCTCTGCCTCTGCCTCGCATCAGCAAACGCCTGGCGTGGGCGGGGTAGGCAACATCGTGTGTCTCACAGCACGCGCGCCCGGCGGGCTGCCTACCCAGCGGACGGCAGGCGCTCTCCTTGCCGCCATGACCGCGGTGCGGTGCGGTGCGGTAACCGGACGGGAACAAAGGGGCCAGGCCAGGCCAGGCCGCGGGCTGCGCTGGGATGGGAGCGGCACGGTCTAGGGCGTCATTTCACGCACCAAATACCGCCCTGGTTTTTGGTCCCGGACCGGCATGGTAAAAAGCGACTCGCCACGGCGCCGTGCTGCGGCCTGGGGCGCTCTGTGGCGGCACACGGCACGGCATGACCAGCACGCGGCACGACACGGCAGGACAACAAGTCGACGCGGCGGCGGACGTGGCCCGTTCGATTATAGAAGGACGTCGCGTCTGAGGGGAGGGGTGGGGGGCGGTACTGGAATGGGAGGGAATGGAGAAGAAACGAAGCAGGGAAATTGGGGGAAAACAATTGCGGGGTACTATCCACTCTGCTCTGCAGTGCGACGGCAGCAGTGTGGGTCTTCTGGGAGGAATTGCGCCCAACTTGGGGCGGTCGAGTCCTGTTCTCTGTTCTCTGGTGTGTGTGTGTGTGTGTGTGTGTGTGTGTGTGTGTGTGTGTGTGCGGCGGCCTACACCCAGCCCCCCAGCCAAGGCCCCAAGGCCTCTGTTCGGGTAGGCCTGTTGGGGCCGTGCCGTGCCGGAACTCCGGCTGTGACGGCTCAGCTCCAAGGCGGACGGGCACGGCAGGGCGCCGCGTATTTACGACAGGGCTGTGCCCACACACATACCCTGCCCATGCCCTGTCCACGCCGGCTACTTGGCCCTAAAAGGCCACAAGGTCAAAGAGAGCGAAGGGCGGGGTGGCAGTTTGGGGAGGGGGGAGGGGGCGGTCAGCAACACCACCCGATTTCCCACTGTAAAACATTGATTTTCCTGTAATTTCGGCCAAAAATTGCCTCTACTTTATTTCTATTTTTTTTCTTCTTCTTGATTTTTCTGATTTTTTTTTGTACTTTGTTTTTGCAACACTGGACAGCGATTTAAAAAATAAAATAAAAAATGAACACGCCGCCGTCGTGGCACTGGCTCTGGCATGCACGGGTCGTTGGGGGTCGTGTGCAGCCCCAGGTCCCGGAGTAGGGGCGGTAGGGGGTGGGATGCGGTGGGGTGGGCAGGGGTGGGCAGGGGTGGGCAGGGGTGGGCAGGGGTCACGCGCCAGCCTCTGCCTCGCCATATGGCCCGGTTTCCAGCTGACGGGGGTCGGTTCGACTCCACGTCCCGGCGTTGGCGGTACACGGACTGCCACGCTGCTCCGGCCGGGACGTTACCGGAGCCGGAGGGGCCGGAGTGGCCGGAGTGCCAGACTTGACAGCGCCGTCCCTCCCCGTGCTCCGGCAGGGCGGCGGCCGGGAGCACTGCCACTGATGCTGCCACTGCCACTCGGCCACTGCCACCACCCCCACACAAAGCGAGGTGTTATCGGATACTCACTCGTCGATCTCCTCCTCCTGTGAAATGGTTCGGCGTGACATGGCGGTGGCGGTAGGGTTGTCCCGGGTCCTCGCTCTGCTGCCGCGCTCTGACACACACACGCACACACACACAAAACACTCACACGCGCACGCACACACACACACACACACTCACACACACTGGGGCCACGCGGCGGTACAGCGAGTCGTGTCCGTGTCAGCCGAGTCGAGTCCCTGGGCGCGAGTCCTTCGTCCTTCCCGTCCGGGCGCTGGATTCCAACTGGGGCGTCACGCCACCCGGGACTGGGGCTACGCTGAGGGCTGCGGGGGCTGCGGGGGCCCCCCACCCGTCTCGCCAACCCCCGGCCGCGCCCGCCCTCGCTCTCCCCCGCGCCACCCCCGGCGGGGCACGGCCAGTGCTGGTGCGGCAGCAGCAGCAGCAGCGGTGGTCCCCTTGCTTCTTTATCCATCATTCTTATTCGCCCGTCCGTTCCCTCTCCAAATCTATCGCGCTCTTTTCATTTCTGTCCGCTCCTTTTGCCTCCTTTGTCTTCGCACCGGCGGCGCCCCCGTCTATCCCATTTATCCTGCTTCCACGCGCCCCCTCTGCAGAGGCGCCGTGCGTGTGTGAGAGAGAGAGAGCGATAGACTCAGGCTCATGCCGCAGACATCCTGCACTACACGCAGGGGA
This sequence comes from Odontothrips loti, assembly GCA_038380765.1. Lineage (NCBI taxonomy): Eukaryota > Metazoa > Arthropoda > Insecta > Thysanoptera > Thripidae > Odontothrips > Odontothrips loti. The sequence continues at coordinate 10,405,631 of CM076249.1, forward strand.
CCGCGGACCTGCTCCGAAATAGCATTGAGCCGAACGTACTTTGTGGCCGTTCCCGAACGCCCGACTCCGGCACGACTCTGAAAACTTTCAGCGTAAAGCAAGGGGTGGATGGAGCACAAGATTTCCCCTGGTGTGTGTGTGTGTGTGTGTGTGTGTGTGTGCGTGTGTGTGTGAGTGCGCTGTGTGTCCGTGCGTGCGTGGAGCGGACAGGCGCGGCGACCGGGACTCCAGGAGGGCTGCGGGGCGGGAGCGGGGCGACGAAGAACCCTAGGCCGAATGAGAAAAGAGGATGAAGAGCCGTCCCGGGAAGAGATGACTGCTTTTGAAGGCGCGGCGTTCCGCCCCACGTTCATTCCAGGGGCAGCACGGCGGAGACTGGTCTGGCACTGCGAGCCTCGCACCGTCGCCCAGCTTTTGTCTGCGCGACATGCTTATGATTGTGCCCCCCCCCCCCCCCCCCCCCAACCATCCCATAATAACCCCCTGGGGATCATACCCGGTGGCATCAGCGGCAGCGGGGCGGCTAAGGCCAGGCTGGGCTGGGCGCGGCGGGGGCGGACAGCGAGAAGAATAGGGGGATTTATTTATTTATTTACTCGCTGAGGTTCGAAATAACGCCACACACACACACACACACACGTGCGCGTCGTGTTTGTCGACCTGCCAAGCTCAGCCCCAGAGGTGTTCCCCGATCCCTGTGTGTGTGTGTGTGTGTGTGTGTGTGTGTGTGTGTGTGCCCCCCCCCCCTCCCCCTTCCCCCGGAGCCGCCCCTGCGCGCCCGCACCGGGCTGGGCGGCGGCGCCCAGTCTTTGCCGACTCACGCTCCGATCGATTCGCCGCGTCAAGTCGCTCACGCTGAGCGCTGGCCGCAGCCCCCGCCGCTGCAGCCCCTGCAGCCCCCGCAGCCACGCCGCCGCGGCCCGTAACGCACCGTGCATACACAAGCATCGGCAGCGTCCTGGCCGGACCGGGCTAAGGTTGAACGACTCCGACTGTATACCCTGCGTACCGTCTGCCGCTGTCTGCGCTACTGGTTGATGTAACTTATTGTTACAGCGTTACAGAATGGATGGGTGGTCGATCCGAAAATGACAGCCGATGACATAATGTGTGTAAGCCAACCGGACACTTGAGCGGACAAACTTATGAGAAAGATGACTTGACTGATGACTGTGTCTGGTCATAACCGTGGTGACGAACGGACAAAGAAATCTTCCGTCCGCGGATAAAAGCAGTTTTTATTTGTCGGTAAAATTGTCAAAAATATGTATCACAGTCAGAACGTCACAACACTATAGTAAAGAGTGTAGAATCACACGTCGACATCGACAAGCGCAGACGGCTCCCTCGGGGCCACAGCGGGCTCCAGCGGACCCCAGCCGAGCCTCAGAACTGCGCCGTCTGCCACAAGATCACCGCCAGCCTGGCACCAAAGTCGAGCCCTGGCCGCGGGCGCGAGTGGGAGTGGAGGCGGGCTCCCGGCCCCGGCTCCGGCCCCGGCTCCGGGTACAGGGCGGACACCTCACCTGCGACACATCACACAGAGGGATGGAGACAGAGCGATGAGCGAGGAAGGGAGGGAGAGTGAGAGGGGTAGCATATCCATCCGAACCCAGCCCGAGCCCGGCCATAACTCCGGGTGTCAGACTCCGGGCGCGGACCGTGCCGCAGACCCGAACATCCTAATTATGGAGACAAAGAAGATCGTGCTGTTCGGGACGGGGATGGAAGTGGGGAAATCATAACGGATCCGACCGCCGCTGCCAATTATTGTGGATTTCGGAAACATCCGTGCTTCTCCGGGGCGGGCGCGCATGAATACACATCTGCGGCGCTTACGCTGCGTCAGCGGAGACACAGGGACGGGGGCGGCGGCGGCGGCCGTGGGGACGGGGGTGGGGCGGGGGCGCAGAGTTTGCACAGAGACCCCTATATCCCACCCCATCCCAGGGTCTCTGCTACGGGCCGCCGGGCCGCCGCCGCCATACCTCGGCTCACACAGCATAGCTGTATCTCAGGGGCGTTAAGGGTAAAGGGGGGGGGGGGAAGAGGGGGAGGTAAGCATCAACTCGTCACGGGCAGAAAGAGGGCAAAGAACAAAGGGGTGGAGGACAGAGTTGACCAGAGAGAGAGAGAGGGGGCGGGGGGGAAGAGATGGAGAGAGGGGGAGGGAGGGAGGGAGAGGGAGGGAGAGGAGAGAGAGAGAGAGAGAGAGAGAGAGAGAGAGAGAGAGAGAGAGAGAGAGAGAGAGAGAGAGAGAGAGAGAGAGAGAGAGAGAGAGAGAGAGAGAGAGAGAGAGAGAGAGAGAGAGAGAGAGAGAGAGAGAGAGAGAGAGAGAGAGAGAGAGAGAGAGAGAGAGAGAGAGAGAGAGAGAGAGAGAGAGAGAGAGAGAGAGAGAGAGAGAGAGCGAGAGAGCGAGAGAGAGAGAGAGAGAGAGAGAGAGAGAGAGAGAGAGAGAGAAAGAGAGAGAGCGAGAGAGAGAGAGAGAGAGAGAGAGAGAGCGAGAGAGCGAGAGAGAGAGAGAGAGAGAGAGAGAGAGAGAGAGAGAGAGAGAGAGAAAGAGAGAGAGAGAGAGAGAGAGAGAGAGAGAGAGAGAGAGAGAAAGAGAGAGAGAATTCGTAAAAGCGGCGGTGCTATGCGCCGTGGTATGCTCTGTGGTCGGGGGTTGGGGGTAAAGGGGTGGCGCGGTGACGCACTAGCGCGGTGCTGGCCACATCAAAGCCGAAGCAGGGTACTCAGCACGGCACAGCAACAAGAGCCCCAGCCCCAGCCCCAGTGGGGACAGACCCCACGGTTGATTGAATTTTCCATTCCGGCCAGGCCAGGAGGGGGTGGGGATGGAGACGTGGCGCTGTCGTGGCTGCCGGGCCGACTGCCGCCCCGGCCTTCCTCACCCCTGAGCCGCTGCAGCCGCTGCAACAGCAGCTCGCCCTGCTCCAGCACTCGGTCGGCGTCCGCCGACGGCGTCGCATAAAAGGCCTCCAGCAAGGCCGACGACTCGTCCAGCTGCCGCTGCAGCACGGCGCGGGAGGTGAACGAGTGCTCGCTCTCCTCCAGCATCCTGAGAGAGGGAAAGCACGCTTATAGATTCTTAAAACTTCATTAAAAAATAAATATTTTTCTTAAAAAGAGGGGAAAAACATTATGAATTTTCCGTTTTCCTCTGGCCGGGGTCGGCTCATACCGTGTGACCGTCCGCTGCAGCCGCTCCCTCGTTGCCTCGTCCATCTCGTGGAGGGTTCTACCTGTCGGCGTCCTGGCTCTGGGGTGTGCCTCCGCCTGTGCCCCCTCCTCCGCCTCCGCCTCCGCCTCCGCCTCCACCTCCGCCTCCGCCTCCGCCTCCGCCTCCGCCTCCGCCTCCGCCTCCGCCTCCGCCTCCGCCTCCGCCTCCGCCTCCACCTCCGCCTCCGCCTCCGCCTCCGTCGCCTTGACCTCCGCCTCAGCCCCCGAGTCCACAGCAGGCCCCTGAGAGACCTTTGTGTCGCCTGGCGCGGCCGCTAACTCATCTGGTGGCGGTAATTCAGTCCGAGGCCGCGCCGCCCCCACCGCCGCCCCCACAAGCGGCTCCTCGCCGTCTTCCACCGGCGGCTCCGCGGATACTATCGCAGGCATCACCGCGCCGCCCTCGACGCCGTCACTTGTTGCCGGAAGTTCAAGTGTCTCATCAGGGGTCGCGGTCGCCGTCTTCGTCGGCACGTCTGAGAAGGGTGCTCCAGATTGCCGGTCCCTTCCTGGCGCCTCGTCCGCGGCCTCGGCGTCATCGACGTGTTCGTCGGAACGGGTCCTGGCTGATGGCTGCTCCACCTCCCTGCCGAGCACGTCGGCGACAGCGCCGCTCGCCACGTCATCGGGCACAGCGCCATCGGAGCTATCCCGGACGTCGCGGTCCGGGTCCGTTTCGCCGTTGTCGTCGGCAGCGTTTGGTGGGGTGTTGGCGGAGGGGGTGTCGGCTGAGGGCACCTGCGGCACCTGCGGCACCTGCTCAGCCGTCACGTCCGCACCTTGCAGGCCGTCCTCTACCGCACGTGCGTCCTTCACATCGGCTGGATCAGGACCGGGCGAGGCGTGACTCTCGGTGGCTGCGTCGGATTTGTTCGGCCGCCCCTCGTCGCCGTCCCCTTCAGGCTCGTCCTTGGCCTCCTCGATGTCCCCCAGGACCCTGCGGCCTTCCCCGGCCTCCGTGCGGTCGGCATCTTCCTGCTTCGCGATGTCGTCCTCGTCTAGACTGGCGTGCGTTATCTCGTCCACGACCACCACCGAGCCCCTTCTGGACGCCACCCCGCCGTCCTCGCGGGGGAAGGGGGTCCGGGTTGTCTCCGTGGCGGCCTTGGCGGGGGGCTCGTGAACCTCGGCCTCCGTCACCAGCAGCACCCTACTGGCGGCCCTGTCCCGGCCTGAGTCCGCGTCCGAGGATGAGGAGTCGTCGGCCTGCTGTTGGCGCCGCAGCAGCCGCCGACGGCCACCTGAGGCTGAGGTGCCGCCTCCCCTGCCTCGGCCGGCGCTGGCGGTCTCGGTCGTGAGGCGCGGAGCCAATAGCGCCGCCGTTTCCTCGGTGCGTTGTCTGCGAGGCGCGGGCTTCGGGGCGGTGGTCGACGTCGGTGAGCCGCCCTCGACGGACACCGCGGGAGAACCCCACGACGGCCTCCGTGGCCTCCGGCTGCGCGGTGCAGGGGTGGGCGCCGAGGGCGCTGGCGGCTGTGTTACCCCCTCCCCCACCCCAGCACCATCTGCAAGAAGATGTAAAGCAGCACGATAAATGAAGAACGGCACGTTACAATATTTACCGGCTGTGGAAGTGGTAATAATTCAGGTCCGGCCCCGCTTACCAGGGCTGGGCTCGGGCTCCTTTTCGATGGTGAAGGTCCTGCTCCGGCCGATGCTGGCCAGGGTGGGGTGCGGCGTGGGGGTTGCGGGGGCCGCAGCTGTCGGGACGGCCCCGGCCCCGGCCCCGGCCTCCCCACCGCCACTGCCACTGCTGCCTTGCCGGGACTGAGAGCCGGGCCCGGGAGCGACTTCGATAGCCGTTTTCGCCATGCTCTGAAATATGCACGACTGACGATGGGGACTACGGTTGTGGGAGCTGGTGGCACGTTCCAGTGATTGCCACTCCTCACTCACCACACACTCACACTATTCAATGGCAGCTATGCCCGATATGCCCCGACCGCGCCCAGTGCTTGTGGAGCGCCGGGAGGTTAGACTGTACCGCTTCTCATCCGTGCACGACGGAGCACCGGGTTGCCTACCTCGGCTTGGCAGGCGCTACGCAGCCACCGCCACCCGTCTGGCGTTTTGGGTTATCTTTTGTATGATTCGACCGACGCGTGACAGGCTAAGGACGATTCGTGTGCATAACGCGAAATGCGTGGCTACCGGTGCCACATCGCTTAGCCGACTGGGACTGGGGCCCCGTTCCCTTAATGCAGTGAAACATTGTCGCCATGGCAACGCCCTGCCCTACTGCCCCCGCGCTGCCCCCTCACCTGGCCATTTATGCTGGCAAGGCGGTACAGGCGCGATGCGACTGCTGCTGCTTGTACCCTGTGAGCGTGAGCACCGCCTGCACTCTCTTCGTAGTAAACTGAGGGAGACTGGGAGAAAAAACAAGCGCGGTATAGAGGTACTTTTTAGATGTTTATTAATCAATTTATTTATTTTTAAAGACAAAAGCAGAGGTGTCTTCTGGCTGCAGCCTATTCATAGTAACAATCTACTATACTTTTGCATCAATAACAAGTCTAAATTTCATTGTTCCAAGCACTTATCAATCATCCATACATAGAATTTTTTACAAAACATAAAATATTAAAGCTATAACAATTGCAGCGATTAAAAGTAGGAGCCTCTGTATTCATCACATTGCTGATTGAGCTGGATTCAAGAGTATTATAATATATTATAAATGAATACGGATCAAAAATATTTCAGTGCATAAACTCATAACAGTTACCATTGAAGAATTTGGTAAGCAAAAATAATTTTGTAGCTCAAGTAACAAATAGCAAACAAATTCATTAATGCAGTATCACATTTCAAATGGCACAATTGGCACGAAAGAAAAAACTAATAGCAACTGAGATAACTGAGCCAATTGTTTAGTTCAAAAAATGAAGAACAGGCTATCTCATAATCAATCAGTTTTTGTTTTATTACAACAAACTTTTGGTTGAGAACACTTTTATGTCAATATATAAAAGCTTTGTCAGCATGATACAGAAAAAGATGTCAATACAAAGAAACTATGATGAACACTTCATAAAACCTAAGGAAGTCATAGCTTGTATCAGTACAGATTTTATTATTCACACTATTCTCGCTGAATCTGAATATCTGAACATATTTTGAGCATTCAATGGATCTAGAGACACCGAACATCAAAACATATTTGGTAGCTCATTTAGAAAACACATCTGACAAAAGTAAGAATTCATTATCAGGTGGAGATGGAATATACTTTTCAAAAGAAAACTCTTTGTTTCACTAAAAGAACTCACAACCACAAACTTCAAAAATCACAAGTTCATTGCATTAGATCAGTGCAGGCGAATAGGCACAGCGAACTGGTCACTCTATACTTCAAATATTCTGTTATAGATTCAGATGGTAGTCACAGTTCTTCTATAAAAATATGGTACCGATCACAAATAACACAACTCTTAGTGAACAAATAAGTAAATGCTCCATATATTTTACATTTTCAACAAATCCAAAGGGCAGAGTGAATGAAAAAGTATACAGGCAAATCAGATCATCACATGAAATCAGCACATGACTTTTTTTCAACCTTCCAGATGGTACTGACACATTTAGTAACAGTAACAACCCTGACTTAAGCAACAACCTTACTGTAAAATCTGCTGCAGTGCAATTTTTTTTTTTAATTTGTCAGTAACTTGTTAGGCGCTCCTACATAAAGATATTTCCAATTACAGAACTTACAAAGTACTGTAATAACTTCCCTTCCATAAATTTAATTGGAACATACATAAGTTTTCTTCAGTGCAGAATTGTAACTGATCTAATTACTATTTTGATTTCTAGAAGGTTTACCTAAAATGCCAACTACAGCCTTTAATTGCATCAATCAAGCTGACTGAGAGCATCAGAGTGCTGGTGAAACACCATCTAGTACACATTTGCCAGCCGCTATGAATACTGTACTAATGCATACACAGAAGAGGAGAACACGCCTCATGAATTTGTACTTACAGAAATACCACAAAAATGCCTACGAAATAAATAGTAATAACTTATGGCAAGGAAAAGCCGAACATGGAATCAATCGCAGGTGCAAAGCATATTAAATGTAAACGTAACATTACAATACAATCCAGTTGAAAATCAAAAGGACACTGGTTTCAGTTTAGTCAAAATGTTACCGTTACGAAAAATGCCGTGGAAGCACAGATGAAAATGGGTGTGGATACAGGCTGAGAAACCATATCACAATCATGATTTACTTAGATTTAAGTGCTTCCTTGTCTGAAAATTTCTATTTTGATTGCATAGTAGCACTGAAAAAGTTAAATAGAAAATTCACAACATTATATAGTTTAAAAGCTTTGTAATCACATTATCACACATCCAGAAACAGCGAGCAGTTTGGTTACTGAAACTTCTGCTCCCTGAACGCATACTAATTAGTTGCACATTTATCACAGGTCTCAGTCATGGCAGCACAAAATGGCAAATTCTACACTGTCATGCTCTTATTCTAATGACAGCAGGTTTACCTAATGTCGGTGGGTGAAGTCTGAACTACAAAGAAGACTAACCATAAATATATCTACTCTGGCAATGAAGATTCTGATGATTTACCAACAATGCTATTGCAGCTTTTAGAATTCATTAACTGTGTATTGGCATATTGTGATTGCTTAGATGGGCTTTGGGTAGCAGAGTGGACACTGCTGCCTATAGCTGACCCTGGCAAACTTGTTGTTTTAGAACTTGCAAGAGATGTGCCACGAATCTGTTCTCTCAAGTCTTCAAGCTCCTGTGTGGATTTCAAATTTATTATTAGAAAGAGAAAAGTAGAAAAATTTGAAAACTTATGTAATGTGTGGAAGTATTTTACCTCATCCAAATAGGATTCACTTTCATCCTTCTCACTGACTGCAGATGAGCCAGTGGCAACAGATGTTCCACTCAAACTTGTCATATCACATCGGTCCAGTTCAGACTCATAGTTTTCCATCAAGTACATGAGTAGAGCTTCATCTCTGCAGTTTTCTTTAGTTTCTTCGCCCTCAGAGGTATTGCCTCTTTGAAAGATCTCAGATGAATCAGGTAAATGGAGAACAGATAGATTCAAATCAGCCGAAGGCGATTCAATGGAGTTTTTTAAATGGGTCAGATTATCCAAGAGAGGCAATGCTGTTAAATTAGATCTTACAGGTGGTTTTGCAATAGGCGAATGAGGGAGTGATAACACAGGTTCGGCAGAACACAGTGCCTGGCTACTCGCCTCAACAATCACATCTGTTTTCTCTTCATTAATTTTCTCACTGGGTTGATGTACTGGACTTTTGTCATTATTGTCATGGAGTGATTTGTCAGCAACATCATTTGGTACAGGAGTTTCACAAAATACTGGATCAAGCTCAGCTCCAACACCTGGTTCTCTTGGTCCAGAAGGTGGTTCTTGGTCTCCATCCACCTGTTTATTTTTATTGCGTTTGCAATGGATTTCTTCAGAAATTCGCTCTAGCTCTTTAAGTGAAGCTGCATAAGCGCCTTTAACAGCAGCAACCTGACTTTGTAGAACTTCCACTCTTTCTTTCTGAGCTGCCAATTGGTCATTGCATAGCAATTTTTCTTCAAAATATGGCTTTGACTTGACAATTTGACGATGGAGTCGTTGTTCTAACTGTTGAAGCTTTGAAAATAGAAAATAGGTAAATGAAATAACTATTTTATCATTTAAAAAAAGTATATGATATCAGAACTGAAATTTATAGATCAAAATACCTTTTGTTCAGCTGTATTGAAAAGGACTGCTTTTTTATGATGTTCCCTTCCACTCTCTGCCTTTTTAGTTTCAGCATCCCGAACCTGTGAAAAAGTATATCATAAGCCACAATCACTAAAATGAATGACCAGTCCCTTGAATGAAAACAATTATTAATTACATACAAAAAATGGTCTATAAGGGAAAGTAATAGAGGAACTATACCTTGATTGTGGCATGATTAAGCATCTCCTGCCAAGCATTGTCAAACTGCCATTCATGCTGTTTACTTAAGAAGCGCTGCTCTGCTAGGGCAACTGTTTCCTTTGCCGCCTGATGAATTTCTAAACAAAAATATTTTTCATTGTGTTTTCTCCGAAACCAAATTTGACAGTTTTAAAAAAATTATCAAAACAAATGATCAAAGAATTGCAGAGTTCTGGAGAATGAAAGTTACCATTGGCCCGTTGGTAATGTACTGCAGCCCGCTGACATTCCATTTGAGCCTGTCTTGCAAAATCCAATGCTTCATAATATGGACGAGCCTTTTCCACACAGCTACCCAAACTCTTGGATTTATTTTTCAATCTTCTGGTGCAGTCATTGAGCAAAATCCTGAAAGTCGTATTTGCTTCCTAGATAGGAAATACAAGGATGAGATGAATCCAGTAAAGAAAATCTTCAACACAAAACTCTTGACAAGAACTTACATCTAAGGCAATTTCAAGACGATTGATTTCATCAGTGGCAGTGTTGAGGTTTTCCAGCTCGATCTGCAACCAAAAAACGCAACCAAGTTAGGAATTGATTCTGATTGTGAGTTCAAACCATACCCTTTTGTAAATCTATTTTTATTATGTATAAATACGTATAAATATACATTAAAATACTTTAAAAACAAAAAGTTAAGTCAGGGACTGTAAACACAACAATGACAGTTTAATGAAAACCGTTCAAGTACTTCCCTACAGCATTGAAAATTGACTGCTAAAGGACCAACGAGTGCATTGACCTTTGGTTAAAAGTCCACAAACCCAAAATCGTCCCGAAATTCAGGAGTCACTGTCGCGTCATGCCTGGACATTGCTACACAGGTAGCAGCCGTTTTGCGTCGGGGCCACGAACCTGGATCCGGGGGTCCAAGGCCCCATCGTCGCTGTCAGTGGCGTCTCCCATGACGTTGGGTGACGGAGAGAGAGAGAGCAAGAGGAACAGGAGCGAATGCACACAACCTAGGCCTGCCCGAGCCGAGCCGAGGCACGCGACGCCCGGACGGGACGGGCTCTTATCGATATCGCATGATAAGGCCACACCGTCAGCAAATCACTTGGCGGAAGATCGCGAACCGACCACGCAGATACCGCGAGGTAATCCACCACAGAGTCCCAGCCTCACTGCTGCCTGAGAGAACATCTACGCCCACGCCATCTTGGCATTGCTTTCTGCTGTCTTCTGTTTGTTTGTTGTGTTGGTGTTGTGTTGACGGCGGTGCGCTGCGAGGAAGGCGGGCCACGACTATCGGCAGCAGCGGCGGGAAAGGGGGTCGGGTTTAAAACGCAGCGCGTAACGTGCCGCTGCCACTGAGGTCGGTGTAACTGTGACTGCAGCCACGTCACCAAACATGGTCAGTGGCACTTCCCTCCAGTTTCGAACTGTGAAAAGTTCAGAATCCAACCCTATTTAGAAAAACCAAATTATTCTTTACTTAAGTTGATTTCCATGCCTAAAAAGCGGCCCATTCTCGAATTCCATATTTTTCCGACCTTGATGCGTACTCGCTGCTCGGCATAGAGAACAGAAGTCCGTTCTCTGTGCTACTCGGACTTGAGGAAGGGAAATGAAAAGGGGGGAGGGGGGAGTTTTGAGGAAACGACATCCCATCTCGGTGCATCCTCGGCCCATCGCGCGGTCTTTAGGACTCCCTTCCCTCGGTGCTTCACTACTCTCCTGCTGACCGCGACCAAAAGCGGATCCAATTCGTAATGCTGACGAGTCGAGTCGAGACGAGCTGTCACCGCGGACACGGACCAGTCAGCCCGGGAGGAAACCTGGAATCGGGGGTGGGGGGGTCTTTGTGGCCCCCACGGGACGGCGGGGCGACGGAGCGACACCGTTCAACGGACGGACAGACGGAATGATTTTCGGAGCCAGGAACGATGAAAAGGAGACGTAAGACTAATCCGAGGGAGCCCTTCCCTGCCGGCCATACCGGATGGCGGCAGTGGTCCCAATTATATCGCGTGGAGGTGAGACCTTTTACAATCATGAGAGGCAGTCGGAATGAACTTGTCATCTGCGGGGTGGGTCGGGGCCGCCGAGGCCGTGGTGGTGCGGTTGGTGGCCCCGATAATGCACACGAGATATGAGAAAGCTTCACTTCACTTCCTCACTCGGGGATTACACGTGATGTTGCCCTGCCAGGCCCGTGGCCAGGCCTGCTGCGCTGCCCCTGAGCCGCGTCTCTGCCGGGCTGCTTATCAATCAACAAAGTCCTATAATACTACTGGGTACGACGAATTACACCGAGAGGGAATAAGAAAGGGCTCATGTGCGCAGGAAGTGGAGTGCGCGGCAGCCAGCGTCAGGGGCAGCGCTGCGGTGGCTTCATTCAGTTCGGCCCCGGTCGGACGTGACGGCTCAGTTGAGGCTCCGGTCCCGAGGCGGTCACATAGCGTCCAAAGCACTACGAACGCTCGTCCAGGAAGTGGTATCGCCGGGGAGGTCCTGGGATGGGGTCCCGCCTGAGGTCCTGCAGGACATCATGACCGTAGCGCCACCGGCTGCCCCCGCCCCGCCCGTCCGGCGGTCGTGCCTCATTTTCGTCCATATCGGTAGGTTCTGGGTGCACCGCCAAGAATTCCTGCAGCAACAACCGAATCGAAATAAATGTTGAAGCTGGGAGGGAAAACAAAGTGGTGATGTTTTTTTTTGTGTTTTGTTTTGTTACGGACATTTTCGCTTTCTTACGCTGCTGCTCCTGATCCCATAAAACAAGCTCCATGGGCGTGTCCCGTCGTGTCCCCCGACTAGTCTGCAGTAGCCGAGCCCTCCGGCCTTGGCACGCCCCCAAGCCCTATCGCTGCGCCGCCCCCACCGCCCCCACCGCCCCCGCCGATGATGCAGCAGGTATGTTTGGGGGCGTACCACTTAATTTCGTCCCGAGATAATAGAAGCGCTTTCTGGGCGATTGCCGCAAACAGTGGGGATGCCTCTGCCGGGTGCGTCCGTGCTGTGAGCGGGGCTGAGCGGGGTGACGGGGCTGAACGACGCCGTCTGAACACGAGCCCCGTTCCCACTGCGCCCGCCAGAGGGCGCCCTCTGCGCCTCTCGCTAAATAGAAAGGGGCTGCTGGGGCACTGCAAATGTGCGAACGCGGTTTCCGGTGCTGGCGCGGTATGGCGCGCACTACTGGGACCGTTAGCAGTAGGGACTCTGACCCGGAGCGCATGATTACCAATTAAACCGAAGAAGAGGAAATTGGAAAATAAGGGAGAGAGAGAGAGAAAAGAAGAAGAAGCCGGACGAAAACCAGTTTGAGGATGGTACTCCTACCATGGTACCTGACATGGCGCGGCTCAGCGCGCGGTGCAGGACAGCGTAAGGGGCAATATGGCCCTCGTCTGCCTATAATTATAAGCTTGCAGCGGTAGCCGGGCCGTGGCGCGGCGGTCGGCACCGCCTTGTTGCAGCCAGACAAGCCTAAAGCCTCTTCTCCACAAAATCCGGATATACCAAATTAGAGAATCACTCACGGGGTTTTGTGTGGCAGCCCGACGAATTCGGTACAAAAAGTTGCAATTCCCCCACCCCGTTTTTCCTGCGTTTGAACGCATAGGCGATGGCCACATTGGCTGCGTGTACTCCCTAATGCCGCCAGCCCCTTTACTGTATACCGTGCGCGCCTTGAGCGTCATACTCGGCTCGTCCCGCCCGCCCGTCCGCCACGCCACGCCTCGGCCTCTACGGTGCACAGCGGGTGATAACATCAGATCATCATTTACCACGGATGGGTCTTTACGAGTTGGGATGGGAGGAATGATGAGCAAGTGGATGTGATGACGCGCCAACAGTCCCCAGCCGGACCCCCGGACCCAGCCGGACCCAGCCGGACCCAGCCGGACCTCCCTAACGCCCGGCTCCCAATGCTGCACCCCTTACACTGCAAACATCCATCTGACCTGACGCGCGCGCGCGCGCGTGTGTGTGCGTGTGTGTGTGTGTCAACGCCTTCTTATTTCACACACAACGTTTCTGCCGCCCCGTCCGGGTCTGGAATCCGCAAAACCTCAGCGAACGTACAGCAGCAGCAGCATTCCTGTTACCTCGAGTCACAAAAGCCGGACAGGGCCGGCGGCCGGGCCGGGCGGCGGCGGGGCGCTCTGGTGCTCGGCCAGACAAAGTGATTCGCCCGCAGACCATTTTTCTTTGCAGTTTTTCATTCATTTTGTTTTCCCGAAAGCCTTTCTCGTTCCTGGTGGAGGCGGCTGTGGTATGGTAACCCGTGTGGTAACCACCATGGACACCGCCGCCGCCGCCGCCGTGGTACCACACTGGGCTCGGAGGTGTGCGAGGCGAGGCGAGGCCTCTGGCAGTGCACGGCCAGCATGGCCGCCGACGGCTGCTGCTGCTGCTGCTGCTGCTGCTGCTGCTGCTGCTGCTGCTGCTGCCGCCCTGCCGCCGGACACGGCCGCCCCCCGCGGAGCGAAAAATGTGCGGCGCAACGAGGAGTGGGCATAACTCGTTGTTTCCATTCATCGCCTGTCTGGGTGCGGGGCCGTCCGGGGCCGTCCGGGGCCGTCCGGGGCCGTCCGGGGCCAGGAGGGACCGAACCGACGCGCGTCTGGGCCCCAATCACTACGTATTCAATCACGAAATTCAAATTTTGCGGGCGCGTCGCCACCGCCGCGCAACGCAGCAGCCCGTGTGTGTGTGTGTGTGTGTGTGTGTGTGTGTGTGTGTGTGTGTGTGTGTGTGTGAGGGAGAGAGAGAGAGCACAGCACCGTACGACGGCGACGAGGTCCGAACTTCATTCATTGACGAGCAGGGCCTGGCAGGAGGGGCCGGGGAGTGATCGCAAGAACCTGTCATTAGCCCAGCCCTTTCGTCCTTGCCCCGGGATGGGGCCCGGGACCTCCTCTCACACTCCGCGGGCCGGACCAGATCCAACCAGCACCTCTGCGATGATGCGGTGGAGATGATGGTGATGATGATGATGATGATGATGATGATCTGAAGCATGAATGACACGCTGGAGGTGCTTTTGGGTCAGCAGCACATGACACACGGTGTGCGCCTGCTGCTGCTGCTGCTGCCACTGCTGCCGCTGCTACCGCCGCCATTCACACACTCTCGCGGCCGTACAGTTTACGTGACCGCCTCGCCTCCGAGGGCCCCGGCTGTCCCGGCGGCATACCGGACCAAGTGGCCGCCCCGCCGGTGCCCGGTACCCGTGACGTGATGATCATCACGGCCCAGGAGTAAGCTTCAACGCGGTGTGGGCTTCCCATGTGAGTACAGCAGTTTTGGGGGAGAGGAGTATAGGTGAGGTGCAACGCATTGTGCCCCGGTATTCGAACCCGCGGGTATCCAACAAATGGAGAAGATCGGCGTCTTGTTTGGCAGTGGCAGTATAGCTTTTCGTTTCTGCGTTTCTCACACACGGAACGCCAGGGGGCCGGATGGGGGCTCAAGAGGTCCACTTTGTGTAGTAGCGCAGGAGGAGGGGTGGCTTGGGTCCGTCATCTCTGTGCGAGTGCGGGTGGGCTGCACGATGAGGAGCAAGAGAGAGAGAGAGAGAGAGAAGAGAGAGAGAGAGAGAGAGAGACAGAGAGAGAGAGAGAGAGAGAGAGAAGAGAGAGAGAGAGAGAGAGAGACAGAGAGACAGAGAGACAGAGAGAAAAGGGTTCTTGGCGAGGAGAGAAAGGAAGGCAGCTGAAGTAGTAGTAGTAGTAGTAGTAGTGGTTGTAGGGGGCGTGGCTGGAGGGTGGCTGTGCGCTGCATCCCAACACAACAACGCCGGGGCGGGGCGGGGCGCATACGCCACTGACCAGTAAGGTCCGTCCGTACCGTACAAGCCGTCTTTCAAACGCGTCAGACAGACCTTCCGTGGCAGAGCAGGGCAGGGCAGGGCAGGGCAGGAGAGGGCCAGCCAAGCCGGAGCCTTGCGGAGCCTGCGGAGCCACCCTTTACATTCCAAATTAGTTTCCCCGGCTGCTGAGCATGACTGCCTGCCCTCAGCCTGCCCTGCGCCGCCCCGCTGCCCTCCCGACCGCTGCACGCTGCACTTGTCAGGGGAAAGCCGCCGCCGCCGCCTCCTCAGCGCGCCGGTACGCATTTCTCATATCGGGTGCGCCCTGCGCGCCCTACGCCGTCCGCAAAAAACGTGCCGAGCGGATTAGCCGCACCCTCCTTGACTAGACACCGCATCACTTAGGAAACGGCTTCACCCGATCACTTTTCAAAATGATGTTTTTTTTTTTCTGCACCAGTTTCCCCTGACTTTTCAGAGCGTTCAGCGCGCATGGCGAGTTGCTCATTGCTGTTCGGACGGGACGAGAGTTTGTATGTGTTGTGTGTGTGTGTGTGTGTGTGTGTGTGTTGTGTGTGTGTGTGTGTGTCAGCGGTGTGGCGCGGCGTGGCGTGGCGGGGAGCGGCATATGCCACACGGCCATGACTCCTCTTGCCTGGGCGTTATGGTTACTTAGAATTCAGCCGGTGGCCGTCAGTCTCCAAGCCAAGAGGCACAGCCTGGGGGGCACGGCTAGCGGCAGCCAGCGGCAGCCGGGCCTAGGCCGCCTAGACCTTCCCTCCCCGATTCTCACGCCGCGCTGTGCAGCTCTGCACTGCCGAGCCTCACCCCGGGGAGTAGGGCCGAGTGTGCGGGGGCGGAACTCTACAACGAATGCCGCCTTGCTCTCCGTATAACGCGCCGGACGGAACACTACTTGCACTTTCCGGGCGCTCTGCGGTGGTTTGGTGGTTCGTTGTCGTGTCGTTTCGGTCCGTCGTCCGCCGAGCGCCCGCGGGTGCCAGGGTAGGCCAGCCCGCACGACACGCGTGCGCGCGCGGTTCGTGGCTGCCTACCCAGCCGGCGGCCGGCGGCTCAGGGCGGCCGGCCAAACTAGGTCTGCCACTGCAGTTTTGTAGTCCGAGTTGGGGCTCTCTGGCTGCAGCTGCACCCGGACCCCGGAGGGCCTCAGTCCGGCGGCCTCAGTCTCAGTGCGATGGCGATGGGTTGGGAGGCACGGCAACGGGACGGGGCGGGAGGCGCGCATGAATCATTGCACACGGCGGCAGTGCAGCAGCAGCAGCAGCAGCGGCAGCAGCGGCAGCAGCAGCAGCAGCAGCAGCAGCAGCAGCAGCAGCAGCAGCAGCAGCAGCAGCAGCACCAGCACCAGCAGCAGCAGCAGCAGCAGCAGCCTCGGCGATATCGGGCTGATGGCTGATGCCGCGGCGCAGCGCACCGCCGGCACCCGGACCCGGCCCGGCCCCGGCCCGGACCCTGCCTGCCCTGGACGGACGGACTTCGTGAGAGCAGCACAATTAAAAGGCGCAGAGCTTTATGTAGGAGCGGCGCGGCACAGTGAGGCGAGGCCGATAAGCCCTTCCTTATTCCAAACAGCTTTTCGGTGCGCTTCCCATAGTGTTCTCATCTCATCGACGCCGCTGCCGCTACGCCCCCGCTACCCCGGGTCCCCGGGCCCCCGGGTGGGTAGCAGCAGGGGCGGTGGGCGGGGACGGACGACGGACAGGGGCCCCCGCTGGGGCAGGTGGGGGCGATTCACTGCGAGTAAATGAAATTTTTTGGGTGAGGATTATGTGAAGCGCACCTTACCCCTTTGGGCCCTTTGGCTGTGCGCGGCGGTGCCGTGAGCCCCGGGGCCCCCTAGCGCCCCTCGCGCCGCGCTCAGACGTTACCCGTCTGCGCCCCGTCTCATACTGCGCTCTCGGGGGGGCCCCGCAGGGGGGCCGCCTGATCCCCCTTTGTACTTAGGGCTCTGCGCTCAACAACTAGCCGCTCATGTCTCCGGCGGCTCCAGAGTGAGTTATGACACGGGACAAAAATTAAAAATAAAATAAAAACTTCATTTCACCGGCCTGATGGTATTCGAACCCGCGAGACGGTTGTACGAATTTTTTATTTGTTGGAAACGAGCCGCTTTGAGGCGTTTGGGGGACACGATCTCACCGCGCTCGCTGCGACCCGACCAGGGATTTCCCATGATATGGATAATTTGTGGTGGTCGGGTAATTAAAATCGTGGTCCATCGTGGTTGCGTCCGAAGGCGGTTCGGTCCGGGGCGGTCTGCAGCGCGCATGCAGCTCCGGGTGGGTGGGAAGGCACAAGGCAGGAGGCCCCCGGAGGCTGCGGCTCCCGGAGGAGAGAAGGCTCCGGGCCCGGCTGATCCGGGGGCACCCGTCCCGCCCCCGCCCGCCGACGCCGCAACTCACCCCGGTCTGTCGGGGGCGGAGCCGGGGGCGGAGCCGGGGGCGGAGCCGCGGGGGCGGGCCGGGGGCGGCATAAACCCTGACGCACCGCCACCAATAAACACGAATTCCTACGGCAATCTTTGCTCATATTACGGCTGGCCCCTTTGTTTTTCGGCCCCGCCCCCTCTGCGCGTTACAATGTGGCACATTTCCTGCTTTACGTGGAACGGGCGAGCGCCGAGCCGGGTAGGCCCCGTGTGCACAGAAGGACTCACAGCGCAGCGAGGCGCCGGCGAGGTAGGCAACCAAACAGACCGGCGGGCTGGGCTCGGAGCAGCAGACGGCGGCCCACCTAGCCTGCCTAGCAGGGTGTCGACGACAAGGCGGAGGATAAGAAGACGGCGACGAGGAGGGAGGAGGGGGGGGGGGGAGGAAGGGGAAGAAAGTGACGGAGGTGGGACGAGTGGCCCGCGGCCATAACGACGCGACACGCAAGTAATTATGAGACGCGTCCGTGGGAAGGCGTAGAGTGCGCTGGCGTGTCCTGCAAAAGGACGAGGACGACCTGCATGGCCCATGGGGCCCATGGGGCCCATGGGGCCCGTGCGGGGTGTGAGTCCACCGGGGCTTGGGCCGCAGCGGGTCCTCGTCGAGGGTCGCCGTCGGCAGCCATGGCCGCCTCCCGATGGGACGACGACGAACGTCCACGGAGGACAACGGCATTACTTCACTGTCGGCGGCGCAATCGCGGTCACTGTGCCGCCGCGGGCCGCTGTCCCCTCGATCCTGTGTGTGTGTGTGTGTGTGTGTGTGTGTGTGTGTGTGTGTGTGTGTGTGTGTGTGTGTGTGCGCGCGCGCATCTCACGCGTTATTCTGCGCAAACTCTTTTTTTCTTTTTTCTTTTTTCGCAGCACTCCCGCCTCTCACTCTGGTCCGTTTCTCGTTCGGCCATTATTACGCGCTGCATCGGTCTGCACAAGAAAGGGAGGAGGGGGAGGAGGGGGGAGGAGGAGGGCAGAGTGGACAGTGGCCGTGCCCGCGCCGTTCACTTGTCGCCCAAATTGCGGAGGCCAGCGGCTGCCAGAGGCGGCGCGGAGACTCAAGTGGTGACGAAGTACCGGACGGGGGACGGGGCGGGCTGGGCCGGGGCGGGCACCGAGACAGCACGGGACAATTCGCAGTATAAGGCTGGTCCTGGCCGGGCAGGGCTGGGCTGGGCCAGGCGCGAGCGGCGTGCGGCGTGCGCACTGCCCGCCCCGCTCCACTTTCAATAAATGCATCCTGCACCCCCTCCCCCCCTCTCCCCTGTATCTCCCCTTTTCTTGTTTCTCCCACTCTTTCGGCGCGTCGCAATGATTCGTGTGTTCCGTGGAGGAATGTCAGAAATCCGCTGCTGCTGCTGCTGCTGCACCGCCGCCCCGCTACCGCCGCTGCCGTCGCTTTGCGCCTCGGAAAGTCATGACCGCCGTCCGCCGCCCTGTTGTTCTTGTCCTGCTCGGCCGCTCCGGCCTCCGGCCCGCGGACCCCGTCCACGTCCGCGGCGTGCGCGCCGTCGACCAGGTGTGACAAGTCGTTGTCGATGCGTCCAGTCGAGTCGAATCGAACGCGTCGGCTCGATCGGCCCGATCGGCCCGCGGGCGCCCGGCTCCGAAGCGTGCAGGCAGGCAGGCAGCGCGGGGGGCCCACCCGCGAGCGCGGCCCGGCCCGGCCAAGCACAGCCCAACCTCCCGGCCCCCCTACCCGCCCCGGTCCTGGCGTCACGACGTCTGATGTGCCGACGCCGTCCAATCGCTCTCCGAAAGGAAAATAAATATAAAAGCGAGCGCACAAGACCACAATCAGCCGGAACGAGGTGTGCGTTGGGCGTGCGTTGCGATCCGTCACGTGACCGCGGCTCTCGGCCCGCCGCCGCGTGCAGCGCCTGGCAGCCTGGAGGTAGGCAACACATCCGGCAGCTCCAGCTCCATGTGGCTCCAGCGGTGCCGGTGCGGTGTCACTGGTGACACCGGGAGGCGCAGCAGAGTGGCGTCTAGCGAAATGACACATCGCGCAGTACGCAGCAGCAGCAGCAGCAGCAGCAGCAGCAGCAGCAACAGCAGCAGCAACAGCAACAGCAGCAGCAGCAGCAAAAACAACAAGTTGGATTGAACGCGCGCCTATTTGTCTGACTCATCCCAAGGATAGATAGCGTGCTTGTGCGAGTGTCGGTGGGAGCCGAGCCGAGCCGAGCCGAGCCGAGCCGAGCCGAGCCGAGCCGAGCTGCGTGGGTGTGTCGGAGTCAGCAGCAGTGAGGTACAGGAACAGTACTACCCGGCCGGTCCGGTCCGGTCCGTCGAGGTCCAGTCAGCATCAGCAGCATCAGGGCCTCGGAGCGAGATGGGCCGGGCTGGGCTGGGCAGGCTGGGCAGGCTGGGCCGGCGGTGAGGTGTTTACAAAACTAATTAAGATGCGTATCGAGTCTCGTTATCAATCAGGTTGTGTTTTCGGTGGTCCAGCAGCCAGCAGGGACAGGCACGGTGCATGCGGTGATGGTCCGAAATGTTCCAGCGCTTCCAGCACCACTTGACATAATACAACTAAACTGCGATTTGTAATAGTACTAGTTTTAAAAATTCGAGTAAAAATATTGAAGGTTGGTAGTAATACTGCATAGCTCCACCCACCACGAAGTGCTGCCACGGCACTGATCGGCGAGAAGAAATAAAAATGATAATAAATTCAACTTAGACTTGACATATAGGCCTAAAACACTTTGTAAATTGTTACTGTCTTAATGAAAATAAATAAAGGGGAAAGAGAAGGAGAAAGAAAGTAGAGTCTGAGATTCACGAAAAAATTCGCGCCTGCCGCCGGGAGGCGAACCCTGGCCTCCCAATCTGGGTCTCCCAGGGATCGCAGCGCCCTAGACCACACGACTACCAGAGCAACCAGAGACCCATGATGCTTTTACGGCGGACAGCACAATTTTGTCCCAACCAGCGCGCAGAGCAACGCGAATATGCAGTTGGCGTCAATAAGGAAGTGGATGGACATGGACAACAATAATAGTTTCTAAGGGCAACGGCGGGAGGAATGTACAGTAAAGCGTCAAAGTCGCTGCTCGGGCTTAAAGTAGCGGAACAGTACCCGCTGCAAAGTGCACCCCGCTACGCTCGGGCTCAAGGAGTCTACAAACACACCTTAGTGCGCGTAAATGCAGACCTACCAAAACTAACCGACGCGCGGCATCGTCGTAAAATGTACGCCGCCCAATTATGTGTGCGTTCGGTCGGTCCGGTCCGCTCCGGGCTCCGGTCGGCTGCGGCGATGTATCGATATACGTGAGCCCCCCACGGCCCCCACCCCCACCCCCCGCGATGATTTACCGGACGACAGTCTGCGCCGCGGGTTGCCTAATTAGTGCGACATCCCGCGGGGCCCGGCCGGGGCCCTTCTCTCCTGGCCGGCCGACCGCCCACTCCACTCCCCCCTCACTCACTCCTTTGGGTCCGTCTCCCCTACAGCCTCTGCTGCCCATTTCCTGGTCAGTAAGGGGGAGGGGAGGGGGGGGGGGCAGTAGCGGCCAACTCCTGGGTGCTGCTGCTGCTGCTGCTACTACCGCCGCCGCCATGAAGTTGCCTGACTGGGTTGCAGCGAGCCGGAGTCAGGTAGGGACATGGTCCAGGTCCGGCCTCCCATCCCGCGACCTCTGACCTCGTCGGGGCGGGGCCAGGCGGGGCACCCAATACAGCCGGGGCCGGCGGGGGCCGGCGGGGGCAGGCGGGGGCCGCGCACATAACCCACCCAACTCCCGGCCGGCAGCGCTTGTCGTACGCCCTCATCGCGGTGGCTCGCCGTGCCCCGCCCTGCCTGCTCCCAGCCCAACATGCACGGCATTCGTCTCTTTTGCCCAAGGATGAGGCGGAGAAGAGGAAAAGAAGAAGAGAAGAAAACGCCATGCGGGGCTCGTGCATAAAGCTCATCTCCGTGGCCGCGGACACATGTCGTCTGGAGAAGCACGGGGCGCCTCTGCTAACGACAGCGATCTCTGCTGCTCTCCGCCAAGCGTGTCTTGTCTTTCACGCCACCGCCGCCGACTGCTGGTTTGTGAGTTTGAGGCGCCGGACCGAACGCCCCGGACCGGCCCGTCAGCGCGGCAGCCTAGCCGCCAAGCATCTCATCGCTGCTGGGGAGGGTCTTGGCGCAGCTCCGCGCTCGCAGCCCTGACTGAGCGCCCCTCCTGCACTTCCTGCTGGCATTCCTGTGCGTCCTGCTGCGGCGGCGGCCTGCATGGGTGCACACACACACACACACACACACACACACACACACACACACACACACACACACTTTTCTCCCGAGACAACATCGAGCAATCCGTCAACGCTCGCACACGGGACGCGATGTGCGAACGTGCGGCAGAGCTGCAGAGCCGAGCGGACAGCGAGCGGACAGCCAGCGGACAGCCAGCGGACAGCCAGCGGACAGCGAGGGCAGAACGTGCTGGCGGAGCGGGAGCAGCGTGTTGCATGGGAAATATATAACATATGCGAGCCCCGCTTGTCGATCAATTAGTGTGTTGTGGTGGTGGCTGCCGGTGGCCAATGCGGCCGTGGTGCGCCGTACGTGGCGGTCGGCATCGCCGTGCTCCAGTTGTACCCCCACACGTGTGACAGTGACGTGTAAGCGAAATAAAATGGTCTGTTTTTGGTATTAGAGAAATTGTAATAATATTTATTAAAAAATTTTTGCGACACACTACAGTCGTGATATGCGCGGCGTGGCGTTGGCGTCCCGCTGTCCCGCTAAAAGGTCAATCAACCGCCTTCTCGTCACCCGCCGCGCCATGAGCAGCCCAGCCCCAGCCAGCAGCGAGGCGTCGCGTTGTCACATGGCGGCGTGGCGTGGCGTGGCCACCCACTAGACACAGCAGAGCTCACCCCACTCGCTGCTCTTTGCCACCCAGGGTGAATCAATCCGATGGGAATCGAACCTATCGCTGATCAGCGCACCGTGGAGGAGAAAGAAAAAGAAAGGAAGAAAGAAAGAAAAGAAAAAGAAGGCGCGGGGAAGAAGCTCCGCGTAAGCCATTTGGTTGGATGACACTGTTGCGCGGCGGAAGAAGAAGAAAAAAACAGAATAGGACAGGATATGCCAAGTGACGGACACAAAAAGAGGGGGAGCGGAGGGGTTTATGGAATGAAAGGGAATATAGCATCGATCGGAAACAGAAGAAGAAGAGCTAATCCGCCTCGTCGAGCCGACGCCGCACCGCACCGCACGCTCGCGGGGTCGGAAGTCGGTGTTTGCCGTGTTTGCGGTGAGAGTCGCTACTCTGTGTGCCCTCAGGTCAGGTTAGGTCAGGTGGGGGTGGCTGCCGGGCTGAGCTAAGGCTACACACCTTGTGGGAATATCTGGGGCTCGTTGCCACCCTCCCCTCCCTTCCGAGTTTCCGCTCACAGAGAAGGGATTTCCGTTCGCCGCGAAAACCTCCCGTTTGCCCTTCGGCGCGGGCAGCTTGTGTGAGCTGAGGAGGGAGCAGTGGGGGGGGGGGGGGGGCCAGGGGGGCCAGGTGGCTGCCGAAGGTAACATCGCCTCCCCCAATCGGGGCCCTGCCGTGCCCGGCCGTGCCCAGCTCCAACCACATACGGCAGCTGTTGCGCGCTCCCAGTGCACAATGTTGCACATCGAGAGGCCCAGATTGGCCAACCTGCGAATAATACATCGATGCTGAACTTGTCGTGCTGAACGCCATGCTGGCGGCGCACGCTGCAGCGCCGCCAACCCAACCTGATGATGACTGGCGCCGTGCAAAACTCCCGTCGGACCGCCCATTACGAATACCAATGTGAATACGTACACGCCCGGGTGAGCAGTGCTATGTGGACGTGAATCGGGAGTGAGAGGCGGGCGGCGGGCGCAGCGCAGAGGCTTGCAGAGCCGCGGTGCGGGTTTTGCGAATGCCGGCACGCATGCGCACTGCGCATTCGTCTGCTGCCTCCACTGCGCTCCACTGGCTCTCAAAGTGCTTTGCCTTCGAGTCAGAGAGAGATAGAGCTCTGCTCAGGACATTTCCCACGATGTGTCCGATTCATTCTATCACAAAACTGATCAATGGAAGCAGATTTTTTTTATTATAAAAAAAGAACTGCACAGTTACGTCCTTCGTCTTCAAATTAGCGGACTCAATCACGCATCGACCGGGATGGACGGCTGTCACGCCGTACGCCCCAACAAGATGAAATTGATTATGATGTAACCCGATCGCTTCCTTCGGCCCACTCCTTTCTTCTCCCCTCCCGCACACGCATACACACACACACACACACACACATACACACCAAAGGGTGACAGTGCGCGAATAAAAGGAAAGCAGCAGGAAGAAGATGAAAACGAAGTGAGGAGGAGAAGCAGGGGGGGGGGGGGGGGGAGACAAGCGGCCGGGCCCTGATCTCCTAATCCTTACGGTCGACGATTTGATGACGGTGTTTCATATTATACTTCCCATTGTGTCCTGCTCCTTTTTTATTTATTTGGGCGCTACTTTTCGGGGAGACGTCCCGCTCCCACGGGGGAAGGGTTTGGCGGGGGGGGGGATCCTCTCTCTCTCTCTCTCTCTCTCTCTCTCTCTCTCTCTCTCTCTCTCTCTCTCTCTCTCTCTCTCTCTCTCTCTCTCTCTCTCTCTCTCTCTCTCTCTCTCTCTCTCTCTCTCTCTCTCTCTCTCTCTCTCTCTCTCTCTCTCTCCACATCGGAGGGCTCATCGTCTGCTCTCGTGACGATGACACATTACAGACAGGGGCCTATGTCACAGGTGCATCTGTGCCGTAACACCCATTCATAGTGTGTTTGGGACAAAGACCGTGCGGCGCGCTGCTCGGCAGCCAGCGCAGCCAGGCTCGGAAACATGCAGGGAATGCCCACTAATCTCTGCCATTATGTTTTGTTTTTTTTCTGCTTTGGCGGCCCTTTATTTCTGCGAGCAGGCTGGCTACGTCAGCCCTGCCCCTCTGCGCCGCTCTGCGCTCAGGCCCTCTCAATGGCATCTCCCTCCGCCCTTTCCCTTCCCCCTTCCCTTTTCTCTCTCTCTCTCTCTCTCTCTCTCTCTCTCTCTCTCTCTCTCTCTCTCTCTCTCTCTCTCTCTCTGCGCGTACGGCGCGTCACTCAGCGGTGAAAAAGAGAATCAGAGGACAAGAGAAACAAAAAAACAAAAATAATATTAACGAAATATTTGCGGCGCGTTTGCAGCCGAAATCGCGGCGCAGTGCGCGATGCCGGTACTGATAACGGCGCATGCCGTTCACAACGCGCGAACAGGACAAACAGGGATAGAAATGTTTTAGTTAATTGGCTCTCCGTGCGAATTAAAAATAAAAATAATGAATATAAAGGGGAAAGCGCCGGGAGAGAGAGAGAGTGTGTGTGTGTGTGTGTGTGTGTGTGAGAGAGAGAGAGAGAGAGAGAGAGAGAGAGAGAGAGAGAGAGAGAGAGAGAGAGAGAGAGAGAGAGAGAGAGAGAAGTTTGTCTGATAAATGCCCAGCAGCGAGGGTCGTCGTGTGGTGATTCCCACCTGTTGCCCGGTTGCGCTTCCCTCGGTCAAACCACGAAGCTTTCGCCGTGCGAAATATATATTATTTTTTTTTGGGGGGGGGGCTGGAATATAGGTATGTAGCTGGGAACAGAGGCCGGAGGCCGGGCTGTCAACAGCATGACGATGCCGGGGTCGTCACGCCGCGGCCTGCTGACGAGCTGCCGTGTCCTGAGGGAGGATAGGGGAGGGGAGGGGATGCAGAGGCGTCGTATCGGTTTTATAGCTTATGATTAGTGACATCCATCTCTCGGGCGCCTAGGGCCCCAATTGAGCGCGCAGCATGCGACCCCCGGGCCGAGAGATCGACGGGAACCCGGGGACCCCCACGGGGCGGTACTACGCTACTCAGTCGGCGTCCCCCGTCGGCGTCCCCCGTCGGCCTCCTCGTCGGCCACCCCGTCAGCCACCCTTCCCTCGTCCCCGTCGGCCTCCCCCCGTCAACCTCCCCCCCTCCCCCCGCCTCTCCCGTCGGCCTCCCCCCGTCAACCTCCCCCCTCCCCCCGCCTCTCCCGTCGGCCTCCCCCGTCAGCCTCTCTCCCCTCGTCCCCATCGGCTACCGTCGGCCTCGGACAGTTTTCTGACAGTTTCCGCCCCGGCGCGAGTGCTCCGCGGGGTTCGAATACCCGTGCCGCCGCCGTCTTTCGCCCTAACGCCGTGTGAACGCGCCCAGCCCAGCGCAGCGCATATCGGTTGCCTTACGTCACCTCAACTCTCCTCTCTTTCTTTTGTCTCACGGGGCAAAACGGCAGTAAACTGAGCGCGCGGCGCGTCCTGAACACTCTGCTTTCTACAAATCCGTGGTTAAACCCGGGCGAGATTTAATGCTGCGCCGTGCGTTACGTCACGCCCTGTCAAGGTGGAGTAACGCCGCACTGCTAGGCCGGCGTGTGCATCACGTTATGGGAGGCCGTACGTGTCGTGTGTGCGCTGGCAGCACTACGCCGCGCCGCGCTCATAGCCAGGCTGAGGTCCGCTGGTTTCACGCCCAATAGCTCACTCCACACCGGGGGCCGGGCCGGGCCGGGGCCTCGGCATCAGCATCCTCTTCGTCATCGGGGGCCTCCAGCTCGATATACCCCGCCGCCGCGGCGTCCGCTGGAGTCGTGGAGGAGGTTTTGTGCGCCGGAAAGCCGCGACCCTCCCCCACCGCACCGCGATGTACACGCCGTTCCGTTTCACACACTCTGCGATTTCCGTCCGGCGTCCGGCCCCCGGCTGCACCAGGACGCCGACGCCGCCGGCGTGCCAAAGTCCCGTTGCCTTTTTATTTCCGGCCCAAATAAGTTCCGCTGCGCCGCGGCACCGCAGTGCACCGCTGGGACCGGGCCGCAAGGGGCGAGGGACCGAGGGACCGGATCTGCTCTTCGTTTTTCATTTTTTTACGACGACGAGGACGACGACGGCGACATGTCTTCCCGGGCCGAGGCCGTGGAATGCACTCGGTAAAGACGCACTGCGCACACATCCGTCCCGCGCGGCGCGCAATCAGCGAAAACAGGGGGGGGGGGGGGGGAGATCAAAGAGGAGAGGGTCTCCATGAGCACGGCGACGTGACGCCGATCAAAAGAGACACTTCACACGCGTTGCGCCACGGGCCACGAGCCACGGACCGGAGCAGCAGACGATGCAGCAGAAGATGCAGCAGACGAACGTAGCAGACGAACGCAGCAGACGACGCAGCAGACGAACGCAGCAGACGACGCTGCAGACGACGCAGAAGAAGATGCAGCAGACGACGCAGCAGACGAGGGCGATCAAGTCCGGGGTTAACGCGTGAATCAATCCCCATTATAAGCTTTGGGGTTCTGTGTGGCGGACCCTCCCCTCCCCGTCCGCTCCTCACACCCGCACGTCACAAAGGGTGGTAGGTACGGCGGTCCGGGGAGGGGGAGGGCTTCAGGGCTTCCTGTCGTGGGCTGGTGCTGGCCGTGCTGGCCGTGCTGGCCGTGCTGCCCCCGGAAGCCGCTGCCACCCGACACCCCAAGCAGTGCGCCGTGCCGTCGTCCTGTCGCCCCGCCCCGCCCTGACCGGCAGCGGCAGCAGCGCGCATGTCACCCTGTCGTGTCGCCGCGTATGCGCCCTGACGTCCGAATTGTACGGCACAGGGCACAGCTCGACTTTTCTATTTTTTTTCTTTTTTCAAAAATTATACTTTTTTTTTTTTGATCGGGTTTGTACTTTACTGGCCGCTCACCCCATGCAATGCGGTGACGTGGTCAGTCCTTTCATTTTTTTTTCGACCGCAGGGCGCCCAGGGGAGGAAGGGCGAAAGGGGAGGGGGGGGGGGGGAGGAGGTAGACACGTCTTCATTGCCCCCAATTGTGGCCCAGCCATGATCTACTCCGCTGAGAGGTCGCGTATGTATATATATATATGGCGGCGACGGGGGCGTTCGCCCCACCGGCTCCACGAGGGTCGATAAAATCTTACGCCAGAATGGAGCTCTCAGTTTGGATCGACTTTTCCCACTGTGGATGCGTGGAGAGTTTCCGGGTCGATGACAAACACTTCACTCCAGGTAAATGAGAGCGCCGCTGGTGTGCGCCAGTCTTATCGGTATCGGCCACAGATAACAGATAATGCGACGCCGAATTCACTTCCGAAATGCAGTCGGGGCATCGCGCCGTGTTTGCTGCTTGTGGCCACCTGATCAGAGTTCAGGCCGGATACATACACAAGCGGGAGCTGCGGCTCAGCGAAAACCCGGATCGGAAAAAAAACCCAACAAAAAACAATTAAAAGGAGAGGGAGAAACTAAAACGAGAATCTCTGCAGCCACAAAACGAAGAGTCCGAAGCAGGTCTCTGGCCGGCCCTATCACAAAGAGCACGGCATGAGAGCACAGCAGCTACTGGGAGAGTCCCCAACGGCATGCCGTGAGATCATTCATATAATAACTCGGAGTGGGAGTGGAGACTCCAACGCACGGCGGGCCGCGGCCACGCAGCCCGGAGGCTAGGCAACCCGGAGGGCGTCTGTGCGCAGCCGGGGAGACGTTGCCTATGCGCCAGGCGCCAGGCTGGCGAGAAGTGCAGGGCCTCTCTATATATATTCCTCCTCCTCTCCTTCTTTGCCTTACTCGTCTTCTCCTTCTTCCTCCTTGCCCTCTACCACACCGCATTAGTATTCAGGAGAGATACTAGTACAGTACAGCCCCTGCTTCCCGTTCTCTCTCTCTCTCTCTCTCTCTCTCTCTCTCTCTCTCTCTCTCTCTCTCTCTCTCTCTCTCTCTCTCTCTCTCTCTCTCTCTCTCTCTCTCTCTCTCTCTCTCTCTCTCTTTCTCTTTGTAATCAAAGTATCATACAAGCATGCGCGATGATTGCGAATTCTGGGGAAGAGCCAAGCAGCAGCGGCGGTAGCGGCAGCGGCGGTAGCGGCAGCGGCGGTAGCGGCAGCGGCGGTAGCGGCAGCGGCGGTAGCGGCAGCGGCGGTAGCGGCAGCGGCGGTAGCGGCAGCGGCGGTAGCGGCAGCGGCGGTAGCGGCAGCGGCGGTAGCGGCAGCGGCGGTAGCGGCAGCGGCGGTAGCGGCAGCGGCGGTAGCGGCAGCGGCGGTAGCGGCAGCGGCGGTAGCGGCAGCGGCGGTAGCGGCAGCGGCGGTAGCGGCAGCGGCGGTAGCGGCAGCGGCGGTAGCGGCAGCGGCGGTAGCGGCAGCGGCGGTAGCGGCAGCGGCGGTAGCGGCAGCGGCGGTAGCGGCAGCGGCGGTAGCGGCAGCGGCGGTAGCGGCAGCAGCGACCCGTCCTGGCGCACCGCCGCCGCACCGCTTCTGCAGCCTGCCGCTCCTGCTGCACTTTGATGGGAACAAGCAACGTGAAAATCGTACAGGCCGTTGTGGAGTATTGGCTGGCCACAATGGGCCCGTAGCCTCTCCCCCCAGGCGCCCCCCGCGCTCCCACCAACATCCGTAGGCAAACCTCTCGTCGGGGCGATCACGGGGGTAACCGCCGCACCGTTGAACGTGTTTTCATTCTCGCCGTAGTTTTTATTTTTATTTTTCCAGGACGCACCTGAACTGGTTCCCGTCCTCTGAGATAACGCCGGGACGCGCCGGGCCCTCCTCCCACTCTCTCCTTGGGTATCACTGGGTAACACTGACTGCGCCGCTAGGCCACAAAATGCAAATAAATATGTATAACTCCGGAAATGAATTCATCTCGGCGCGGCGTTTCGGGAGGAGCGGAGCGCGGCAATCGGGGGCCACGTCCGAAACGGCGTGGTTCGTTGACGCTCGGGCTCTAGCCGGGCCCGCGGGGAGACGGCGCGGCGGCGCGGGTACTTTCGAACGCAGCCGTGGAGTATAACGTGTTCGGGTCGGGTAGGGCCATGGGAAGCGCCTGATAACACGCGGCGACGACTGGACGCACACAGCGATTGCCCGGCCGGCCCGGCCCCCGGTGTGGGAACACTGTCGGCTGAGGTGAATGCCGAATGGCACCGCTCACGTCTCACCACACATCTGCCTTCATCCCGGGGACGTGTGTCGCCAAACAACAAACATGCGCATGAGTTTGTAGCCAGGGGCCCCTGCTGCTTCTGCTTCCAGCCACGCCGCGCACTCGTCGCACCGCAGTTTTCCGAGAGTAGCATTTTTGACAAGGCGGTGTGTCCTGCGCTCTGGACGGCAGCTGCGCTATACGGCCTCCGCGTGGCGTGGCGGCCGCGCGGCGGGGGCGTCGTGGAGTAGAGCCGAACGGAGGCATTTCCCCATTAGCACGGGGCTGTCGGTGCGCGCGCGCGCGCGCGTGTGTGTGTGTGTGTGTTCTGGCCCTCAGGGACACACGTCTGCGCACACAGACCAAAGCTAGTACTACTCCTCTCAGGGGCGTATAGGCACAACTAGCATACTCGAGCCCAGTATGGGGGGCGCGTTTCGAAGGGTCGCGCCAAATTCTGAGAGCAGACGAGAAAATGATTGTGGGGCCGTGCCATGCACCGGGCAGACCCGGAGGAATGCAACCCTTTCAACGAACCGCTGTGTAACCATCCAGCCGGCACATACCGGGCTAGAGCGTAGTCAGTAAGCTAAGTGCTGTGGACATAGGGTGTGATCTGCCCCACCCGCACACACACACCCGCGCGCGCGCGCACACACACACACACACACACACACACAGCTCCCTGACGAGGACGGCCGGGGACGGCACCGGCGGTATAGGACTTCCCGTCGTACCGCGCGACTGTTTTGCCGATACACCCGGGCAGATAAATCTGCTGCAGGTCCGCACTTCCCACGGGGTAGCCGCCCTGGCTGCCGCCGCCCTCCGGCCGTGCTCCTGGGCTCCGGGGCTCCGGGACTCCGGACTCGCGGGTCCTCTTCTCGCCGCCACCAGAACAGACCCCCGCAACTGGCGGCCCGGCGTCGCGGCCGCAGCCGAGTTACGGCACCGCCGGCACCGCCCGACCCTCCGGACGCAGCCCTGGAATGACCATCGATCGAGTTGTGGGATTTATTGACTGATTAGGATGCAAGAACGCAGCCAAGAGGGAGGGAGAGGGGAGGGGGGCGGGGATAGCAAACTGTAAGCCGACAGAGAAAGTGTTGAAGAGATCCGGGGCATGGGACTCCCTGTGCTGCTGCCATGCTGCTGCTGCTGCTGCTGCTGCTGCTGCTGCTGCTGCTGCTGCTGCTGCAGTCCGCACTGCGCGAAACGGGGGTCTGTCAAACGGCGACGTGACAAATGTGTGTGGAAGCAGAGCGGTATAATGATAGCACTATCACTTTAAATCAGTTTTGTCACTTAACAGCCGTGCTCTCTATCGCTGCTAGAAAACGGACAGCTAAAAAATTAAATTGCATTGTTTTTTACCAATTGTTTTTCAAGAGTATCTCCCAAACTTTGAGGCCTACTTCAAAGTGGCGATGCCGACGATCACACGATGGGAATGGCTGCTCGTGTGTGTGTGTGTGTGTGTGTGTGTGTGTGTGTGTGTGTGTGTGTGTGTGCGGAGGGTTAGTTGCGCCGTGCTCACACTCAAGCGGATTGTCTCCACCCTTGTCGCACCTGCAGAGGCCGGCCCCCGCCGCCCCCCGCCGGCCCTGCGCGCGCAGAACAATAAAGTAAAGAAGCCATGAGCCGGCCTGGCGCTCGCCTTTTGTTGCCGCGTGTGAGCCGGGCCGAGCCCTGTCGTGTTTGTTGGCATGTCCACATCATTTTTCATCGATCTCCCAAGAGGCCATCTCTCTGCGTTTTGTGTGGTGCGGTTTCCGTGTTTAGTGCGCGACGCGCCGGGAGGCGCAGGGGGACCGAAGGGAACGGAATGGAACCGAAGGCAGTCCCTTGTGCCGGCGTGAGTTTTCTGCGTACGAGATGCGCTAATGATTGAGCCTTCCGCTACTTCAAGATAACGAAGCTTGAAATTTGGACGCGTGGTCCTCATTGAGCGATGACTGCGGAGTGACGAGGTGCTTCTCCTGCTCCCCCTGTCTATCCTCCCAGGATCACTCATAGCATCGCCGGTTAGTTAGTTACAATATCTCTTCAACGACAGGGCCTCTAGCACTGCATTTCTTGTACCTTTCGTTTTTGCAAGCGCGTGTTAATTCGTATTAATTCGCTTTCCTCCGAGCCGCATGCCCCCCCCCTCAATTGGTCTCTCTCACACTTGTCGCGGGGATCCATCCGGATGACGACATGACTCACCACAATCGGCACTCACCGGCACTGCCATGGCACTGCCCCCAGACCTCGAGTCTCCCGGGGCTCCATAAAGATTTGTCAACGCTGACAGGTAAAGACGCAGGGGTCTGCGACGCGGCACGGCACGGCCCGGCACGGCACGGCCCGGCACGGCACGGCACGGCCCGGCACGGCCCGGCACGGCACGGCACGGCACGGCACGGCCTGGCGCGGCTGGCATCGGGCACCGGACCACCGGTGGACCCGGTCCACGGGCGGCTC
Source organism: Odontothrips loti (assembly GCA_038380765.1). Classification (NCBI taxonomy): domain Eukaryota; kingdom Metazoa; phylum Arthropoda; class Insecta; order Thysanoptera; family Thripidae; genus Odontothrips; species Odontothrips loti. The sequence goes on from CM076249.1 coordinate 10,437,473, forward strand.
GGCACCCGTGAGAAACGTATAACCTAAACGGAAGGCATAGTGAGCCATAATCTGCCATGATAACCACGGGCGTTATCCTCTGACCTGGAGTGGTCATACACCGCGCACAAAAGGTCCCAAGACGCCCCCCAAAAAGAAGAAAAGTCGTCCTCCAATTAGCTCCTTCTGTCTCAATTAGGGTGGTGTCTGGTGCTCAGTACAGTACCGTTTCAGTTTACGTACGTTGGGCCCCGAATAATTAGCGATCCCAGAAACTGGCGAAAAGTCTGCCGTCGTCTGCGGCACTCGGACGCTGGGGGTTAAGGCTCGTCTGGGCCAGTCGTGAAATGATGCGTGGTTCCCACATATTTGAGGGACTAAAAGTCGGAGGGAGAGGCTGAATATTACAAAGTTAACTGCTGCTGTGTGAAACCGTGAAGCGAGCGGACGCCGCCGCTTGTTGGCCCCGTAGGGGGCGGTCTGCTCTTCGCGCTGCCGGCGGTCTCGGAGAGCTCAAATTGTGTTTCAACCTTTTCGCTGCCAACCACACATTTTTAACGCCTGCCCAACGCTTCGGGACTCAAAGTCTCATAAACTTAGTTGTACACCCTACTACACCACAGAAGGGGAGAAAAAAGGAAGGTGAAATCGATACCACCCGCACATTTAATTATTTTTATTTTAAAAAGATGATGAACTCACTGAACGGAGGAAAGGGTCTCTTCCTTCGCGCCATTGAGATCTTTTTATTTTCAAATAATGATTGCGACGATCGATGGCAATTTTTCGCGCCTTGGGAGCTCTCACTCGCACTGTTACAACATCGCGATCTTTTGTTTTTGGCGCCAATAAGTCAGGTAGCACCTCACAAGACGTAAACGCTTTGTCTCGATTCCGAGACTCCCTATAACGACCCATTGTGCGGCGGAAAGGGAGCCAAATCATGAAGATGATTCCGATAATTATGCACGCCTGTTGTGACAAACAGAAGGAGACGCCACGGTGTGTTTTTTCTCCTCTGTTTCTGTCCGCCTCCTGCCTGCACCCCAACCTCCTCCCACCATTCCTTTTGGAGCTGTCGAAAGGTAACGCCAAGAATTTGGCAGGCGGCAGCAGCGCGTCCGAATCAAACCGTCGTGGCAATGAAACAAAGAGAAGGTGAGGTGAGGCAAGGACCCGCGTTCAAGTCTCCGCTTGGACAAAAGGGACAAGGGCCTGCCGGGGCCTGGCCTCCCCCCACCCAACCCCAGAGTGAGCTGCTGAGATGAGACAGTTAGGGCGTTACGTTTTATTCCAAATTTCCATAGAGAACGGACAGGGACGATAACTTCCAGAGCAGTTAGAGTGGATAGGTATCCTTCAGGTTCTAACAGCGCAGTAGTTCAAGCCCATTTTTGGAATAAAATTATGACCAAATATACCCACTCTTGGATTTTGAGAAATAAAAATGAAAACTGATTCTAGAAATTCCCGTAAACAGAAAGTGAGTCACTTGACCTCCACCCTCCACCTCGCCTGCGCGGCGCGCTGACCGATTTGGCATGAACGGCGCTGTAAAGGCCGCTGGCTGGCCGCTGGCTGACCGTGTCGGATGCACTTGTCGCGTGGCACATCGGGGCGCGGATGGGTGATTGGAATGCTCGTCATTGAATTGCCATCGAAACGACAAAAGGTAACGTCGGACGCCAGCCAAGGTCGCCTTGGCTGTGCCAGGCTGTGCCTCGCCTCCGTCACGCACATCACCTAACGGCAAAGTGCATCAAATGCAATATATAGGAATGGGGCGGCGGCAAGGGGGGAAAAACACAGGCAAAGGTGGACGAAGAAACAGGACAAAAAAGGTAGGCGGGTAATTAAAGGTGCCCGATTGACTCTGCGGGAGGTGAGGTCAGGGCTGGTCAACTGGTCCCTGAATGGCGGCCGAAGCAGCCACGCGACTGCTCGCTCCAGGTGACGTGGCCTATGAGAAACTCACCATCCGGAAGCTGCCTTGTTTGATGCCACTGCCACGATGGCGGCGAACGGAGGGCGATTTTTCAAAGGGGTTTCGCTTCGCCCTTGTTGAATGTCTTAGCTGCCGTTTTCTTTCCTCGAAAAGAGTTGCCCTCTCTTTAGAGGCACCGCGCTCCCACAGGTAACTCTTCCGCGCCGCACATTCGATCCCTTGGGAGTTTGCTGTCGCCTCTCGCTGTCGACAGTTACATTTGTCATAAACTCTCAAAGCCGCACCGCGGGTGCGGTGTGTTCCGAAAGAGTTTCCACGGAAGAGTGACACGCAGAGTGCTGGACAGTGACCGAACCGACCGGTGTTTGACGATGCCGACGAACCTAATCGTGGCAAAATAATTATTAAAAAAAAAAATTCGAAGAAGGTGATGATCGCTAAATTTCACAGAGCGCAGTTATGTAGGTGACGGATGGGTGAAAGAATGAGGAATATATCTCAGAAGTCTGCAACAGTTATTGAAAATGATAAATTACGAACGACGTAAACAGGAAATGGCTACGGACTAAGCATAGCATGGAGGGAAGACGGTCCGCTATCACACACACACACACACACACACACACACACCACTGTCTTTCACTGCATCGGGGGGGGGGTAATATCGCTTATCAAAGCCTACTGCGGGGGGCCTCTCTCTGTTAATGGATTAGACGCCGGATTATAGGGTCGATGATAACATCTCCGTTTGATAGGGCGAATAAGTGATAAGGCGACAGCGTGGACAGGACGGACAGGTCGTCATAAGTGAGGAGCGACCGCCCCGCGGCAAAACGAGCGAGGGGGCGACTGGGAGAGGGAGAGAGAAGGGGAGAGAGGCAGGAGGCAGGCACGCCAGAGGCAGCACGGTACGACCTCCCACGATACAAACTCGTTGCTTCTGCTTCCTTCTGGGCTGGCCGGCCGGCCCGGCCGGGACGGGTCAAAGAATCTAGGAGGAATCCACTATTAGTATGACGCCGCGCCGCAGGACCGCGGGCTGGCATGGCGCTGCTGGCGCTCCGCTCGCCCCGACGGCCGGCATAGCGAGCGTGTTGTAATTGAAATTAATTGGTTGGAAAGGACAATATCCCTGGAGACGCAACCGCTGCGGATCATTACATATTTCCACTCTGGTCATCCCCCCCACCCCCTACTCCCGAATTTTCTGCTGTCGCCCACCGACACGTGTTTACTACAGCGACAAGAGCCTCCATCCATAACACAAAACGCGGTGGCGATCTAGAAGGCGCTGACAACGCGGTCGAGCAAGTTGTAGGACACGGTGTCCCCCGGCTAATGATGACCTGGCCGAGGAGTGACCAACTCCGGGGGCCCCACAACATAACGAACCCGAGTAAGGGAAAGAGAAAGAACAAAAAAACAACACTCACCAAATGGAGCCATTTTGAATTAATATCTCGTTGGCGCTGACGGGCGGCCGACACGGAGGTGGCCGGCGCTGTTTTTACGACGCGGTAGTGATGTGTCCGAAAGCGCGGTCCGTCCGCTCCTAACCTCAAAGAGGCTTTAATCCCGAATTATGACGTCGTGGGTGGGATTTTCTCGGGGGACAAACGCTGTCATGCCGTTTTGGCGAGCTCGGCTGCTGCTCCCGTTCCCATACTTGACAAAATGATGAATGTACCAGAAAATTAATTAGTATAGCCCGCTGCAGAGCTGCAGAAAGCTGCAGTGTGACCCGGTGAGATAAGCCGAGCAGCCGGCCGCACGCACACGAGTTTCTCATCCGGGGCGCGGTGATGCCACGTGCCATTGAGTTGGCGGGGAAAGATGGCTTCATTAATTTGCCCCGCGATGGGAAAGAGACGGCGATGGAAACCGCGGTGAAATGTGAGAAATTCGCCAGAGGAGCAAATGGAAAGCTGAGGTGGATATGTGAAAGGTAAAAAAATGCCTGCCCATCCCGTTCCAGTTTTCCGATACATGTTTCTTCTGAAGTTCGGTCCCATAACTTTCCTCGTAGACCCCCTCAATAATGCTGGACAACAAATTTGTGGCATTCACAGTGGCCGCCAACCACAACAAACATCAGGGCACCACACGGTGTCCCATATTCCTGATCAATCTGGTCCGGTTCGGGGAGCTCCTCCATAGCTTCCGTCTGCTTCTCTGCCGGAGGTCCTGTCGTCGCTGCCCGGAGGCCCCGGAGGCCCCGGAGGCCCCGAAGCGATGAGGTCCAGGAGATAGCGACCCCAGCGGAGCTCCCTCCCCAATGTAGTTGTCTTTGGTTTGGCCACGCTGTAACTACGCTTCGTTGTCTGCATAATGTACGAGCGCTGCCACGTCCGGTTAATTTCGACCTCGTTCTTTTTGGCAGTGATGGAATGCTGCAGAAGGTGCTTACAGATGTAAACAACAATAAACTCGCGGTTTGTGTCCGCGCTTGTGCGGAAACGTGCGGCGCAGATGTCGCGCGCTGCAGCAGGTAACCTGCCCCCCCCCCCCCTTTCCCCTACCTGAGGGCTCACCCGTCCCGGTCGCCGTCAACAGGTGGAAACGCCATTACACCGGCATTGTTGAGGCACACAGATGTTGCACCTAAAGGGTGCCACTGTTCGTTTCAGTTTTATATTCTATACCAAAAAATAAAATCAAAAGTAAAATTGAAATGGTCGAACAAAATTTTGTAAAATTAATTATCCTTATTCCAATCAATGACTTCGAATTTGAATGGCGTGAAAGGAGGCAAAAATGTCTCGATTCGTATGAGAAGCTGGCGTTGTGACCGCGTTCTGACCGCGCAGCACCGCAGCAGAACGTCGGCTGTCGGCGGAGGTGAGTCTCTGAGTGCCAATAGTGACGAGCGCAGTTTCGGGGAGACGCGCTGCGCCTGGCCGCGCCGTGCGCTGCTTGTCCGAACTGGAATGTGAATGTGTATTCACTGCACGGCCCGCAACATGCCGGCAGGCCCGGGCCCGGCAGTGCCTGGCAGGCAGAGGACGCGTGGGAAAACTTTTAGCCGGGACGCGCCGCACTTGCAACAACAAGTCTGGACTGGCACAGGTGAGAGGAGAGGTCCTGGGCATGGCCCCCCGGCCCGCCATCTCTCGGTGCGGGTCATACACTTCCTGCTGTGATTTATCTCAGCTCCTACACGCCGGCCCGAGCCTCGATGATGGAAGTCTAGTCCTTGTTGCCGTTTTCGCTGCGTTTTCGCACAATGCGGGGCCTAGAGAGAGAGCGGAGCGGTGCGGTGCGGTGCGCGGTGTCCCTCCACACCATCATGAGGACGGCGCGGGGTTATAAATTAGGAGGAGCGCGCCGCCGTCTCACTCCCACTCGGCGCGCGGTGGCCGGCGGCAGCAGGTGCGACAGAGACAGAGACAGTTTATTGGCGCCCGGGAGGCCGGCGGCACGGCAGCGTGCGGCAGCCGACGGCGTCACTGCACTTCTGCGCGCAATATAACCACGTGGCAGCCACCTGTGGCCTAGGCACGGGGTGGGCGGGCCTGTTCACCAGAAAACGGCCTGCAATTTCTTAATGAAATTGAGTTTTTACCCAACGCTACATACTGTTGCGGTCTTACATTTCAATCACAACACAACAAAAGTTTTTTTTTTTTTTAATTCGTAATTTTTGGCAAATTTCAATGGTCGAGAGTTTCGGATGAGAAATTGCTGTTGTAAAAATTCGGAAAATAAGCAACCCTGGAATTATTTTGAATAACGTTGAGGTGGGTGCAAGATGAATGGAGCGTCTCCGGCTGTGGCGGCATGGGTTGCCGTGCGGGGCTGCGGCGGGTGGGACGGGACGGGACGCATGTGCATACAGCCTGATACAGCCCAGCCCACGGCACGGCCGGGCCCAGCCAGTGGGACCAGTGGGACGGGGCGCACTTGACCCGCCGCTCCAGCCGCGCCTCGTTCAGAAGCCTAACTGTGAACCCTCATTACCAACAGCAGCGACAAATGGCAAATGTGTGCTGCTGCCGCGATCTGGCCGGCGCTGCTCGGGTGTGATGGAGAGTCGCCATCGCCGACTCCCCCGGTCCGGCCGTCCCGTCCCGTCCGCCCAGCTGCCTCCGCTGCCACTGCTGAATCATGTCCTTGTAATTGGGAAGACGATTGCTATACTCGTGTACTCGTCAAACCACGCACCGCACCTGTATACCATCTAACGCTAGTATTTCCCACCACCCACTTTATACACTTCCTACGCTTCCCACGTGACCGCAGAAAATTTTTAGGCTCAAATCATTCGCGTTTTAATCACTATTTTAAATGATGTCAGCGTAGCCCCGAGTACAGAATCTGGGTGTGTACCAGCCCATCCGCTGGCCACGGCCGTGGCGCGCTGCGTGTGCGTGCGTGCGTGCGTGCGTGCGTGCGCTGCGCTGGCACACGTTTCCTTGATTAGCGCGGCCCTCCGTGGCGTCGTGGTCGCCTTTTGTATTGGCTCTGGCCAATGGCCTCGCCCACTTCGCGAGCACAGAGCGAGGACTTTCTATTCGCAAGTTTCCGCGAAAATGCAAAGGACGGACGCCACATGTGTTCGTCACGTGGTCCTCCTCCCGCCCAGGCGATGCTCAGGCAAGGTAACGGGCCGCTACCGCTGGACATCCCAGACCCTTGGCCCTCGGCCTCCGGCTAGCCGCTAGGCCTCCATGTGGTGTCCACTGCAACTTACTCGGAAAATAATGCACAGATTCACAGGAAAATTAAACACGGCAACAACAAAGCTATTTCTTTTTTTTTTCCCTTTTTTTTCCCCCGTTTTTTTCCGGTCCGCAGCGATATTTTATGGTGGCGGATAGCACTCCTACGCCAACAGAATGCATGCATATCCCGTGCCGGTGTCCTCTCGGGCTACCGCCGTGCGTCCGGCCCCGGTGGCCCCGTCCCCCCCCCCCCCCCCGTCCCCGCCGGGTCAAACGCTTGACCGGTCGGTTAGGTCCAGGGGTGGGATACCGCTACGTTACGCGGGGCGTGGCGTAGCCGAGGCGTAGCCGTTGCCCGTTCATACGCTGTGTCGGCACTCATTCATTCGTCCGCCTCTTTTACCATACATTCATTCAACCCCCCCCCCCCCCCACCACCACCACCACCTCTTTCCTCTCTGAAAGGCGATACGGCGACGCGAGCGCGCGAGAGGCGTTGGGACGGTGGACGGGACGGGTTGTTTCACGAGCCCTAGAAGGCACCTGCACACAGTCCGGGCGCGCGTGTGCGTGTCCGTGTGCGCGTGTGCGTGTGCGTGTGCGCGTGTGCGTGTGCCCACAACCTAGCCACAACCTGACCGCGGGGGTGGCCAGCATGCAGTAAACCACATACACTGCAAGCAGGCATTTTTCTTCAAATTAATTTTTTGCGCGTCCACGTTTCTGGATTACTTCTTAACGGTGTGTCGTGTAATAAGCTGTTAATAGTGATTTCAGAGGCGTGGCTGTGTTGTTTCACCCCTCTTCATATTTCACGCCCCCTTCCTTCCGGTTTCCCACAACCATCAGAACGGCGAGTCCCTATCCTTTTTGCAGCCACCACCACACCTTCTGTTTGCGTTTCATGCCCGACCGAGTTTTGCAGCTTCTCTCTCTGTGTCTCTCTCGCACTTCTCTCTTCTCTTTTCTTTTCTTTGCTTCATTAGGCACTCTCCTCTGCTGTCCGCCTTGCACCCAATGCAGATCGAATGTCATGCGGACACCGGAGGCTGTGTGTGAACACTGTGTGAACACTGTGTGAACGGTGCAATCATTCGAGTTGTCCGTCTCTGTCCCCCTCCGGCAGCCCCCGGCAGCCCCCGGCAGCCCCCGGCAGCCCCCGGCAGCCCCCTGTTTACCTGGTGCATGGGAGTGATGCAGGCCCCAGATGCGATCGCCTCCAAGGACACTGTCACTATCGCCGGGTCGACGGAAACGCCCCGCCGCAGCAGGTCACCTGTCTCACTCCCACCGCCTCGTCGCCTCCCATGGGCAGGACAGAGACAGACGACCGTAACCTACACGCCCCGGACGCGCACCTTTGCGGAAAGTGTCGCGCCAGCAGGGAGAGTGTTGCGTTATGAATAATGCAGAGATAAAGGATAAACGCCGTGGCGTATCCACGGCGATGTCGCACGGGTCAGGAAGGCGGTGAGGCCAGGCCGAGCGAGGCCCAGGCGCCACGCTCCGCCCCGGGCGCCCCGGGCACCCCGAGCACGCCGTCATAACCATCGACACCATCGTCACCGTTAACCCCTTCTGCCCTCACAGGCCTCCGCACTGCGATGGTGAGAATCAGCCTTGGGTGCTGCAAACAATGACGCCGCCGAGTGAGGGTGGGGGTCGTCGTCCTCCCCCGGGGGTCGCCGTCGACGTCCTTACCCGGCGGGTCCACCATCCGGTGGGCGCGATATTCGCACTTCCTTCCGCCTCTTCAAACAGTCGTTGTTGCTTTCGGCGCGGGGGGAAGTTAAAATAAAGGAGGTGCCGGGTGAGGGGGAGGGGCAGGGTGGGGGCGCCAGCTGCCGAGCCGCCGGGGACGACAGCCGACCGACAGGTGCGGTGCGCCTCGAGAGGCATGGGAACCTCTGGGAACCTCTCCTCACCGTGTGTTTCCGAAGGGAAGGAAAGGCGACCCAAACGGGAGGCTGAGGGAGCCGAGGCTGCGGGGGCGGCGGCAGCGGCAGCAGCAGTGGCAGCAGCAGCAGCAGCAGCAGCAGCAGCAGCACCAGCAGCAGCACCAGCACCAGCAGTGCAGTCGAGTCTTCATTTGGCCTCGGGGGGGAAACTTGACCGGAGCCCCCCGTGGGGTCCTCCAGGTCCTCCGGGTCCTCCGGGTCCTCTCTCCAGCCACTCACTTCCGAATGGTTGGATGGGAGCCAGAGCAAGCGAGACTCCTCGGTCGCTCCCTCTGTCGTGTGCTCTGCGAGTGTATCTCGGGGGAGGTTCGGGCTCGTCGCGGCCGCGTCCCGGACGTCCTTCCCGCGGACGTCCTTCAAGGTGACGGCGCTGCCCGCATAAGTCAAAGCTCCGCGACGAGCGGCGCCATTGAAAATTTTCGAGCCCGGCGCGCCGGGGAAGATTTTGAATTCGTGGAACGACTTTGATGGTTTCCGGAGCACACCACGACTGTGAAGGTGACAGCGGTCCTGCCGCCGGCGGCCCCCGGCGGCCCCCGGCGGCCCCAGGCGGCCCCTGGCGGCCCCAGCTCGGGCGGCCGCGTACACACACACACACACACACACACACACACGCATACGTGGTTCGCGTGAACGATGAGATGACGAACTTGCATCACGACCGACACGGCCACGGCGTGATGACTGTCTGCCGGCGCCGCTCGGCTCGCCGAGATCCTGCCAAAGAGCTGCAAGAGCACAGGAGCCGCGAGCCAAAGCCGAGCACCTCGCCGTCCTCCGTCTGCGGCTTGTGGCTGCCGGTAGTCGAGGCGCCGGATCGCCGCGCGCGCTTCATATTGTGTATCTCACCGGTCCCGAGGGGGCCGCGTCGTGCTCCATACTGAGATGTACTACGCGGCCGTATACAGTATTTCCTGCCATCACCCGCGCTGCCCATTCCCTGGAGAGTGACAGAGAGCGAGAGCTTTTCTAGAGTTACGTCGTTATGACGCTTTTATCGCCCGTCTGCAGCCTTTCCGTCACCTTCCCTCTCACACACCGTCGTCTGCCCCCGCCCGCCCGCTTTCTTTCTCCCTCTCCCTCCAAGGTCATATCTCCCCCGTGATGGCGCGTGAAGCAAGATCGTCTTCCCCTGCTTCCTTCTGCTCCAATTTCCTTCGGTTTCTGCCCGATTTGCCGTGTTTCGTCGCCATCATCTCCCGGGACAGCACACGTCCAGTCGCGGACGTAACGAGAATATGATTTGTGGCATCCGGAATGAAGATACTTTTCCTCGCGTAATGAAAATGACATGATTTTTTTTTTCATCGTACTTTTTGATCCTTTTTCCCAACACGTTGATCGGTAACAACAGCAGTGCGCTCTGTACGTTATCGGAATTAGTCCGCCTCCCCCTCCGCACAGGTGGAGTGATGGTTATGACGGCTAAGCACATAATTGGGGCCCAAGTGAAAACGACAAGCAGCAGCAGCATCAGTCCGAGCCGAGAGATGAGCAGTGAGTGATGGCGCGGGCCGGAGGAAGGGGGGGGGGGGGGGGGGTCCGTAGTAGTGATTACTTCATTACGGTCACATTCGCGCCAAAGCGTCCCTCTTACTGCATTCGTTTTGATCCGAGTCCGCGCTCGGGAGTCGGTGTCATCAGCGAGGTCAGCCCGAGGGGCACACCAATCCTGAAAATGTTGTCCTGTGACTGAAACACCAAATCACTGCATGTGACTGGACACCAGCGGTCAACATTGCTATCAGGCTTTTTTCCCCCTACTTTTTCCTCTCTGATTTTTTTCGGAAACATTTCGGTAACTGGTGACCGGAATGATTGGGAAAGGACTGGAAGCGACTGCACATGAGACTGTTGCTGGGTGTACAGTGACTTTAACATGTGGTTCACTTCACGGGTCAGCCTAGCCCAGAGACTTGCACGCAGGGCGCGGCCGGCTTCGAGGGAGAGGACCCTCGACAAGGAGGGTGCAACGGCAACCCCTCCGTCCCGGCCAGTGTCTTGACCGTGTCCTCCGCGGCAGGTGTGTCCGGAAGGGCGGCGTGCCGAAGTGCTGACGGACCCGCTACGGCCTGCATCGCCGCTACCCGGAAAAGGATGCGAAATTGTGGGTACGCCGACGCGGACAACGACGGCCAAAGTCACGTCCTCGGTACTTACGTTCGACGCGCACCTACGCCGCCGCCGTCGCCCTATCGACAAGTTGACCAAGACCGCCGCGCGTCCAGCCATTTAGAGCAGATTGCACTTGACGTCGGACAACACCGGCAGGGCCGGGAGGCCGTCGTGCGTCCTTTTTCGGTGTGTGCGTGTGTGTGTGTGTGTGTGTGCGTGTGTGTGTGCGGCCGCGTGTGTTTGTGTGAGTGTGATGACTGGTATTACGGAGCACTTCTGGGGCCCGACACGGCCGGGCATAGCCGGGTCAGGCCGGGCCGGCGACAGCGCGCGGGGGGGGGGGGGGGGGGGGAAGGACGATATTTAACGTGATCGCCCGTAAGGCGGCGGACGGCGGGGCGGCCGACGACACGACGGAGGTAAGTCTGCTCTGTTAATCGCCGCGTTTAGTGCGGAGGGAGGAACTATATAAGCGCGGGGCAAGCCCGGCAGCGTCGTGCGGGTGCGAGAGAGACAGAGCACGTGACCGTCGTATATCCTGACCCCCGGTTTACATTCTTGCTGTTTGGACGGCGAGTAGAGCCGCAGACGTCCCAGTGGCGGGTTAACTGCTCCATCACAGGGGGGGGGGGGGGGCGATCCTGAAAAATTTCAGGTGTTTGCCTACCTTTCAGGCGGAGCGCCGGCCGGCTGCTCGCCCCCCCCCCCCCCCCCAGGGGCCGGCCGCGGCTGGCCGTGAGCTGCCGACCCCAACGTGACCCGTAAGGCTGGGCCCTTCCTCATCTCATCGGCACTCGTAATCATACGGCGGGGTTAAATTAAACTGCGCCTGCGTAGCGCTGCGTGGCGCACCGGCCGCGTGAGCTGGTGTGGAGTGGGGCCGAAGGTAAGCGGGACGGTTCCGGACAGAAGTCTGGGATAAGGCGGGGGAGAGGTTCAGAAACTGCGGTGTCCTGTACGTATCGGTTTTGACAAAAGTCGAGGCAAATAATGAAACAGCGTTTCCTCAGAGGCCGCGGTGTCGCTTGTCCCGGCCACCTACCCGCATTCTGTGGCGGCCCGGCGATACGGTATGCTGTGCGCCCTGACGCTGAGCCGCCGCTGGCTGCGCCGCGCATGCGCAATGGGGCGGCATTACGCATGCGGGTGGTACCATACCGTCCAGCCCCGTCCAGCCCAGTCCCAAACGAGTCGAGTGTCGTGAGAAAATCATGTTCGTCGCCCGAGGCCGAGGCCGGGCCGGGCCGGGACGGTCAGACCCCGGGCTGCCGGCTGCCGGCTGCCGCTAGCCCCTCCCGCGAGGGCTTCGTCACTTCCTAGCCGTTTAGTAACGACGCCCAGCCCAGCCCGGCCCGCTCGGGCGGCCTGGTTAAATCATTCCGCGACAACGGCCTGCCGCCGCATCGGAGGAGTGGAGCTCGAGATGGGTTGTGTATTTGCCTCGCCCGTCTCTATCTCTGTCTCGCTGCCCGGAAAAAAAATATAATTTTTGATAAAGATGCTGTTTGGAGTACAGTGTAAATTACCGACGGGTTGCAAGCGGGGTCCTGTGTCGGCACGGACCGAGGCGAGGCACGGACCCATGGCGGGGCACAGCGAGGCATATCAGGATCAGGAGTCGGGACCTCATCTCAGGGTCAGCGTTTGGCTCAGACACCCGCGCCTTCGCCAGCCACTCTCACAAAAACAACGGACCACTCAGAAATGTGTGAGCCTGATTCAGCGCAGAGTTTACGCCTACACGGAATTCCGTGAGAACTTGAAGATTGATTTGCGTGCAGACTTTAAAAATTAAAAAAAAAGTGTCACTGTGTTTAACGAGCACGCAAAAAAATTGAAACGAGGCGCCTCTGAACCCTTTTTTTTTGCGAGCGCTCGTCGCTCGGCCAGCATCCTCCAGAGCTTTCTGCTGCTGCAAATTCACACACGTACGCCCCGTCCTAATAATATCCTATGAAATAGGGACGGGCCGGCCATCAGCAAAAATAAACTCGAGTTAAGTGGCGGCGAGCCGGGGCGGGGCGGGCGGGGCGGGCGGGGTCCGGGCGGGGCGGGCGGGGCGGGCTGCACAGCTCCCAGCCCGGGCTGCTCCCGCTGTGCAGGTTAGTGAGCATCAGCTTGTGACTAAGCACCTTGCATTCAATAATTACCGCCAGCAGTCTGACCTTCCAGACAGGTCCTGCCGGCCGGGTCCTGCCGGGCCCTGGCCCAGGCCACCGCATCGCGATCCCACAGTCCTCCCGGTGGCGGAGAGCGCCTGGTAGGTAGGCTGCCCCGGCGCGCGCCGGTGCGTAACAGATCGGCCTACCCTGGCGGGGCTCCGCCGGGCTCCGCGCTGCGACGCCGCCGCTTCTGGCCGGGACTGTACCCACGTCGCTGAGTGACAGACACGTACACACTCACACGCGCACATTGGAACACGACGGCGGCGACTTCCTCCCTGAGGCCGCCGACGTAGGAGCGCGTCGTCGACGACGGGGGAGAGCGCGGGGCGCCGCCGCCGGCGTGGGGGTCAGGTGGAGCAGCGGCAGCAGCAGCGGCAGCAGCGGCAGCAGCGGCAGCAGCGGCAGCAGCGGCAGCAGCGGCAGCAGCAGCAGCAGCAGCGGCAGCAGCAGCAGCAGCAGCGGCAGCAGCGGCAGCAACATCGGCCCGGGCCTAACGGGGGGCCGGAAGCGATTTCCTCAAAGTGACGACAGGTTCATCGGCTTGGTGTCACACAGGCAGCACTTCCGCCGCCGCCCTTAGTGAGTCACCGCCTGACGCGCTCACCGGAGGGCTGTTAGCATACGCAGGCGCCATGCCTGGCCATGCCGTGCCGCCACAAGTACACGCTCACTGCTGTGCGCGACAGAGATTTCTATCGACTATTTGTCAGGGATCCCCTCCATCCGCTACCACCCCTCACTGCAGCATGCAGCGGCGAGCAGTCGGCAGGGGGCGGCGAGCGCTGGTAGGCGGTGGGGTGGCGAGTGTCCGGTGGGGTCGGAGTAGGCGCTCATGTCCGCGCCGAGCTGACAGGTGGAGCCCCGCTACACACACGGGAGCCCCGTGTCCCGTGGGGGACTCGCTAGCCTATCACGGAATGCATTATCGGTAAGGTTATTCGTGGAGAACAGCCACTTGCCGACGAGCCCCATCTCCTTCCATTCCCTCGGTGAGGCGCAGCGCGCTAAGAAAGGATTCCCGCGCCTTACGATAAGGAAATCAACTTACTGCCTTACATTATCGAGGGCGCAATTCCTTGTCCAGAAGATATTCAGCGCCGCCGCGGTATTCGAACCCACGACCGATGACAGCGGGCGGCGCTGACAGCGAGTGATGGAGGCTGTGCGTGGTCGTGAGCAGCCAATCAGAGCGCCACAGAGGCCCGGCAGCAGCAGCAGCAGCAGCAGCGGCTGTCATTTGTTTCTCAGAGCTTCGGGAGGGTACGGGCTCAAGTTGTTTTGTGGTTGCGACGACAAAGGCTAGGCTTGCTGGCGACACGGTGTCCAGCGTTTGTGTCGGGTACCGGTTCATTCAGAGGTGGTATTTGTCGTTCACCCCATCACCGGGCATACCACTAGAGGGGCTGGAGTAGCAGCAGGTCACACCATCGGATGAAATTAGTTTTTGCTCTCTGTTTTCCCCCCACACAAAAATCACGGCAGCATCGTTTATATCGAATTTCGAACGAAAGATATGAAGGAATTTCCGAATTGACTCACTGAGCAGGACCATCATTCATTACAAGCGGTGATCTATTACGCTTGCCTCTCACTCACCCAGTAGGGAGGCGGGACCCCGGCCCAGGCAAAAGGGGACCCACACGGCACCCACGGGAAACTCATACGGCACGCCCCGCCACGCCACACACGCATAATTAAAACCAAGGAACTCTTCTCCCCCCTCTCTCTCTCTCTCTCTCTCTCTCTCTCTCTCTCTCTCTCTCTCTCTCTCTCCCTCCGATCCTCTCCTTCCGGCTGCTATGCTGCAGGATATTACAGTAGAGGAACACGTGGCCTGCGGGTCACCGATGATGAGGAAACACAAAACAAAGATTGACATTTAGCCTGCGCGCGAAGGGAAAAACTTTCAAAAATAAAAAATTAAAAAAAAATAAAAAAAATTGTTAGGATCCTTTACCATGTCAGTTGGAGACCCTGTCCATTAGGTTTGTAAAGAGGTCAGCCTGCCGACGCCAGACTCAATCGTCATGTATTTACTACGCGCAGTACGCAGTACGTCAGAGTAAGTCGCCCCGCTGTGAAACATTTATCGCCAACCCACCGCGGCGGCGCACGCCCAGGGCGCACAGGGCGCACAGCGATATGAAGTATTACCTGACTGATTTGATGTAATCAATGTTTCGGTTACCGCGGCGGGTAGCCAAATGAGTGCGGCCGCGGTGAGTGACTGATCTGTGTGTGTGTGTGTGTGTGTGTGTGTGTGTGTGTGTGTGTGTGTGTGTGACCCGGGCGGGCCGCCGACAAATTTGTCTGGCGGGCTGCTCCAGCAACAGGGTCTTGTTCGGCCGGTGGTGTGTGTGTGTGTGTGTGTGTGTGTGTGTGTGCTTGAGGAGCCCTGGCCCCAGGCTGCGGCTGGCTGTGGCTGCTGAGCGCCACACAGGTCACCTGCCCTCCTCACCTGTTCCGCTGTCCGGGCATACAAAGCGGCACGCAGTCGACGTGTGTCGACGCGGCGCGTTGGGCGCGCGGACGTATTCTTCACCGCAATCAATTATTGTGAGGAAGAGAAAAATGTATCGAAAGTTTCGAAAAGAAAAAGAAGCGCGTTTCTCTTTATTCTACTCTCCTGCCGATGAGCTCTTCACTGTGACAAGTTGGCTATCCTGCCCTGCCGTGGCCGCGGCTATTTCAAATTGTTTCGTTATTGAGAGATTTTTCAGGCTGACAGTTGTGGGGCCGTGCGGGGCCGTGCGGGGCCGTGGATGCCGCCGGTGGCCGACACACGACGGCGCGGGTCGTTAGGACACCGCGTGACACACGACACAACACAGACCACGCTGCCCACGACACGCCTACAAATATGTCTCTTCCGTGTCTCAGGTTGTTGTTGTTGTCGTCGTCGTCGTTTACTTGTCCGATTTACTCCAATTTTCATCGTTTTCGAATTTTAAAAAATTCCGGAATCTTTTGTCAGTGTCTCTCAGGGCGCATCCGCGCTGCCACACTAAATAGGTGTATGAACTATGGAAGCCGCACCTCTCTCTCTCTCTCTCTCTCTCTCTCTCTCTCTCTCTCTCTCTCTCTCTCTCTCTCTCTCTCTCTCTCTCTCTCTCTCTCTCTCTCTCTCCCAGCACGCTCTACTCCCTGCTCTATCACCTCCAAGTCGTGCTCCGGATAAAAAAGTTAATCGAGTAGTTGAGCGGCGGCGGAAGAGAAAAACTGGCGCGTGCTGCGAGTTAGTTCTTTTCTTCCCGCTCAGGACGACGCTGATGATGATGATGATGATGGCGGCGGTGGTGGTCTAAATAAAGTCCCCACAGCCGCTGACGGCGCCCCTTCGCTACGCCTCCGGGACCAGAGCCGGGGGCACCTCGTCCGAACTAGCGGATCAATTTGATAAATTTGCACCAGAAAAAAAAACCGGAGGAATATCCAGCGTGAATCTTCTCTGCTCCTCTGATGGAAGGAAGCAAGGGAACTGGATAAGGTGATGAAGACCTGTGGAGGAGCGGAGCGGAGCGGGGACTCCGGGGCTCCGCGGATAGAGAGAGAGAGAGAGAGAGAGAGAGAGAGAGAGAGAGAGAGAGAGAGAGAGAGAGAGAGAGAGAGAGAGAGAGAGAGACAGCGAGTATGTCCGCGGGGCACGGCACGGCGGCCCGCCTAATCAGACAGCTCCGGGAGAAAATGGAGATATTTACGTCCCGGTCCGGTATCGCGCGGCGCGGCCCGTGTTGCCTGTCCGCCAGAGGGCTTTTCGGGAGCTTGTGCGCGTGGAGCGGAGAGTGGAGGGCGGAGCGGGGAGGGCGCCTGCCAAGCGCCAGGGTAGGCCAGCCCGCACGACACCAGCAGGCTCTCGGAGAGGCTGTGCACGCACGTGAGGCGGTGGCGGCGGCGGCTGGTTTCGAAGGTTGCAAGAAAATCGTAACGCCTGCGCTGTTGACTGCCGCCGGCTATGCCTCCTCCGGCGTTTATTGCCGCAAAATGAGACCGTCCGGTCCGCGAACCCGACCCCCCCCCCCCCCTCGTCCTTTCGTTGAAAAGTCGTATTTTACAGAGACGTGTAATCCCGCAGCGCGCTGATACGCATCGAATATCGCGCAGCGCGCGGCCCGTTTAGGTCAATGAATCAATGAAACTCGCGGAAACTACGGACGGCCTCCTCAAACGACGCTGCCGAGCCGGAGAGCGCCGCCCTGCTGCTTCGCTGCTTCCAGTGCTGACCACTAGGGGACCGGACCGGAGAGTAATGCATGAGAGAGGAGGCAGAGGCAGAGCGGGGCGGAGGCCGATGCGGACAACCAGTCGTCGGCAAGACGCTGCGGCTGCGACCTTCTCTGCATGAGTTACGTCACCGGGCACCAATTACACTACGCGAATGTCGCGTCGCCGTCTCGTCCAGTGAGTTGGGCCCAGCGGCCGGCTCATTCACGCGCGCCGCGGCGGGGAAATGAAACGAAAGTCCGGCCAATGTGTGATGCTTGCTCTGCTATTGATGGGGGCCCACATCCGTGGGAATGGGGCGGATTATTGATTATGAGCAATGAGAGTGAGTAGATAGGACGGGCCGGGCCGGACCGGGCGTGAGAGCGAGCGAGACGGAGCATGTCCTGCGGCCGCCTTTGCTCCCGCTGCCCCGCCCCGCCCCGCCCTGCCCTGCCCTACATGCTGGCCCCGAGCCAATGTTACGCATTTCGACGACAAGCTTGTTTGACGTTCCGTCGGTCCCGTCCGCCATTGGGCGTGCTGCGGTGCGTTGCGGCGGGGGGCTTTGGACTCATCCCTACATGATACTCCCGCCAGCTGGCTCTCCAAATAAATGCTGCCGAATTGAACGGTATGCTGTTCGGCTCATTAGGCTCACAACCCCCATCGTTCCATCTTCGTTCGTTACTCGTGCGCTCGCCGCGCCTCGGCTTCTCTCCCCTTATTTTTTTTTTCGTGCGCAAATGGTCCCCCGGGAGAGAAACCTTTTCACAAATCAGGCAGGCGAAATAATTCACAGTTAACATTAATTGGTGGCGGGAATGTGTTTCGCGCGAAGAGCCCAGCCCGGCACGGCCGCGGTCTGTTCGTCTCGGCGCGGGAATGCTGCTGGGTTAGGAGCCGTTCACAAATTATCTAACTCCTGACTGTTACGTTATTTATGAAAAAGGCATTTCGGAGGAGCTCGGCCCGGAAGTGCAAAAGAGGGCAAGAAGATTAAAAGCGGAATCATAGTATGAGGGGGGACCGCTAGAGAGTCCGCCGCGGTATCTCCCCATCCCACGAACCCCACGAACCAACTCAAAAATTCCCGATTGAGGGTGGATGTGGATAGGCAAGGGCACGTAGGTGAGGCGGGCAGTGCGTTCTCAGCCCTGCACTGCGGCCGCTCCCTCAGTGTTACCAGCGCCGCGGCGTTGTCGTCTTATTTTAGTGACTTACGTAAAGCCCTTTGCCTGCTGCTCCGTACTTTACAGAGCACGGTCATTCGTTGGCGCGGCGGCGTAGCGTGGCACGTTACGTTCCAGTCTGGCCAACACAGCACAGCACGGCCCGGCCGGCAATGCCCTGGCGTCAGTATTTATGGCCCCAGTTGGTAATTCTGGCCGTACACCGGACCCGGCCTGCCGTGCCGCGCCTTTCGCCCTTGCCTCCGCCCGCCGCCGCCGCCGCCGCTGTCACCTCTCCCTCACTCGCGACGTCGGCGATGACGTCGCTGTCGTCGCCGGCCGGCGCGCGGTTCGGCCAATCAGAGCGCAGCAGCGCCGACCCGTGCCGCGGACGGCGGGCTTTGGATTCGCATTCAAAACGCGCGGCGCGCGGCCTCTGGCGGCCTCCTGGCCTCCGCCTCAACGGGGCCGGGACGGGAACGGGTAGCTCTCGGTGGTTTACCGTGGTGGCCGGCCTGGCTCGCCGACGCGCCGCCGCTGCCGTGTGAGTCACTTCTCGATGCGCCTCGGCTCGACTCGCCGCGGCGGGGTAAAAATAAACTGGAGAATAATGATCGTGCGTGAGGAGGCTGGAGCCGGAGCCGATGGGTACTGCTGGGGCCGCCAAGTTCAAATCCAATCAGCGGTGGCTGGTGCGCGGCGCGGCTGAACCGCCGCGCAAACACAATTCATGCTAACATCGCGCAGGGCTGCATCCCAGCGCCTGCGAGTGCCAGGGTAGGCCAGCCCGCACGGCACGCGTGCGTGCACACGTCGTGGTTGCCTACCCAGCAGGCGGCATGTGCGCGGCAATGTGATTAATCGACCTGACGCTGTATTCCGCCTGGTAGCGGCGCGTCTGGTCCGAAATCTCGCCTCGTGTCGTCACTCTCGAACAAGTCGGGACCCGCACAGGACCAGCGGCGGCGGCGGCGGCGGCTGGGGCTCGCGGCGGGGCGAGGCTGCCGGTGTCGGGGGGGGGGGGGGGGGGGGGGCAAACCGTGGGACTGCGGCCACGAGCTCGCCTCCTCCTCCTGCCTCCCCCACCAGAGTAATCCGGCGTCTCGGTGTGATATGTGTGCGCCTTATCAAGTCTCAATTCACCCGGCCCTCCCCCTTTCTCCCCGCCCCCCTGCCGCTCGCCCAGACCAGATAGGCATATAGCCGGGAGGGGTGCGGTACACTGGCGGTATGGCACGTCGGCTAGCGAGAGGCTATTTGGAGAATTTATTAAGCAGTGAGCCGTGGCCGAGGCCTGGCCGAGCCGGAGCCGGCCGCACGGGCTCCTGCCTACATAGTCCCCCTTCCTTCCCCTTGCGAAATAGACGGTAATGTCCCGTCGTCGCGCCGCCCGGGGCGGGGAGAGGCGGGGCGGGGAGAGGCGGGGCGGGGAGAGGCGGGGCGGGCGGGGCGGCGCAGTGCGGCGCGGGGGAAGGCCACGGTCAGCGCAGCTCCCAGCGCAGCTCCCAGCGCAGCTCCCAGCGCAGCTCCCAGCGCAGCTCCCAGCGCAGCTCCCAGCGCAGCTCCCAGCGCAGCTCCCAGCGCAGCTCCCAGCGCAGCTCCCAGCGCAGCTCCCAGCGCAGCTCCCAGCGCGACACCGACAAGTGTGCGGATGCACGGTGCGATCGTGTTCGCAGTCTTTCTAGGGAAGCAGCGCCCTAAATATCACCGTGCTGAGACAGGGGCCCCCGGAGACCCCCGCCGGGGCCGCGGAGAATGTTCTGACGCGTTGTAAAACTGTCGCCCTCCTACGGGGCCTTGTGCCCGTACTGGGCCTGCCTGGGCCTCCTCTCTCCCTCTGCTCTGCCCTCGGCCCAAAATTTTTCTCCCCTTCCCTTCCTTTTTTCGCTTCGATCCCACAGTCGGTCGTCAGACCCCCTTGTGCTGCGCGCCTCCGGCCGGCCGCCGCCGGCCCTTCCCTGTTGCTGCACACACACACACACACACACACACACACACACACACACACACACACACACATCACACACACACACACACGCACATGTGACTCATTTCGGTTTCTAACTGCGGCGCGAAAAGAGAATGGGAGGGAAAGGGAAGAGGGAGAGTGGCGAGACGAGTCGGGAGACGAAGGGGAGGCGGCAGCGCAGCGCGGCACCATGGGCGGCACAGAGGAGAGGAGTTCCTCGCCGTCCCCACCCCACCCCGCCCCCACCCCCCGGCCACGTCTTGTCTTTGCGGCTCGGCGGGACGGTTTTGGGGGTCACCGAGGGCAATGCGACCATGGACGCCCCTCAGGCCCGGGCCCGGCCGACCCATGGGACTGGGACCACGGCACGACGCGGGCCGTCCCGTCTCGTCCTGTCCGCGACGCGAAGGCACGCTGGAGGCGGCGGCATCCCGCCCCCTCCCCCGCCGACACGCCCCCCCCCCCCCGCACCGTACCGACTCCACCACTCCCTTCAGTGACTTCATGAGAGTCCAGCCCCATTCATGACACTGCCGGCTTGGTCACTTCCTTCATTCATTTCGACATTATCATTTCCACCCCACCCAACGTGTGTCAATGTAATGGGTGTCGATTTGTCAGCGCTTTTTTGCAAAAGAAAAAAAAAGAAAATCAACTAAAAAAAAATTAAATGTATGCCTTGGATGTTTTGCTGCTTCCTCTTCCTTGCAGGAATTCTTTGCTTTTTACTTTCAGCTCTTTTTGTTTTGGAGGGATATGGGATTGTTGAATGAAAATTCAGTAAGTATGGTTTCACAGACATTGGTTTTTTTTATTGAAAGAAAAGAACAATTCATAATAGTATTCACAATATTTTCATATATATACATCATCACTTTATAAATACAATATCTTACAAAAAAGTTTTCAGGGGGAGAGGGGCATCTAATACATTAACCATTTACATATGTTTGGAAGCAAGAATCTATCTATATACATGTACATATAGGAAAATCTATATGCACATATATATTCTTATACACATATTAATGCTACCTTTAGCACAATTTGCTAATGTGGCATTAAGTACAAGGGCACAATTTTCGTGATGTGGGTGGAGCTATAAATGCCCATCTCAAGCTCATCTATCACCAGGCCTAAACACTAATACATCAGCAGTCAATATATGGCAGTCAATGTAAGGAATGAAATTTAAAAAATAACAGTGTCAAGTATAAGAACACCACCCTATCACAAAGAGGCCAGCCATCATTGTTCCAGTGAAAGTTTGTCCACTGGAACAATGATGGGGGAGTCATACAAGGAAGAGAGATCACAGTTGACGGTCAGAATGTCAAAAATAAAATTTAACAATTTGAGTGTCAAGGATCTTCAGCGACCAAACAATGTAAAGAGGGTTCACTGCCATGCAAAAATTACAAAGAAACAACAGCTGCAGACAGTTCAACACAGGTGAAGTGTCTCCAGCCATGGTCATGGTAGGTCTAGTTGAATTCAATAAACTGAAAAATGAACTCAATGTATCAAGAACAACTTAAACCATGTCAAAAAAACAAATTGTAACCAACACAGAAACTGGTAAAAGATGTATTGAGACTAAGCTAACAAGAATTATGGCAACACTTTGGTTGCCCACCTAAGCCCCTTCCCCCTGCCATATCACAACGCTACAGTGTTCGCAACCACCCACAAAAATGACTTAGCTTCTCAATAAATAACAGGAACATGATATTTTGTTCATTCCAACATAATTTCTATTTCACATTGGTAAGCATTTAAGATAAATCTTCACATCTTTGTTTGTGTCTAAAATCCCCAAAATTTTAACCCAATTACAAATTTTAACAGGCGCAATTTGTTCAGAAAGTCACCATAATACATTATCAAAATGGCCATTTGTCAAAACATTTTTCATCAGTCATCAATGATTGAAAACGGAGACATTAATGTCAAAAGAAAAAACAAGAAAATGAAAACAAAAAAAATCTTAACAAAGTTCTCCCCTATGGACAGACACATATATAGAACATATATATGTATATATATATAAGATTTATGTAAATATATATACATATATACTTGACTTAGTCTTGTTTCGAATTGATCACAATACACATGTATGCACATACTCCGCATACACTGTAATTACTAAAATTAGGGTGAACCTTCGGGAGGACAGGGCAGTCTGTGGTGAGTGCTAGTGGTGCAAGACCTCTTCCACTCATCGCAACTCTAGCCCAATCCCCCCGTTCAGTCTCAACAAATCCAAACCGGGGCAGAGATGAGGAGAGCGGCCCCTCAGCCCGCCCCGACCCGCCCCGACCTCGATGCAACAGTCACTCGCCTAGACTAGCTTCAGCGGCAACACCGTTGACACAAAGCACAATATTCCGTAAATAATAAATAACTGTACAGGTGCTCTTGGTTTGGTCAGCTGTCTCACACGCAACACACACACGCACGCACTCACTCACACACTCTCACATTTTATAGTATACCTAAGGCTAAGTAAGTAGCTACTACACTTGCGTCGCCAGTAAGCCATCGGGGTGATGCCTGTTTATGACGAACACCGACGAGGCCCCTGACTTGGGTGGTGTCCCGGGCGTGCACGACGCCAGGGGCGGTGACGGCGACGGCGAGTACCCTACTCCCCCGCACGAGTCCTTCTCCAGCGGTCGTTTTGAGGGCGACGTTTCACTGTGGAACAAAGAGGCGCAACGTTAGTCACACTGATCACACAGATTGTCCGTAGGGGTGGGGGTGGGGGTGGGGGTGGGGGTAGGGGTAGGGGCCGATGCTTACCTCGCACTACATGACGACGACCACTCCGAAGGCACCGCTGATATCCTCTTTGGAAGCTGAGGCGGCGTCACTTGGCACATGACGGAGCGCGGCCGCCCGTTGGGGGTCGGCGGGTTGGGGCTGCAGGGGCTGGGGTCCAGCTCCTTGTCCAGCTTGGCGATGGAGGCGGACAGCAGCGAGGCGCGCGTCGTGTTGAGCTGCTTGTGCTGCAGCGTGTACACGGGCACGGGGACGGGGACGGTGCCCAGGTCCAGCTGCTTGCCGGTGCCGTAGCACATGTCGGGCCCCGAGTGCGAGTGAGAGTCCACCACGTCCGGGATGTCGCCCAGCACGTTGTTGACGCACTTGCTGCCCCACGAGTTCTTGATCATGTGCGTGTCCCCCGAGGGGACGTGTCGCTGGTGCTTGAGGCCCGCCAGCCCCGCCAGCGAGCCGAGCGCGCCCAGCCCGCCGAGGCCCAGCCCGAGGCCGCCCATGCCGGTCTGGCAGGCGTTCACTTCGTTCTGCATCCGCGCCTCCTCGTCGGCCAGCTGCTGCTCGCGCTTCCGCCGCTGCTTGAGGCAGAAGACGACCACCACGGCCACGAGCAACAGCACGGGGAAGGCCACCGACAGCGTCACGATCATCACCACGTACTCCTCGCTGAGGCCGGCGTGCTGCTCCAGGGAGGCCACGTGCCTAGAGACGTTGCCGCCGCTGTTCTCCTCCGCGCAGGTGCGGCCCGAGAAGCCCGGCGGGCAGCGGCAGTGGAAGTTGTTGATGCGGTTCTCGCAGGTGCCGCCGTTCTGGCAGGGCGCCGAGGTGCACTCGTCCACCTCCACGGAGCAGTCCTTGCCCGTGAAGCCCGGCCGGCAGTTGCAGCGGTAGTCGTTGATGAGGACGACGCACGAGCCGCCGTTGGCACACGGCTTGGCCAGGCAGTAGTCCACCTTGCTCTGGCACAGCGAGCCCACGTAGCCCGGGACGCACTGGCAGCGGAATCGGTTCACCAGGTCGACGCAGGTGCCGCCGTTGAGGCAGGGGTCGTTGACGCAGTCGTCCACGTTCGTCTCGCAGCGCTCGCCCGTGAAGCCCGGCGGGCAGTTGCACTCGAACCCGTTGACGCGGTCCACGCAAGAGCCCCCGTTGTCGCAGGGGTTGGGCGCGCAGTCGTCCACCTGGTGCTCACAGTCCACGCCGCTGAAGCCGGGCGGGCAGCGGCAGGTGTAGCCGGCGGCCGCGTCCTGGCAGGTGCCGCCGTGGCGACACGGGTTGTCCCCGCAGGTCTGCGCGGACGTCTCGCAGTGGCGGCCGTGCCACCCCTTGGGGCACTCGCAGCGGAAGCCCGCGCCCGCGCCGGCGTCCAGGCAGGAGCCCCCGTTGCGGCACGGCGTGTGGGTGCAGTCGTCCAGCTCGCGCTCGCAGTCCGTGCCCGTGAAGCCGGGTGGGCACGAGCACGTGTACGAGCCCTGGCCGGTGTTGAAGCAGGTGCCGTTGTTGCGGCAGGGCCGGTGGTTGGTGCAGTAGTTGAGGTCCTGGTTGCAGAACAGGCCGCCCCAGCCCTCGTCGCACAGGCAGTCCCAGGGCTTCTGGCACGTGCCGTGCAGGCAGCCCGGGTACCGCTCGCACTCGTCGCACAGCGCACCCTTCCAGCCGGGATGGCACCTGGAACACACGGGGGAAACAAGACGTCAGTAAGCTGTTCGGGCTCATGCAGTCGATGGTCAGCCGCAGTGTCCCTGGCCCAGCCCCCTCTCCTTGACATCGCCGCCGTCGTGAGAAACCCCAGCAGCCCAGGCCCTACACCGATGCAGGGCGTGATGGCGCGCTTCGTGGAATTGGCGGAGAGGAGACGCCACTGGACTGGACGCCGACGCCACCCACGAGCCAAAACGGCGGCCCTTCCCCCCGGGATATAAGCCCCCCCGCCACGCCTCGCCCTGCCGGCGGCCCTGCGGCCCTGCCCCTGACCAGGCCTTGGCCGGGGACCCGGGACCCCAGACCCGGCCTCGCGATATCTCGCCAACCGGAGGAGAGGGAGCGAGACAGAAGTCGCCTGCGTCCCGACCCCCCTCCACACCTCATCCTCATACACCTGCGGGTGCGAGTGAGACGGCCGGCCGACCGGCGAGGGCCCCCCCAGCGCACCAGTGTTGGTTGGGGCCCCTCGTGGGGCGGAGAGGGGAGCGGAGGGGGACCCCGAGTGGGGGAGAGAGAGAGAGGGGCGCAGCGAGTCCCGTCCCGTCCCGTCCACGTTCCCACGGCTCGGGTAGGGCTGCCCGCCGTGGCAGGCAGGCATGGCGTGGCAGGGGCAGAGCCGGCAGAGCCGGCAGAGCAGTGCTGTGCTGCGGCCAGCGGGCACCAGCGGGGCGCTTGCTGCGCTGTGCTGTGCCTTGCTGCTGCTGCTGCTGCTGCTGCTGCTGCTGCTGCTTGGCCGGAGAAGGAGGAAGGAATGCGCGCACCGGGTCAACTCGCCGAGCACAGCGAGCAGCGCAGCGCACCGCGACCGGCCGCGCGCCCACAGCCAGCTGTGTGACTAGACTCACAGCCTCCTCCACCTCCTCGACTCGGCCTTGGCCTTCGCCAGGGATCGAACCCCGCGCCGCTCTCCCCGCGACACGAGCAGCAGCAGACAGCGCACCGGCGTCGCGCTGCTGCTACCGCCGCCGCCGCCGCGCGCGTCACCCAACGACTTCATTTCCGGCCGTCGTCACCACCGGCGGCGTCGTGCGCGGAATCCGCGATCAGCGAGGCGGCCGTCCCGGCCGTGTCCGTCCAGGCAGCTCCTCCTGTCGTACTCTTGTCGGCCCGGCCTCTGCGCCCGCGGGCTGCCTCACCCCGCCCCGCCCCGCCACCCACGGCAACAGCGCGGTGACCGCCGGATGACCCCAGGCCCTCACTCAGCTTGCCCCCCGCCCCCATCGGCAGCAGCCTCCCGGCGACCACGAGCTTCACACCCAGCTGACCACACTTACGCCCTATATATACACGACTGTGCGGAGTGTCTACTTACTTGCACTCGAAGGGCGAGCTGCAGTAGCCGTGGGTCTCGTCACAGCCTGGCGCGCACACGGCTGAAACACACAAACAAAAACGAAAACTGGTTAGACGATTTCATGATTATCATTTATTTCATATTTTTTTTTGGCGAAAAACAAGACAGATATACACTTTCCTTCCCGACCGGACAGTCAGCGCATTAGCGCAATACAGCGGTAATAACATGTTCTCCGAATCACGTGGAGGAGGAGAAGAAGGGGGAGGAGAAGGGGGAGAAGGGGAGGAGAAAGGCGGTGCGGGGCGGTGCACGGCACGGACAGTGGCAGTCGCAGTCACCAGTGGCGGAGCGGGGCCGGGAGGAGCGAGCCAGACCCGAGGCGAGCGGCGCTTCAAATTGAATGAGAACATTAGGCCGTGCCTCTCCTGCCCCCGCCCCGCCCCAGCCCTGCCTCCACTCGCCCGGGGCTAGACCAGACCACGCGGCAGCGGCACGGCGGTGCCTGCCTGCCTGCCGGTAGTGTAGTGGTACTCGGTGAGGGGAGCGATGGGGGCCGGCGGCAGCGGGGAGGGGACACGGCGTCAAATTAGTTCATTTTGTAGCAACACCGTCACTGCCGCCATCGTCGGCCCGTGTCCGGTGCACAGCCGCCGCGGACGACGACGACGACAATCAATTCACGTGCCCGCCGAGGAGAGGAAGCCCGCGAGGAGAACGGAAGGAAGGAAGCGCCCGGCCCGGCCCGGCCCGGGGGTAAAAAGGGGTGAACAAACTCGCCACCGCCGGGGCGGGGCGGGGCGGGGGCCTCTAGAGAAAAAGCACCAGCAGCCAGGAGGAGGAAGCAGAGGACTTTGGCATGCCCGGCCGGCATGAGGCGTGGCGGGGTGGGGCGGGGCGGGCGCTGCGGGGCTGCAGGGCACATGCCAGCAGCGTCTGGGCCACTGCCGGAGGGGCGTACGCGCCGCACAGGACGGAAGTAGCCGGGCGGGGCGTTAAGCACCCGCTTCCGATGCGGCACACAAGCTACTATACCGCCACCGCCCCCAGGAGACCAGCAGCAGCAGCAGCGGCAGCAACAAAAATCACGTCCCCGCCACCGCCGAAGCACAAGGACGTCCGAAATGAATGAAAAACGGAGCCCCTCTCCTGCCGCTCCACCCTCTCGCCGCGCGCTCAGATGTATACGTTTCAGGATTCAGCGGCGGCGCACAACTTTGCGGTGCGGCGTGCACTGCTCGCAGGGTGCTGCCGCTGCTGCTGCTGCTGCTGCTGCTGCTGCTGCGGGGTTAGGTCGAGGATGCGCACACATTCCACCGGCACAGTCACACACACACATACACACACCGCTCCTGCAAGCGGCGAGCGGCGGTCAGCGAATCCAATCGGCAACCGCGCCGAACCACAGGGCCCCTCCCACCCCCCACCCCCGCAACTTGTAATTTGTGTTCCCAAGCAGGCGCGGCAACCAAAAGTATCTGACTATGCGTACTCTAAAACCGGTTGTTTGTTTTCTGTTTTTTTTTTTTAATGTTCATCTTCTTAAATTTTTAACTATCGGCTCTTCTTCCAATGTAGCACAGAACCACTCGTATTCTGGATCCATCCAGCGGACACCGTATATACCGTGACCCCTGAGCCGGCCCAGCCGGCCCCCAGCAGTCAGCGGCCACCGGCCACAGCGGCACCGCCACGCGGTTTTACAACCCAAGTCGGGGGGAGCACTAGAGAGGAGAGAAGAGATCCAAAGAGGAACCTGTCCTGCGCCGCGCCGCGTCCGGTAAGCGCAGCGATGCGATGCGCCGCGATGCGACCGGTAATCGCCTTCGCCCATCCTAATGGTTTTACGAATGGCTAGCGAGCGATGCTCGGCTCGCCAGCCTTGGCGGAGCGCGTCGCGTTGCGTTTGCCTGCTTCCTCCGATAATTATCACCGCCACTGCCGCCGCTGCCGCTGCTGCCGCTGCTACGCTGCCCACCGCAGCCACGCCAGAGAGGCCTTTCAAACCAAAAATTAATAATCATGATTGCTATTTGGATGCGCGACGACGCCGAGGCCGAGGCGACGCCCATTTCATTTCACTCTCCGACTTCATTTTCCCATTTCGCCCGCTCCCATTGTTCCCTGAGAGAGGTGGCGCGGGCCGGCTGTCGGCTGTGGGGAAGGGTCCCCAACTCGTGGTACAAGCCTACCACCATTATTTAAAATCAAAATTTGACTTTTTATATGGATCTTGAGGGGCTGAATATTACTAATTATTCCCGTTTAATTATTATTTCTTAAAATTCAAGTTTCGCCAAAAACTAACTGCCCATCCCCTGTCTGCTGTCAATGAAAAACAAAAATAAAGGGCGGCGGGGCGGGGATGCGATGCGATCCCGGCATTCTAAACCTAATGACAACCACACATGGACCCCCATTTGTCCGTCACAGGCACAGGATGGGGTCGGGCTGGGTGGTTTTGGTTCGGGTGGATGTGGCTACTGTCACCGCCAGTTATTCGAGGGCAGACGGCCAAACGCCCAAGGGGAAAAAATAAATAAAACAAGTGAAAGAGACAATGAGACCCGCGCTCGCGCGCGCGTGTGTGTGTGTGAGAGAGAGGGAGAGCGAGCGAGTGTGCTCATAACTGCATTTTCAAAATGCCTGACCCCAAAAAACGCTTTTTGATTGTAAAATAAATAAGAGAGGAGAAACGTCAAAAAAAGAAAAGAAAAAGATGCAAGAGGAAAGACGGGCAGGCGCTAGTGGAGCGCGGCCAGTGCAAGAGAGAGAAAGAGAGAGAAAAGGACCTAACGCGCTTCATAATTTATACCAGGTTTTGCCCTTAAACGCGTGTCGCTCGTCGGTGTGTGCGAGCGCGTGTGCATGTGAGTGCGGGCCGAGTGTGAGTGAGTGTGTGTGTGTGCGGTAGCCGAGGACCCCGAGTGGTGGAAGCGTTTCGTGATCAAGCCGAGGCAAGCGTGGGAAGCCAGACTAGCCTGGGAAACGCTTGGCAGGGGCAGGGCAGCCCGTCCAGACGAGAGGAGAGGCGAGGAGGAGGAAGAGCAGGAGAAGGAGAGGGAGACGCAACTCCACCTGCCTCGCCTCTCCTTCCCTCTTTTCTCCCTCCCCTTTCTCTCTCTCTCTCTCTTCCACTCCACCTTGGCCTCCGCGCACGTTACGACCGGGCCTCACGGCAGGCAGGAGCCGCCGCGGAAGGCGGCGGAGGCGGCAGAGGCGGCAGAGGAGGGAAGGACAGAAGAAGCAGCAGCAGCAGCAGCAGCAGCAGCAGCAGCAGCAGCAGCAGCAGCAAACAGCATCGGAGGGAGGCGGGGAGGAGGAGGAGGCGGCGGCGGCTAAACGGGAGGGCCCAAGCAGCCGGGGGCGAGCAGCGGCGCGGCAGCTTGCGGCAGCGGAGGAGCTAAACGCCTTATTCTAAAGGCACACACGTATTTAATTCCGCTGGGCCGCCTCCGGCCAAACGGCGCCCCATTGCCCCGATATATGACAAGTGGGCCGGCAGCAGCCGGCAGCCGCGCGGCGGGGGAGTGGCGGGGCGACAGGCGCCGCCACCCGCGCACTTGCTCTACATACACACACTCTATGTACTCACGTTTGGTGCAGTAGTCGCCCTGCCAGCCCTCGTTGCAGACGGGCTTGCCGGCCGCGGAGCAGGTGTAGTGGCCGAAGGCGTCGTCGCGCGACCGGCAGAAGTTGGCGCAGCCGGCGCCGAAGTAGTGCGCGTCGCAGGTGACGCGGAACTCGTACAGCAGCGCCGCGTTGTCCGTCTGGTGCTCGGCGGGGGTCCAGCCGGCGCCCACGTCCAGCCAGCGCTGCGTCGTCACCCGGGCGATCAGCGTCTTCGAGTTGCCTGCAGAGCGGGGGAAGAAAAAGAGCACGAATAAGACACGGGGCCAGAGCATTGCATTGCATTCCCACAATCTCAAATCAATTCCCCCCCCCTCCCCCAACTTCCCTTCTGGGGCCCCCCCCCCCCCCCCCGCGGACAGTGTTGCCAACATGCCCCGGCTAAATACCGCCGCCGCGCCGAACCGGCCGCCTGGCCGGGCCGTATGGCCAGCGCATCGCATGCACTTGCATGCGATCAGACCGGGGGAGGGCAGCGGCAGCAGCAGGCCATTGGCAGGCCAAACTCGTGATGCCAGTTTTTAGACTTTTTTATTTGAAGGCGACGGTACACTGGCAAACAAAGTCAGAGTGGCCCACGCAAACATACCCGCGAAAGTCTCCCCCTAATATCACCCCCCCCCCCCCCCCCCCGGCCAGACTTACCACTATATTGCCACACATTAGAGCAAGACCGAGGTATAATTACCGGCCACAAACAATAACAAAACATAACGGGAGGGAGAGAGACGGCCAGACGAGCGGGAAAAGCGGGGGCCTCGCGGCAGATACCCCCAGCAAGGAGGAGGTGGGAACCCGTGCAGCTGCAGCAGCAGTGGCAGACGGCACGGCCCCGGCACGGTCCCGCCACACCACCGCGCGCTCGGGGACGGTCCCCGGCGATGCCCGGCCGCGGAGACAAAAGAGCAGCGCGGACAAGTGCGCGTCCTTCGGTTCCGCTCCACCTCGACGGATATATATGTGTGATGTGTGCGAAATACTACGTCCTACACAGAGGCGCATTATGTGCGCGCCGAGCACTGCTCCGCACGCATGCAGAGGGGTCACTCACCTGCTGCTCTCGATGTCGAGTTGGTGTCATGCCATGCTTCCACGACCAGGGAGAAGGTGCCCTGCAAAAAAAAATAAAAAAAAAAAAAAATTATTATTATTATTATTATTATTATTATTATTAAAATACAATGAAATTGACAAAAACGAGTGAAAACACCAGTGCGGAATTCCGAAAGGGAGAATCCTTTTTGCCAGACACAAGCGGCCGGACCCGGCGGCGAGGCGGGGGGGACAAATTTCGCCAGGAAAAAGCTGGTGCGCGGGTAGGTGCAGTAAAAAGCCCTTTCACGTGGCCCCCATTCCCATTACGGCCATAAAACACTTAATTGAAGGCAGCATTATGAAGCCCGGTATGACATAAAATCAAGGCGCGGGACGACGGGACAGATAGTGCCGGTGCAGATCATCTCGCTTGCACTCAGCGCGCGCTGCACCAAAAACAAAAGCTTTGCTTGCTGCACATCAAGACGAATATTAATAACAATAAAAGTCGCCCCGCCAAACCTCTCGCAATATTCTATATCCCGCTGCTCGCCTGCTCATCATGTACTTGAAATGAAAAGAAAAAGAGGGGGGGGGGGGGGGGGAAAGGAAGATTATATACAAGAAAATTGTCGGCGGATCGTAAATGTCCAGTTGATTGACAGTCAGTGTGCCCCCACCGGCCCCCACCTCGTCCTGTCGGTATGAACAATGAACAATGTGCCACAACCGAGTGTGTGTGTGTGTGGGGGGGGGGGGGGAGGCGCTTTCCCAGCCTAGGTGACACCCCACGGAGGCGAGGCGAGGCGTCTGCTGCACCGGACGCACCTGCGTGATCGCACCGCGCGGCGCGGCACGGCGCGGCGGCCAGCAGCCCCGATTCGGCCCCAATCCCAGCCGCACAAATTGGCCCTTCCACACGGCGGCGGTCGGCGGCGGCCCTCCCCAGCAGCCTGCCCATGGCCTGCCCATGGCCTGCCCATGCTCTCCTCCGGGAGGCGAAATAAAAACAAAAGAAAACCAGGAGGAGGAGAGAAGGCTCCCATAACAGCAGCAACAGAGCGGTATAGGTGGCCGGAAATCCCAAAAGGCCCCGCGGCGCGTTGCTACTGCACCGACAGCCACAGGGCCACAGGGAAGGGCCGGGCGTGTGGGGCCTGGGGCCCTGGGCAGGGCCAGGGCAGACCACTGGGCCTCTGCCGTGACGCGGCCGTGATTCTACATAAAGCCCTTATTGATGAGTCTTATTGCCCGAGGTGCCTCCTGCAACACCACTACCACAACTACCCACCATGTCCAGGGCAATAAAGAGGGAGGGGGAGAGGGAGGGAGACGGGCCGATGAGGCGAGGCGTAACAACAAAATGAAGACAAGACGCGGGGGCCGCCGGGGCTCGGCGGCAGTGACCACGGCCGCACACCTATTACTCAATGGAGCCAGCGCCTCTCCCACTCTCCCCCTCCCCAAGACGCGTTGCCATGGCAGCCGCCTGTCCCCTTCCCTCCCCTCCCCAGCCCCTTTCACCCCAAGAGGGAGGGAAGTCAGCCACCCCTGTAATCGGCGCGGTCAGCCGCAGCCCCACACGCGGCGCACCGCTGCCAAAACATTTCGCCTGCTAATGAGCCGCTGCACCGCTGGCTGCCGCTATGGCTGCCCGCGAGGGCACTGTGCCAAGGCGCAGCCAAGGCGCAGCCAACGCCCTCCCGACCGCAGACTAACACTGTGTACCCCACACCCCGCGGGCTGGCCGCCGCGGGCTGGATAGGAAGACGAGACGCTTCCCCGCACGACTCGCGGCCAGGGGGGGTCGCCGTCCAGATGCCGGCCCAGAGACAAGGAAGGAAGATAATCAAGTAGGCTCGGACCAAAAGCGTCATCCCTGCGCTGTACCGTCCTGCTCCGTCCCGTCCCTTCCCCCCCCCCCCCTCCCACGCACACACAGTCTCTCCTTTTCCCGCCGCCGCCGCTTCGTCGTCCTCACCAGTGAATCATCTCTTCATGACGGCGCAGAGAGAGAGAGAGAGGAGAGAGAAAGGAGAGGGAGAGAGAAGTAGGGAGAGAGAAGAGACGGAGAGAGAAGTAGGGAGAGAGAAGTAGGGAGAAAGAAGAGAGGGAGAATACTACAACAAATAGCAAAAGTACCCCGACGTCCGTGCGACAAACCGCTCCCGATGGGACCCGTCGGACCCCACCAACGGCTCTCATTCACGACCGAGTCGCCATGCGACGACAACATCCCGGGAATACGCAACGAGCATCGGCGTCGTAATAAAATAACAGCGAACGTAATTGGCGAGTGGACCGCATGCCGAGTGAGTTGGTTCGTCATAAACGAGAGAGAGGAGAGAGGGAGAGGAAAGAGAGAGGGAGCGGGCGGAGTACGGAGACAAAAGAGACAGAGCGATAGGCACACTTGGGGGTCCTCTTGCAGGGCCTGGCGACAGGTACGAATCATCTCCCACCTCAAAACCGGAATTTACGACCCGACAACGGCTTCGAGCCGCCAGAGGCCGGGGGGCTCTAGATGAAGTGGGCCCCCGCCGCCCCCCGCCGCCTCCCACCGCCCCCCGGGGCATTTGTCAATCAGGCAGAGCCGATCGGGGCGGGCAGCCGCAGAGAGATAGCGACAGAGCAGCAGCCTTTTCGGCACGGCACAAACTGGAGCAAACCCTGCTCATTTCGGATCCCGGTCCCACGGCCCGGCCCGGCCCGGCCAGCCCCGGAAGGAGCGCGACAGAGATGGAGAGAGCAGTTCGATAAGCGTCTCTCTCCTACACACCGGATGCACGGCACCTGCCAAATCTCTGCGCCGCCCCGACCCAAACAACCCGATCCGACCCCACCCCACCCCCGCACCCCCGGACCCACTGGGACCCACACGACGTCACCGAGCAGACGAATCCGCTATTAGTAGGGCGCACCACGGTTTGATGTGCACCCGGCCCAGGCAGACCCGGAGGACCCGCCGAGCCCGGCCCAGGCACAGGTGTTTGGGCCGGGCCTGAGAACAGAGTGCAGCACAAGGTGCCCCGCCACTCCCCCTCCCCTCTGCGGCCCGACAAAAAGACGCAAGTAAAAGATAAAGCATGCGGGTGGAGCTGGCGGGTGCGAGAGAGAGAGAGAGAGAGAGAGGAATATAAGACAAGACCCCGGACGGAGAGAGGAAGGGAGAGCGCCCAGGTTCACATGCACACACATCGCCGCCGCCGCCGCCGCCGCGGCAGCGTTTGCAACCGAAAAAAGAAAAACTGTTTCTTTTTCCCGCAGCCGGGTCCGGGCGGCACACGGCTGCAAACAGCACACACGGGCGCAGCCGTACGCAGCCGGTCGGCCAATGGCAGGCAGCAATGATGTCCACGGACGGACGTGCAGAACGAAATGCAACATTGTGCAGCACTGGCACGAGGTGTCGACGGCGTCCCTGCGGGCCCTCTGCGGGCTCCTGGGCTCCTCCGACACACGGGGGGCGTGTAGCCGTATCGGGGCCGCGCCGTACCAAGCACCACGGCGGCAGCCCGCTTCCGACCACATTTCATTTTTAGGGGACACAAAACTGCGCCCTGCGCCGCCGAAGCGCCCGTCCGTCCCCTTCCCCTCCCCGTCAGCGGGGCGGTGCCGCGCGCCGCGAGGTCCCCCAAAGGGGCTCCTCCCCCCCCCCCCTCTCTCCACTCCACCCCGCTGCTCTTCCGGCAGGAGGGCGACACACGCAAACGGGAGGGGTAAAGAAGCAACGGGCGGATCAAACACAGATCGACGGCGGCGGAACGGAGTACAACAACAACGCCTCGGCTCAGTACGCGAACCTGTCCGCCGAGCACCACGATGACGACACCGCCTCGCCGACGGCCCGGTATCGACTGCCCCCGCGCGCCCACACGTGTCCCACATGCACCGCATAATTTTTAACGCGCCGTATGGAAAGAAATTTATGAACACGTCCCGCGTCCTCGGCATCACCCTCGCCGTCGCTGGTCGGGGGGGGGGGGGGGGGGGGGGGGGGGGGCGTCGCGACGCCACGCCTGATCACCACACCTTGGGCCCGTTATTAATCAAAGGCACTGACGAGCCCCCCCCCCCCCCCCAACCGACATATAACCCTCTCTCGCCGCAGAGCAAGAGAAAAAGAAAAAGAGCCAGAAAAAGAGACGCGCACCACCAAAAACGTGAAGAAAAGGAAGCAGCAGAAGGCAGAAGCAATCTCTAATAAGCGTGAAGTCCGAGGACCATTGAGCGGAAAATGGGAGACGAGGATTGGGGGGGGGGGGGAGGGGGGGAGCTTAAAAAGACCGCTTGGAAAAAAAAATGTTTCAAACGGCGAGCGCCGCCGCAGCGGACCGGACCGCAGAAGAAGAGCAGGAGGAGCGGGCCGCAGCACGAGCAGCCGGGGGCCGGGAGGGGCGTAAAGGCGGCCATCATCATCATCATCGGATCATCATCATGAGAGATACAACGGCTTTTTTTTTTTGTCGCGCAAAGCGGTCACATCGAGCTGCATATAGGGAGCGGCGTCATGCCACGACCAGCTAACTAACCTAGCCCAGCCCGGCACGGCACGGCACGCGAGCAGTATAGAGAGCAGAGCGCTCAGCACTACGGCGCCGTGCCGTAGCACCTGTGCGACACATGTGAGAGTGTGAGTGTGTGTGAGTGTGTGACTGCGAGCGCACACACACACACACACACACACACACACACACATGACCTCATGTGCAAGGGGGTCGGCGGGCGGGTGCGTGGGGGGAGGGGCGGGGGGCACGCTTCCGTCACTAGGTCCGCACCCCCACCCCATCCTCGGCTACTTCGTGTGTGTGTGTGTGTGTCCCTCGCTGCTTTCTTTACTCGTGCGGTGCCGTGTACTGCACCCCCGCCGCCTCCTCCTCCTCCTCCTCCTTTTGAGGAGGGATTTTTCCCAGAGTGATAAATGAGAAACAGACCACACAAAACGGTCCCACGCGGGGATCAGCCGGAAACTACATCGACTGCAGGGGGCGCTGCGCGCGCAGTTTGCCAAGGTGAGGGTTAGTGCCCGAGGGAGGGCAGCGCTGTCGCCGCTGCGTCGTAAGAGGACGCACCACACGCTTGTCCATCAAGATTTTCGCTCCTCTGGAAGCGCTGGAGGGGGAGGCGGGTGCATGACCTCACCCCGGACGGAGAAAGAGGCAGGGAGAGGGAGGGAAGGAGACGGAGGGAGCGCAAAAGCCTTCAATACCCACATATCGCGCCGGAGGCAACAATGGCCACGGGGACGGGGGGTGGCTGCCAGTGTGTGCGTTGCTGTGCTGCTCCTCGGCCTGCTCTCGCCGTGCAAATTTAAAACGCCAAGCAGGCAAAGCCGGTCCTGGTCGCTCACGCCGGCATCTGCTTCGGCTCAGCCACCGATCCACAGAGAGGGAGGGGAGGGGGAGGGGGGAGGGCGAGCTAAAGCGGCAAAAGCTAGCCAGCCAGAGCGTCTTGCCCTCTCGGCACACCATGTCCGATCGGCAGAAAATCCTCCATAAATAAAAAATAAACTGTACGGACGTGACACGTGACATGTCCGCCGCCGTGCAGCCGTGGCAGCTGCAGCCGCGCAAACGGGTTCTAGAGGCCGCGGCGGCGGCTCCCCCGCCCCTGCCCGCCCCTGCCCGCCCCCGGAGAAGTGTAGTGTATGCAAACCAAGGTACTTACCGGCCAGGTAAAGTCGAAGGGGAACCGCACGGGGTTGTTGAAGCCCTCGGCGGGCTGCAGCGCGTCCAGCTGCAGCGAGTTGTCGCCGAGCACGGGGGTCACCACGTCGCCGAACGTGCAGGGGCTCGTCGTGTCGACGCGCGCCTGGTAGTGCTTGAGGCACACGCGGAAGCGCGTCCGGCACGGCGACGTGCACGGCTCCGTCGTCTCCCCCGAGCAGCACTGCCCGACAGCGTCCTTGCCGTAGTCGTTGATGAACGACTTGAGCCGGAGCTCGAACACGCCGGACGCCGACACCTGGAAAACACAGCAGCACTCAACAAGGGCCCTCCTACACACTCACACTCGCTACTCGACGTCGTCGCGCCCGTGTCCGTGTCCGCCGAGGTGCCCGTCGACGCCCCCCCCCCCTCATCCCCACGACGTTCGTCCGCTATTGACGTCTCAGGGCGTTGACACGGCCGCCATAAAACTCAAAATAGCATCGAAATCCGTCAAAAGCCGAAAAGCCTGAGGGGAAGCAACACATGTCCAGCACATGGTCCGGCTAGGCGGACAGCGCGCTCCCCAATAAAACAACGCCGCCCCCTCCCATCCCCGCGCGGCTCAAACCGTGTCACATCTGCCGCGTGCTCGCCGTCCCCGGCCTCCTGTCAATCTCTCCGCATCCCCAGAGGACCTCGCCGTTGTCCGGCACGGTCGGCCGCCAGCGCGTTTTCGAGGTTTTCCGTCGTGCGTCGTGCGCGCTGGAGAGCGAGAGAGATAGACCGAGAGAGCAGGAAGGGGGTGACACGCTCGCGCTTCGCACCTGCCCGCCAAGGCACTGTACGGGCATACGTGACGTGTAGGGAATCAACGGGGAATTAGCGACACCGTGCTACGTAGACCCCCGCTGCAACGCAGTGCAGTGTGGTAGTACGGTACACTCTGCCCCCCCCCACACACACACACAAAAAATAAAATAAAAATAAAACGCGTCGCGAGCCATCAGGAATCGAACCCGCGACCATGGCCGGAGGGTGAAACTTGCTCCCCGGGCTGTACTGTGCGCGTGTTCCAGGCACGCACCGCGGAGAGCTATTGACCAACAACGGCCGGCAGCGGGCAGCGTGCAGGTCACCTAGCCCACGTATCCGTCGTCCTTAGTACAGCGACTGCTGCGTCAGCAACAGCAGCAGCAGCAGCAGCAGCAGCAGACACAATACCGCAGGACACATTCTCGAGAAGAGCCGCGCCGTGCAGATCCAAGACGCACACAGACGCACACACACACACAGCCCCCGCAGCCCCGGTCGGCCCGGCCTCACCTACCTAGGTAAGGGGACTGGCCATTCACGCCCCCCCCCCCCTCCTCCTCCCTTCCTCCCGGGCACCCTCTTTGCCGTAGTCTTCAATCCAACGACCTCCAAAAACGGACAAAGACGCGACCCTGGCGACCCTAGCTGGCCTGGCCGGTGCCCCCCCCCCACCCCCCGAGAGTGCAACAGCTGCAAAGGTCCAAAGGGGGCGAACGAATCATCTGATCGCTTTTTGGCCCAACCGGCCCAACAGCAGGGAGGCAGGACCGGCCCCCGGACAGCACAGCGCCGGACATTAGAGGCCGCCGTCATCTGCTCCGGGACCGTCCGGGACGTACCGCGACCATCATTACCGGCCATCGGCGGAGCCCATCGACCGCCGCCAGGGGCGCCCCGCCCCGCCCCGCCCCGGCGCCCCCGTCAGCAGCCGAGGCCGCGTCCGCTACCGCACTGGCCGCTTTCTTTGGCGCTGGCGGGGCGGCAGCTCGCACCGCGCCTCAAAGCAACCGGGCATTAGGGCGCAGCAGTAGCGCACACCGAGACGACACACCGCCGCCGGGCAGCCCGCAGGCCCCCGAGGCCATGCCGGCGGTGCCCGGGCAGCCCGGGGGTCACCACACCGGCCACGGCGGCGCGCGCGGCGGCTAACAAGGCGGCGGCGGCGGCGGCGCGCCGGGCCGAGGCCCCCGGGGGGCAAATCAGTCAGGTGCCCCCGTAGCCCCGGCAGCCGGAAAGGGGGCGAGGAAAAAATTGGAGAGCGGCGCGGGGCGCGGCCGGCGCACGGCTGGCGGCCATGTACCAATTACGGGCGATAAGCTTACGGCAAAGACTTCTGCGCTGCTTCCCAAAGTGCACCGCGTTTGAACCGCGCCGCACCGGTACTGCACACCACCGGCAGCTCGCCGGGAGGAAGAGGATACAGTAACCTTACTATGTACCGGACCGAGTTTCAACATTTTTCCCTCCGCCGGCTGCTGTTGCTGCCGCTTATTCGCTCGGTTTTTATGCGCTTCGAGTCCGGGACGAGCCCGCGGGGGGCTTTCGAGGCGGCCGTCAAGGAATCCCCTAGTCCTATGAGCCACGGCGGCGGGCGGAGGACGGTGGGCGGGGCTCGGCGGGGCTGGGCGGGCAGGTGAGGCGGTGGTGGGGCGCAGGCGATGCGTCGCCTTCTTTGTAAAAATCAATCGCGTCTGCCTGGGGTGCATGGTGCATTCACCGGTTCGGTAGCAGAGAGGGGAAATAAAACTGCGGTGCTGCCGCAGCCGGCAGATCTTTACTCAGAAACGAGAGTGACACAGGAAAAAAAAATTACGACGAGGCGGAATGGAAGCTGCTGACCAGTCGGTTCGGTTTGTTGTCCAGTGCACTTGGAGGTCGCAGATCAACAACTGGCAGGCAACCTCTCCTGCCGGCACTGGCCGGCGGCCGGCACCATGGCCACCGCAGCAGCTACACACCGTGTCAGTCAAGATGAACGGATGCTGCTACTAAAACCACAACAGAGGAACTCAGACCGGGGGCTCAGGGGCTCAGCTCAAAACCACCAGACCGCATTACCGATGCAGAGCAATTTCCACAGGAGAAAAATAAAAAAATAAAAAAAAATATTCCGATATTACCAATACAGGGGCTCTGCTTTGCTCTTGCTCCTTTTTTTTCTATTTCCCCCCCCCCCCCCCCCCCCTCTCAGGGCTTCCACCGGGCGGGGCGCAACCAACACATACACACACACCGCATAACGTGAGCACGTACAACATGTAGGAAATGAAAGCACATATATGTAGTGGAGTGCCGTCAATTGGCCGGTGTGCCGTCGGTGCCCCATTCACAGAGGGAAGGCCACGCGGGGCCAAGAGAGGAACATTGAAAAGGTACCAACGGGGAGAAAACGACGCACTCCACGCACATCGTGTAAGCCTAGCGGGCACTTACAGCCAGCGCGCTCTCCGTGCCCCTCATTCATCCTTCCCTTTCAGCCAGAGTGCACCCGGGGCCAGGGCCGGGCTGCGACCCGTGGGCTGTCTCCCTTCGCTGAAATACCGGCCTCCTGCCGCGCCCCGCCCCGCCATACGCCCCCTCCGAAACTCCCAACTGCCCCAGCAGCACAGCGATCAAAGCAAACGTTATGGCTGCCACTGTCATCGCCTGGTACAGACCGCGCCATAAATAAGAGCCCCCCCGCGGCATGGCACCCGTCCACATTTCTCAAATGCGAAGCACATCTTTGTCGGGAGACTGTACTTGCCGCCGTCCATCCGCGGCCAGGCGGCGCGGCGGCGCGCATGGAAATTGTTATTAACTTTTGAACGTGACTGCACACCGAGCCGGCGATGACCACGGAGAAGACGGTGGCGGCGGCAGCGACGAGGGGGAGCGAGCAGCCAATGGGGGCGAGGGAGAAGGGGAGGAAGGGAAGAGAAGGGGAGGGGAGCGAGAAGAGGGGAGGGAGGCGTCACCGGCAGCCTGGCGGGGTGCAGCAACGGCCAAAGCAAACCAAGCGAGTACAACAGCGAGGGGTGGATCGCCTGCTCCGTCAGCTCCGGCTGCACCAAACCACCACTGCTGCTGCTACAGTCGCTGCAGACTATCGGCGGCGCGGCACGGCACACGACCCGCTACCGCTCTATGAACGAAGTGTCACAGTGCAGCAGCAGCGGCGGCAGCAGCAGCGGTGGCAGTGGCAGCAGCAGCAGCAGCCGGGCACTGCCAGCCACCCGAAACGTTAATGACCAGCTCAACGGAGAGGATGGGATTCCCTACTAATCTGCGAAGCCCCGGCCAGGCTGAAGTCAGCACGCCCCCTTCAATGGATTCGCTGAATGGCACTGCCTCCCGCACCACTCACTCTACGGTACTCCATTTTTCCTAAAACCGCTTTCCGGAGAAACGTCGGATTTTATTTTTAATATTTTTTTTAATATTTTTTTTTCCACTACCGAGCTAAAAATGACACGGGCGTCGAACCCTCGGGTGCTCCCTTCGCGTCTTCGGCGTCGAGTCGAACTGACGTGCGACATATGACTGACGCTTCGAAAACGGACCCGACGTGCTGGAGCCGCGAAAGACGAGTCCTTTCTGCACAACACTGGGCTGAGCTGGGCCGGGCCGGGGGGCGGAGGGCGGAGGGGCGGCGGGCGAGCGGTGAGAACCTGACCTCGCGGACGGGAGCATGACCCGATCCGAACGCGACGAGACGAGAAGCCAACCCCAGAGGCAAACGTCAGCCGGACAACACCAACACTGTAACCGGCACAGGCACACGGCCGGGCCAGCCGGACACTACGCGGACACGGAACGACGTCATTTACGAAAAGACGCGACAATGACTTTCAAAGAGAACCACACTCGCACACAAAGTGACAACAATGTCAGTCGCACCGAGCTCGGGATTTAAATGTCACTTACCAGTTGGAGAGTGGCGAGGACGATGAGAAATCCAATGTTAGTAATCCACATCTTGACAAGAGATCACAATCACTTCCTTTCAAGTGAACTTTTCAATTTTGTAAAAAAAAAAAAAAAATTAACGGCGAAAACGAGCCATTAATTCCGCCGGCACAGCACTTTATCCAGAGCAGAAGGAGAAGGGTATCCACACTGACTCATGTTGCGATGTCTCACACTCACTGAAGCACTTTAAATTCACTTTAATCCAGGGCGATGTCGACGGTGGTTGTTGGCAGACTTGTCATCACTGAACACTCACTAAACTTCACTGGCACATTCACACCGAATCACTTCATGAACGATGAGGTGTACGTGTTGGGCAGAGCGTTGTCGTCGTAATCCAAAGTATGACAAACCACAACAACACACACGCGCGGGCACAACAGGGCGAGCAGGGAGAACGACCGTATAAAACTTCACTCTAAATAAATTAGTTAAATTTGTGGATTGGTTCCAAATAAGTTACGATTATCAACAATGTCCCGTTCCGGCGCGGCACGGCGGCACGCTTGTCACAGTCACACACACGCTGCACGCACACGCACGCACATGGCTCTCCCTCCGCGCCTGCTTGCTGACTGACTGCCGGGCCGGGCGGGCGGCGGCAGCCGGCACAGGTCGGGTCGGCTCGGACGGGCCCGGCGCCGCGCGCGGTGCAGAGCAGAGCCGAGCGGAGCGGAGCGGAGCGCGCACCTGGCGGAGGGAGCAGCAACTACCAAAACGCCCGTTCCCGCTCCGATCGGCCTACAGATGGCGCGGCGATCGCTCCGAAGCCGGCAGCGGCCGGCTCGGCCTGCCGTATACATGCTGCCGTACTCGCCCCTACCCGACCCGGCTTGGCTCTAGAGCCTGCTGATGCTGGAGCGGGAAGGGAGAGCAGAGCAGGCGAGTGAGAGAAGAAAGTGCACCCCCTCAGGCCAGGGGAGGTGCACGGAGGAGACCGTTGCACCATCCACCGAATCGCAAAGCCGAATTTTTCTCCAACCCATTGTGCTTCTTTTTTCACAAATTACGTAACAATCGGTTCGCAGCGGCAGGGACACGGGGCACGTTCGAAAGTACAAAATCTCGGGAGAAACCCCCGCGCTCGAGCGCCCCGACGGCCAGTTGTGATCCAGTTTTCAGCTTTTGGCGGGGCTGTTTCTCCACCCTGCTTTGCATTGCGTTGCAGTGCAAAGTGCTCGTCAGACCAGCACGGGGACCAGGGGGACCAGTGTGACCAGGGGGGTGGTCGGCGTCGCGTCGCCAACCCTTTCTGTTGCCATGGAGCGCGCGGTGCGGTGGGCATGTGCAGAGCAGTGCACAGCTGTTGTCAGGGGTGGGGGAGTGGCGTGGCGTTCGCGGGCACGGCCGGCGCGCGCGCCCGGTGCTCGGTCGCGGATGGCCAGCTCTGTGAAGCGTGCCCGCGCCGCCGCCCCGCCCGCTGCCGCCGCGCTGCCGCCGCCTCGCTGGAAACACACCTTTCACGACGCACCGACCATGAGAGTAAGGGCGTCCTGAGCCGCGGATCGAGCTGCTACTCCACCCACGCCCTGCCTCCCAGAGGGCGCGTGCTGGCGCGTGCCCACGGGCCGAGGCTGACCACCGGACGTGATCAGCCCAAGCAGAGCAGAACAGTGCACCAAACCGGTGCCAGAAGCAGTTCAGTGGGTGAGAGGGAAAGGGGGGAAAGAAGTGTGCGCTGTTGGGTAGTGCACCCTCCAGCAGGGGACGCGCCGCACAGGCAGGGGAGGGGTGCATTTTTAAAGGTCCTCCTTTCCCCTCCGCGATGAGCTTCCTCCGCGTGCTTTTGCCGCTCCGTCCCCCCGGATGTACACGGAGGAAGCGCGGCAGAAAACGTGTGCGCTGTACTACTACGACGCCTTCCCCCTCCTCCTCCCCCCCCCCCCTCCTCCTCCTCCTCTCCGCCGGCCGCGCGCGCGCTCGTGTGTGGTGTGTGACGCCGATGTGTGCCTGCACCTGGCCTGCCCAGCCCTCCTCCCCCCCTCTCCTCTCTCTCTCCGTCGCACCTGGAGCCCCGTGATCGCGCAGCCTGTTGCTCCAGCACTGCCACCTCCATGCTGCCACACTGTGCTGGCTGTGTGGGGCGCGGGGGCGCGGGTAACCCCGAATGGTTGCAACGCGCTTTTAGCAATAACCCTAGATTTAAATTTTTTTAAAAAAAATCTCAAAAATGAATCAGTTAAAAAAATATTCTTGAACACGTCGTCATATTTTACCCGACCAACGAGATATGGTGTTCATCTGTTCAAAGCGTTCACAAAGACCCGCGCGTTAAAATCACTACGCAGCTCGATGCGGGTCGAGGAGAGGAAGGGGAAGATGGACTCCAGGACTCCAGGACTCCAGCGCCGCCGTCCGCCGCCGCCGGCCTGCTAGCAGCTGCCCCGTGTTGCCGTGCGGGCAGGTGCGCGGCGTGCGCGCGCTGTCCCATTGACAGCGGCGGGTGGGGGTGGGAGAGGGAGAGAGAGAGAGAGAGAGAGAGAGAGAGAGAGAGAGAGAGAGAGAGAGAGAGAGAGAGAGAGAGAGAGAGAGAGAGAGAGAGAGAGAGAGACTGACAGATAGAGTGGACAGAGATAGTGCATATAGCTGGATGCGCGGCTCAATGTTTAATCACGGGATACAAGAGTAACGTCTTGAATCGTTAGTTTCCTGTCCTTTTTTGTGCCCTCAGAACAAAATGCGTTCCCGACGGCGTTAAAAATTATTCCTGTGTTCAAATTGCAGCAGCGTAACTTCAAAAATCAGTAGCTCCGCCTGCCCCCCCTGCACACACACAATAACAGAGTCGATATATACAACGTGAGGTGAGCCCGGCCGTTGTGCAGTATGTATCGACTCTGCCGCGCTGCACGAGGGAATTACCGCATTACCACCATCTATCTCACTCCCACATCAAACACGGGGGAGATGGGAGTGAGTGCGCTCTCCTGCTCGACGCATAACTCATTACGGCGTGGCGGCGCTGCGTACGCGGGGGCACGGTGGCTTCCAATGCCGTAACGTGCCCTTGGTCAGCTCTCAGCCACGCAGAGTTATTTTTGTTTAGGCCGATATCGAGCGCGGAGAGAACCGCTTCTTCTATCCGGCAGCGGAAACGTCAGAGGGTAGGTCCATATCTTTTCCACCGCCTTGGCTGCGGGGGGCTGAATTAGAGAGAGAGAGAGAGAGAGAGAGAGAGAGAGAGAGAGAGAGAGAGAGAGAGAGAGAGAGAGAGAGAGAGAGAGAGAGAGAGAGGGGAGGGGGAGCGGGGGGAGAGTCCGTTTCGTTGAAACGAGAAATATGCGAAAAATAGAATTCCGCGTCGTTAAGCCGATGGCGCGGCCCGCCGAAATGCGGTCCTCTCTGCATCAAGAAACCGCAATACTGCCGTACGGCAGGGCAGACTGCCCCCGGCCGGCCCCGCCAAGCCTGCCAAGCCCCGCCCGCGGCGGCGTGAGCCGGCATGAGCCACTCAAGGGACTTGGGCTAATCCGCGGAGTCTCACTAGAGTCTCACTCCATCGGCGCGGCGCACTCTTAGCGCATGTGTTCTCACCCCCGGACATGGCATGCGGGCTCT
Source organism: Odontothrips loti (assembly GCA_038380765.1). Lineage (NCBI taxonomy): Eukaryota > Metazoa > Arthropoda > Insecta > Thysanoptera > Thripidae > Odontothrips > Odontothrips loti. The sequence continues at coordinate 10,482,054 of CM076249.1, forward strand.
CTGGGGACTCCATAACCTCAGCACCCGCCGCACCAAAGATCGATGCCTGGCGGCCGACTTGCATAGGGCGATCCTAACGACGTTTTGTATGTATATCGACCCGAATGTTCCACGAAACGTCCGTACGTGCATGTGTGTGTGTGTGTGTGTGTGTGGCCGTGGTCGTGTGTTTGTAGTATGTTGCTCCCGTCATGACCTCGGGCCCACAGCACTGCATAAAGCCCCATATACTACCGCCCTGGGCTTAGACCCCAGCAGAAGCTCAGGGGGGGAGCAAGCTGCTTGCTGCTCTGGGCATGTCATTACACACTCGCAGTGGTGATCTGGCAAATGCAAGTAGCGGCAGTCTCTGTGTGGGCCGACGACTGTTTGGCCAAAAACACATGACACCACCACCACCACATTAGCCCCGAGTCAAGCCAAGTGGGCTCTGGTCGCTGTGCAAAAATCCGCCCAGACCCAGCAGCAGCAGCAGCAACGTTTTGCCGACCGGGTGCTGCGCTGCCGAGTGCTGAAGTGGTGCCACACGCGATTCAGCAGTCTGCAGATCGGGGGAAGATCATTAAGCCAACTCGGTGGGACACATATATTCATTTAAAGACTTCGGTTGAGTGAAAAATGGAAATTGTGTAAGGGGGAGGCACTGTGAGAGGGGGGCGCACGGCGGGAGCTTCCCACGCCTCGCGGAAAGGAAGGGGGAAGCAAGTTGTGCCCCAGTGACGAAAGACACGGGTGCGAGCTCGTCCAAAAATGCAACTGAAATGGAAGTCCCATTCAAACTGCAAAGAAGAAAGGCGAACCAAATGCATACAGTTGTTTCACCGTATCGGCGTAGCTGAAAAGATGAGCCACGTTGTGTGTGCCACACTAACACACTGTATTCAAGTCGCTCATCGCACGGGGCTTCCGGGAACCGTAATTACGACCGTGTTTGTAGTACTGGACCACCGCAGAGCTGCCAACAGCACAGCAGCACACGCTGCGGCACGCGCTGGGGCTGCCGCCCTGCGCCGCACCCCCAGACCCCGGCAGGCTGGCAGGAGTAGACTGAAACACGTGAAAACTATTCGCAGCCCGTCCCATGTTCTATCGAAATGTTTTCCAGCACAAAAATAAAATAAAAATGTTGAGCCTTCCGCCGGGCTTCCTTTCCTGCACCCTTCACCACTGCGCGCGCTCCCGTGCGCGGCTCGCCGTTCCGATGAGTGCCAGCAGGCGAGGCGCACCGCCGCACCGCCCTCTAAATCTGCTGGGCTCGCGTGTCGATCACTGCCCCCTGCCACGGCCCCTGACGGCCTGACGGCGCAACAAGCGGCTAGAAGGCGGTGATTGCGGCCACCCCTTCGATCCTATCGCGCAGTGCCGCGCCGCACGCCAGCGCGCGCGACGCCAAGCCAAACAAGGGCCGCTGCGGAATCACAACCATCACGCCCGGAATCGAAACGCGATAGGCATCTCGAGTACACACAGCCGAACCTAACCTTTCTCAACCCCACGGCAGTGTCGGTCCGCGGCAGGAATTCCACAGCCCTTTCCTTCTGTCCACCGAGTGTCCACCGCGTGTCAGCGCCCGACATGTGCGATGACAAACATATGACAAATGTGAAACACTGCTCTGACAAGACAAAGCTGCATTGGGACGAGTGCAGTACTCGGAAGCATCCAGGATGGAGCCCGTAAAACATGCCGTCTCGGGGGCCACTGTTAGACCCCCGTATCCGAGCCGGCCCCCGCCGCCAGCTACCCGTCCTCACTGAGTTCGTGCCGTAAACAAAGCGACGCGCTAATCCCTTTGAGTACGGCCTCAACCTCTCCGACCTGGCTGCCTTCTGTCCAGCACCGTGTGGCCTGGTCCGTGGTCCGGCCGGGCCTCTTCACTGTGTCCAGAGAGGCCCAGGAACTTATATAACCCTCTCGTGTATACTTGAGATCAGAAATTAATTTCTTACATGAGCGTTCGAAAACCACGTGACCTTCCGTAACCTTGACGGCTCCTTACGTGAATCATTCGGGTGAAAACCTGGTTTACAAGTCGGAGACAGTCCGCTCCATGTGCCATATAACTAGATTGACCAATGTCCGGCCCTGCGTGCTCCGCGTGCCTTGGATCCCTGACTGTCGGTTCCGCTGGTGCCTCTTGCCTCTCCTCGACACTTTATTGCACTCGATTAGGCCAACGCACCACCTGGGATTGCCGGAGAGCCGCCGCCACCCGGTCCAAGGCTCGGGGCTGGTTTTGAGTTTCATTCAGACGCTCGGAAGTGGCGTGGCAGCAGACGCGATATGAGAAATCGAGCGGCAGCGGCGGCGGCTCCACTTACGGACTTACTTATTTCGATCCATAAACCTCGAAAAGGCGCATTAACAACATGACAAAAGCGAAAGTGGCGAAGGCGCTTTGGGTTACCGGCGGACGGACGTCAGCTTGCGGGGGATGAAACAATGCAAATACTTCACTTCCTGGGCCCGCCAGCAGCCCGGCCCCGGGGGGACCACCCTGCCGATCCGTCTGGCGGGCTGTGCCGGCAGGGGGCGCTGCGGCGGCGGCGCTGCCTCGGCCCGCTGCATGGGAACCTGTCTCGACGACGCCACTAATCCGTTTCATGTATTTAGTCCCGGCAAGGATCAAGATGAGAACCCAATTATGGAACAGGCGATTTGTCAAAACAGGCCTGTGTGTGGTGCCGGGCCGGGAGCCTGCTGTATCACAGGTGCACAGCGGCGGGAGCCTGTCGCCAAAAGCCCCCGGACGACGTGGGGAGCCGCCCCGCCCCGGCCGGCGACTGTCTCTGCCGGGCGCTGCTGCCAGCGCTGTGCCCGCACCGGCCTGCACACTATCTCCGCACGGTGCCCCGGCTGATTACTGATTAGAGGCAACTCAAACAAATCAATGTACACCCTAAAAAAAAATCAGACAAAAATCAGAAATTTCAGCAAAAAAATGGACTAATTAGAGAAAAATAAGGGAAAATCGGAGGGAAAACAGGAAAAAGAAATAAAACTAAAATTTTGATTTGAAATCATAGTATACTCCTCGCATCACGAGTGAGGGGCCCTTCGATTAGAAGAGTCCACGGGCAGGTGGACCTTGGAGGCGGGGCGGGGTAGGTCGGGCATCCCTCGGGAAGGCAGGCGCGGCGGCGGCGGCGGCGGCGCTTCCAAGATTTCGCCATCATCTTTCTCCAAATCGTTTCGGTTCGGCTTCCTTTTCCTCCGCCGCTACCGCATGGCTGCCACTGCTATCTGGCCGTAGGTGGGCCGGGCCGGGCTGCCGACGGCTGCCGATGGCTCCCACACCCCCGGCCACCCCGGCCCGGGCCCATTCAGCGTTCTGTTTCTGGTAATTAATCTTTGGCCTGGCTGGGAGGTGGCCGTTTTCCGTGACAAGATGAAATATGCAGGGAAAACATCTTCGGGGTGGCGGGAATCTCACGGGGCGCTGAGAAACCCGGTGGCCGGAGACGGCCGAAGCGGACTCGTGTTTGCGGACAGAGCCGGAGGGGCCGGAGAGGCCGGAAGCCTGGCGGTGGCGGGGCGGGCGCCGCGGGGTGTCCTGGCGTCCTGGCCGTCCCTGCAGTGCAGGTAGTGCAGAAGACACTCCTAGGTGCGCATTTTCCCTTGGCTTTCTTCTGCTTGCGCAGCACACAGACTGAGCACGTGTGTGTGTGTGTGTGTGTGTGTGTGTGTGTGTGCGCCTGGATTTCGTACTTCCTCGTCGGTCACTGAACTGGCTGCTGCTGGACGCATACTGCACCAGACCAGACGTACGCGCGGCGGCGCAGGCGGATGCATTTCAAGAAGGCGCGCAGGGGAAGGGAAAGGCAGTCCAGAGCAGCAGCAGTCGGCGGTGGGTCGGCACCGCCTTGCAGCGGCCCGGCCCGGACGGCCCCCCGATCCAACATCCGGACCTCGGCCTCCGGTACCGCCGCCATTATCAGCACCGTTTCATTCATTCCTGCACGCTTTTGTTTCCGAGAGTGCGGGATGAGGTGGGGGGTCTGGCTGCTGCTGCTGCTGCTGCTGCTTTGCGGTGAGGTATGGGCTCAGATCGAGGCAAGGCCCCGCCCGGAAGAAGAACAAGAAGCAGAACGACGGCCGGGGCGTTAATTGTCGCGTCGCGGTTCGGATGACTCACACCGCGTTCCGCGTACATGAGGCCAGAACTACGAGAGCCACGCTAATCCCCAGCGGATCAGTCAGGCGATCAACCCCGAACAAGGGCAATAACACAGAAGCGCCGCGGGTGAAAATGCCGGGGGAAGGGAAAATTTTTCCAAGCGATGCGCGCGCGCGGCTTATTGTGGAAACGTCGGAGTGTGTCGTTGGAAGTGACATACCGAGCCACCCACGAACACAGCACAGCACAGGAGGCCAGGTCCTCCACGTGCCCGGCCTGGTCAACGCACCTGTTCGTTCGCGCCTCTTTGCTAACACACTCGAGTTAGGCCCTGGGCCCTGCGGCCGCGTACGCGCGCGCTCCAGACAGAGAAAGAGAGAGAGAGAGAGAGAGTGACAGAGAGTGTGCGCGTCCCGCCCTGTCCTGCCTGACTTTGAGGTGGGAGGGAGAGAGGAAGTGCAACGCACAGAGTATTTGTTGGTGCTTGTTCCATTCTGATGCGGGGAGCACCGTTACATTTCGCCTCCCGGTGGATACCGAGGCTAACATCCCGCTCGGTTTACCGTGGCAGATTTTTTTTTTTTTTTAGGCCTGGGACACCAAACTGTGGCACTATTTTCGTGACTTGTACGCAAGCGCTCCCTGGAGACCCGCCGGCACCCAGCTTTCCTCGCGGGCAGACGGAGGGATCTTTGCTGGGGCTTCACGCGCGCCACGTTTGAAAAACGCTTCTCTCCATGTCACCCGTATTTTTAGACCGCATCCGATGCGAAGCGTCATACACTCCCCTCAGCGACGTCAAGGTCAGTGGCGTTCACACACACACGCACACACACACACACACACACACACACACACACACACACACACACACAGGACCAAGAGGGGGCGCCCTAGTCGAGGCCGGGGCGACAACTTTTTGGGAGCAGCACAGCCATAGCGGCAGTGTGGGTGAGAAAGAACTACTTTATCTGGCCGATATGATGCTCTGATTCGGGCGCGCCTCAGCGGAAGCAAGAAACCGCAAACCGACCCACATACCCCCCCCCCCCCCCTATATATTCATTATAATTCACGCAGATACGACCGCGGTAGCGGCGGGAGGTCTAGCTGATTGCAAAGAAGCTGCACGCACACAAACACACATGTGTCCAAGGTGATATTTCACACCTTACATTTGTTGGTGTAATTTCGATTACTGTTGTCAGTGTATGTCCAGTGTGTGAATCCGCCACGTGTGGGGCGGGGGGTGGCGGCCAGTGGCGGGCTGCCGGGCTGCGGCAGCGCGGGACGCACGTGCTGGGGGTCACACCGGAGAGGTCCGAGACACGCCGCGCGTTCGAATTCGCCCGCCTGCCTCTCTCCAACCCCATGTGTGCGACGGAGACAACACGACGTGTGTGTGTGTGTGTGTGTGTGTGTGTGGAGGGGGCGTGGGTGAAGGTAAGCTGATCTTCCCCTCGTCCGTCATGGAGAGGAAGGGTGGTCCGGGACGCGGGGGTGGACAGGCGAGAGAGAGAGCGGCGAGGGGGGAGTCGCGCGCCACGCTGTACCGTCTGATGCGTCAGTGTTGCCAATCGACTCGCTGGAAGTGAGGGGCGCACTGCTGCGTGAAAACACACACAAAATTTTTGGTTTCGAAGTCGAAAAATCGTCGGGTGAAAAACAAAAGCAGACAAAAGCAGCGGCGGGGTCGATGACTGCGCGGCAGCGGCAGCAGCCTGGGGCAGACGCCTGGGGTGCCTGGGGCACCTGGGGCGCATCACACCCTCCTCCGAGTCCAAAACCTCCCCAGTTAGCCTAAAAAGACGCTTTCTGCGGGGGGCCCTAATGTTTCCGGCCGTGGAGTCGTTGATATCCCAACGCCCCTCGCCGCTAGGCTCCAGGCCGTCGCTGCGTCGCCATGAGGTGCAGCTTCGACTCCCCCCGGGGGGAAGAAAATGGGTTGTGTTAACCCCCTCTCTCGCTGACGACAACGCCGGCGCATTTTTTCGTCATTTTTTTTTTCCTTTCCAGATTTACTACTGTCTCTCCAGGAAAAAGTGGAGTCTTTTACCTCATCCAGACCAGACGGCGGCGCACGTGCGGTCGTCGCGTGCTTTAAATGACGCGGTGTTCATTTCACAGCGCGCACCTTTGGCTGCTCGCTGGGGGCGGCGGGGGGCGGCGGGGGCGGCGGGGCGGCGGGAGGCGGCGGGCGCGCAACACAACTCACAGCCGCCAACCCCCTCCCTTGCCACGGCGACAGCGTCAGCGAGGGATTTCTCATACGGCGTGACGAACTTTCTGGACGACCCCCGTGCCCGTCTTCCGTTCGGTCATCCCTCGGGTCAGCCACAAAGGCCACGGTGCGTTTCTTGTGCGCGGCCAAAGGGTTGTACATCTGGCATGTGTGGGCCGGGACCGGACTGGAGCCGGGCGGGGGCCGGGCCACACGCGGCCTCCGTAATCACCTCGCGCTGGCCGGCTGCATGTGTGTGTTATTGTCTCACCGGGCCGACACGACCCCATTTTATAATTTCGATTGGAAGACCCAGTGCTCTCCTGTCGCACTGACCTTTGTGAGTAGAACAAAAGGCAGCAAAAAAGTGATGACCAGACGGGAGCGGACTGACAAGCACAGCTGCCACCCACCTTGGGAGTTTATAGTATACCGACACACGTTACTGCACAACCTCTTCTGCCTCATCGGCGGGGGAGAAGATGGTTCGGATTGGGTTTCGACGTGCCAATTTCAATATGAATGCGCGAATGCGAAGCGCACGGGGGTTCAGTCACCCCGAGCCAAGCCAACCCCTCACCCCTCGGATGACACCGGAAGGCAGCATCCCCCGCCCCGGTGCTCCCCCTCCCCGATGTGTGCGTCCTCGTCGCACTGCCGGAACAGCGGCGCTGGACCACGGCGCTGCTCTCTCTCGCACCGGAAGCAGGTGGTGGCCAGCCCATAGGTGTGCTATGGAGGTGCAGCTCCTCGTCGTAAGGTGGACGCAGGACGATTTTTTTCTTTATTTCCTTCCGTCCTTTCTATAAATTTAAAAAAAATCGAGAAGTAGGGCAAAACAGGAAATCACCGCGGCGTTTTTTAAAGTTTTTTTTTTGTATGAAACGACGTTGCGTAGTCCCAATAAGTTTGCGGAAAGCCATAGGACGCACACTCCCAGGGAACGGTGGCAGAGAGGAAATCCTGTCGGTCTCGCACGGCTCAAAAATTAGCTTTCATGGCCAATTTCGCATTATATGTCGCTCGTCAGGCGATATCTCGCGGTGCGAGCGGATATACGTTTGGCGGGTGTTTCGATATATACGTGATCCCGCTTACATTACTTGGATGGGGCCATACGCCACGCCCGCGCCCCTCTCTCCCTCTCTCTCTCTCTCTCTCTCTCTCTCTCTCTCTCTCTCTCTCTCACGCTCTTTCTCTCTCCCTGCCGTCGTCTCTTCCTTGTTGCCCGCACGCTAATCAAATTTAGTCCAAACCGAATTGCACTAATGCGGTCGTCCGCCCGACAGATAATTTTGTTTTTTCGATGAATCCACACGGCGCGGGACGTCGGACTCCGAAGATCGCCCGTCCTCGTCCGCCGGCCCCTCCGCAAGTACCCGTTCATCCCATCACGAAATGAAACAGACAGCTCCCCCCCCCCCCCCCTTCCCCCTCCCCTCCGCTGCGCTGCTAGCAGCTGCGCCCGGCAACCCGCGAAGGACGAGGCAAAGGGTTGCGGAGGGACAAGAGGAAGGGTTGGGGCGGCAGCTGCCGCTAGCTGCCGCCTGTCCTATGTAGGCCAGCAGGGCCAGCACATCATCACTCAGCCAGAGAAGTAATTTGGATGACCAACAAGCAGAGCGAGTTGACCCGTTTAACTATCGAAAGGTGTAGACGGGGGGTGTTGTGGGCCATAGGGGCAGCGGGGCAGCGGGCAGCGGGCCCGGCAGACCAACTGGAGCGAGCAGTGCACTCCTAGAAACTGTGGCCGCTTCGTGGTTCAATATCGTGTCTTGTAGAACTGAAAACAATAAAAATAAAATCCAAACCTGCAATCCGTGTACAAATTTCGTATGAGTGGTGGGGCGGGCCCCCCTCACCCCGCCGGAAGTGTTACGAGGCCCCCGCAGAGGGGCCCCGCCGGCCCCGGCCCTCAGACAACACCTCTCCACACGCACCAACAGCGGGCTTTTCGCCCGATGAAGCTTTAAAAAATCGTGGTGCCTTCTGGAGCGCGTACGTCATGTGGGGGGAGTTGTAGAGGCGGAGGAGTCCTCCGCGGCAGATGGCTGCAGCAACAGGCTGCGCAGGGCCCTGGCGGCCCCGGCGGGGCGGGGCGGGGCGCTGTCCGCTCCGCAGTCAGGTGGTGGACGTGGGCCCGTGCCGCACGCTATGTTACGCTGCTGCTAGGCTGGGCTTGAGAGTTTTTTGCGCGACAGATTGGAAAAGCTCGGAAAACCCTCGGCGGTCTGCCCGCCCCGCCGCCCCACACCTTCGGATTGGCACACCTGTCCGCACCTCGCCACCTGAGATTGGCAGCCGGAAGCCTCGTGTGGCCGCTCTCCGCCTCCCAAATAGGCCATTTTTCACCGTGCGGGACGCGCAGCCTCTCCTCCGACACGAGCAGTTGAGAAAAGCAGTCACTCGCGCTAGGGAAACGGCGGGGGCTGTTCAGAAAAATAACCGAACCTTTTCATCCTAATCTTAGCAACCTAACCTAACCTTTTCAACCTAACCTTAGCAACCTAACCTGGCCTTTTCGTCTTAACTTCAGCATCCTAACCTAACCTTTCATCTTAACCTTAGCAACTGAACCTAACCTTTTCAACCTAACCTAACCTTTTCATCTAAACCTTAGCAACTTAACCTAACGCTTGTAAAAAGCCCGTCACAGTGACTGCCTAAAAATATTCAAGTATTGAACACTTTCGATGTAACGTTGCCGGCATATCTGCATCGCCTCTCAGTGTGTGTGTGCGACTCTGTCGGCCGGCCAATTGCTTTGCGGTTGCTTACATACCGCACGCCATGGCGATTTATTGGAATCGAAAACAATGAGCGTGGTCCCGATGAATAGACCGGAGAGAATAGCTCAATGAATCTGTCAGCCGCGCTGTCACTCACGCTGGTCACTTGATGAGGGGCCGCAGGATAGGGAGGAGAAAGAGTCATATCGTCATGACGAGAAACGGTCATGAGCGAGCCGAGCCAAGGCGTTGTTGTTTTTCTGTTGACTTTCTGAGGGATTTCTCATAAGCATGCGCATGTGCTGTGGGGAAGACGAAGCCTGATTGTGTTTTTATTCTTATTCGGGTGATTCCTTCGTGGGCTGCATTCCTCCTCCCACTGCAGCAGCATCGCGAACTTGGCGGCGCTGACGACGGAGCTGGCGGGCGCGGGAAAGGCAGCCGGCGGGGCTGGCAGGCAGCAGGCAGCGGGCAGCCAGGACTGGCAGCCGCTGTCAATCAGCGGGGTGCTCTCCGGCTGACCGGAGCAGCGGAGCGCCAGCCGCCAGCGGCGCCAGCACGTGCATGCGGCCGTGTCCTGTCCTCTGCCCTCCCGCCCCGCCCCGCAGCATCGCAGGTTCGAGTACCGGCCGCGACGCGCGTTGTCTCGTCGTGACCTTGCGCGGCGGATAGCATTATCGGCGCGGTACGGCACGGCGGGTTACGCCCCCGCTGTCCCTTACCGAGCGCCCAGCAGCGGTAGTACCGCGCCGTGCCGCCGCGCGGCGCTAGCGACGTAATTGCCTGCTCCGGCCGTGTCAGCGCGGCGCAGCATCGCGTGGCGACGCGCGCGAGGGAAGCCCCAATCAGCGCGGCACGGCGAGTCGAGGCGAGGCGAGCGTGCAGGCCAGAGAGCAGCCAAGAGCAGCCAAGGCCGGGGGCACCGTATCGCACCGCTGCCGCCGCTGCCGCCGCCGCCGCCGCCGCCGCCGCCGCCGCCGCCGCCGCCGCCGCCGCCGCCGCCGCTGCCGCCGCCGCGCGAACCGTAAAAGACCCGCAGCGCTGCCTGCGACGTCCCGGTGACTACATACGTGACCCCGAGAGTGTGGGTGCGCCACGCGGTGCGCCGGGAGCCGTGCATCCGTACCGCAGTAGTACCGCAGTACGCACGGTACGGTATCCGCCGGGATACGCAAAGAAAAGCGCGAGATTTATATATATACTGCCACATCAAAAGTGTTCATTCAAGGTGTAGTGAGGATCATACCCCGCACAACATTGTCACAGTGAAGTCCCCAAGAAGAAGAAGAAGAAGAAGAAGAAGAAGAAGAAGAAGAAGAAGAAGAAGAGGAAGCAGTTTTGATTTGATTTATTGTTCTCCTCACACACGACACTCACATTTTAACATTACATCAAAATAATTCCGGAAAAAGAAAATCAAAAAATCATACGACTTGCATCACGAGTGAGAGGGAGCCTTGGAAGTTTCGCAAGCGCGCCTCCTTCATCTCCTCGACTTGAGAGCTGTGCAGCTCGTTAGGCCCCGGCTCCGCCCGGCTCTGGCCGGCAGCTCCGCCCGGCTCTGTCGCAGTGTTCGGTGTCGTGCAGCTTCCCTTTAGGAAGGGTTGCGTCAAGAAGAAAGGAGAGCACGCGTTGCGTCACGCTTATGAGGAGGCTGCGAGGGCGTATCGCTGTTTACGCACTGCGTTTGCATAATTGCCCGTGGGCGTGGCGTGGCACGGCGTGGCGGGCGCCGTGTGACACACTGAGGTCGCGAGTGCTGCAGAAAACGGCAGTGAGGTGAGGGCAATAATCCGGCCAAAATAGATGTCCGAAATATCGTACCCGTTCCTGGTTCTCGGTGAACTCTACGGCGCCTCATTCCCACGCGATCCGAAGCCGCACTGACCGGAGCAGAGTGACAGACAAGGACGGAAGATCGTTGTCGTGGTGAGACGGGGCCGCGAGCCGCGCGGGCCGCGTCCGCTATGGATTTCGGTGATTTCGATCTTCCCGCTCTCTCACGCCCATGACCCGGTCCATATGGTGAGGGATGGGGGACAGAGAGGGAGCGAGAGAGAACGGGTGCCGCGGGCGCGGCTTTGCGAAACCGCTTATCTCGGAAAGAAGTGCGGTTTGCCTCGGCTGGCGTTCGGGGAACGGGGGGCGCCCAGATCCAGGTCTTATGTAGTGCCGCGAGTGCTCGAAAATCCGACGTTTTCTAAGTGTGCAGACACAAAAAGGGAGGCGGCGCTGCCCGGCTACTGCTACTGCCTTGTCCTGCAAAGTCTGCCCGTCCATACGGCCGCACTGGTCCGAGATGCGGTCTCTGCTGGATTCCTGGAACTGGAGTCTTGTCCAGGAGGGACTCCAGGAGGGGGCGCTTCATTCAGAGCACCCCGCGGGCTGGACCAGAACCCCCTATCCGGCCGGCAGACAATTTCCGCGCGTTTAAAAACTACGTGGTTCTGTGGCGGGCCGCATAGCGACGTAGTACATCACGAGCGCTGCAGCATCTGGGGCCCTGGAGCCTCTGGAGCTGCTGCTGGAGCGGCTGCTGGAGTCACTCCCGGCTGCTCCTGGAATCTGATAAGCGCGCAGACGCCCACAAGCTCGCTCTGCTCGCTCTGCTTCCCTGGCCTTCACGACAGCACACGACCAAGTCTCCCCCTGACATCTTCCCTCTCTGTCTGTCTCCCGCAGCAGTCCGGTCCTGATTTATCGCGCGCGTATGGCCTGTAATGATCGCGGTAATGGCATACACCGCCACCAAAAAAAATTCAGAATAATTCGGTAAATCAATGGCCGAAATTAAACTTTACAAGCACGGAGAATTTTTTTTCACGAAATATCACAGAATCCCGAAGCTGTTTCGGAATTAAAGAGTGCGCTGTGTTTGCATCATTACCGTCATCATCGAGTAGCCATCCCGCTCGATATGGACCACCCTTTTGATGACAATCATTATCTCTCTTTTGATTACCGTCCCGTCCGGTCCAGTGCAGCCCGGTGCAGGGGGCGCCAGGCCAGGCCTCGGCCACAGCCGGAGCAGCAGCAGCAGCAGCAGCAGCAGCAGCAGCAGGGGAGGCGGGCGCACGGCGCCTGTAGGCCGGGGGCCGGGCAGCCGGGCAGCTGAACAACACCTCTAATAGTGTTATTGGGGCGGGAGGCTTTCAAACCGCCGTTAAACGCTCCGTTTATTTCGGTATGTGTATCATACTACAGGGCCATACTGCTCTTCCGCCGGAATGCGGCGCTGCCGGACCGAACTGCGGGGCGTCGTGAGAAACAGCGGCTCCCTCCGATCGGAGCACCGCCGTCTCAAATATGATGTTGCTCTCTCGGCGGCAGCAACGAGTTAATTACTGTTGTTCCATCGTATGAGAAATGTACGCGTACTCACCGCCGTGACAAGCGTCACGACAAAAAAAATAAAAAGTCCCGCGGCGCGGCGACATGTACTACAAAGGGGCGCCGCCTTGTGAAACAATCAGCCATAGCATGACAAGCAGCACTGTTTTCAGAGGCGCTAGTATTTGTTTCCGAATGAGAAGCAGGCGGCGAGCGGCGCTGAGCAGCGCGCGGGGAGGGCGTTGCCGCCGCGTGTCGCCTGACCTGACGCCCTGCGACCGCCTGTGCGACCGCCTCTTGCGACCCCGCGGTGGACAGCGGCAGGGCAGGGCAGGACACGGCGGACAGACGCCGCGCGCGGTTTCGCTTTGTATGCAAAACAGAGAAATGTCGCGTGCCCGGCCGGCCGTGGCGGCTCTAGGCGCTGCCGAAGCCGAAGCGGCGGTGCCGGTGCCGATCGGGAGTGTGTTCGTGTCCGGCGCGGGGGAGACGATGGGCGGTACTGTGTGCGTGTGTGTGTGTGTGCGTGCGTGTGTGTGAGTGTGTGTGTGTGTGTGTGTGTGCGCGCGCTGCAGCTTCCCTTGACCCCGCCGGCCCCTGCAGCCCGCCCAGCCAGTGACGCACCGCGCACCAAGAGTGGAGTGCTAACGCATATAGAGGTTGTATCATTCCATTCGCGCTTATGTCGGGGAAGACGACGATTAAATATATGTTATTGCGTAAACACGCGGAAGTTTTCCCATCCGAGCGGTTTCTGCGGAGATTTTGTTTGAGCCGGGAACCGTTCCTCGGGGGGCCTGAGCTAGCCTGAGCGGCCGTTCCCTGCCGCCGCCCTGCCCCCATCTCATGCGGTCTCGTGACGTCACTCCGCCCGCAGTAGCGCGCGCCCGGGGACCCTGCGGCCTGCGGGGACCGACATTGACCAGGACAGCCTTATCGTGGCCGCCGTGGCCGCGTGCGGTGTCTGGAAGCGCCCCCAGCCAGTGTTCTCAATCGGGCGGGCAAGCTCGGGCAAGAGCATCTTCTATCTCTGTCACACTCGGGCCAGCCTTATGAGAAGAGAGAGACAGAGGATTTCCGGGCAGGATCCTTGCACGCCCGATTGAGAACACTGCCCCCAGCTACCCTGCCAACACACGATCAACGAAACGTGGCACAGGTCGTGGTTGCCTACCCACCAGGCGCCAGCCCCCCCAAAAAAACAAGAGGGCACCAAAAAAAAAAAATTATTTTGAATTTTATTATTTTTGAGGTACACAGGTGCAGCGGCGGGGGCGGGTCGCGAGCTTCGTTCCAAGGAGCACTTAGAAATTTCACTGAGAGGATCTCTAGCGGCACATGGAAAGGTCAGCAGCAGCAGCAGCAGCAGCAGCAGCAGCAGCAGCAGCAAGCAGCAAGCGGCAAGCGTGGCGAGTAAATATGACAGGGCGTCGCGTCGTCTCCATATCCAGTTCCAAACACCGGTCGTATTAATCAGCCGGACGACACCGCTGCAGATGCAGCGCACCGGTCATCGAAACACCCTTCTCTCTCTCTCTCTCTCTCTCGCTCCCGTGTGCCCGCACATCTTGGCTGCGGATTAAGACGCACGCGGCTGCGATGTCAAGGGAAAATGTTTCGGAACGCGCGGGCGCACACACACACACACACACACACACACACACACACACACACACACATACCAGTTTTCGGTCCCGCTCTCTGCGGGCGCGGCTGTTCCACTGTACGGTGTGTGCGTGTGTGTATGTGTGTGTGTGTGTGTATATGTATGTGTGTGTATGTGTGTGTGTGTGTGTGTGTGTGTGTGTGTGCGCGCGCGCGTCTTCGCATCGTGCTTTTCCCACACGCCGAAACCGTTTTGACGAAGCTGCCGCGTGGGTATGTGTTGTGTGAAGCGGGCCAACAGAGAGAAGTGAAGCTCGCTTTTTCCTACGCTAATTTGGGCGCCAGTAAAAGTCGTATACATAGATTGCGTGACTGCCAACCGAATCTTTGCATCCGTCGGGTCTGGCCCGAGAACCGGGGCCGGAAAATTTCTCCTGCTTCCAGAGTCTGCGACAACTCTTGGTTGGTACTACGTTGCAGCAGACGACATGCTTTTTGTAGCGGAGTGTACCGACGGCTCAATCACAAAAGCGGTAGCCGCAAGGATGCTGCCGGTCGTGAGCCGGGGGCATTCCGCAGTGACATGGAATCAATAAGTGACCAATCAGATCCGTACAGAATCCACATGACATCCGGCCATAACGTCATAACGCCGAGGCTGTATGGGCCGCACTGTGGGCACACGGAAACCAATCCCAGACATTCCGGTGAAGGCTTAGAAAGAAAGAAAAATATAATTAAGCGAAAAACAAAACACAAAAATACAATCGTGTTTTCAAAAACCACTCGAAACCCTCCTCAGGGAAGGAGGCGCATGACTGTCTAAAAATGGTTTTGTAAAATGATTTTGGGCGAAGAACGACCGACGTCGTTGGGTTGTCCTTCGGTCTGCTGCTGAGGCGACGCCGGGGGCACGCTCCGCGGACAGGCGAGGGAAGGAGGGCAGTGGCCGTGAAACCGCAGGGGAGGAGGAGGGGACTACGAGGATGCCGTCGTCCCTTCCCTTCCTGTCGCCTTCCCGCGTACAAGTCTCCAACCCCGGCTGAGAGGCGGCGCAGAGCCTGCGGGCCCCGGGCCGTGACCACCACGTCACACCGCGCCGCCGTCCCGTCACGGGCTCTGGGCTCGCGCTGTGGGAGGGAGCGAGACAGAGAGAGCAGCCGTCGGGGGCCCGAGCCCTCGCCGCGTAGGAGCAGGGCAGTAGCCGGGGCCGGACGGCCGGCGCGCCGGCGAAAACTCTTTTGCGGTTTCCTCTGATCGTGAGGCCCTCACGGCACGGCCGGCATCTCCTGGCGCCGCGGCCGGAGAGCAGAGCCGGACTCAGTCATGCTGCCTGAGTTTCAGACCGCCCGCTAAAGACGTCCACCGCCATATACACAATCCGGTCGGAGGCGAGCATTAAATCCATATCTCGATTTCAGGGCGTTTGTGCGCGGAAGATGTTGCTCCGGGAGAATCAATCCGATAGGCGTTGTATGTTGCGGCCGGCTGCCCCCAATATTATTCAATGGCCGCTGTGGGGACGCGCTCCGCCTTCGTGAGGCGCGCCACCCACACGGACACGCGGGGCACGTGTCACGCACGCGCGCGCACACACACGCCCGCATTGCTCGCGTATCGGTCCGCATGCATAAGCAATATGCCCCGACGCGGACCCGCCCCTTATGACGTAAACGCCGACTCGACCGGAGCCGAGCCGACCGGAGTCGAACCGACCGGAGCCGACCGGACCGGAGCCGACCGGACCGAGCCGCGACCGTCACGACACCGCCAAGATCCGATCGGATTCGCGCGGGAAAAAGGTCCGGGAGGGCGCCGCTGTGACAATGACACCGTGTGGGCAGAGCGGCCGGAGGCGCCCAGAGCGGCGGCAGCTGGCGGCAGCTGGCGGCAGCTGGCGGCAGCTGCACCTCGTGTTGTCCTTGTCGCTCTCACAGGGCACCGCCCAGAACAGCACGCGGATAATGAGCGGGGAGAGCGCCGTGGCGCGTAGGCAGCCGGGCGGCACGGGTGCGCGGCGCGTGGCCTACCTCCGCCCCTGCGCGGCCTGCAGCACTCCCAGCACTCCCTGCCGCGGTGCTCCAGGTGTGGAGTATGTCCCTGGAGGCCCTCCCCTGCCCCTTTAGGCCCTCTGCTGCTAGGACTTAAAAAACAGCACGCACACATGTGGCAGCGGAAGGGCGGAAGGGGAGGGAGTACGCACTACACAGGGGCGGCGGGCGGAAGGGCGAGTATACGCACTACACAGGGGCGGCGGGCGGAAGGGGAGGGAGTACGCACTACACAGGGGCGGCGGGCGGAAGGGCGCGGGGTTTTTCAGAATGACTCGATATCCATTCATCATGGTGAACGATTTTCGAACGCGTCGTCCTCAGGGAAAGCAGTCGCATTCGTCCCCAGAAATCGTGCCCGATTTTTTTCGAGTTCAGGTAGGCGGGCAGAAAAGGGGTGAAATCTGGAGGCGCATCTCTC
Source organism: Odontothrips loti (assembly GCA_038380765.1). Taxonomy (NCBI): domain Eukaryota; kingdom Metazoa; phylum Arthropoda; class Insecta; order Thysanoptera; family Thripidae; genus Odontothrips; species Odontothrips loti. The sequence continues at coordinate 10,498,528 of CM076249.1, forward strand.
CCATCTCTTATCTAGCCATCCCAGACCTTTCCCAGCATCGAATAGGGAAGTCTCGGAAGTATGTCCGCCCCGACCAAGCCTCGCCTGGCAGTCCTCACACCGCACCGGAACCGAGCGGCCGGAACCGGACACACCTGGGACGGCGGGCGCGGGGCCTTGGTAACCTCGGCTCCCTTGGGGTCCCCAGGCCGGGGGTGCTGCCGCCCTGCCGGCCCTATATGCCGGGCTCTATGGGAAGTAGGTGACCTGCATCCGTATCAGAGGGCGCACGCTGCATGGTACAATCCCCGTGGAGAATCGGCTTGAACCAAACACAAACACTTTTTTTCACATTTCCTTTTTAAAACTTTTTCTCGGGCCGGAAAATGTTAACACATGTTCGCTGCCGCTGCGGCTCTATGATTTTCCTACGGACCTGATGTCACTTCCACTCGCCCCATTCTGTTTCTCTCAAAAGCCGGAAATGCAAAACACAGAGAGCGCGCACCTTTGCCGTAGAGAAGAAAAAAAATAAAAATATGGCGCCTGCATTGCATATTATTGAACAGTTGGCCAGCTTATTCAGTTTTTTTTAGCCCCCTTTTTCTTTTTCTTTTTTCTTGTCTTCCTCGTTGTTCAGCTGGTGCGTGGCAGCAGCAGCAGCGGCCTACTGGGCCCAGGTGACACCCACGCCGCCACGCTGCGCCACGCCGCCCCACGCCACACTGTTGCTTCTGCTCGCACGTGCGCACCTGCCCCCCCCCCCCTCCCCCCTTCCACACACATACACACGGACATACTGTACAGAGCGCGCCTTGTTCAAACGCAAGGGGACTCCACAAACACACTAACCTAAACAGCGCACGCGGCCCGGGCTGTTCTGTGGGCCACCTTTGTGGCGGTCATGCGTGTGCACGAGGGCACGGCGGCACGGCGCCGCGCACAACAGCCGATCTGTTGCTACGTTGATGCAGATTTTCTGCGGCGATCGCTTGTCGCCTGCAGTCCGCCTCCGCCAAGGCCTCTCACTGCGTCTCACCAACCCTTCACCCCTGCCCTTCCCCTGCCCGTCGGCTATACCCATTACCTAAATATCTCAGCTGCGAAACCTCAATATGAATTGATTACGTCACTATAATTGATTATCGATTCGTCGAATACCAAGTAATGTAAGGAGGGCGAGAAGAAGAAGGAGGAGGAGAAGCAGCAGGGGTGTCAGCTGTGTGGCCCAGCAGCGCTGCCAACTGCCCCACTACACTGCTGCTGGCCTAGTTGTCAGAGCCACGCAAGTCCGCCAGCACCACCATGAAGGGGGGGGGGGGAGGGGTATGCCTCCTGCGGGATCATCTGCCAACCTAACGGTGCTTCCCGACAGGTCCACCACCCACCCCCACCTTGTGTGTGTGTGTGTGTGTGTGATGCGTTCGTCTCTTTCCTTCCGGCTCGTGCCGGCTGGCGTTGCGTATTGGTGGGCGGGTGCTGCGTGCGTGTGCAACGGGAGAAACTGGGTCAGTATATCAGTCGCACACACACACACACACACACACATCAAGGTGGTGGTGGTGGTGGTGGTACCGTTATGGGGTTGGCGTTTTGGACCAGAAGGAGGAGGACCACCAGCACCACCAGGTGCAGCAACAAACACTGTCCCTATACCCCTTCCTCTGCGTAAGCGCCAGGTGTCATCGTGCGGGGATGAACATTTAGCATATGCCGCGACAGAGAGAGAGAGAGAGAGAGAGAGAGAGAGAGAGAGAGAGAGAGAGAGAGAGAGAGAGAGAGAGAGAGAGAGAGAGAGAGAGAGAGAGAGAGAGAGAGAGAGAGAGAGAGAGAGAGAGAGAGAGAGAGAGAGAGAGAGAGAGAGAGAGAGAGAGAGAGAGAGAGAGAGAGAGAGAGAGAGAGAGAGATGAGTGGGAGGCAGAGGATATTCAAAAGGGGGCGATAATTTCTCGGAGGTGTCCTTCCAAATTAAACCGGCGGCACCCTCACAGCACAAAGAGCGCGTAACGGGACCGGGCCGGGGGTTGGGTCGGGTCGGGGGCGGCAGGCGGCACGCCACTGGCTGGCAGGCACTGTAGGCACGCGCCCTGCCGGCCCTGCCCTACATTCAGGCCTTCCTATCAGGTGCGAAAAGTTCCGGCCGGCAAACGGGATCCTTATCGGGCCGCTGAGGCCGCTGCCGCCGACGCCGATTTTTTTGTTTGCGCTGCGGAAATGCAAAAGGTAATGTGTGCGTGTGTGCGTGTGTGTGTGTGTGTGTGTGTGTGTGTGTGTGTGTGTGTGTATGGACCGAGCTCCGGGCAGATGGTTTTGATAATCAACACGATCAGGAAGTGTGCGGAAAGTAGGTCAGCGCGACGTCCGTCGAGGTTTATGAAGCGTCAGTTGACACCAAAGACGAAAACGGGACATATTTTTCGAACGGTGTGTGGTGAGGGTGGGGGGTCGGGGTGGGAAACGAGCGCGGTTCTCTTTTTTCCCCCCCGGAAACTTAACTAGTTTTTGGCAGTGGCATCCCTTGTTCGCGCAACATTTTTGATAGGGAAGTAGGTCGCGGGCAGCGCGAGGGGGGTTGTCGAGGTCGTGTAGTTGGAGAGGAAATGCGGGCCGCGCGGCATTTTGCGGTGAAGTTGCAGTTCGAGGTCATCGACCTCGCCCCGTCGTCCGAGTACGAAAAATCTTCCGGCATGCGTGCGGAAGGGATCGTGGACGACAGCACGAACCCTAAGGGCCAGCTGGGGGGTGCGACTGACGGACGGACGGGTGACAGCTCCTCCGCGGATCCGTGTCAGGCGGCACTGGTGGCCCAGTTGTGCGAATATGCCGGATGCCCCCCCCTCCCCCCCTCTCCATCCCCTCCGACAAGGCCTCGGCGTTTTCTTATGATTCGAGCGAAAAGCGTGCCGCATAGATATTCATACACGAGAGCCGCGCGGAGGAGCTGGGCTGGGCTGCCGTGCCGCTGATGGACGTATACGGGATGCTTTATCACGGGGAGAGAGCAGATCTGCCGGAGCTCCCCTTGTACGAAAACGCTTGCTTTCTTGACGGAATGGTAGTGCAGAGCGGGTAGGGGGGGGGGGAGGGCGACGTAAGGCGACGCTGCGATACGCCGGCCAGCTCTCACAATGGGGGCGCTGGACTGAAAACCACGACGGCAGGGGGACCGGGGGGAGGGGGGGAAGGGGGGGGGGGAGCCAGGACACCCGAGATAAAGGGACAAGGTCCTGGAGGAGGCATTGCGTCGCCGTATTGAGTCCTGCGCTGTACCGAGTCGTTGCGCGCTGTCAGATGTTGCTGGGAGCCGCAGGGTGTCGCAGGGTGCCGTGCTCCGACCCCAGACCGCGGCGGTCATCGACCCCGCGGAAAGTCGCGAAAAGGGAGCAAACAGCGCGCGTGCCTCTGAAGGTCACCCGAGGTCAGGGACAGCAGCGCAACTCACAATGCGAACAAGAACGCGATCGATTTAATTTTTCCGGCCGCGAAAAGAGAATCGGGTCACGTGTGCTCCGGTGTGCTCCCTTCCGGCCTCGGGTTACGAACACACCCGGGCACCCGGGTGGTGATTATACGGCCGGCAATCGGTGCAGTTCGCGAGGCCTTTCGCTGCAAAACGCTGCTGCTTGTGGGACTGGCGAAGATCGAGCCTCAAAAAATTTTGGACGGACAGTGGACATGGCCACGGACAATACGAAACAGGAGGATTCGCGCGCTATAGAGATGCGGACCCGATGAACAAATTCGACGAGTACACACACACACACACACACACACACACACACGCTCGATGCCAGCGCGAATGCCTGCCAACGAGTCACAACAGACCGTCGTCCGAAATTTATAGCGGCCGATCGCATAATGGTGAGGGAGAAGATGGACTTGGCTATCGGATGATAGGGACACACACTGCAGCAGCGGCAGCAGCGGCAGCAGTGGCAGCCGGGGCGCGGACGATGACAGCGCACGACACCGCAAAAATAAAGTATAATGTTTGTCATTGGTGACAGTTCGCGCGCACTTTTAGAAAAAAAAAATTCAGTGAATTTTTCCTTTTACACACTCTGATTGGGAAATGTGAAACATTATCACGACGGTCTCCAATGTCAACATCGGCACGCCTTTATATTTAACCCCCCCCCCCTAAAAAAACAACAAAAAAAACACACACAAACACAGAAAAAAAAACTGCTCCTGAAAAAGAATTTCGACAGAGAAAACGGACTTGACAGGGGTCATGATTGGTGGTTCTAGCGCCAAAGTCAACACGCGGTAGCGGCGCCGTTTGCTAATTACAATACTCTGCCGGGATGACGCTGCCGAAAAGTTCCGAAAAGTAAGGCGCTGCGCGGCTGCCACGGCTTGCAGAGGGAGGTGGGGGCTCGTGCCGGGCCGGCCGGGGGTTCGTGCCGAGTCACCGTGCATCTTACGGAGGCAGGCGGGGCTGCAGGGGCTGCAGGGGCTGCAGGGGCTGCAGGGGCTGCAGGGGCTGCAGAAGGGCGTCTTTCCCGCGCGGAGCGGTCCCTGGTCCGGTAGGGGATGAAATGATGACCAAACAATGCGCCCGGGCCCGTTGTGCAATGTAACAAAGGCCTCAAAGGAACAAAAGCCGCCGTAGGGCGATCGCGACCACGGCGGCTCAAGAGGTGCGCAGCGGTGCAGCCAAGGAAGAGGGAAGGAGGGGGATGAAAAGCCAACTGCATAGCGCAGCGACGTCGCCCCGGGGATTCGTTGTTGTAAGATGCGACCCCCGCCTCCGCCCTCCCTCCCTCCCTCCCCCTCGGCCCATGCCTCCCCCCAGCCCGTGTGTCGTGCGGACCGTCATCACTTATCTCCCTGGAGACGCGAGTCGATGGATTCTGCATTCGCACCTTTGCAGGCCCGCCGAGCCCAGGAGCCTCCGGCCCCCGCAGCTCGGGGCGTAGCCCGGCGTAGCCCGCAGCCCACTGTGGGGACTTGCGGGGGTCTGCCGAAGAGGCCAGCCGCACGTGCAGCACGGGGTCCTGGCGGTCCCGGCGGGCTCCTGCCAGGCTCCTGCCAGGGTCCCACGGTCGTGACACAGGACGGGGTTCGGGTCGACAGTCCGGGATTAGATCCGGATTTGCGAGAGAGAGGGTTTTCGGGGTCAGCGCAGGGTTCGGGAAGTCATGGAAACAACAGGGGGTATAGTATAATAAGGTGCGGAAATGGTGCGCACAGATGGCAGATTGTGGAGGTCAGAGGTTGTGCGCGGCGGAGAACGTCGCGTGGCAGGACGCTGTGGCGCCACCGGGGTCGCCATTCGCAGCTCACACCAACAGATCGCACTGGATCCAGCCCGCTCGGATCCGTGTTTTCATTCCCGCTGATCCTCCTTGTCAACTGTTTGGTCAGCGGACCTACTCCACATCTGTCCAAACGACGGCCGGGGCCCGGCACAGCCCGGCACAGCCCGGCCCGTGTCCTTTCACACGGTCCCAGCCGTCACCACGGAGAGGCCCCAAGTAAACAACGACGGATTCGCTGGGCTCTGCTGTCACCCTCCGTGACGTCCACTCGACGAATAGAGTACTCCGGAGAGGCCCAAAACGGAGGTACGAAGTCGCAACGGAAAAGAAAAGCGCAGGAGCGGAATGAGAAATAGCATGTTCGGAACCCCGCAACGTTTCAAAATCACTCGATTTTCCACACTCTTTCCAGCGTTCTTCTTCTTCTTTGTTACGACTGTTACTTCCGTTTCGGGCTCCTCCGGAGTACTCTATTGACACGACGCTCCCGCATGTCCTCCTGAGATTTTTCTCCAGGGTCTTCGGGCTTTTGGCCTCCGTCGCTGGTCCTGCTCTCCAGTGGGGCTCCACCGGCTCCAGCGGCTCCAGCGCGGCAACAGGTGTCAGCGCAGCGGGGCTGGCGGGGCTGGAGGGTCCCGGCCCTCGCGGCGGCCGGAGGGCCTCCGTAAGTCGCAGCTGCGCAAGGTGCAGTCGGCGGGGCACTGTGCTGCTGGGGCCGATGGGGCGGCTAATGAAATGGGGGAACATCGCAATAATGGGGCCGCCCGTCCAGATTTACTCCTCAAGTGTGTGAACCTGACGTTGTTTTGTGGCCTGCCGGCCCTCCGCACACGCGCCCCACCTGTTGTCGGGCCCTCAGCCCTCCAGCGGAAGGGGAGGCAAGCTCGGCCGGAACTTCCGGTTTGCGATTCTGAACCTTTTCACTTGTTTTTCATATCTCTCTCTCTCTCTCTCTCTCTCTCTCTCTCTCTCTCTCTCTCTCTCTCTCTCTCTCTCTCTCTCTCTCTCTCTCTCTCTCTCTCTCTCTCTCTCTCTCTCTCTCTCTCTCTCTCTCTCTCTCTCTCTCCCCTGCTCTACGCTCCTATCTTTCTCCAAGAAAATCACGGTGCGTACATACTGGGGCCGCCTAGCTGCTTTCTAGCCTGTCTCCCAATTAACGCCCTCTTGAGCGCAGCTCATCCCTGCAAAAACTCGAACACGAAACGGGGTAAATCCCCGGCAATTACGGACGTTACGCGCTGCACTGGCTGCACGCTCCGCTGCCCCCGCACCCGCCGCACCAGCCGCATCCCGTATGCAGATGCTCGCCGGCCGCGTATTGCCGCGCGCTGATCCACTTTGCGCCTTTCTGGCCGCCGGAATGCGCGGTCCGCTCCTCGCCTCTCCCGCTGCTGCTCCCACTGCTGCTCCCGCTGCTGATGCCGCTGCTGCTGCCGCTGTTGCTGCCGCTGCCGCTGCCGCCGCCGCCGCTCAAAAAGCCCAGCCTTTCACCTTGCGCACACATCGCGCCGCCTGTCCGTCCGTACATGTACCGATTCCCCCGCCGTTTCCCACACCCATGCGGCGATGCGATGCGCTCGGCGAAAGGATGAGAGCGGCCGGGATAGGCGGAGGGATTCGTGTGTGATGAAACGTCTAACTAGTTGTGGAGCCAGGCCAGGCCAGGCGCCCCGAGAACAGGGGCTTATCGCAGAATTAGACCGCGTGACGGTGGCGGTCGGGCCTTGTTAAACTGTCCACACAGAATAATGACAATTTAAATAATTTCAAAAAATGATCAGCAAAATTGGTGTGAATGTTCTTTAATGTTTAAAAATAAAAATAGAGCAGACGGTGGTGTGTTTTCATTGACGGTGTGGACTATAGTATTTTGAGAAAAACAGTGCCTGCCCTGATATGAGAGCGGTGGGCTGGTTCGCGGGGCACGCTGGTCGGGGCACTCGGCACGGCGCTCGGTGCACCTGTCGAGGCTGTCTGCGGGGCGGGGCGGGGGGCAGTCCACCTGTCCGGGCAGCCTGCAGAGCCTCTGCCTGCTGCACTGCTGAGTGCCCCCCCCCCCCCCGCCCCCCGCCACGCGCAGGGTCAGATAGGAACCCGCTGGGGTCGCGCCGCCGCCCGGCAGAGGGAAGTCCTCGCCAGACCGCCGGAAAGCAGAAAATGCCCGGGGGAAAAGAAGGGCGGGACTGCGGATGATTCTGGTCACGTGGGGTGCAGCAGCACGCCGGCCGCTCTGCTTTGAATACGAGCGGGAGCGGAATTCAGGGCAACGCCGGTCAGTCATACGGCAAGAGCTTCAGGCAAGTCAGGTCAGAAAAATCTATGGAAAACTCAAAGTCGATTATCTTTTTTGGGGTACATATTTTTAGCCTTGGCCAATTTATTTTATTATCACAATTTTTTTTACTGAGATGTATAGCAGGTGTTCTACCACTGGCTTCCGCGTGCTCCCTGATGTTGCTTTGGGCTCTGGATTTTGTGACCGCCTCTGACCGGCTTCTGGGGCGCATCGCATCGCATCGCATCGCATCCCGCCACACCTGGCGGACTGTGGACTGCGCGGGGGCTGCGGCCGCTGCGACCGCTGCGACAGGACACACAGGGGGCACCCTGGGCCCTGCGCACCCGCCGGGCACCCGCCGGGCACCTGCTCGCGTCCCGCCGCGGCCACACTCGGCCGTGGGAAAGGGTTGTGATGGACTGCGGCAGGTGCCGGCCGAGGTCCGGAGCCGTCCGAGGCCGTCTTGGCCGGGGGGGCCGGTAGGGGGAAACAGCTTTGAATTTTGGTGAGTTCGTTGGTGTCAATTTCTTAGTTTTCTGTGATAGTTTGTATTTGTCTGCACAGTATTGAAGCCGATTGGACCCGGGCGAGCTACGTATTCTCAGCTCTGTTTCATGACCAAGTGGTGGGGAGAATAGGGCTGTGATTGAGCCCACACAGCAGAGCCACACGACGCCGATTCCAACGAAAAAGAGTTTCTAATTGCAGACCGTTTCGAATCTCGCGCCTCGCGAACAGCCCCTTCGGTGAACTGACAGATGATCACGACTTGATCCCGTTTTCTCTCTCCCATTCTCTCAGTGTTGGAGTGGAGCAGGAATCAGGGCACTTATTGTGCTCTGTTTGCCTTATGAGTGTGGTGTTTGTCGAATCAATTTCTCACACATTTTTCAGGTGCAAGTTCATAGGCTGGCTGTCAGAGGCTCTGACGATCAGGATTCCGTCACCCCGGAGGCCGGAGGAAAGGGTGGATTTGCGTATCAAAAGACAGGATTTTAAATATGCAGTCCTTCTTGGCCCCGTGTCCAGCTGCTTCTCTGAGACTCTAGTTGGATGCAAGATGGCGTTCCACTCTCCCCGATCTTATGAAAGATTTAGAAAGTCTGCTTATTTCAATTCTTTGGCCACATCCGTTGCGCGCCGCCCCACCCCTCCCCTCGGCACCCTCTCCTCACGTCTTCCAAATAATCCATGATGCTTGTGTAAATTTTCAACCGAAATTTTAATCCGGATTTTCAGCATTTGCGGGGCTCTTCGGGGGACGGAAGGGTCTGCGCTGAGCGTGCGGCTGCACAGCCGCATTGTCAAATATGCCACGAACGATGATGAATAATGGACAAGACTTTGGCGGGAAAATATAATCACCGCCTTCTCACCGCGACGACGAAGACGATGCGGATTTTTAATCCTCCTTGATAGTCATGATCCCCCTCCTTTCATCCCCCTTCCTTTCTGCCATTTCTTCAACGCCACGGTGACAAAATGCAGGGAAGTACGTACGGGAGTGTGGGAAATGTTGAAGTCGCTGTCGGGGCAATCCTGTGAGTCCGTCATGGTGTTCGCTGAGCCGTCGGTTGCCGGGGGCAGGAAGTGTCGTGAAACGGAGGCTTTCTACCGCTTCATAGGATACGAGTTACAAAAGACACAGTCCAGTCCAGGGCGCAGGGTGGGGGAGGGGGTGGACTGGTAACCGGAGCGCCGGCACCTGAACGGAAGGAGACGCCACGCCACGCGACTCGCCGCACCGCGGCGCTCAGGCTGACCACAACACGTGCACACACATACCCCCCACTCCAGCACCCGGCACCCGCCCCCCCCCGGAAATTCGACATTTAATTATTCCGCCACTATGGTACACAATACTTCGTGACAGGAAATGGGTGTATTCAATGCGTACATTTAAAATTATGGGACATGCAACTACCTGAATAAAATTTGTATTTTTAATGCACTGATTGAGTAAAACGCGCGTAAATTTCAACTAAAATCAGACTGACTCGTAATGATGCATTTTTGTTTTCCGTTTCGTGAACCAAAGCCTTCCTGGGTCAACGGCGGTCACCACTTCCCGGGCGGCGCGAGGGCTTCGCCCAGGTGTCCGAGGCCCCGTGTTGGGGGTGGGGGTGGGGGGTTGGGGGTGGGGGTTGGGGACCGGCGCCCTGTCCTGTCCGAGCCGCGGGCACGTCCAGGTCGACCTACCCTAACCTCACCTCCTCGCTAAATTTTTCATCTCTGCTAGCCTGCTCCCTCCTCGCATTCGCTCCCTCGCTCCCGTGCCTCGCGGCACCGGGGTATCATCTGTCTCACTTCTCACCTTGACCGTCGTCGTCCCGTAAAGAAAACAGCGCACGCGTGAAGGGAGGCTGGATAAATACAATCCCGGTTAATGGCGATGCGATCGCATTGTACGAGTTTTATGCCGAGCGAGCTGCAGCAGTTCCGCGCCCATCGCAACGCTGGTGACTCTGTGTGCAGAGCTATGAAAGGAATAAGCAAGCGTCGGAATCGCCTATTTGCGTTTCAGATTGGACGCGTCGCCAGCGGCGTTAAAACGCCCCCCCCCCCTTTTCCTCGCGAAGGCAGAACACAATGGTGATTTCCTGGACAAAGTACAACCATAACCACCCCAACCCATCCCAGAGCCCAGCAAACGCGCGGCGGCGAGCGGAAACTCAAACCGGGGATGTCTTTTGAACGCGCGGAGATGGAGCCGTAATTAACGCGCATGGAAACAAAACAGGGGTGGGACCCGTACCGGAAACACGAGGATGCATCAATGGCTCCACAACTATCAATAATGGTAATAAAAAGAGATCAATCCCTCTGTGTGCGGGAAGCGCTGTTTGATTCCCTCGGGCCGTCGTAGTAAGTAGTGTTGTCGTTACGGCAAGAGTCACACGATGCACACACACCCACACACACACACACACACACACACACACACACACACACAACGCCCTTCTGACTCCCTCCCCAGGCCGCCGCTGCCGCCGCCGCCTCGGAACCTGCAATCAAGTCCGTCTCGTCCACTTGGCCGAATCAGTTTGATTATCCATCGGTAGGGATCAGGATGATTACCCCGCTGCAGCACCGTGCAGCACATTGTCTCCCCGCGCGCACGAGCGACATGAACAAGTAGTACGTTATCGTCTGGGACGTGATGCCACGCGGGGCGCGGGGGCACGGGGTGGGGGGAGGGGGCAGCCTCATCACTCTCACGCACACGGGCAGGCTGTGTGGCCGTACCGACCAGTCATTGCGTCCCGGCACTTCATTGACGGGTCCTCCGGGTCCTCCGGGTCCTCCGGGTCCTCCGGGTCCTCCGGGCCCTTCAGGTCCTCCGGGTCCTGCCTGCTGTGTAATTTCAGACGCGGCCTTCTTGGGCCGGCCGGGGCGGGCCGATGTCGCTGCGCCCCCGCTCTGCTGCTCCGTCCTTGTCCGTCACCCGCGGCCTTGCGCGGCCCTGCTGGGCACAGACAGAGACGGAAGCTACCGTCACAGTGTCATACAGAGTCGACACAGCACGCCGCTCGGCCCTCCGGCCGGCCACCGCCGACCAACGTGGGAAAACAATGCAGGCAGCATTTGATTGGCTCTGATTAAATGAGAGGGTAGGCGCGCGGGGCCGTTATGGGCCTGCCTCGGCCGGCCTCCCTGTTCTAGGAGACGGCCGAGCCGGTTCCAGGCAGGACCACAGCATTCGTGTGTAATTTCTCCTAGACTACAATATCTTGATCGTTGTGTCGCTCACCCACCCTGCTGCTGCTGCTAGTGCGGCTGCTTGCTATAGTGCTGCTGCTGCTGCTGGAAAAAGTAATTTAATTTGTGAGAAGCCTTTAAGATTTGGGTGTCCGCGGCGGCAGCTCCAGTAGATGAGCACACTTAGGCATCCTCATTACACTGCACGTGTGTGTGTGTGTGTGTGTGTGCGCCTCGATGACCGATACTGCTGATCTCCGATGCCCGATACGCGTGTGGGTGGGCGTGTCCCGCCGGGTGCAATATTCGCTGATTACGGTCCTCCGCTCCTCCTCCCATACCGAGGTACAGCCAATTTGCCGCGCGCGTGTAATTTTGGTAGCGCGCGAGGTCTTCTTGTGGGCGGCGGTGCTCCGTACCGTCCGCAACAGTTACGGTCAGAGCACGTGCGAATAGCGCATTGATTAATGATGAAAAGCTTGCATTTCGTGCGATGGACCGCGCTATTTGCGGCGAGGCCGACAGGTGCTGCCGTCAGCCGCATTTGACGCGCCATCATAGGTCATGCAGACGACGTTTCGTACGCAGCAGGAACGTTGCATCGGATAACGGGGTATTCCGGACGTAAGGCTGACGGGAAAAAAAGAAATCAAGAATCACAAAAGCGGCCCACAGAATCTTACGGTGTGAAAGTTACTCTTTCAGCCGCGATCCGACGTTAGATATTCGGAATAGGCCGAGAAGCACGGAACGGATGTAAGAAGTCGTAACAAAGAAGAAGAACGTTCCCGCTCTTCTTTAAAATTCGTTCGATTTCTCATACTTTGTGTAGCGTTCTTCTTCTTCGTTACGACTTCTTACTTACGTTTCGGGCTTCTCCGGAGTACTCTATACCCCATTGCGAACACTGTTCACCAGCGGAAACACAACGTGAATGTTTCTGCCCTGAGAACCCGTAGCGTATTCCTCCCCATCCGCCGCCGCAGCCGCGGTGTCCAGGTCGGAGTCTAGCCCGATGGGCTGCCAGGGCTGCCAGAGGGCTCCGACGGGGGAAAAAAACCGTTCAGCTCGTGCTGTTATTAAGCCTGTGGCGCCACTCGAGGGGGTAATTGGGGCTGGCCGGCTCCCTGTCAGGGCTAACCCTGGGCGGGGCGGGGCGGGGTGGAGCTGGTCAGCTCTAGGATCGGTAATGTGCAGCCGTAACACTCCGATGTTCCAGAGGCCGGTAGAGGCCGCCAGAGGGCGCCACAGGCTGCTCCCGGTGCCCCCGCGCCGTTTATGTATACTTACTTAAATTCCGATGCGGTACAACAACCGTTCACTCTTCTCCTCTCGGGAGAGCCGCGAGCTTTCCTAACCAGCCCCCGCCACGCCCCACTACCAGAGACTGTGCCATGGTTTCGTAACCAGAGGCCGAACCAGGGTGTGATCTCGGCTGGACAGCGGCCGAAAGAGTGCTGGACCTTATCTCCGAGCTCTAGGCCCGGGCTCATACCCTCAGACGGTGTACCGCGCCGCCCAGACAAACCCAGACGAATCGAGCTGCAGGAGTTGAAATGAAGAAAAACTTGGGTTGGACAGTAGTAGACTTCTGCTCGTGCCCAGGAGTGAGAGGGGGGCGGCGGGGGCAGCGGGGGCGGCGGGGGAGCAGATTATGTTGGAGAGGGGCGGCGTGGGGCGGGCGGTGCAAGAACCACAGGTCGTCTGCCTGTTGCTTTGAAGGGGGAGGGGGGGGGCAGCCGGCAGGGGCAGCCGCCGAATGTGTGGGAAAATGGAGCAGCTGGAAAGTCTCGTGTGTGGAGCCCCCCCCCCCCCCTCGGCCGCCCCGGCCGCCTCCGCCGCTTCTGCCGCCTCCGCTTCTGCCGCCGCCGCTGCTGCTGCGCCCCTCGACACGAAATCAGGACCAAAAAGAGCTGCTGTGCGCCGCTCGGCCTCGCCTCGAGGTATAAAATACGGAATGAATGAATGGAAGGGCTGAGAAGTCATCGTCTCGGGTCCCCTGTGGTCCCCTGTGGTCCCCTGTGGTCCCCTGTGGTCCCCTGTGGTCCCCTCCAGCCCGGCAGCCAGAGGCCCTTCCCAGGTGTGGTGTCCGCCCGCCGGCCGGATCTGGACTGGATGCGAACGGCGACACATTGTAATCAGGCTGCGGCTCTGCAACAACTCAGGTGCACTCTGACAAAACCCAAAGCCCGGAGCGGGATATTCGTTCGGATTTTAAAACGCACCGTCTCACAGTGTGCTTCCCCGCGAACTCGTCCTGCCTAAACTGTCCCCTCCTTGGCAGCGCCGTAACGCATTTTTTTACGTGCCTCGTTATCAGCCGTATTTTTCCGGGGGTCCGTTGGATGGATTCCCACCCCATTGCGTTGTGTCGTCCGTTGTCAGGGGGACGAGGGATGTTCTGAGCCTGATCCCCGAGGGGGAGGAGGACGAGGAGGTGGAGGGGGTAGCCGCCGTGGGGACAGTAGCCGAGGACGACACAGCGGGGTCAGACGACGTGCACATGGGTCGTTGTGCTGTGCTGTAATGCTCGCCCTCGCATTTCTCCTCGCAACGCCCAAAAGTCCCAGAAATGTGGCACGATTTTTGAGCTCCAAACATGGCAAGCTCGGCCGGAACTTCCGGGTTTGCGATTCTAAACCTTTTCACTTGTTTTTCATCTTAATATCTCTATCTATCTCTCTCTCTCTCTCTCTCTCTCTCTCTCTCTCTCTCTCTCTCTCTCTCTCTCTCTCTCTCTCTCTCTCCCCGTCCAAGACTGCTGCCGGGGCGGTGGCTCGCCGTGACGCCGTGACGCGCTCCGTCAGCCGTGCACCTCAACCCTATCCGCGCCGGTGCCCTGAGCCTTCTTTGCCGCGCGGTACGGGGCGGCAGCTGCGGTGGCAGCGCCTGTGCAGCGCCTGTGCAGGCCGTGTCTGGCCGCTGCCGCTGCACACCGTGCATGTGTGTTTCTCTGCGTTTGGTTCAAAAGCAGCCCCCCCCCCCTCCTCTTTGGCTTCAACAAAAAAAACGAGCCAAGAATGCAGCACTCTTCATCGTGACCAGATCTACTGCTGCGCTGCGCGCGCATTCAGCCTGGAATTAAAACCGCCTGCTGCTGCTGCCGCTGCTGCTGCCGCTGCTGCCGGAGTCCCCGCGTCGTAAAGTCTCTCCGTGTCCCGGATCCGAGGCGACGGATAGTCCTGAAGGGGTTTTAAAAACTCTCGCAACTTGCGGGGAAGCAGGGGCCGTTGCGCAGGGGTGGTTGTGGCTGTTTTTCTCTTGCTGCTGTCGAGGGCTGTCCAGCTGACACGGCGGTGCTGAGGGTTGCCAACTAGAGTTGCCTAGTGGTTGCCTACCCAGCCCCCGTCAGGGCCGGCTGAAAATCAGCTCCGTTTCGTATCCTAATTGACTGGTAACTGTCGGTATGCGGCCGCCGCGGCTCCTTGCCACACTCCGCCGCACCGCGCCACCAGCACGGCAGCATATCAAAACCAGATTACGGCAATACACGCACGCGCCTGTACGCCCCGGCGCGTGGCGTGGCCTGGCGCGGCGTGCGCGCATCCGGTTAAAGACGCGCCGCCGTGCTCTGGTCGGCCGCCGGAAGGCGCTGGCGTGGCGTGGCGTGGCGCGCCAGATGTGGAGCAGTATGGTCCAATCCTCTAATTGGCGCTGGGCTGGGCTGGGCTGGGCTGGCCGGGGTATGTATGAGCCGACCGCCGCTCGCTCTGCAGACGTTTGAATGGATGGACACGCGGCCCCTCGCGGACGGGGCCCCCCCCGGGGGCGGCTGAGGGGGCGCCGGGCGCCTCGGTTACTGCTGCTCGTCTTCTTATTCCGAGTGGAATAATCATTCGCTCCCGTTACTCTATCTGGTGGATGTTTGTGACGGAGCATACAATACTCAGCTGGATCGATAGAGAGAGGGGCACGCGACACGAGCCGACACACACACACACACACACACACACACATACATACACACACACACACACACACACACACATGTCCACATGGCGCACGCCGGGGCGGAAACGGGCTGCCTGTGCTGCCTGCCTGCCGGGGTCCAGGAAGTAGCCGTGCCGTCGGGAGACGAGACACGGCCGTGGCGTGGCGTGGCGCGTGAGGCGGCAATCGCATCGCGTCCGTCTGCTGGTGCTGCTTGTGCCTCTGTCGAGCGCTGGGCTGCGCTGGGCTTGGAGTGGCGCCTTGTGGCCTGCCGGCACCGGGCCGGGCCGGGCTCCGCCCACAGTGTGCCGCACCGTCGCAGGCAGCCACGGCCACAGGCCACTCCTCTCGAGAACTCGGTCGATCTTGAAGGTGTACTTTACTTCCATTCCTGCCCATGTGCCTCCTTAACGCCCCCCCCCCCTCAAATCCTCGCGTCGGCTGCTGCTGTGCCGATGGTTTCCAGAAGTCAGCACGTAGCAGCGGCAGCAGCGGCGGGGGTGGCAGGTAAGAAAATACAAACGTTGAACCCGTTCAACCGATACGTACCAGGCAGGCCTGCCGGCACGAGATACGAAACATATGTGACCTCCCCCCCCCCCCTCCAAAGCTCAGCATGTGCGGTGCCGGCGCAGCCAGGCGCAGCTGACCTAGGCTACACACCAACTGTTGCTGCCGGCACGCGCCCTGTATCCCCCCCCCCCTTTCCTAACTTGCCGCACACCCACACACAGGTCTTTTCTCCACTGATTTTCCTCTAGATTTATCGGAAAGGTGGTTATTTTACACATCCAGAAAATAACCACCGCTGGCAGTCATTTGGCTGGCTTTTTACAAGCGTTATAGGTTTGGTAGCTTAGCTAAAGACGAGAAGGTTAGATTAGGTTGCTAAGGTAAAGATGAAAAGGTTAGGGTATTGGTGCAATATTCACTATAATCCGCGGAGTGGGGGTAGTTTTAGGGTTCATGATGGCGGTTCGTCACAGAGGTGAAATGAACGGAGCCATCACCGCAGCGCGGCCTGCTTCTCTTCTCCGAACACTGCAAGTCGTGAGCTCGTGACCCCTGCTGGAGCAGCGAGGCAGCGCTGCCCCGTCTTCGTCTTGACCCTGAGATCGCAGCTCCGCGATGCCTGGGGCTGCCTGGGGCTGCCTGGGGCTGCCTGGGGCTGCCTGGGGCTGCCTGGGGCTGCCTGGGGCTGCCTGGGGCTGCCTGGGGCTGCCTGGGGCTGCCTGGGGCTGCCTGGGGCTGCCTGGGGCTGCCTGGGGCTGCCTGGGGCTGCCTGGGGCTGCCTGGGGCTGCCTGGGGCTGCCTGGGCTGCCTGGGGCTGCCTGGGGCTGCCTGGGGCTGCCTGGGCTGCCTGGGGCTGCCTGGGGCTGCCTTGGGCTCCCTGGGGCTGCCTGGGGCTGCCTGGGGCTGCCTGGGGCTGCCTGGGGCTGCCTGGGGCTGCCTGGGCTCCCTGGGGCTGCCTGGGGCTCCCTGGGGCTGCCTGGGGCTGCCTGGGGCTGCCTGGGGCTGCCTGGGGCTGCCTGGGGCTGCCTGGGGCTGCCTGGGGCTGCCTGGGGCTGCCTGGGGCTGCCTGGGGCTGCCTGGGGCTGCCTGGGTCTCCCTGGGGCTGCCTGCGCACCGCCGCCGCCACCACCGCCACCGTTCGACAAGAAGAGGAACAAAAGCGAGCACACCCGGTCGGTTCATTAGCTAATCGCGGCCTGTAATCTGGGCCGCTTTGCGCTGCTCTCGGCTCGACGGGGGACTCTCGGGACGAGCCGATACGCCGTCGACGGCGTCCTCGACAGCTGCTGGCAAGCGGCCGCCAGAGAGACTCCATACGCCGCTCTGCCTGCTCTGAGCTGCTGCACTGTGCATGCTGTCGGCGCTGCAGCGCTTTCAGGGGCTCTTCCTCTTTTGTTATTCGAGTTTCCGATTTTTTCGGCGCGCAGGGTCCCTTCCACCTGGCGCTCTGGGAAAGGGTTGGTCCTGCGTGCCGCAGTATGGACTGCCTACCAGGTGGCGAGTGAGTGCAGCGATTCGTATCCTCACAAGGTGCGTGCCACTGAATGGGCTCTGCACGATTTCTCATCCCTGGCAGACTCTTTCAGACTTTTTCAAAATTTTCGACCAACCACGCCATCACAATTTGAACTAAACCTGCTTGTCCCCTCTTTTAGCTGAGTGCTGTGCTAAGCATCCGCAGCTCAGAGTCCGTCACATCTTGGGGCGGATGTCACATGCGACACACACACACACACACATGTCGTGTGTGCGAAACCCGTCACGATGAGGCACCAGACAAACTGCACACAGAAGGCCGAGGAGTGCTCACGTCTGACTTCCGCCCCCGGGAGAACCACCCTCCTGTGGTGCGGTGCACCACCTCGGCCTGCGCACAGGAAGGACGACTTTTGCGAGGAGGTAAGCAGTCGGCACACGTGCGAGAGAGAGAGAGAGAGAGAGAGAGAGAGAGAGAGAGAGAGAGAGAGAGAGAGAGAGAGAGAGAGAGAGAGAGAGAGAGAGAGAGAGAGAGAGCGGCTTGTTGAACGGAGTTCGGTTGGTTTGTCAGACAGAAGACGGAGGCAGAAAGGCACATAATCGTTAGCGAATAATACCCCGTCCTCCTCGGCCCTAGTGTTACCCGCGGGCAGTATATCGGGTTACCCCCGGCTGCCCTGCATGATTACCTCGCGGTTACCTCTGACTTACCTGTCAGCCCCCGTCCGGGCAGGAAGCTGCTGGCGTGGCCCCGACCTCCTCCTCATCTGTTTGTCTTTACCCCGTCCGCCAGCTGGTCTGGTGGCCCCGCGACCTTGCAGACTGTTCGTCTCTAGGGGCGTCGTCGCGAACCACATGTGCCGGCCGCCGATACGACGCACCGCTGTCCTCGCGGTGTCTGTCGGAGTCTGCTCTCTCTCTCTCTCTCTCTCTCTCTCTCTCTCTCTCTCTCTCTCTCTCTCTCTCTCTCTCTCTCTCTCTCTCTCTCTCTCTCTCTCCTCCCCGTCAGCACTCGTCGCCGTCCTGGGCCGGGTCCACGGACGTGCACGTGCTGGCGTCATCTTCCCGCCTCCGGCTCACGGCGGCCACGGCACGTGTCTTCCTGTCGAGTGGCTGGCCAAACATCCTGAGATCCGCCCCTTCCGCCCTCAGCGGGGCCTCCGGGCTGCCACTTCAGGTGTGCGCGGATGTCCCCGGAGCCACCGGAGCCGTGTCCCCGGGATGCACGCCCCCGCTACTGTGCACATAGAACACCCCCGCACACACACACACACACACACACACACAGTAGGGGTCAATAAACTCAACCGCACGGGAAAAGTGCAAACACTATATATATATATATGTATCGTCCCTCCCAGCGGCCGCTTCCGTCCTGCCGCGGCGCCGCTCAAAACTGGAAACGCGGGCAATCGTACTTCCGGAGTGCCGACCGCAGCGGATATGGCCCGGAGGAGGTGTAGACGTCGCTACGGGTATGAGATGCCAATAAGGAGATGGAAAGAGCAAAGTGCAGATTCAGCAAAAGTACATCTGGATGGGATGCTGCCGATGCTGACGTGCATGGTGATGACTGCACGTGTGCCTGTGGGGTGCTTGTATGGGGTGCACACGGGAGCACACCCACACCCCCTTCCCGGAACCACACTCGTCAGATTGAAGCAGGGCGGCTGCTGCTGCTGGGGGCTTTTTATCATCACAACCACGACTTTCCCCTGAATTAATTCCAGAAGGGGCGGAAGGGGCGCCCTGCCCGGCCCGGATGTTGGTCTCTGGTGACCCTTTCATCAGGAGCAACTGGTGGCAGACTTTGTTTGGGGGGTTGTGGGCGGCCCTAAAGCGGGGGCTGATTTTATCAATGGGGGAGGAACTGTGTGGAATATAATCGAGGGAGGAGTCTACATAAACACACCCGGCTCGAACGCTCCTCACGCATTCGTATTTTTTACGAGAGGAAACGCGCAGATAAAAGTGCGAGATTTTGAGGAATCAACAGGCGGATTCCCCCTTGCAGGCAGATGGCTGGCGGGAGAAGAAGGGGTTGTTCCACCCACATGTTGCTCGTCACCTGTGTTATTGGGCGCAGATCTAAAAGGTGCGCTCTCGACTGGCGAATTCGGTTTTTATGCAAACCCCTTTTGCACAGCATAGTCAGCCATATGGCGATTTTTTTTTTTTTTTTTTTTTTTTCAAATTGAATATTCCGGCCTGGGACTTGCCCCACGGTTTCAGGTTGGGTTAGGTTAGGTCGGGTTGCACTTCCGGAGAGCAGCATCAGGTGTGCGGCGGAGCAGGGCGGCTGCGTCCCAGGGCCCTGCGGGGGCCGGGGGCCGGGGCCGGGGCCGGGGGCCGGGGGCTGGTGGCCGGGGGCTGGTGGCCGGGGGCCGGGGGGCCGGGGGCCGGGGGCCGGGGGCCGGGGGCCGGGGGCTGGTGGCCGGGGGCCGGGGGCCGGGACCGGGGGCCGGGGGACGGGGGCCGGGGGGCTGGGGGCCGGGGCCCCCACAGCGTCAGCTGCACCAACGACATGTGGACCACGTGCTACACCTGAGCACAGCACGCGCACACATCCCGACACCATCCTCGACGTCAGGGAGACAGCTGCTGCCGTGCGCCTGTTGCGCGCGCACGCGTGCATCACCTGCGCCGAGCCCCCCAGCCCCGATACAAGCGGCCGGGAGCCTCGGAAGAGAATACCACGATTTCCTTATAAAATCAGAAAAATAAATGGCGGCTGCGGCGGCGGAAAGGCTGCGGGGTGCGACATGAGACGACGGGGTGCACGTGCCCGCCGACACCGGAAGGGGCTCCGGCCGATCCTCTGTCCTCGTCTCCCAATCTGCGACCACCTGAAGAGCAGAGAGCTCCCGGGGCGGGGGCCCAGGGCTCTGCGCCCGTGCCGCTGCAGGGCCTGCCGGGCCTGCCGGGCCACCGCACGTGCTGCCGCTGCCGACTTCCGCCCCGAACCACCTGAGAGAGGAGCTCACCTAGCCGACGAGGAAGTGGGTGTAGCCCCGGCCCACCTGAGAGAGGAGCTCACCTAGCCGACGAGGAAGTGGGTGTAGCCCCGGCCCACCCTGCCCATCCCCACCCCGGTCTCGGCAGCACAGCCCTTGGTTTTGCACAGGATCTGCACAGGAGGATTCTGCACCGATTATCTTACCTATTTTGTCGCGCAATGTTGAAATCACCTCCTCCGCTGTCGGTACTACATGCTCACATATTTCTACCGCAAAACAAACCGCGATCGCACATGGAGGAAAATTTTTGGGAGTGCAAAGAAAATTGCGAACCGCTGCCGCCGCGCTAGGGTGCGCTAGTGCGCCGAATGCTGCAGCTCCAGCTCCTCCCCACGCTTTACCTGGAGTGTAAGTGCAGCCTTTGGCCGCCTTTGGCCGCCTTTGGCCGCCTTTGGCCGTCCGCATCTGCCGCGCCACGGCCTGCTGCTGTCTCGTGTGCATCGGCGTCGTTCTGCAAATTCGTCTTGGCATCTTGAGGAGTGGAGCCAGCGGAGCCCAGGCAAAAGAAGCCGGGCCGGGCCGGCCGAAGCCCCTGAGGGTCCTCGGGTCCTGGGCCGGGCGGCAGCTGCTGGCGCGTGCCGGCTCAACGCCCCCCCCCCCCCCCTCTGACGCCCGAGGGGCCCCAGCCGGCCCCCCGGAGGCCCTCTGTGTAAGGGATCGTGTGTGTTTCTCACGCTTCGTCAGGAGCACGCCTGCTGCTACTGCCACTGCTACTGCTGGCCTCGGCCTCGGCGTATTTTTTGGCAACCTGGTCCCTGCCGTTTCTCTTTCATCTGCCCCCACTGCCACTGGCAAGACCTCGGAGCCAGAGAGCATTTCCGTATGTGCGTATACTAGCATGAATCTCATTCTGAGTGATGACAAAAATTAAAACAAGATGAAAGTCAGTCTCCAAACAGCACTCTGTATCGAAGCTCGGTATGGCTCGAGAAGGGTATGAGAATTTCACCGTCGTAGAAATAAAAACTCGGATTCTAAAAATCAAAGCTTCGATCGATCGATCGATCCATTTGATGATCATCTTGGCCCCAGCCCTACCCCATCTGGAGAGGGAAGCAACTGGTGGCTGCAGCACGGGCTTGGCTCGGCTCGGCCCGGCTCGGCACGGCTCGGCCGCTCCGCTCTGCGTTGCGGCGCCAGGTGCGAGGGTGAGTTCCCCCCACCCCCCACCCCCTCCCTGCGGGGCACGTGCTGCCTCCTGCTCACAATCTGGACTAGCAGCAGCTGCCGCGTGCGAGCCCCTCCCCTCCCCTCCTTACCCCTATCCCCTCAGAACCCCCGCCCCCGCTCATGCACAGCCCCCCTCGGCTGCAGACTATACTCCATCCATGCGCTGCTTTCTCATTTTTTTCCCGCGCGACACACACGTTTTATTTGAATATTTTTTCGCGCGTGTTTTATTTCTGGACACGTCGGCGCGCACCCGCCCGCGCTCACCAGGAGGGGGAGGGTGTTGTATATCGCCGCGCGCGGCTGTCACGTGCTGTGCGAGGTCACGGGGGCGCCTAACCTAACCCTGATGAAGGGCGCACCTGGACACAGCACCGAGGCAACAGCCGACCGCCTTGTGACCAGACACACACAGAGCGTGCCCTTGTGCTGCGGGCTGCGGGCGGCTGGGGTTGGGAGTATAGTGCGCACTGCTGCCGCACGGGGGCGCGCAGATAGCGTCGTTGGCAGAGGGAAGCGCGTGCACTCAGAGACAGCCAGTCACTTGTCGCGAAGTTGGGGTGGGAGCAAAAGCTCACCCACCGCCAAATACTCCAACCCCCGTCCCGAAAATAGATATGCCACTGTTCTGCACGCCGAGGGGAGGGGCATTTAAACCGCCGCTGTGCTCCCCTTGCTGCGTGTTTGGGGGTGGAGAGGGGTGCGTGGTCTGTCGGCAAGGTGTGTGGCAGGGGGAGGGTGCCTGGACGGGGGGTGCAGGGTGCATACGGTGCACAGTGCACGGGGGAGTGACTGCGCCTGCTTCCGGACTCCTTTTCACCCGCACGGCAAATATGTATAAAAATCACGTTGTTGGTCGCCTCCTTTTTGCGCTTCCCGTATGTACCGGGCCAGAGCACGCACCGAGTCACTGTGTCGCTGGGCTAAGAAAATATGACCCAGTACAAACACAGCAGGCGAAAAAAGTGGGATATAGGGCGGCCCGGCTCAGAAAAATAAAAATAAGGTAAAAAAAAAATCGAGACGACTTAAACTTCTGGGTCGGCGACACAGGGGAGGGCGGTTACATGCCCGCCCACGCCGACCGGACAGCTGTCGCTAGTGTCCGCGGCGTACACTGTGATAACATCTACACCGATCTCAAAATGGAGTGCTGGATTAAACTGCCGGCCAAGGCTGCTGGATATGACAGTACTACGCACTGCATGCGGTGGAAAATTGCAAATTGGAAATAAGTTCTTCGTATTATTCAATTATTTAATCACACAATTCACACCATACAGGGAATTAATGAAGAAAGATACCCTCCCGCCTCCCGGCCCTGGTTAGGGAATCTCACTTCAAGGTTTGTATATTTTACACCCCCGTCCTCGGTCGGCAGACGTCCAGAAAAATGCTGCCACCGGCAAAGAGTTGAACCCCGAATCTCTCGTTCCCCGTCCGGTCCGCTTATCCCTGCGGCTACAGAGCTGTGCTGGAGATCAGTAGCGGGTTTTTTGGTACTATAGCCACTGTCGTTCCGAGCAGAACCGTTGGCTCGCGCGGAGCGCTCTGTCCGCGCGCTGGACCTAGTCAGACCCCTCGTCTCGTTCAAAATCTGCCGGCGCCCGGGTCTAGCACCCGAACATGCTTTGCTGTACAGTACTCCTTGCCCGGCCACTGGCAATTCTCCTGCCCACAACAAAAAGACAAGCCCGGCCAGCTCCCGCGCCACGCCTCCACTCGCTCCGCACGCGCCATCTGGAGTCCATCTGATTTTTTCGCCAATCTGCCGACAGCAGGAGCCGCGGCAGTACAGTAGTATAGGGCGGGGGAGAGGGTGCGTGCGGCGGGGGCGGGGGCGGGGGCGGGGCGCCAGAAGGTGCGCAGAAGGCGAACCAGCCCAGCAGCCAGGACACCATGCGGCCAGCAGGTGGATGAGATTCCGACACTTTTCGTACTCGGTCGCCAATAATAACCCTACCCTGTGTGGCGCGCGCGGGAAACATTATTGTGCGGGAACGGAACGAGCGAAATGATTTGTTTCTGAAGTTTTCGATTGTGGCAGCTGAACACAAGCAGAGGAAACACGGAAGTCAAGCCCACATCGGACCGTTAAGAGCCGTTGGAAAATCTCACAACGTCTCTGGCCGTTTCTAACGTCTTTCATCCCTCGAGGGAGGGGGTAGGGGGGGGGGCGTGGGCGGAGGCCCCGACGTGCCCTGCAGCAGGCAGGCAGCGCAGCTGACCCCCGACACCCTGCGAAGCCTCTGCGAAGCCTCGGCAGCAGCGGGTGGAGCCTTGGAGGCCTTCGAGAAGCAGAAGCAGCAGCAGCAGCAGCAGCAGCAGCAGCAGCAGCAGCAGCAGCAGCAGCAGCAGCAGCAGCAGCAGCAGGCGTATGGACCCATATTGTCTCTAGCTAATTTCCAGGGATGCGGTTGGCCCCCTTGGTCCCCCGGTTGGCCCTGGGCCCCATGGGCCCGGTGCCCAGCCCTGCCCAGCCCGGCCCGGTGCGGCCGCCGCCCGCTCCACCACTTGCAGCTGCCGCACGAGCCAAACCCGGCCGGGCCCGGGCTGGGCCAGCAGAGCCGGCAGCACGCGTCTTGTGAGACACCTTTCTTCTTTTCGGGAACAACTTCCTTCTTTTGCTCATCCAGCTGCCATCTGAAACCAGCTCAATGCACCGGTCCCGCTGCAGCAGCTGCTGCTGCTGTTGTCTCGGCGCCAGTGGTTCGGTTCCGGCCCTTGCTGCCTGCTGCCTCCACACATGAGCTCCACACATCTCCATATACGTCCCCCCGAATCGCTACGATGTGTTTGACCCAGTTTCACTAACTACGATCGCATCAGTCGGTTTCACACGAATTCCCAGCACCGATGTCCTGAAAATTATTTTATGCCCGGACTCATCGGCTGACCGGAGTGACCGGAAGCAAACAAAAATGGGGGAAATCAGTCGTCTGGAAAAAATACGCCCCTGCGCACCCTGAAAGCACCACCGCACCGCCGCAGGAAAAGGCCAATGCAAGTGCGATGGTGCGTTGTCGTATTTGGGCTGCACAAAGGGTTACTTGATGTCTCCGGCCCACGCTGCACCTGGCCCACCCGGCCGGGGCTGCCGGGGCTCTGACGCGCAGCACGTGCGATATTCTGACAGGCGACACGCGCGTGCATCGGGCCGAAGCCGAACACACCGGTGCGGCGCGGCGTCAGTGAAAAAGGAAAAAAGAAGGAGTCAACATTATGGTGACGTTAGCCAAATGATCCAGCGACCAGGAAGAACAAAACATACGTAGGACTAGAAAAAAATAATTCTTGACTTTTCTAGATCGTCAGACGAATATTTTCAAAGAAGCAGAAATTGTTTTTCACCCCGTTTCACCCCGCAGTTGGTATAATTTCTCACACACATTCCTATTTTCACCCGCACTTTCTTTTTGTGATTCTGAGATGGATGCACTTGGTCTGACTGACGTCCCGGTACAGTTGCATCGGAAATTAGTTGTTATTTGCAAACCCCCGATAAGCGGTCCCAGTCGAATTCATTACAGTCGGACGTTAATTGGTGAACACGCCGCCAACAAACAGTTTAGTGTCGTTGTGCTTCTGCCGCCGGACGGGACGGACAGCAGCAGCAGCAGCAGCCTGCGCCCTGCAGTCTACCTGCAGGGTGCGGGGAGATAGCGACAGGTGCACCGCCGCCGCGCTGCCCCGATGTAAATGTAAGGGGGAGAGGAGAGAGAGATTCACGGATCGGGCTGACCCGGCCAGCCTACGGGGCAGCCTACGGGGCAGCCCGGGCCAGCCGGGCAGGCAGGGGTTGCTCGGCGCACGCGCCCTGCCCCGCCCGGCCCCGCCCTGCCCCGCCCTTCCCCGCCCTGCCCTCGGCCGTGGACGCGACAGGTGCAAGTACACAGGAAGAGAACGAGCAATCCGCTGAAACTCGGTTTACTGCACCGAGATACCCCACCCCCTCTGGCAGAATAAGACACACCTAGAAATTTAGTCGCGCACCACCACAGGGTGAGCATTAATTCCAGGTAATTGCAGGCGCCCTCTGGAGTGACAAGACAGGTGGCCTCTGGAGCCTGGAGGCGGCCTGGAGCGGCAGTCTGGAGGCGGCCTGGAGCCCCCGGAGGCGGCCCTCTGTGTGGCCTGGTGGCCCAGGCGGCCGACACGACGGCGACAGCAGACGAGACGCGTGCCCAGTGTCGTGTCGTCCGGGCAGTGCGTTCGAAAGGCTGCATATCGATCTCTCTCTTTCTCTCTGGTCGGTCCCCAAAGCGGTGCAGGTGCGGGTGCCTTTGCCAATCTTCTAAGAGGAGAGAGAGAGAGAGAGAGAGAGAGAGAGAGAGAGAGAGAGAGAGAGAGAGAGAGAGAGAGAGAGAGAGAGAGAGAGAGAGAGAGAGAGAGAGAGAGAGAGAGAGAGAGAGAGAGAGAGAGAAGGCCGGTGCTGCTGCTGCCGCTGCCAGGTGTGAGTGTGTGTGCTGATTCGGTCCACCTTGGTCCAACAGGCGGTCCGCGGATCGGACCAGGCCGGCGACGGCAGGTGATCACCGGGGTGGCCGTGTAGTAGTACTACGTCTTAGAGTGGGGGGAGTCCAGGGTGCCGTGTGCCGTCAATAGCAGATGTGGCTCAGCGTGAGGTCGCCAAACCACCTCCGCACCACCTGCTATGTATAGTAGCTTTCTGTTCATTTTCCAGCCTGACGAGTGTCCGTGCTGATCAAGTTCTTTGCAGACAGCGCGCTCTTTAAAAAACAGAGACGCAGCGATGCCGTCCTCTAAAGAGAGTGAGTGACAGTACATACACACATTGACAGGAGATTTTTTTTTTTTTTCAGTTGTGCAAAATATGAAACCATACAGCTCCCCGTAGCAATGCATCGATAACGCATTCCCCTCGCTGCCCTGGCGTCCGCGGCCACACACGATCCGGTTGTCGATCGCTTCGTCCTTTGCTGCTCTGATTTTTCAATCCCGATTCGCAGAAAGACAATCGCGAAGCGAAGCATCGCAAAGAAAACGACGCTACATGCCCACGCTGTCACACGTCCGTCACCCCCGGCGCAGATGACAAATCGCCGGATCAAAATAAGAGCGCGGCAAAAGAAACGGGGAACGGCAGTGCCCTGCTAGGAATGGCGTTAAGAAGATTTTTTTGGTGAGTGTTTTTTTTCCGCACACTCCGCAAATGTCAAGGTACAACTAATTATGGCCGAACAATTTTGTTCCAGAGCCTCGAGCGTTAGGCCACTAGTGTAAGTCGGCCTCGAGCGTTAGGCCACTACGTTATATATAAGTCAGCCTCGGCCCTTACCATGCCCTTACACTGCCGCCTGCCGTCCCAATCCCAATCCCGTCCGATACCTCCGCAGCGCCGGGAGCAGCAGGTGATGCCCCGCCAGGCCCTGCGCTGCGTACCTGGGTGCACGGGCTGGCCGGCACACCTATCCAGGAACCCCTGCCTGGCTGCCTGCAGTCTCAGTGCGGGCCTAGGGCCGGGTGGGGGGCCGGGTGGGGGCCGGGTGGGGGCCGGGTGGGGGCCGGGGGGCTGTGCCCGCGGTGCAGCAGCAGCTGTTGCTCAAGAAAAAGACGCAACAGCCACCAAAAAGATGCGTGGCTCATCCAGCGGAGACACAACAGCACTCGGCAGGGCCCGGCAGTGGGATTCGATGGGGAGAAGAGCGGCCTGCAGGCTGCAGGCCTGGCCGGGGCAGATGAGGGACATGAGGGTCATGCATAAAGATGCGGGCCGGGGGCTTTCGGACAGGGCGGGGTGCAGAGTTACATCCGAAAGACGAGTGAATTTCAGAGGGAAGAAAGTCATTTCACGGTTCAGGAACAAGTTTCGGATCGATGAGATGGTGGGTGTTACCCCGGGGTCTCGTCTCGTCAGGTCCCGTCCCCGTCAGCACCGGTGGCCGGTGGGACCAGGCTTCTGCTCCTCCGCGAAAACGGAGCGTTTTTGGATGGTAATGACCGGGGCGGGCGGACGCTGGTCAGGTCGATGGTCGTGTTGTCGATCGAGCACGCCAGCGGCACCTGTCCCGTCCGGGTCCAGGCCCCCGCTGCCCCCGCTGCCCCCGCTGCCCCCGCGGCCCCCCGGCCGGAGCTGGGCCCCTCTGCTCCGGCAGGCGCCGCTCCGGCTGCTGCAGACACCTGCTACTACCGCCGGTGTGGGAACCAATCCCACACCGCCTCATCCCTGACGACGGGGGCCTCGAGTAGCGGGGCGGCCGGCGACCCTGGGGGTTCGCGGATGCTGCCGACGGCCGCCGACGGCCGCCGACGGCCAGGTGCCGCCGACTGCCTCCGGCCCGACGACGCGGGGTTGACGAGGCAACGGATAGTTCTTAGCCCTTAATAAGTTTAATACGAGGGCTGAATTAATCGTGCGGCAGCGGGGAAGAGGAGAGGGACAATCCGCGTCATGTGGCGGCCGCTAACAAGGTGTGAATAAGGACCTACTCGGGCTGCTCGGCGCTCGGCCTCGCCCCCCCCCCCCCCCCCCCCCCCCCCCGGACCTCGGCCACCCTCCGCCAGCTGCCCTCCCCGTCGGACCCGCCCCTGCTTCCGATCACGTGACCACTATACTTCCGGACTGGGAGGGTCATCTGTATGTACGTACCAAAGGCTGTAATCAAAGAGCGTTTCATTATTTATGTATTTTTTACCTTTGCTTCCTGGAGTGTGTCCTTATTTTTCAAACTGGGTTACTGGCGCGCGGAGTAGACGCAAGTGGGGCGTGATCGCGGTACCTTGCGTAAAATACGCCATGGAATACTGAGCGTATGCAGCAAACCCGACATTTCTGCCATCATATATTTTCAGTTCTAGGAAAGACAAGGAAACGGGCAACTATGATACAATGATGAGTCTCTGCAGTCATGACTGGGAGAGGGGGGGGGGGGGAGAGATTGAAAGTTTACCCAAGATTACGAAAATGATGCAGTTCTTGTTGCACGAAAATGAAACGGGATACCCGTGGAAGGAGGCCGGGCCCGACGCAGTTTCGCTAGCTTTCGCCATTCCTGCGAAGTGCGGTGGCGTTTGCCGCTTCTTTTATATTCTCGGACACGAGCCGAGAATTGCAGCGGGGAGGGGAAGGGGGGGGGGCGAAACTGGAGCCGGCAAAGAGGGTGGGTGCAGCGCGCAAGATGCAGAAATACGGAACGGTGTCTGCTCAAGCGACTTTTAAAAAGTTGCTGATGATTTATCTTGAGGACTTTTTTTTCTTTGGGGTGGAAGGGGGAGGGGTGAATCGCGGATAAGATTATTTTTGAGTTTTGAGCCTGAGCGTTGTTTGGAGTGATTCAGCAACTGTGGTCATGGTATAGAAGCTGATGGATATTTTTTGTTATTATTATAATTTTTTCCCTATAGAGATAAAAATTCATGTTTCCTCGAAAGCAGAGAATATTTCAGTTTGCAAAATTCTTTTTTAAAAAAATATTTGCGGGCAGAGTAATGGCTTTGGGTACGTACAAAAGGTAATGAAGGGAGCGCGTGTGTCGTGTCGCACCTGGCCGTGCCCGAAAACCTGCTGCAGGCGTAGCGCGCGCAGTGGGGCCTCCGGCGGCCCGGCCCGGCCTGCCCGGCCCGCAAAGCCTGGCCTGGGGTCTGGGGCTCCGGGCGAGGGGAGGGGGTGCAGGCAGGCCGGTGGCGGCGGCAGGCTCCCACGCTCCGCAGCATCTGCCGCCCGGGCCGGCAGATGCCGTCTGCGCCCCCTCCCCCATCCCCACCCCCGCCGTATTCTCCAGGACTCCAGGTCGTGTGCTACGAATGGCATTGTGTCGCGCATGGTCAGCCCGCGCGCGTCGGCGGCCTTGAATGCAGAGGTCCCCGCCCAGCCCCGCCCCGCCGGCACCCTCGTCCCACCCGCAACACCCTTCGCTGCGACCTGCAGAGCGGGAAACGCGCCACCTGAGCTGTCGAGGAATTCCACCCGCTTGTCTACGTCTGGGATGGAAAACTTGTCGGTGCGAGAGCACCGGCAGTATTTGAACCCGCGGACGCGACCCGAACATGACTCTGTGTGTCTGCGGCCTAGGGTAAGCAGTAAGCCCCCCCGGTGGCATTTCTCCCGTAATCCAGACGGCGACTGTCGGTAGCGGTGCACGGTGCGGCCGGCGGGGGCCGCGGGGGCCGTGAGGGCCGCGGGGGCCGTGGGGGCCGTGGGGGCCGCGGGGGCCGCCGGGGGTCGCGGGGGCCGCCGGGGCAGCGCACCGCAGCGTGTTCGTGGAACCGTCGATCTGCCGTAAGTCAGCCAGCGACTGCGTTCAACGAAGGCGGCTTATGTCGGCCGCTCGCGCCTCAGCTTCGCGCCTCACGCAGCTCATGCAGGGCGGCGCGCGCACCGCGTCACTCATCGCGGTGATTTTCCCCAAAACGCGCCGGCCGCCGGTCAGTAGCGCGGCGCGCGGCTTTTCGCGAAAACAACCGATGACTCGCGGTGAGAGTAGTAAGATCGCCGTGGGCGCGCAACGGCAGCAACGGGTCTCCCGCCGAGGTCACCGTCACGGGGGTGGTGATGCTGCTGCCAGTCCACCCCTGAGCTGATGCGCGCTGATGCGGACCCTGTCTCGGCTCCCCCCGGTGACATCACATGACATCACGCGCACAATGCACGGCCCCCCATGATTGACGTTCTGGCCGCTCTCAGGTAGGGAGGGACATCTCCTCTCCTGCCCCTCCTCCTTGAATGGACCGCAGCGCGTCCTGCAGGGACTCCTCCGGGACTCGACTCGAGTGGCTCCCGATGTAACTTTTTGTCCCGCACGGCCGAAAAATATAAAATACCTCGTGTCGGATCCGCTGGAGGATGCGAGAGATGCGCGCATAACGAGGCGACTTTGCGGCCGGAGAGTAATTGGTAAAAAGCGTTGCATTTCAATAACAAAAATTTAATTCAAAAGTATATTGAATCCTCTAGATTCAGACCCTGCAAATAAAAAATACAACGACAACAAAAAACGGCAAAAATGGGTGGGTCCTACCTCGTCCCAGACTTCCGTCCGGAACCTTCCTGCTTAACTTCGGTGTTCGGATGGGAACCGGTGTACCAGGAGTTGACCGCCGCTAAGACACAGGCACGACGCAGCCACCTTGGTAGGCAGGCTTCCGCAACGGCCAACATCGCCCCTTCCGCTGACTAGATTTCAGGAGTCAACCCCCTTCGACCAGCCAGTTGGTCTGTGGCCGTGAGGCCACTCCCTCGCGGATTGAGAGGGAGGTAGGATGCCCAGATCGTACACGGCCGAAGCCGATTGTACTCTACTCTTCTACGCCATGTATCCAAGTAGGTGTTGCCCGAATACTCCAGATTCCGAGGCCTTACGCTTGAAAAATGTAGAAGGCCGAACCCTAGGCCTCTACATTTAACTTCTGCCGAGTCTTGGCAAGCACCATTCCCCTGCTCGGGCGTCGAACCACTGAGTCAACGAGTGTATTCAACCTCCGGGGAATGGCCGCGGCCCAACGTCCGCGGTCACTCAGACAACACACTTTGAACACGTTCTGTTGGTATATTTTACCCACCATCCTCGGTCGGCAGACTTGAGAAAAATTTTTACTCCGACAAAGAGTTGAACCCCGGACCTTGCGGTCATCGACCAGCCCGCTAGCCCACTACGCTACGGAGTTGTGGTGGGGAGGAGCAGTGCGCTATTGATACTTTAGCCACTGTTGTTCCGCAGACCGGTGATGTGTTCTCCGCATGGAGAAGTGTGTGCCTCGGACACACCGTGCATTATTTTCCCGTTGAATCTTTTCTATTGGCCGGAGAGTAAATGTAATGTCAATCAGAGCTGCCCTAAGATTACCTCCCCCCCCCCCCCTCCCCGTACGTGTACCTCACACAACACACCTATTTTACCTCAAAACTCAAAGAACGAGCCTGTCCTAGAACGGTAAAGCGTTCTCCGTTGTCTCGTTGTCTTGTTTGACATTATTTTCCTTGTGTTTTTCACAATTTCCATGACGCGATGCACGCATTCTTCACCCGTGTACCAAAGCAAACAGGACAGCTGGGAGAACTGCGATTGCGTGGAGGCAAAGGTGCACGGAGTCGCCGTATCGATGACGGTTTGTTTGTCCAGGGACAACATTCGGGTAATGCCGAGTACAAAAACCGTGCACACAGCCAGCCGCCCAGGTGCCAAAGGGGAGAGAGAGGGGGGGGGGGGGAGACATTGATAGGGGAGGGGGTCTGTCTTATAATCATTCGAATTTACTTACCGAGCCAATTTCATAGTTTTTTATAGTATGTTTTCCCCCAAAGGCGACCAACGACCAATCGAAAACAGTTCGCCCTACACTACTAGGAATGCAGGTACCCTAGCTCCTGAAGGGGCAGCAAAATAAATGATCAAATTACACCCCAGCGGGCGTTGGCCATCGACTTGAAAC
Source organism: Odontothrips loti (assembly GCA_038380765.1). NCBI lineage: Eukaryota > Metazoa > Arthropoda > Insecta > Thysanoptera > Thripidae > Odontothrips > Odontothrips loti. The sequence continues at coordinate 10,530,243 of CM076249.1, forward strand.
GTCAAGATGATCCGGGTGCAGGCAGGGAATCCGGAAACGGCGCCATAATGCCCTCCTCGTGCGACCGTCGAGTCGCCTGCAGGGACTTTAATATTTTAATGGCAGCCCTCGGACAGCATGTGTGGGGCCGCTGGGCCCGGACGTGTCAGATCGACAGATGGTTTGATTTCCAGGGCGCGCCGAAGCTCAGCCTGTAGCCGAAATGTCAGACGTTGGGCTGTCACTCACAAGGGGCGGGAGTTGTTCTATTTGCTCATGTAATTGGTGCTGTTCGATCGCTCGGCCTGGGGGTGTGACTGGGTGTGACTGCCTGCCTGAGTCCCCAATGAGAACGATATGGGTTTCGATACTGTGTTTTCCGAGAAGTAATAATAAGTGGCTTTCGATAAGAGGCCGCGGGCCGCCTGGAATACCGTTAGTATTTGAACCCGAGAGCACAGTCGGGAGAAACTAAACTGTTTGCTGGCATTCGAATCGAATGATACTCGACGGGGGAGCTGCTGCCGCTATTCGTTTTTTCGATTTTTCCATACGTGGGGCTGCCGCTGCCAGGACTGTTCGGGGAAAGCCTTCTGCCAGGCTGGCCATCTGACGCCACTGGACCCGCTGGGCAGCACAGGAAAGCTGCGGGTGGGACGTGGGATCCCGGGCGGCTGCAGGGCCGGCTGGGCTGCTGGCCGGCTGGGCTGGCTGGCTGGCTGTGATTGCGTGCGATTCGGAATCGAAAGGTGTGGTCCGATGGCGCTGCAGGGGGGCAGACCGGGCCGGGCCGGGCAGACCAGATGATGATGCCGTCCACACAACTTCACACCTCGTGCCGTGCGGCGCCGCCACCGGGCTGCCGTTTGGAGCGGCGCGCCCAGCAGAAGGAATATTTATCGATGCAATATGCGCCGAGAGCAGAGCGAATGCCCCCAAACAATGCCAGCGCGCGTTTTAGAAGAATGGATGTGATTCGGAATGGGAAGTACGGCGGCGCCGGGCGGCGCCCTTTGAGGCAGCGGCGAGGAGGGAATGACTTTGGAATTTTGGTGTAGACAAATATCCATTTGAATTTTAAAAAAATACTTTAAAACTAAGCACTTATTTTTATTTTTTAATATTTGCAGCTGTATTCAGCTCCCCGCGGCCCCTTCGGTGTCGCGGTCGTTCGTGTGGGTCTCCGTACGTGGCGATGACGAGCAGGTGGTGGACGAGGTGCACAGCCCGCGGTGGGGCCGTGGGCCCCTGGGGCCGGGGTATGGCACACTGGCACACGCCAGCTCCGTCCGAGTCCGTCCGGGTCCGTCCGGGTCCGTCCGGGTCATCTGAATATTCAAAGTGCCGGGCCGGCCGGGCTGCAGGCCGCAGGGCCGCAGGGCCAGTCCAGCCCAGCCCAGCCCAGCCGGGCGGCCCGCGTTGGCCCAGAGCCCTGGGCGTCGTAGGGGCCGTTTTTGGCCCGCATGATGCGAGGCGCGCCTTGACGGGCTCGCGACAGCAGCTGGCCGTGGGGCTGAGGGGGCTCCGGGGGGCTCCGGGAGGGCTCCGGGGACTCCGGGGGCTCCGGGGGCCCACCTGGAGCAGCTGCGGCCGGCTGATAAGGACTCAAACACAGCGCAGAGCGCCCAGGCAGCAGGCAGCGATGCAGATGAGTAAATCCCGCACCATTCGGGCCTGGCCTCCTCCCTCCTCTCCTCGGACTTGGTCTCGGTGGACGTGGACGTGTGTCGACAAAAATGCCCTCGCAAAACTGCGAGCGCGCAGCTATATGCTTATCGACGCGATAAGGTCCCAGACTGGGAAACCGGCTGGACTTAGCGGGCGGCTTGGAAGATGATCGCTTCTGCTGCAAATAAGCCTGTCTGATGAGCGGCCACGGGCCACGGGGCCACGGGCGGCCGCGGTCCGCAGGCATGCAGGGAATCTTGGAGCCGACACCTAATCTGCTCAGACAACAGCCAGCGGCCCGAACCCGGCCGGCGCAGAATTACAACGAGCCGATGATTGACGATCCGGGTGCACCTTGCAGAAAGAAAGGGTTCGTGGTTCCTCTGTCCGCGGGCCGGGCTGGGGCTCATCTGCCGGTGCGCCGCAGCGGGTGGGGGTGTGGGTGTGTGTGCAGGCACCAGCTGCCGCCCCGAATTCGCCCGCAAAAATTAAGGGCCTCTAGGCAGAGGCCAAGGGCTCTGACCCGCCATATGCGGCCGAAGGGCAGGGAAGTGTAATTGGCTTGATAACAGCCTGCTCACAAGCCGGCGAGCTTGTCGCCGCGCGCTGATCGCCGCTGCTGCTGCTGCTGCTGCTGCTGCTGCTGCTGCTACTGCTGCCGCTGCTCGGGCCAATAATTGACCTTGTCCGACAGATGCGCGCGCATGCATAGCGGAATTCAATTATTATTGAGACAATACACACGTTACACAAGCCCGGGCCAAACTGTTTGGTCCCGGGCGGTGAGAGTGGCGGCGCTGCCAACATGCGCCCTCGCCTCCTCGCCTCGCAGACACCTGCCCCCTGCCCCGGGCCCCGGGGCGGGGCCCTGCCCGGGCCGGCCCTGCCTGCCAGGCATGTTCGCCACTGCTCCGTTTGTTTGTAGGCCAGCGCACCGGAAGTGCTTCGTTTTCGCGTGGTATCCTCATGAATGGCACGAGCGCCTTGTGGACACAGCTAAACTTGGCACACACACACACACACACACACACACACACACACGACAAAAAGCGATGGGCGCGCGCACCTCTCTGTTTTAGGGGGAGCGCCTCTTGTTGGTTATATTCCGAGCGGAAGTGCGAGCGGTGCTCTCAGGGTGCGCCGCTGCGCGAATACGGACGAGGGTTCTCATCCCGGCCGGGAGCCGCCGTTTGTCACTGGAAATTACAGCCGGAGACACAAGGTTGTCCCCGAATATCAGGTGGCGGCCGCTCTGGTCTGCCCTCTGCCAGTCCGCATATCCTAGCAGCGGAGAGGCGTCGTCATGAATAGTAATCCTGCGGCCGAGACGACCGCCGCGCGGCAGAGCAGGGAGCCACAGGGAACCATAGGAAGCCACAGGCAGCCACAAGGGAACCACGCAGGGATCCACAGGGAACCTGCAGGGAACAGATGGCAACTGGGCGGCCCAGGGTTGTGACCAGGCCAGGTCCGCCTGCACTGCAGCACTCGGCTACCCTCCTCTTCCTCCGCGCACACGGACTCCAACATTCTGCGCAGGCTGTGCTCCCCCCCTACATGCTAGGCACGGGCCTCCAGGGTCCGCTTTAGCAGTCTGCTCGAGGCTGCCGTACAGGCTCCCCTTGTGGTAGGTTGGTACCGCCGGTACCGCCGGTACCGCGCGCGCGTTGGCAGCCCTGCCGCGTGGCCCGCGGAGCGTGACGCACGCGCGCGCAGCCAGCCAGCCACACACCGCTGCGCCTGCTGCATGTGCCGTGCCGGGCCGCGCGTCTCGTCGGACTCATCATTTTTCCTGCAAGATCCTCCGCGCCTCCTCAAACCGGACCGGCAACGTAACGAGGAACGAGTTCGCGTGGCATAAGTACGACGCCATATATATAAAGTGCTTTTTTAAATCACAGTTTCCACGAAACTTCTGCGCACAAATTAATTAGATATAATTTCCCTTTTTCGAGATATCGGGCTGTTTTACAGTTACAGTCGTTAAGGACGCGGGCGGAATATATATTTCCGAATCCGAATCTGAATCCCGTGCGGTATTATCAGGGCCGCGATTCTCCGTTCAGCGCAGCCAGAGAAGATATGTCCGGCTCTGGCTTCGGACAGAACAGCACAGACCAGAGGGTTCGTCGGCCGGCCTGGCCGTGTTAATGAGGTGCCAGGCGAAACACACAGATCGCATTATCGTTTGCAGAGGGCAGAGGGGCTTCACCTGGCGTGGCTGCATGCAGCGAGCACGGCCGCTATCGGCAGCTGGCCGGCCCAGCGGCAGGCAGGGCAGGGCAGGGCTGGCCAGCGACCGGCCGGACGGGCCGGCGTTACCCGGAGACAACTTTCCTCGTGAAAAATGGGCTCGGTACGGAAATACAGAATTGCTGCGAGGAGGAGGCGCCGGCCTAATGGGGGTCGATTTATGGACAGCCCCGTATTTATAGCTCGCAAACGGGCCGAAAGCGTCGCGTAGTTGTACGACGAGCCGACCCACTGGTGAGGAGGGTTCTTTCGCGCCAAAAATGCATAGCTCGCCCCGACGGGAGGGGATGATGCTGGTCCGAGTGGCAGGGGTGCGGGGTGGGGGGTGGAGGGAGGCGGCGGGGAGGGGATGGTATTCTTTGGCGCGTGCCTCCTGCATCTTGGCGCGTGGCAGGCGTTTCTTTCACGACACAAGAAGAAGGAGGAGGAGAAGAAGGAAGACAGAGGAAACCGGCCGGCGGCAGTGCCTGCAGTGGCAGAGGGAAGGGGGGATGCATGTGTTCCGTTGACTGCTTCTGTTTGGACTGAAAGTATATGTACAGCGCGTGTGCTAGGATTGGCCGAGGCGCACAAACATGGCGGCCTGGCCGCTGGCCGACAACCGTCTTCCAAGCGCGTTTCAAGGAGACAGGTTCGAGACGGGCGAATTTTCGCGCAAAACACGAGACCGCCTGAGGGACGGGACCTTTTGTTTCCGAAATTGGCGCAGCCTGTGGCCTGCGGTGCCTTCGGGGCCTCCGACACGTTGGCCCCAGTGTGGGCTCCGGTGTGGGCACACGTCAGCCACGCGTCAGCCACGCGTCAGCCGTCAGGCGGCGTCGCCGTCCACAGTCCAAGCACACGCCCCCAGCGCCCCCGCCTCCTCCTCAGACCTGGCCTTCTGCAGGGAGTATCTTCGCCAACGGCGTCGGCCACGAACCAAACGTTCAAAATGTGGAGGCTACTTAGCGGTAGCTAGGGGACCGTTCATCAGTCATGTGACGGGATCGGTCAAATATTAATTTGATTCAGCGATAAACAGCCTCCTTGGAGAGGGTGCGTTAGGAACCGCCTGTGGGAATCGAACCCACCGGGCCCAAGTCGGGAGGGACTCGGGCCCGTATACCAGTGACAGTTTGCTCCCAAGCACTGTCCGTTAAGAGTCCGGAAAATGACGGTGGTTCGTGGACGTTCCCTGAGCCCGGCTGAGCCTCTGAATGTCTGCCGTCGGCTCGTGGCCGACGCCACGGCGCTGACGGAGATACTCCCTGCTGCTGTACCTCCCATGCTTCCCGTGTTCTGTTTCCGCTTTTGTAATTCTTGATATCATCTCAGCCTCCGCTCTGAGTTTCTCCGTCGTATACTCTATTGGACGCGGATCAACTGCGAGGCTGTTAACACCGTCAGACACACAAAGTTGAAACCGGTGGCGTGCGAGCGGGTGCCAGCCCCGCCAGGCCGGCCACACGTCCGGCCACACGCCTGGGCAAAGAAGTTCTGAGTGTTCGTGAGTTGCCATCGTTACTCACTCCATTCCTGTTCTGAATGAATGGCAGCGGCGCGCAAATGAATGACTGTGGCCGGGAGATGACGCCAGCCCGCGTGCGCCTCCGTCTCTCTCTCTCTCTCTCTCTCTCTCTCTCTCTCTCTCTCTCTCTCTCTCTCTCTCTCTCTCTCTCTCTCTCTCTCTCTCTCTCTCTCTCTCTCTCTCTCTCTCGGGCTAATTAGTGAGTATAGAGTACGTACTCGGTACAGTAGCACACGGGCTCGCCACACGCAGTCTGTTTGATCAACGCGTGCAGATTCGCACTTCCCGCCTATGCATATACTATAACTACGGCAGTTTGCTGTATACATGCCGTAATACCCCCCCCCCCCCCAGTATTGATAATTATTTTGTTTCTCTCTCTTTTGCCCTGTCGCAAACGTGCATGACCTACTGGTGGTATATTTACGACGTGCCGAGCTTCATGCACATCATCCTTCGCACATGCCTCGCCGTGCCTCGCCCGCGCGCAGCAGCCGGGACCTCCGGGGGCTCCTCGTGCGACACACACACACACACACACGCTGCGTGGGCCCCTCTGCTGAGGTAACTTTATTGTCATACTAATGGCCGCGCGCACAGAGTGACCATAGGTCCATAACTCTGTGCATCGCGCTGGTCACCTTGGCCAGGCCAGAGGGGCCGTCGGGACCGCGCACATAGCGGACACCAAACGGCCCGTCGTCTACAACATTGAAACGTGTTGCAGATAACTGAAAGTGTGGTGAAAAAGAGAAACTCCTCTCGGCCACCGGAGCTCGTGACTGTGTGACTTCTGTCCGTCCGCCCCCGCAGCGGCTGCAAGCCGCAGGGACCCAGTCCGCCCCCGGCTCCGGGCTCCGGGCGGCAGGCAGGCAGGCAGGCAGGCAGGCGCTCCGGCCCAGTCAGTGTGGACACAGCGGCGCGGCGCGGAGGCTTCTGCTTCTGCTAGACCACGGACCACACTTTTCTATTCACTCTGTGATGTACAGAGACGTTCCTGCTCCCGAGGCAAGCAGAGCGTAGCGGTGCGCGGCGGGCGGGGACACCCACGCACGGCACGCCGGCCTCGTTATTACATCGTGTCACACCTGCGCACTCACGCCAGCGCACGCCACATAGAGTTCACTGCTCCTGCACAGCAGCCCGGCCCGCTGTGCTTGTGACGTCGCGGGGCTGCCGAGGAGGTAGAAAGGTGCTTAGCCCACCAAGTGCGCTTCGTGGGGCAGGAAGTTAAAACCTGTTTTGCCAAGGGTGCGGATGGGAAAAGAAAATTTCTCGGCTTCCTTTACAGTTCCTACGCCACGATACCCACCACCCCTCAAGTGGAGTTGTGGAGAGACTATTTTCAAAGGCTGGTATTCGGTTCAGTCATTTAAGGAACAGAGAAGGTGATGAAAACTTGGAAATAGAGCTTCTCCTAGCGCTTAATCACTTATTTTGGCGCTAAGTGGTTTTTGAATTAAAGGAAGGGACATTGTTTCAAAATCAGTCTTCTTTTTACTACCCCCACCCCTCTTGAGCTCGTGTAACCTTTTTAAATGTAACGGTAACGGCGTTACATCGTTACAGTAACGGCGTTACGATACATTTTTTCCAGGGGAGTAACGGTAACGGTAACGCGTTACACTTTTAAAAGTATCGGTAACGGTAACGCGTTACATTAAGAATGTAACGGTGCTGGTCGGCAGAGGTCTGCAGGCGGTCGGTCGAGGCGGATCGAGTCGGTTGGTGGGGGGTACACGGCCCCTAGGGATGGTGTACCCCCGGGGGGGTACATGGCCCCTAGGGATGGTGTACCCCCGGGGGGGGGGGGGGGGGTACATGGCCCCTAGGGATGGTGTACCCCCCGGGGGTACATGGCCCCTAGAGATAGTGTACCCCCGAGTCGGTTGGTGGGGGGTACACGGCCCCTAGGGATGGTGTACCCCCCGGGGGGTACATGGCCCCTAGGGATAGTGTACCCCCGAGTCGGTTGGTGGGGGGTACACGGCCCCTAGGGATGGTGTACCCCCCGGGGGGTACATGGCCCCTAGCATGGCGATCGAGGCGGTCCGCCCGAAACCGATCGCCTGCAGACCTCTGCTGGTCGGGGGGTGTCGGCTCGGCGGCGCCACCCGGCCTGCGGTGGGGTCCACCCCGCCGCGATGACACCGCGCTGGGGACACCGCGCCCACACCACACCACACCACACCACGGCGGCACGGACCTGACCTGACCGTACACCTCTGGCCGGGCTGTGCCGGGCTGTGCCGGGCCGCCCTGCCGCCAGAGCTGAAGGCTGAAGGCTGTCGCTGGCGGTGACATAACACTGCTTCTCTCGCGCCGCCGCGCCGCATCAGTGGGCATAAGCCGGGGCCGGCAGGCCGCAGGCCCTCCCTGCCCGCGGTGTCACACCGCGTTCTAAAACAAGTGCATCTGCGCTCACCCACGCGAGACCACACGTAACTTGAAATGTCCACGGCAAGGATTCGATGCCAGATTATTACTACGTTTCCCGGCGTGTCGTTGCCGCCGTTTCTTTTTACAGGTCAGCACTCCCGTCGTGCGATGCCACCCACACAACGGCCAGTGCACGGCGCGGTGCTGCGGGCCCTGTGGGCCGTGGGCCCACCGCCGCGGTGTGCTCCGCGGCGCGCTGCTGCCCCCGCGCCCCCTGCCGTCGGCCAGAGCAACTAACTGTCCGTCCAGTCCGGGGAGACAATATCATCGGGAGCCATAACAAAGACGTCCGCCCTACTCCAACGAGGCGAACACGAACACGGCCGTGAGCACGACGTCGTCCACTCGTCGGCGCGGCGCTAATCCGGACAACTCGCTGCGCCGCCGCGCCTCAACGGTGCCGCCGCTGCGGCCTTTTGTTCTGGAAACTCATCACATCTGGTGACATCACGCGGTGCCGCGGTGCGCCTCGCCTCACTTAGCAGCCACAGGGGGCGCTGCGTCATCGTAAGCGGGGCCTAAGCAGGGCGTCAAGCCCGCTGGACCACCTACCTAGGGCCGCCGGGGCCACACGGGGCACCACCACCGGTAGGGCTGGGGGGGGGGGGGGGGGGGGACAACAACGTCAGGTCCGGCCCGGGTCATTTCCATCCATTGCGTTTCAGCGAAGAGTCCGCGGCCGCCTCGTGACGGACACGGACACTGACACACCAAGTGCACCGCCGCACTGTCAGCGGACGCGGTGACGGGCGCATCCGCATAAAGTTCCCCCCATTAATGATGGCCATCTCCCCGAATCGGCGGTGGCGGCGGGTGCGCGGCATCGGGAAGAGAAGATGGCAAAGCGGAACTTTCTCCGATAATTAACCGGCCACGCCGCCCCCGCCCCCTCCCCTCTGCTGCGCGCGCCCCGTCTATTGTTTTTCGGCCCGTTGTGCTACAGATTGTGGCCGAGTGCCGGGGGCGCTTGTCGTCCGGAGGCGTACAGTCACACACAGCGGGGGGCGGCCGGGGGCGGCCGGGGGCGGCCGGGGGCGGCCGGGGGTCAAGAGACCGGCGGACACGAGTGTTTTGTGTGTCGGGGGTGGTCGTCGCCCCGCGGCCGCCACCGGCCGCCACACTGCAGTGTGGCCCCCGATGACTCTGCGCCCCGGGGCGACGAGGTATGACAAAAAGAACAAGTCTGGTGTTTGTCGCCGACGAGGGCCCAACTGTACGAGGAACAAGAGGCCGCCTGGCCCCGCGCGGTAACGAGATGGGGCCCCAGTGTGTGACTGTTCAGCAGGCGAGGCTGACTAGGCTTTCGGCTGCCTCCGAACCACACCGCCGCCGCACTCTCCGAATTTCGCCATGAAGAAACCGTCAGGCCACTGTCCTGTGTCCTTTTCGCTTCGACCCTCGATCCTCTCACGCGACGTGTCGCCGTCCTCGATAATATGTAACGGGGCCAACGACTAAACTTTCACGGGACGAAGTACTGCGTGAAACACTATACTTGCGACACGCGGATAAATATTTAAGCAAACTGTCGTTCGAGCGGACCTGTTGCCTGTCAACCTGTTTGGGTCACCGGTATGACACTACTGCGCCTCCTTGCCCCCTCCCGAGTAACGGCGACGTGTCCCTCCGTTCCCAGGGCCTTGTGATTTGTTCCTTTCTTTTGCTTATTGGCAGACACGGCAACGCTCTGCCAATAACTCTCGTCCTATATGCCACCGCCAATCAACGCCTGTCACCGCCGTTGGCACCGCTGGGCACCGCGCCAGCCTCGCGACACGCCACCCGCTGACGCTGTCGCCGCTGACGCCTGTCCCGATGGGCCGCTTGTTCTTATATGCCAATGCCGATACGCTCCTTATCACCGTTTTATTCAAATTCCGGGCGGAAAATAATGTGGGGGCGAGTGATTTGCGATGCAGCGCGTCGAGTATGAGAAATAGACGTGAGAAGCGGGGCGCTAGGAATCCAGAATGTGCGGGGCCGCGGGGCCCCGAGGGCTGACCGCGATACGGCGGGCCAGCCGAGCCGAGATCGGCTAATTCGTCTGCTGGAGGCGGGCTGGAGATATGAGACCACTATCCGTGCATCCGCAGGCACAGGAAATTGCTCCAAACGCGTCTGGAGTTGTATCACAACCGTGCATAATTTCACGAGAGGATAAGACTTATGTGCAATGCATTTTTTTTTTCCACGCGTCGCAATTAAAATATCGAAAAACGACTCGATGGATGAATGAATGAATGAATGAATGAATGAATGAATGAATGAATGAATGAATGAATGAATGAATGAATGAATGAATGAATGAATGAATGAACGAATGAATGAATGAACGAAACGAACGAGTGAATGAATGCGCGACACGCTGTACCGTGAGGCCGCGTGGGTGGACTTGTGGGCGTCTGGACCAGAGCAGGCTGGACAGTAGTTTGTCATGGGCCCCCGTCCGCACGCCGCGAGGGACGCCGCATCGTCCTACGGCTGCCGGCTGCAGCCCATGGCAGCCCATGGCAGCCCATGGCAGCCCATGGCAGCCCATGGCAGCCCATGGCAGCCCATGGCAGCCCATGGCAGCCGTGTGTCGACAGCCGCGTCGGCTCGTTTGTCCGCATAGATGGATAGCCCCAATCAGACCGAGACGGTCCCACAAAGCCCCACACGCGCTGCACACACACACACACACACACACACACACGCACGCACGCACGCACGCGGGCGCATGTCACTGTAAAACGCCGCCGCTGCCGCCGCGTCGACAACAGAAATGCCTTCAACCTGCTGTGCGAAAATTTTCAAATCCGATATTTTTTTCCCGCCGCCGGCCCATGCCCTCTCCGAAAGTGGTCCGAAAACAAATGCCGCTGTTGCCTATCCCACCCCTGAGCCCCTGCGCCTATCCCTTCCCTACCGCAAGCGCGGATCGGGGGGGGGGGGGGAAAGGGTCAATTGCTCCCCCCCTCCTCTCCCCAAGGCGCCGGAAATGTAGGCAACCGGCATAACTTTTTCGCCTGTAAGTAGGCAAAAAGCGTGACTTTGCCCCCGCCCCCCTAAAGCTGCTCCTGGATCCGCCACTGTCCTACCCTTCCGTTTCGATACATGACCGCACGGCCAGCGTTCAAGTCTCCCCGCGTGGGCCTCTCTAGCGCGGGCCGTGTCTGCTGCGGTCGCCTTCGGCGTGTTTCTGTCGATCCATGATGACACTGTCAGAAATCGGCTCTTGGCGCTTAGTTAAAGAATTAAAATTTTGAACGTCCACTCGCCCCTGTTGCCGCTATGTGTTTGTCCACACACACACACACACACACACACACACACACACACACACAGAGGCGCTTCGTGGAATGTTGTCGGCCCGCGGCCACCCCCGCAGGCACCTGCAGGGCCCCGGCGGGGGTAGCGGCGCCGGGATGCCGCCGCCCCCACCCCGCCCGCCCCGCGACAAGGGAATAAGCTCCCCCTGCGAAGCCGTCACCTGATGTTCGCCCGCTCGTCCAGATAGATAAGTTTATCCTTCAAGTCCAGAGGTTATGTTGTCGTTAAGATTTCTAGTTGTGCGGCGCGAGCGGTCCGCCCCTCCGGTGTACTTTTCCAGTGCGCGGAGTTGGGAGTTGGGTCCACGACCGCATGCGAAGGGGGGGGGGGAGGGGGGGGGGGGGGGCGTATGGCCTGCGGCGGCCGGCTGCCGGCGGCGGTTCCCCTGCACACCGTGAGAATCGGATCCGTGCCATCCCATCCCGTCCCGTATATCGAGAGAAGGCCGCCGGCGGCGGCAGCGCCCGAGCGACGCACCGGCAAAACAAAACGGTAATTTGAATGCATGAGTGGGGGGGGGGGGGAATCATATATGGGCGACTTTAACAGGCCGTGTAGCCGGCGGCGCCAACGACGTGCTGTCACCAGGAGCTGCAGCAGCAGCACAGCGGCAGCACAGCGGCAGCACAGCGGCAGACACGAGTTACATGACGTCGCTTTTCTTTTCTCCCGGAGTATAGTATGTGGTACGTATTTGCGGGCAGCGGCAGAGGTCGCGCGAGTCGCGTGAAACTGTGAAACCTGTCTGACCGCTGCTGCCGATAGCGGAGGGATGAGTCGAGCAGCAGCAGAGCGAGCAGAGCCGGGACACGCTCACCGGGCCCAGCCGAGCCGGGCCGGGCCGGGCCACCGAAAGGGCTCGGGGCGTTTGGTAATCCGCGGTGCCATGCGCCAAGCGCCCTGCGCTGCCCTGCGCTGCGCGCCGCGTGCGGTGATCCGTACCAGAAGCAGGGCGGACCTGCGGCGAGGGGCGGCCCCGGGCGGCCCCGGGAGGTCCCCGACGTGAGGTATGCAGGGCGACACGGCACGGGGCGCACGGGGCCCACGGGGCCCTCCGCAAGTTACGTAGCACGACGTAGACTGGTTCACGGTGCACCCAGTCCACCGTGGACTGGGTGCACCAACGCTGCAGCTGCGATAGGTAATTTGTGGACGCCCCTATCGGCAGAGTCGTTGGCGGCGGTGGCCGCGGCCCGGCCGGTGCCGGTGCTGGTCGGTACGACGACAACTGCATATGCCCCTCGGCGAGACAGGCGGCGAACTCGGTCTCACGCCTGTGCCTGCCAATCATGACCCCGGGCCCCTAAGGGGGCCCCCCCCCCCCCCCCCCCCCCCAATGTCGTCGCCGGGGAGGGAAGGCCGTAGCAGAGGCAGCAGCAGCAGCAGCAGCAGCAGCAGCAGCAGCAGGCCTGGCGGCCTCGTAGGCCGCGAGAGAGCCAACGAGGAAAAAAATAGAGACGCCTCGGAGTGAGTCACCCATCACCCATCGGTCTCTCTCTCTCACTGTCTCTGTCTCTCTCTGTCTGTATGTCTCTCTCTCTGTCTCTGTCTCTCTCTCTCTCTCTCTCTCTCTCTCTCTCTCTCTCTCTCTCTCTCTCTCTCTCTCTCTCTCTCACATACACACACACACACACACACACACACACATAACTACGTCCATACGAGCTCTGTGTCAAAATTATCTAAAAGAAAAATCGTTCGCTTTTTAATTAAGAAAGAACCATTATGGAAAACATTTTCTGCTCTGGACGACAGGGATACCAAATTCCCAGGGCCGGGCAAAGTTTCAGATTCACCCAATTAATTAATCCAGAAGCCTCCGCTTGCTTACTGTAGCTCAGATATGGAATAACTCCACGGGCCGTGGGCACGCAGGGAGGGAGGGGGGGAGGGGCGGGGTAGCTCTGGAATGATACGACAGACCCCGGGCCGGGCCGTTTGAATGATATAAACTATGGCTTGTCACGCGACAGACGACCGTTGCGTCCCGTGCGAGGACAGAGAGTTAGGGGGGAGGCGGAACCTGAAAAGAGCATGGCTGTGGAGAGTGAGGGGGTTGCCTACCCGCAAGGGGCGCTGCTCCTGTGCAGGCTAGGTTAGGTTAGGTAAGGCTGTCGGAAACAGAAAGCGCGCCCATACGCCGGCGCGTGCGGCGGAAGTGCAATAAACATTCCGTCCCTTATTTACGGCTGTGTAAAATTGTTATCACCGTGACCGTTAAACACCTGCCGCAAACGGGGAGGGGTAGATAACGGCGTAAATGCTATGCCATGGGGGCATCCACTGTGACAACGGCGATAAATAACCAGAGCGACGCGACGCCACGGCTGCCGAGGCCGGCGCGCCTGTCTGAAAATGAAAACTATGATGATGCTGATGATGATGATGGCGGTGGGCTGTCGGCCGCGATAAGGGGGTGGACATGGCGTTCGGCACGTGCGGGGCGCGTGCGGGGCGCGTGGCAGGGGACCCGGCCCCCAACGGGGTCCCCGCCTCCTAAAATACGGCGCGAGCCAACAGGGATGGCGGATACTATAGTCTTTGTTTTGTGGCCGGGAAATGCATGGCGCTGATGAGGAGCGCATGGCCGCTGTGCGTGGCGACCCCAGCGGCCCCCGGCGGCCCCCGGCGGCCCAGCACGAGCCCCCGCGGCCCCCACGGCCCCCACCCCGGGACGCCACCCCGTGTGTCTCCGATCGGATCGAACAAACTACACAGGCCTGGGGCTACATATCGTCGGGGAAAGGGAGAACGGGAGAGAGAGAGAGAGAGAGAGAGAGAGAGAGAGAGAGAGAGAGAGAGAGAGAGAGAGAGAGAGAGAGAGAGAGAGAGAGAGAGAGAGAGAGAGAGTCAGCTAGTGGGAAGGGAGAGAAAGAGAGAGGGCGCACGACCGGCAGCGATGTCGCGGTGCGTCGCGCACGGTACGGATCGGGTCGGCTGGAAACGCGTTGACTAAGGCACGACGGTGGAGAGAGGGGGGAAGGCGTGGCAGGGGCGGGGACAGTCAGGCAGACAGGAACTGGAATAAAACCCAGGAAATGATGAGAAATAAACGTTGCAGCTGCAGGGGAGTAGGTGTTTGACGGGCAAGTGTAAGTTACGGGATCCCCCGTGCACCGCGGTGCTCTCGTGTATCGTTCCTGGAGAAGGGGAGACGGGTCCTGGAGAACGGCACGGGGGCTCTCAGTATGCACGGCACGGGGTGAGCGGCTGGAGCGGCTGGAGCGGCTGGAGCTGGAGGGGAGCTCCGGGGTTGCGTGGCGGAGGGGCTGCCTACCTCTGCGGCGCCCCACGGCCATGCCCCCGGCCCTGCTACTCACGGCCCGCTGCCTACGTGCGTCGAGGAAAGAAGGAAATTCGTCTCAAGTGGGATTCGAACCCGTGACCGACGCGGCGGGCGTCAAGACGAGCCAATGGCGCACGTCGGCCTGGACTCCCCCATCGAGCCCTCGGGAAATAGGCCGCAGCCCGCAGCAGCCGACGCGGAATCTCCTATTACTGTCCCCGGTCGACCGTTTCGTGCTTCCAAACAGAACGGTTGGAAAAAACAATACGGAAAAAATCGGAGAAAAAACACGAAATTCAATGAATACTCTCCTCAAATCCGTGCTTGCGGTTTACTCGAATGATATCGGAGGAGTTTGGGTACGTCGACCGGTTGGCAACAGCGTTGGCAACAGTGTTGCACAACAAACAGCGGGGCTAATATACTGGCGCTCTCACATCTAATACTCAGCAGTGGAGGCGGAGGAGTATGTTCATCCCCAATGAGCTTGCCCGCGACCGGCCTCAAGACGGAGCAAGAGAAAAGAGAGAGAGAGAGAGAGAGAGAGAGAGAGAGAGAGAGAGAGAGAGAGAGAGAGAGAGAGAGAGAGAGAGAGAGAGAGAGAGAGAGAGAGAGAGAGAGAGAGAGAGAGAGAGAGAGAGAGAGAGAGAGAGAGATGGAAGAATTAATTCAATAATTAATTAGTAAGTAAAAGGGAACACAAACAAAAGCGTGCGCGAGCTTTACGCACCGCGTACACGTTCCGTTCCCCGCCATCCGTCATGAAGGAAACGCGCTCTCGCATTAGAAGGAAAAAGAGGATAAGAAGACGAGCAGCAGACACTTTTGAGCAAACGTCATTTGCACGCGTGCTTTGCTCCCAGAAACAACGGCGAAACTATGCTGCAAATAACGCGCCACACACACACATACACGCATACACACACACACACACACACACATACACACATCCAATCGTCACGCGACCCGGCAAACTGCAAATAATAACCGGGCCATTGAATGCAAACGAGGCGAGAGGCCGAGTCTACGCAGATTAATCGGAGGACAGCAGAAAATTATTTAGTGGAGCAGCCGGCGTATCCCTGGGAGTGCGAAAGGTGAGACGGACGAGGATCGTGGACGCGTGGCGTCGGGACGGGAGGAGGGGGAGGGGAAGGGCAGGGAAGGGAAGGGAAGGGCAGGGGACCCGAAGGCAAGCCGAAGGGGAAGTCCCTCGGAGCGTGAAGCAGCCAGAAGCAGGGCCGGTGGCGTAGCTGCGTGGCAGGCGTAGGGAGGTGGCGCCGACCGCCTGCGAGCGCCTGGGTAGGCCAGCCCGCCCGTCACGCGTGCGTGCACAAGTCCTGGTTGCCTACCCCAGCCGGCGACATTTTGCGTGCTCTTATACGCGAAGAAGAAGGTAGGCTGTGTGCTTGTGGCTCTGCACCAGAAATTCGAACACTCTGCGCAGAGCACCTTGATACAAGATCCTCTCGAAGAGCCTGCAAGAGGAAGGGGAGTGGAGGGGAGGGGGTGAGGGGAAGGGGAGGGGGTGGGAGGGTGAAAGGGAAGGGGAGCAAGGAGGCGTGGTCTCTGGTGCAGAACGCCCGGGGCCCCCCCGGATCCTGGGGAGCCTGCGGATACTGGGGAGCCTGCAGGGCCCGGTGGCCATGTGCGCTGGATGAAATTTTTTCCAGTGGCCTCGCGAATTGAAATTGCAGAGTCTCTCGAGGGCGGATAGGATTTTCTGCAGTATCTGCCTAATTGATTGTGGCTGGCTCGGCACACCGTGTCACCAGCCTTGGCACGCGCCGCGCCATCGTCTCTTTATTATTTTTTTTTCAGTTTGTGTGTGTATGTGTGTGTGTGTGTTTTTTTTTTTCAAAAGCGGTAAAACACGCGAGGGCCGTGCTGCTGGTAAGCCGCAGTGCGGCCAGCGCAGCGCCAGCACAGCTCATGTGCCAATCCGTTCGGCCGTGACCGAGCCGAGCGGCTGCGGCTTGGGGAAGTTTTTTCGTCACGATTCTCAGGGAAGTGATTCCACCCGGCCGTGTCCCCGCGTCGACCCCCCCGCTAACCGCAGAGGTCACACTTTTTTTAAATTAAATTTTTTTCTCGAAAAACAAAACGCAGCTGTTTGACGGTTGGCATCGATATGTCTCGAGCGAACACATACCTGCATGATATCGGCTATCGCAGGCTATCGGCCCCCGCGGGTGGCTGCAGTCCGCGAGACAGGCTCCGCTCCCCTACACCACACCGCTGCCGCTCTGCCCGCACTTAATTTCACTAGTAATCTGAACGTCGAGTGTCATTTTTCTTTTCCTTTCCGCGTCGTATCGTGTTTTTTTTGGTGTTTTTTTAAAACACTCGTTTTTAGGTTATGGAGCGGCGTAGAACACGGCGGCGCTTTCGGTATGTCATTCCTCGGCGTTGTCGTACGGCCCATGAATGAGACGTCCACATATGTGTGTGCGGGAGGGAGGGAGGGGGGAGGGGGGGTAAAGGGGCAGGGGGCGCCCACATATGGCACACGACACGCGCCCCGCGCCAACTCGCGGAGGAGAGGGGGAGGAGAGGGAAATCTTTTTATGGAAAAAAGCTGTCGTGCGCCCCACCGCGTTCCCGCGCCGGGAAAAAATGGAGGGGTGGGGGAGCGAGCAGCCATAGAGCCAGGCGGGGTGGTGGTGGGGTGGTACCGAAGGCCACAGGACCCGCTGGCCCGGAGAAGAGAAGGTGTCTCCCTTACCTAATTCCCCGGGCTGATGGCGGCGGATGTGTGGCAGGGCCGCACCTGGGACGGATCACCGAGGGAAGGGGGGGGGGGGGGGGAGCCGTCCTCAAACTACGTAGCCCCGCGCGGCCACGCCTCCGAGCGCCTGCCAATGCCAGGGTAGGCCAGCCCGCACGACACGCGTGCGTGCAGAAGCCGCGTGGTTGCCTACCCAGCAGGCGCCCTACATCGGCTACGTATAAAAAGCAGACATGGAGAAATATGGAGAGACCTTTCCTTCCGATCCGGATATGGCTTCGGACAAGCATGACAACCTCGTCCCGAGCAGAGCCGGTAGGGCGATATATCCGTCGGCGCAGCGCACCGCACCAGCAGCCGCAGCGCCTACGTCCCCCATCCCCATCAGGCCGCATCCGGAGATAGCGGAAGCAAGCCTTCTTGCTGATCCACGCTCATTTTTTGTCGCCGCATCTCGTCCTCACCTCGCTGTGGGGTGCGTCCGAAACGGGTCACATAGACCCCCCCCGCCCCCCTCGCCAAGACAGCAGCCCGTTTGCAGTTCTATTACGCCCCTTCGGATCAAGACACACAGACCAGCGCGCACGGAGCGAGGCCGTGCCTCCGCCCCGAGTTGGCCGCGATGTCACTGGCCCGAGGGGGAGGGGGTCTTTATTTTTACCCCCCCCCCCCCCCCCCCTCGTGTGTGCACTTCGTGAGACCAGCGCAATGCGCACGACACCCCCTTTCCCGCCCCTCCCTCTATGCCCCACCCTCGACGCCCCCGCACCCCTTTGCCCATTCCTGGAAGAAAACGACTTGCGCGACGACCACTAAAATTTGTTTTCATTTTTTGCCAAGGGCATTATTTTACTTTTAGGAGCGAGGGAAGGCAGCAGCAGAAGGCGGGGTATTTGAGTAAGTAGCACGCGGCAGCCGCCGCCACCCCTCTGGATACGCCCCTGGTGTTCCGACCAGCTCAGCGCGTCCTCAGGAGGTCAGGGCCCCGTCAGCGCTAGTGTGCTTCCACACGGCCGGCGAAGAATAAAAATCGAAAAGGGGGAGAGGGTCGTGCACTTGAGAGCAGCATCCGGTGCACGCGTTGCAGCAGCAGCAGCAGCAGCAGCAGCAGCAGCAGCCCTGTACATGATCCAGAGACGGCCAGCGAGGACGGCGGGACCGGGCGGGACGCGTACAGAAGGATGCGTGTAGCCCACGGAATACTGCCACGGCTGCAAAGCTGCAATCACCAGCTACATGTAATGCGTGTGTGAGGAGGAAGGGGTGCGCAATTCGAATTACGCGTTGTACTTTTCGTTTTAAACTCTCTGATTTAAATATGGGGACACATTTACCGCCCCGTCCTGCTGTCATCTCCCGGAGGAAGTGCGACGTCATGTAAGTGGCAAAGAAGGGTGAGGGATAGGGGGGGGGGGGGCGGAAGGGGCGTGGTAAAAGAGAAGGGGTGAGGCGGTGGACCCCCAACACATGTGCATGAACGAGGTTAAGGAGACAGTGAACACCCCCACCCCAGACCTCCAAGCACAGCTGCAGTAACCGCAGCCGCGCCTAAACTAGATAAGGCCTGATAAAAGATATCAGTGCCGGCGGAGGAAAAAGAAGGGGAAATTATTGGAAAACAGCCAAGAGATTTTTCTCCTGCGTGACGTGAGAGGTCGTGCTGTGCTGCCGACAAGCTGCGCGCGACCGGACCGCGGGTTCGAATACCAGACCCGTGAACTTTTTCTTTTCTTTCCGCGTGCCTCGCTGCGATGCTGACGCGACGCTCTGACGCTGACCCTGAGTGCGTTGACGCCGCCGCCGCGGTCCGCCGGTCCTCCTGCCAGGTGCACTGGTTGCAGCTGCCGGACTAGCGACGGCCTGCTTCGTATGCTGCGGGGCGCGCCGCGGCCGCGTCCCGTCCGCCAGCGGTCGCCATGGCAACCGCGGATGAATGTCAACAGCTGAGGATACGCGCGGCCCGGGGGCACCCGAGGGCATGCAGGGTAGGCAGCCGCGGTTTTCCTCTTTTCTCTATTATTTGGTAGAAAGCGTTTCATTTCAATAAAAAAAAATTTAATTCAAAAGTATATTGAATCCTCAAGATTCAGACCCTGCAAATAATAAATACAACAACAACAAAAAACGGCAAAAATGGGTGGGTCCTACCTCGTCCCAGACTTCCGTCCGGAACCGTTCCTGCTTAACTTCGGTGTTCGGATGGGAACCGGTGTACCAGGAGTTGACCGCCGCTAAGACACAGGCACGACGCAGCCACCTTGGTAGGCAGGCTTCCGCAACGGCCAACATCGCCCCTTCCGCTGACTAGATTTCAGGAGTCAACCCCCTTCGACCAGCCAGTTGGTCTGTGGCCGTGAGGCCACTCCCTCGCGGATTGAGAGGGAGGTAGGATGCCCAGATCGTACACGGCCGAAGCCGATTGTACTCTACTCTTCTACGCCATGTATCCAAGTAGGTGTTGCCCGAATACTCCAGATTCCGAGGCCTTACGCTTGAAAAATGTAGAAGGCCGAACCCTAGGCCTCTACATTTAACTTCTGCCGAGTCTTGGCAAGCACCATTCCCCTGCTCGGGCGTCGAACCACTGTTCCTCAGCAGTGTATTCAACCTCCGGGGAATGTCCGCGGCCCAACGTCCGCGGTCACTCAGACAACACACTTTGAACACGTTCTTTTGGTATATTTTACCCACCATCCTCGGTCGGCAGACTTCAGAAAAATTTTTACTCCGGCAAAGAGTTGAACCCCGGACCTTGCGGTCATCGACCGGCCCGCTAGCCCACTACGCTACGGAGCTGTGGTGGGGAGGAGCAGCGCGCTACTGATACTTTAGCCACTGTGGTCCCGTAACGGGACCACAGTGGCTAAAGTATCAATAGCGCGCTGCCTCTCACCATTTTTTCCGTTTTTTGTTGTTGTTGTATTTTTTATTTGCAGGGTCTGAATCTTGAGGATTCAATATACTTTTGAATTAAATTTTTTTTTATTGAAATGAAACGCTTTCTACCAAATAAT
This sequence comes from Odontothrips loti, assembly GCA_038380765.1. Classification (NCBI taxonomy): domain Eukaryota; kingdom Metazoa; phylum Arthropoda; class Insecta; order Thysanoptera; family Thripidae; genus Odontothrips; species Odontothrips loti. The sequence continues at coordinate 10,550,429 of CM076249.1, forward strand.
AGAGAAAAGAGGAAAACCGCGAAAAAACAAATTGCGGTGGGAAAGCTTCGACGTAACCAAAAGCAGATTCGTGTAAACGTTCCTCACACGCTCTGCTGCTGCTGCTACGTACCGATGAATGGGATAAAAATGCGCTATATAAAGTCTTGTGTCTGCCAAGGAGCAACGAGCAGCAAGAAATAACAAGAACCGCGGAGTCAACGCCTTGTGGTACTCCGATCCTGCCGTACTGAATGGAGCAGGGGCCCAGCCCAGGCAGCAGGCTGTCGAGAGTGTAAGAGCCGCGTCAGAAGCAGCATTAATTGTCACCGCGAGCCGAGCAGAGAGTGCGGTAACAGTCTTGCTGCGGCCTGCTGCCCCGGAACAGATACGGCCCCGGCCAGGGGAAGGCTGCCGCCGCCGCTGCCGCCGCCGCCACCAGCCGCCACCGCCGCCGCCACCGCCGCCGCCGGGACGTGTCCGCGTTTGCACAAAGCCGAGACGACCATTTCCAGGGCAAGCTCAATCCATAATGTATCATTGCGTCTGAGCGTACTTACCTGTTGCGCCGCGTCCGCGCGAGGCGATACTCACCGGGCGTCTCTGTCGCACTCATCTGTCGTCACGCAGAAGCGCCCGCGAGAGACAGAGAGAGCGCTGCGCGAGTCCTGTGAGAGTGGAGGCTCTCGCCCAACGTGCTGCTGCGGTAGCAGTGGTAGCTGCGGTCAGCCGTGATGGCGAGGCGAGGCGAGAGGTATGGGGAGCCCTGGAGCCCTCTCCGCTCCGCGCTGCGCCGCCGCGGCGCCCCCGAGGCTCCGAAGCCTCCGAACGTAATGGTCGTCGCTCTTGAATTTCGATTGATTTCTGACTGATCGCGCTCGATGAATTTTACATGCATACCTCGAACTTCACCTTGCTTCCCGCGGCCTCCCCGCCCGACCTGTCCGCCCCGCCGTATGAAAAATAACTCGGCGAAATTGTTTTCCTCGACGAGAAAATTTTAGTTCACAGGGCCCCGGCCCCGGACGAGGCCCCGCCTGCCGGGGTCGAGCCGAGTTCACCTCGCTTAAAGTACGTCGGCATATGCGCCTCACGTTAATGTATGATAAGCATGCGTTAGTGGGCTGTGAGATTCAGAGGCTGCGTGCGTCCGCGGCCCAACAGTTCTTCTTCTTTTTTCCCTCCCCGTTCTCCCTGCCCCTCTTTCCGTATTGCAGAGCAGGAAAGGGTTACGAGCACGTGAAGGTGGGCTGAAGTTTGTCCTGAATAGGATTGTGCAGCATAAAACCCGAAGGGTTCGTCTGCGTCAGCCCAGCGTCAGCCTGGCGTCACCAGTTTCTAAAACTGATTCTAAAGACCTGTGCGCGCTGATGACTTTTGCGCAGCCGTTGGCAAAGTGGAAGTGGCCCGCGGCTGCTGTTTTGACATCTTTTCGAGACGACCCGGGAGTGCGGCGACCGGCTAAGCGTTCTCCGCGCGTCATATGTGGCAAAACAAACGTGCCGGGGACCGTTGCAGAAAGTGTGCGAGGCAGAGATATGACCGCCACCAACGGCGCTGGGCTTCCCTCCGTGCGGGAGAGTATGAGAATGTGTGTGGAGTCGGTGGCGTTCGATACAGCGTGAAGCGCGGCGCGGCGCATACTAGACGAAACGATACCGACGCGGACACGGAACCTCTTATGCGGCGTGAGTATCCCCCCCCCCCCTCTCTCTCTCTCTCTCTCTCTCTCTCTCTCTCTCTCTCTCTCTCTCTCTCTCTCTCTCTCTCTCTCTCTCACACACACACACACACTCTCTCTCACTCTCTCCTTTCACATCCGCGTTGCGGCACTGTGCGGCACTGATCTTCTTTCCTTTCGCACAAAATACCTCCAAAGTATACGACATAACCTCCAAACAGCAGAGAGTGTACCCTACTCTGCCGCCAGCCCTCCGCGCCCCCTGTCGCGGCCATCCTGAGGAGCAGGAATTCCTTTGGCACAGGAGTGAGCGCGTCCTCGTCCTCGTCCTCGTCCCGTCCTCGGCTTGATCCCCCACGCCATGCGGCATCGGCACCTTGGAGGTCCCTGGCTGCTTTGATTCGACCACCCCCCCGGGGGGGATAAGAGTCCGCAGGCCACGGCGGGGCGGATGTCTGAGCGAGACAGAGCGATGCCGTGTCTTCTCTCCTCTCCTCTCATCTCAACCCCTTCAGCAGCACCGGAAGCCTCGTCTCACTCCCCATCCATTCTTCTTTGTCGACGCGGTGCGACCCCCGACGAAGACGGCGGCGGTACGGGGCAGGAGGGTCGTGTGACGTCACGCGCGGCCTCACAGGTGTGCCGGTGGTGCCGGTTAGGTTAGGTTAGGTTAGTCAGATGGTGGGTCTGGGGTGGGAGACGACTGCTGCGCAGACCGGCCGCGCGCGTCAACCCACCATGGACACGGGGAGGTTGGGGGAGGGAGGGAGGGAGGACTGACGGTGGCGCGGTGCGTCGTGTGACACACCGCTGGCAAGGCAAACGAGTGGAGAAGACAAGACGTTGTTGTAGCGGGTGGAGGCCACATGAATACGGGATCGTGTCGGAAATGGGAATAAGGAGGGCGGCCGCCGTGCGGAATGGGAAACTAGCCGGCGTGCCGGGAATAACAAGGAAAAGCCGGGTAAAGCCCACGGATGTGGCATCGCAAATAAGCAGCATACTCTCCAGCGACGTTCCCAGACCGGAAACAAACTCCTGGAGGCAGACAGCGAGGATTTTGTGAGGTTTTAGGTGCCGCGCTTGGCCGGCGCTTCCCCCGCGAAGATGTCAGCGAGCTGAGCAGAGAACGCGCGCGTCCGTTGTGATACACCCCTTCAGTGCACCCCCCCCCCTCCCCCTCCCCTCCCCGAGTGTAACGGACAATGCTGCTCGCCTCCCCCAGCCCGTGCAACATGCATCCCCTCACCCCTCCCACCCCTCTGTCAACGGGCGGGGTTTAAAAGGCCCACACGGGGACCGCCCCTGATTGTGTGACATCACATGTTTTCCAGGTGAAAATGATCGTTCGAGCGGCGCGTGCAGGTCTCCAGTGACACCCCAGATTTCTTTTTGCGTCCATACGATAACAGTCCGTTATAATCTCAGTTGTTTTTTAAGTCGCGAGGGCGGCTAGGCGCACACTACTGGCGGTCCGGTCTCTGAGGGCCACCAGCGCGCGGGCCCGCTGCTGCCGCTGCACTCCACAGCCCTCTAGAGAGGCTATCGGGGAAGGGAGGGGACGTGCGCCTGTAGCCACCGCCGCCACCGCCGCCGCCACCGCGCAGTATACTTCGCTGTCCGGGCCGGGTGGGCCGAGCCAGTCTGGGCCGCAGGGGGTGGTGACTGCAGCGTGCTAACGGACCTAGGCAAGCCAGGCACCCGCATACTGCCGCCGTGCCGCCGCCGTGCCGTGGGGACGGGACGGGAGTAGAGACGGGAGGCCCGCGGGGACCTGAGGGAGGCCGGGGCCGGGACCGTCCGGCAACACGCACAGACCCATCCCCCGTTTGAGAAATGGCGGAGCGTGGAGGAGAAGAATAGCGGGATGAAAGTCGGAGGGAGTGAGGCAATGGGATTGGATACCAAGAAGACCTGCGCTGTCGTCGCCAGCGGATTCAACCCCCACGCACAAACAGAGGGGGATTAAATTCGCGATAGAGATTTTCATAAAAATGTGTCAGAGTGTGCAAACTGCAGCAGAGAGCAGCAGTGACAGCTGCCGGCTTCTGTGACAGGGTGCGTGGAGATGCAGTTTGGCCCCGCATTTGCGGTGCAGATTATCACTCTGCCGGCTGCTGCCTGCTGACGGCGGACGATGGAGACGTCTGCCTGCTGCTTGCTATGCGCTGACACGGCAGGGTATACCGGCGGTACAGGGGGCGTGAACCGCGCACCCGCGTGCACCACCCCGCCAGCCACCGTCCGGCCGCGCTCTGCCGACAGGGGAGGTCTGAGCTCAGGCCTGAGGTCTTCTACGGACCCTTGAGCTTGAAGAGGCCGTTCCGCCCCCGGCCCTACTAGCCCTGCCGGCCCTGCCACTCTGCCCAGCTGCGTCCCGCCGCGCTTGCCGCCGGTACAGTGTCCTGTTCCAGGGCCTCGTTGGTGGTCTCTCCAGCCCGGCTCTCCCCCATTGGACCACCCCGCCGCGGCGTCGCGCCCTGCCACCCCCGCCACGCCCCGCCACGCTCCGCCACGCCGCCGCCTCGCACAGTTGGGCCCTCGGCTCGAAAGCCTGAAGGGGTTGGAGGGAGGGCAGGGCGGACTAGCATCCGGCAGCAAGGACACATGTGATGTGACTGATGGATTATCTGCGCACGACGAGGCGGTCGGAGACCAGGGCCGCGTCGACGGAGAGGGCAGGGCAGGGGCAGCCCACTGGCCATCCTAAGGGGCATCCTCCAGGCGGCGGGGCGGCGGCCACCACGCGAGACGGAGAGCCGAGCCGAGCGGTATCAGGGATCGAGTGCAGCCGGGGCGTGCCGCCGTGCCGCGTGCTGGGCTAACGCCGTGGCCGCCACGGACATGGTCCGCCAGCTATGGCTGCTATGGCCGAGTCCTCAGATAAGGTCGTCTGCGAGACGTCCGCCCAAACCGCCCACCCCCCTCACACACACACACACACACACACACACACACACACACACACACACACACGCCGAACCGGACAGACGAGGCTGGCAGAAGCAACAACCGCATAAGTCTCTCTCACACACACACGCACACGCACACGCGGGAAGGCCGGTAATTCATCATAAACCAAAGCGTCTAAAGACCCGACACCGGAAACTTCGGCCTCCAGGCAAATTAAACAGAAACAAAAACGGGAGTGGCGGTGGCGGTAGCAGCAGCAGTAGCAATACAAGGAGGAGGGCGGTACGCCGCGGATGTGGAAGAAGAAGAAGAGGGCTGGCGCGTGGCACGGGGGGAAGGGGGGGGGGGCGGAATCGTTCTCCAAACCGGGAGCGACATGGCGTGGCGTGGCTGCTTCGGCGACTTCATTCACGAAATTTCGGGCGAGGGGGAGGAGGGGGGTTATGTCCGTCCAACATGCCTGTCCGTCCGTCTCATTACTTCCCTCCCGGCGAGTGTGAATGGAAGCGAATGAGTGAATGGCAATGAATGGCAATGAATGGGGCGTCGTGTCGTGTCGTGTCCACGTGTGGGAAGTAGACCCGGGCGCCACGCCGCGTCCAAAGCCCCAGAACTGTCTACAGAGACTTCACGAAATAGTCAGGCGGGTTGTGGGCGGGCCCTGCTTATCTTACAATACGAATCTGTTTCATACCCACACTAACTTTGGCGCCCGGAATACAGCGCATGGGCTAACTGTATCGCGGACAGCACGGCGGCCGTCGCTTGCCTGCGCCCGGCCGGTACTAAAGTAATGAAGCCTAATTGCTCGTTGTGAATGCGTGGGCTTGGATGGGCTGGAGGTGGCGGCCAAGGGCATGGCGATGGCAATGTGTGTGTTATGACGGCTGCCCAGGAGTATGAGAAACTGCGTACTCGGGGAACGTCCAAACCTGACGCCCTCCCCGTTGTGCCGAAAGGAGAGGAGGGCAGAGAAGAGGACGCTCCTGTGTCGGCTCGGCTCGGCTCCGCTCCTGTCGCGGACGTCGCATCGTACACTCTTGGGGAGCAGGTGCTCCTTCGCCTCGGCGAGGCTCGCCGCGTGCCCAGCCAGGCGCACTTCCGCCGCCCCTCCCCGCCCCGCGGCGCCACGCTCCACCACCCCTCGTCCCCCTCCCCCTTGCGGCCTGCGGACCCTGCGGGGGCTGCGTCCAGGAGGCCGACCACCTTCGCCGCGCGGGGAGCTTGCAGGCGGCGGCGACAGAAGACGGCGTGCTTTCCGGACGCCGCCGCCCCCCGGAGGAGCAGCGGAGCTCCTTGACCGGAAGGCCGGAAATTAGGGACGTTCCGGGCGAGACGCGCCGCCCCCGGCCGCCCCCGGCCGCCCCGCCAGCAGGAGACGCAAGTCGCGCGCCGCCGCCGTCGTGTGGACAGATCGGTCCGTCAGCGTGAATGGGGGGCGGAGCGGCGGAGGAGCGAGTGCCTTGCGGCCCAACCCCCCCGACAGCGCCGGTGCCGGCCACGATCACAGCGAGGCAGCGGAATGGACGCTCTGTGCCGCTCTGTGCCGAGCAGTCTGCGCTGGGGGCGCCCTCCAGCGTTCACGTCACCGCGGCTTCGCACCGCCGCCAACCCAAACACCAAAACATTTTGGAGGGGACTTCGGGATTATTTTCGCGTGTGATATTATTCTTCATGGTTATGGTTCGTGCGTGCGTCGTGCGTCTTCGGTGGCGTACTGCCGGGGCTCCGGGGCCGGCTTACCGGACCGGACCGGACTGCCATGCCATCACACGCTGGACGCCCGTGGGAACACTCGACCTCGCGGTAGACGGGGACGCTGTGTGCCGCGCCCGAAATGGGTCAGCGAGGCGCGTGGCACGTGGCAGGCACGTGGCAGGCACGTGGCAGGCACACGCACGCAGCAGCAACAAGGCGCTTCAGTTAGGGGACGTTCATAAACTACGTGACTGATTTTAGGCCACTTTTCGACCCCCCGTGACACAGCTAACGTAACCTGACCATGCATCAAGGATAGGATCGTGACCATAGGTGGACCCCCCTCCCCCGCTCAATAATTGGTCACGTAGTTTTTGAAGGTCTCCTTCCAGAAAGCTAGCAGCCAGCCTATGTTCTGAGAGCGACGGTCAAGTTAAAAGTGTAATTTTCAAAGCGAAACATTTAATGTAGCTGTGCGCACAGGGGGTGATGAAGACGTCGGTAGCAGTCGGTAGTATCAATGAACACGGCCGCTCTGCCGCACTGCCGGCCGGTCCCGCGGGAGTCACGGTGGGGGGGGGGGGGGGGGGCGATGCCGCGTTCTGGTTGGTCATTTCCCCGCGGCGGACGGCGGGCGCCCGCCACGTGGTCCTGATACGCCACTGGCGACACCTGCCGGCGCGGCTCCTCGGACCGCGGCGCGGCGCGGGCCTGCGGGGGGCAGCGAGCCGCAGCCGACGGCCGACGGGGACCTCCCGCATGGCGGCTCGCGGCGGCCCGGCCATGGCTCCCGCCGACAAACGTCCACCGAGACCCCGCCGCTCGCCACATTACTAGACGATACGAGAACGGGTCTTTTTCCCGGGAATAAAAGGAAGGAGTGAATAGTGAGGGAATATATTACACGCGGTGTCCGTCCATGTCCCGATACCCCGTGCCGCAGCCGCCGCTGCCATAGGAAGTCCACGACGCACACCCAAACCAGGCCGGATGAAAAATGCTTATTTTCGTCCAGCGACACACCAGCAGCAGACACTGCAATTCGACCTCCGCCTGCAGCGGCATGTGAGGAAGGAAAGGGCTGTGCGCAGGGCGAGCCCCCCCCCCCCCCCGTCACGGCACGCGACCAAGCGTCACGCCCCTCGCCGCACCGACGCCGCGCCACGCACAGCCCCCCCCCCCCCCCATCCCCCGAGGCACCGCAGGGGGCCTCCGGGAGGGCAAAGACAGGAAAGACGACGACGGGCGAAACTGAATGGAGTTTGCAGACGATGAGACGAGCAGGCGGTGTGAATGGTACGGGGGCAGGGGAGGGTTCTCATTCTAATCGTCAAAGTATACCCGAGGCCGAGATGCGTGCGTACGACCAGTGTCAAGTAGTCGTCATCATAGAGAAACCAGCGCTTCTCTATGGTCGTCATCCTGGCCCTATGCTGCCCCCCTTCTCTCTCTCTCTCTCTCTCTCTCTCTCTCTCTCTCTCTCTCTCTCTCTCTCTCTCTCTCTCTCTCTCTCTCTCTCTCTCTCTCTCTCTCTCTTTCTCTCTGCAGCCGGCTGCCACCGAGTCGCTCTGTGGCCGTGGCCGCCGCTGCCTCCCAATTCATCTTCCTTTGTCGTCCGGACATCGGCCGGGGCCTCCTCGGCGCCTCTACTCGGGCCCCACAATGTGCCCCGCTGTCCGAGAGCCCCGGCCCCGGTGGTCGGTGGGCCCCAGAGAGAGAGAGAGAGAGAGAGAGAGAGAGAGAGAGAGAGAGAGAGACACACAGGCACAGGCGAGGACCCCGAACACTAACAACCTCTCGTATAAAATTTGTCGCCGCCGACGCGGCCCACGGACGACGCACACGGTAAAGGAGCAACAAGAAAAAGAACAGAAAAAGAGTGGGAGGCAAGAGGTACCTCGGTGCGCCGGTGTGCGTGTGTGTGTGTGAGCGTGTGTGTGAGCGTGCGTGTGTACGTGTGTGTGTGTGCACAGAGTTGTGATCGTCACGCTGCATTCTTTTGGCGCCGAGGCCAGTTATTTCAACATGCCCGCTCGAACAGAAGGCTGGCATTGCAAAGCTTTTTTATTATTTTTAAATTCTGATTAAATTAGTTTATGCTTGAAAGGGGTAAAGACGAGCTCAATGCTGTGAGGAAACACCACATATCTGCATACTGTAGTGATCCTTTGGTTAGAATGTGTCTCTAAATTCTGTCCCAAAATTATAACGTTGTCGTGTTGAAGCCCCGACTCGAAGGGGCGTTGTATTGGCCCTGCCCGCTGCAATCATTTAATTCTGGGCGAGCAAATTGTTTTGAAAAACAATTACCTCCGCGCCAAACAGGTTCCCGTTCAGCGAGGGTAATTATTGTCTCCCTGTCCGCCGATTAGCCGAGGCCGGGTCCGAGGCCGGGGCTGAGCCGAGCCGGGCCGGGCTGGGCCAAAACACATCCGCTTTGCCGAATTCTTGGTGAGGCGTTCGAGCGGCCGGGGCTCCGGGCGCAGCGGAATCCAGATGCAGCAGGAGCGGAAGAAGAAGCCGGAGCGGCAGGAGCGGCAGGAGCGGCAGGAGCGGCAGGAGCAGCAGGAGCAGCAGGAGCAGCAGGAGCAGCGATGATTGAAACTGACAACTGAAATATTGTTCTTGTAATGTCTTGAATGTTCTTGAATATTTATTGATTAATTACAATCAAGCGAGCGGGCGACGCGAATTTTGAACCCTAAAGGACTAAAACTACCACTACGAAACACGTGACACAAATTCGCCCGCGATCGGCCTTTGGGCAGGCTAGTATTGTAATTTTGGAAAGAAATGGATACAAATGCGAGCATCGCTGACGGTTCGAATAGGCAGTGCGCTGGGATGCATCGAGTTCGGTGAGGTCAGTGCCACGCCACGCCGCCGTGCGCGGCGACCAGAGGTGTGCAGACTGCATTGCCTCACGTCCTCCGAGGCAAGCCGAGGGCCGCCGAGGGCCGCCGAGGGCCGCCGAGGGCCGCCCCGCCGACGGCACGGCCGCCGATGGCATGCTCCGGGTCCGGGACTGGTTAGCCAGGACGCCACTCAAGTCCGCACGGCGTCCGCAAAGACGTCCGCACGACGGCCAGCACCAAAATGTCTGCAGCAGAGCAGCTTGCTTCCTTCGCAGAGGCACACAGCGCGGTGCATCCTCCTTTCTCCGTCTCCCTTTTCTTCTCCTTCCACGGGGTGCACGCCCCTCCGGCCGGCACCGCGGCGCCGCGCGGCGGAGGAGAAGGCTCCGGCGCGTGCGTGCCTGCCTGTGTGCCTGCGTGCGTGCGTGTGTATGATGATGTTTGTGAGCGGGGAGAGCCATATTCGAAAAATGACTTGTTATTCGAGAGAGGAGTGTGGCCGGGGCGGGGCCGGCACGTCGGCACGTCCCCGCGGCACGCGGCGGTGCGGTGCGGTGCTGGGCCGGTCCGGTCTGGTCCGGGGTAGAGTAGAGACTGGTAAAGCAGCCAGCGGCTTGAATCACAGAGACATGGAAAGCATGGCACGTCCCTGCCACGTCCGAGCGCATCCTCATGGCATCCTTATGGCATCCCCACACCAAACGTGCTGCCGCCGCGCTCTCGGTACACTGCCGGCGATCGAGTCCTCCTCGTGAAGCTCATGAAGCACCTCGGTTAGGGTTCGTCCATGAACTTCTACTTCGGCCCCCGCCTCCGGCCATGCCTCCGACCTCAGAGCGCCGAGCTGTGTCTCCTCGGGCCGAGGCAGCCGAGGCAGCCGAGGCGAGGGGCGCCTAGTGCGCTCAGCACGGCCGCATGGAGGGCTCCGCTCCCGTGCAGGCTGCCTGCCCTGTCCAGCCGGGGGCACTGCGCCATGAGAGAGAGAGAGAGAGAGAGAGAGAGAGAGAGAGAGAGAGAGAGAGAGAGAGAGAGAGAGAGAGAGAGAGAGAGAGAGAGAGAGAGAGAGAGAGAGAGAGAGAGAGAGAGAGAGAGAGAGAGAGAGAGAGAGAGAGAGAGAGAGAGAGAGAGAGAGAGAGAGAGAGAGAGAGAGGGAGAGAGGGAGAGAGGGAGAGAGAGGGAGAGAGAGAGAGAGAGGCAAACGCATCACTGGTGAATATTGAGACGCTCTCCCTTCCGAAATGCACCGGAACCAAGGGGCTGACCAGGCCCTGAGCGCAGACGGAGCACACCGCGCGCAATTCCGGCGCTCTCCACCACAGCTCCGTAGCGTAGTGGGCTAGCGGGCCAGTCGATGACCGCAAGGTCCAGGGTTCAACTCTTTGCCGGAGTAAAAATTTTTCTCAAGTCTGCCGACCGAGGATGGTGGGTAAAATATACCAAAAGAACGTGTTCAAAGTGTGTTGTCTGAGTGACCGCGGACGTTGGGCCGTGGACATTCCCCGGAGGTTGAATACACTCGTTGACTCAGTGGTTCGACGCCCGAGCAGGGGAATGGTGCTTGCCAAGACTCGGCAGAAGTTAAATGTAGAGGCCTAGGGTTCGGCCTTCTACATTTTTCAAGCGTAAGGCCTCGGAATCTGGAGTATTCGGGCAACACCTACTTGGATACATGGCGTAGAAGAGTAGAGTACAATCGGCTTCGGCCGTGTACGATCTGGGCATCCTACCTCCCTCTCAATCCGCGAGGGAGTGGCCTCACGGCCACAGACCAACTGGCTGGTCGAAGGGGGCTGACTCCTGAAATCTAGTCAGCGGAAGGGGCGATGTTGGCCGTTGCGGAAGCCTGCCTACCAAGGTGGCTGCGTCGTGCCTGTGTCTTAGCGGCGGTCAACTCCTGGTACACCGGTTCCCATCCGAACACCGAAGTTAAGCAGGAACGGTTCCGGACGGAAGTCTGGGACGAGGTAGGACCCACCCATTTTTGCCGTTTTTTGTTGTTGTTGTATTTATTATTTGCAGGGTCTGAATCTTGAGGATTCAACATACTTTTGAATTTAAAAAAAATTATTGGAATGAAACGCTTTCTACCAATTAATAGAGTTGCTTCTACGTCGTAGCAGTAGTAGTAGTAAGCAAAGAACGAGTAAAAACGAGTTGAAAAAGTGAGAATTAGGGTATGTTTTACCTTCAACGTCTGTTTATTTATTGACGCACTTTGTATGTTTTTTTCCACTAGGCATACATCACAACAGTGAACTAATTATAAATTTTATAAAAGAAAAGATGTCTCCCTTCCCTTTCCTTCTTATCTTCTTTCCGTCCTCCCCTTTCGGCTTTCTTTCTTCTCTCCCTCCCTTTTCTTTTCTCCCCCAAACTTCCTCCTCCCTCTATCTAATCTACCCACCCCTACCGCTACCATTTCTGAATTTGTTGCCTTTCTTTCCCTTTCCTTCTCTCTCCTTCCTCCCCCTTCTTTTCTATCTTTTCTTTCCTTTTTCTCTATTTCCCTCTCCTCTCCTCCCTCCCTTTCGCCCTCTTACCTCCCTCCCTTTTTCGCTAGACGGTGGTGCGCGTGCACCACCGTCGACCCCTTCTTGGCGCTACTGTGTGCGTGCACGCGTCTGCTGCGGGCTGGCCTACCCCGGCAGTCGCAGGCGCTCGGTGGTTCCTCCGGCCGCCACACCCGCAGTCTCAGTCGCACCCTCACCTCCTCTGCCGTGCCAGCGCCGCCCTGCCCCCCCCCCCCCCCAAGCCCCCTTGTGCCCATTACACGCGGCACAGCAACAAGGGGAACGGCGGTACGGAAATGTGGCGACAAGTGGAATCAACCTGTGACCCTCCCCGGCCCCCAAGCCCAACCCTAACCCGCTGCCAGGCCGCACGCCGTTGCGCGGGTCCCAGCGCGCCCAACTGTTATTTTTACGGGAAGACGCACGCGGCGGCGGGAGGAGAGAAAGAAAGTGTCAAGGGAAGCGTGTCGGGTTGTGGCGGGGCGCGGCGGGGCGCGGCGGGGGGAGCAGTTGAGTTAGGGCGCTGTCCGTCCGGTCGGCGTGCAGGCGCCTCCGCACCGCGCAGCACCGCGCAGCACCGCGCAGCACCGCGCCCAGGAAGTGTCTGAAATAGCTGCCGTCCGCGGCCGCGCCGCGCGCGCCGAGTTGCTTTGGGGGCCAAAGTCCCCCGACAATGTCACGACAGACAGCAAAGCCGCCAACCCTGGCGGGACGCGTTGCTGCAGTTGCCGCAGTGCTGCAGCACGGGTGGCCTACCCGCCAGGCGCCAGGGGCTAGTGGTCACGGGCGTCTGGAACGGCATGGGCAGGAGAGACTCAGAGCCTCCCTAGGCATGAGGCGGGGCATGGCGGGCGGGACATGGGCAGGTCGTGCGACGCTCACAGAGGGAAAGGTGTTGCGGGCGTCGCTCGTCACGTCACAACGTCACATATGCTGCACAGCAACGCCAACGCCTCCCCGGCCGCTCTGTACATAGCACCGCGCTGGTAGTGTATACCGCCGCGACGCGCTCGGAGGCACTTGAGTGAAGCAGGATAATAGAGCCTAATTTGGGTGCATGGCTTTTCCTAATGGCCCCAGCGGGTCCCCGCGGCTCCCTGCGTGTGGGTGGGTGTAGTGGTGGTGGTGTTCGGCGCTGCCCCTGGCCGGCCTGGCCTGGCCCTCCCCGTGCAGTCCGGCCCGTACCGCTGCAGAACATACGTCTCCTGTGAAGATGACAAGACGTTCCGGACCCGGGCGCGGACCTGCGGGGTAGGGGGGGGGGGGGCACACCCCGGCCTCAGGGCCCATCCACAGAGGAGCGTAATTTGTCAATTCGTCGCCCGTGGAATGCATCCATCATCGCTCCCTGGACGCAGCAAGCCACAGCAAAGCGAGACAGCAAGCCACACCACACATGTCATTCGGAAAACCGATGGAGAAAGAAATTGGGGTGGTGATTTCGTGTGGAAGTCGATTTTGCTGCTTACCCACGTACCATGATTCCTGAAAATATGTATCGTGCAATTCCCTCTGACGGCTCGGCAACTCCGCCCTCTGCCCGTGATCATCATAAAATTAGACTGGATAATTTTTACTGGTGCAATTTTGTCCTGGTAGTTAGTCACGGTGCGCAGCTCTGTAGGGGACGGGACAAGAACAAGGGTCTCGACTCGACGAGGGCTCTGGCTCTGAAATTGCGTCCTGTCTCGCCATCGCCCCAGTCCTGTCCTGTCCTCTGCTCCTGCCTTAGCTTCTCCCCTCTCCGGCAGCCACTCACTGCGGTGCGCTACTGTCTCCATGCTGTCCCCTTGTGCCTCATGTGTGACCACGGATTCTCACGACATAATCATGTCTGCGTCTCGTCTGTACCGTATGCGGCGATCTGTGCCTCAGGAGAAATCCCGGGGGGAGACTCGGGAGACGTATGGGAGCTTCTAGGGTTCGAAGCTTCTGTTTTCCTCCCTCTGAATCTGGCACCGGTCAAACATGCCACCAGGCTTTTTTCTCTCTGAATTTTTTTCGGAAACATTTTGGTGACGGGTGGGTGTCCGGAATAATCGGGAAGGGACTGGAAGTGACTGCACATGAGACTATTCCGTTAGGTGTACAGTGACTTAACTATGTGATATGCCCCTCGCCCGAAGCTCGTCCTGGGGCAGTGCATAGTTTGTTGTTTGTTTGATAATGGCAGGTTAAATTGGGTGATGAAATCAAAACAATTCTCATGCATAGTTCTATTTATTTCACAAATATTATGCATGGATGCTAAAATTTTCCAAACAAAATCCAAGTATGGTGGTCAGGTAACAATGCAATTTTATGTCACAAAAAAAGAAACCTGCATTAATCACAGTCTAGTACACAGTACTAAAAAAAAAAAAATCATTTCATAGAAAATAGTACATTATTCCAGATCCTGGATCTAAAATTGAGAATATCTACTGTACATTTCTTTTCCTTCAATGTACACTGCAGCAAAGAGATTCGTCTCTGAACAAGTAAGTAGAAATAAGTTGGAAAGTCAACATTAACTTTTTCAAGTATATAGTTGGAGACAGAAAATAAGCGTAAAATAGACTAGACAGACTCTTCTTTAGTGCTTCATGCAGGCAGAAACCCATCTATATTCATATCTGAAGAAACCAAATAAGTAAGTAAAGAGTAGATAGCAGATAAAAACAAATTGAGAGAAACTCATTTCTCATTAACCACTAATCAGTCTTGATTTATGCAATATCAGCCAAGTTAAATCAGATTGAGCACTCGTGAAAAAATTACAACACAACCACACACTGGTAACATGTTTACACATTTATTCTACCTACTGCAACAAGGAAGATAACAAGAAATTGTTTGAGCACATTACTAACATCAACTCTGCAGCCACGTGCCCCGAACCCACGACATCACTCCTGCGAGGACAGGTCGCGCTGCGTGTAGAAGCCGATGCCCGCCTGCTGCGCGTTCTGCGTCGTCGTGGAGGGTGTCGGCTGCGGCGGCTGCTGGGAGAGGCGGCCCAACGGCACGGGCAGCGGCCGGACGGGTCGCCTCGGCCTGCGCGTGCCCCGGGTGGTGCCGCGGGCAGCGCCTGTGCCCCGGGGTGAGCCTGTGCCTCTGGACCCAGTGTTGGCCGGCTTTCCGCCGGGCTTGAGCCGCGGCCGGCCGGGACCCCTGCGTACGGGGACAGGCGGGGTCGACGCCGCGGCCGCAGCCGCCGCACCAGCGGGGCCGGGGGCGGGCGAAGACGGGGGCGGCGCCGGCGATGAGGTCCCCGTCGATACCCTAGCCGGCGAGGAGGCCGCCGCCGGGGACGGCACTGCGGCTGGCGACGGCACCGGCGACGACGCAGCTGACAAGGCCGGCGAGCCGGGCAGCGCTGGCGAGTTGGGGATCTCCCCTATGATGGCCCCAACGCCTGAGTCTGCAATCCAACAACGACGATGACGATCAAACGGCTGGACCTACTGGCGTGAGAAGCCAGGCCAGACATGCCAACTTACCCATCCTCCCCCTGCCTGCACCTCTGCGCGTGCCCCTGGGCCGACCTCGGCGTCCTCCTCTGGAACGGCGAATCGCTGAAACAAGAGGGAAAGCTGCACAAGACCGTTGAAACAAAATGATTTGCACGGGGATTTCCAGATGCGAGAAGTACCTGTACCAGGTGATGATCTATCATACAGCATGGGTTTGCTTTCAAAGCTGTCGTCTAGAAGTCCCGATGGAGCCAAGGAGCACTAAGGAATCATAAATAATATTAAAAATTACAGCAATACAACTTGATCGAGGAAAAATCGTTTCCACTAGTTCAGTACTGACCTCACTTGGTGCTGGGCTGTTGGGATCCGAGTCTACGTTCACCCAAGAATCCTCGCCCTCAAGGCGAGGGCGTTTGGTCCAGGTCCCTGCCCCTGCCATTGAAGGAGACCCACTGTCAGCTGCCGGTAGACCGGCGAGACGACGCTTCTTATCACGCTCACGCAATTCTTCTAGTTGCCGTCGTTCGCGTTGTTTCTGTCGGTCTAATCATAGAAGAGATTTTTTTTTTATTTAATTTTTTAGCAAAACAATACCTCTTTTATAAATTGCAAGTGTTGTGAGAATACTTACATTTGTGCTCAATCTCTTCATCATCTAACAGCAAGGAAACCACTTCCTTGGGTTTGAGTGTGTCAGGCTTGAATTGCTCTCCACTTATGACCATGCGCTGAATCTGAAAAAGAAACCAGAGCATACTTTGATTTAAAAAAACAAAAAAACAAAAAAACACCATGCACACAAACAAACTACGAAAGTGCTAATCAAAAAATGTAAGACGAGAGTGTAAATACCATACCTCACTCTTTTCTCTTGCTCTCTGAAGGATACGCTCTTCAATTGACCCCTTGCAAATCAAACGATATACAGTAACTTGCTTAGTCTGACCTAAACGATGAGCACGATCCATTGCTTGTTGATCTACTGTAGGGTTCCAGTCGCTGTCATAGAAAATAACCTACAAGCAGATACACAGAAATAAAATTCAGTATTCTAAATCAATATCTACAGTTATGACACATCATGTCACGTTCCAAAAATGCTTCAAAATTTGCACTGTAGAATCATGACTCACTGTATCTGCTGCTGTTAGATTGATTCCAAGTCCTCCAGCTCTTGTACTTAGTAAGAATACAAATATGTCAGTCCTGCAAACAGACAACACTGTGTTAAAGCAGACCACAATTCTTAATTTGTTTTTTTTTTACAAAAAATGCTTGTGTTTTAACCTTGCTTGAAAATCTGCGACCATATCACGCCGTTCAGATATCTTGGATGAGCCATCTAATCTCATGTAAGTATGTTTTCTGTGCCACATGTATTCCTCAAGAAGATCTATCATTTTTGTCATTTGAGAATATATCAGCACCCTGTGACCTTGTTCTTTCAGGCGTGTCAGCAGTGCATCAAGAACATACAGTTTTCCAGCATCTGTGACTAATGTTTGTTTATCTGCAAACAAGAAAGGATGAATGAAAGTGATTCCACTGCAGTACATAGGAACATCGTAATGAAATACTTGTCCCTCAGCTGACCTGGAATTAAAACATTTGACCATCCAAATGATGGAGATGCACCAATTAGCCCACCAGGTGCAGTAGGTGTAAAGAATTCCCTTGACTTTTCCACCTCATCAGCAAGCCATGGTGGTCCTAGCCATACAGCTTCTCTTGCCTCTGGACAGCCAAGGTTGTAATGCCTGACTTGTTCCCAGGCTGCAGCTCTACTACTTGCAAAAATAGCTCTACTGCGGACAGTAACCTAAACACAGAAAAGAACAGTAAGGAGACTTTGTTGTTTCCAGAAAAAGCGCAGGATGTTTGAAAAGAAGATCAATACCTTGGGGCTGGTGTTGTAAAGAAAAGCTGGCATATCTGTGGGCACACAGTGCTCTTTGTGGGGTGGTCGTGGTATATGAGGAAATTCTGGAAGAAGAGTTACTTTTCCACTAGGAGTGCTTTCCACCAATGGATTTGAGGATGTTGTATTCCCTCTAGGTGACTAGAATAAAAAGTGCATTTCAAATTGGTCACAGAAATAAATTTCTTGAGAGATCATACCATTAGCCGCTGGAAATACCTTTGAAGGGCTGCCAAGAGGACTAAGAGGAGACTGTTTAGTTGGTGATAATGGAGTCCCTGGCTCTGTCTTAATAGTTACAGGGTCTCCAAACACAACAGTCTTCATCTTTTTACTACGCAAAAGACGGTGCTCAACAGTTTCCGGCATTGAATGATACGTGTGAGAAGTATGGGTATAGAAAGTGGTTTGCCTTGTGGTAGTACCAGTGAAAACTAAATCTTTCAGAACAGAGCTTGTCCTCACAAAATATGGAGAAAATGGATATCTATGTGTCACAAGTAAGTCTGCTCGATCTTTTTGCAAGCTAGGTGCCTCATTGTGTCCTTCATGCCATGCATGCCTGTGGCATGTTAAGTCAATCTCCTTCTGTGTTCGCCACAAATAATACCACCTGCAAAGAAATGTGATTAGTCAAAAGCTTCACTATTTAAAAAATTATTGAATCCTGAGGTCAGATCACTTACGAAGCCAAAACTCCACAATGAACAATGCTGTAAAGTTCTTGAGGGGTAAGGTCAAGAAGGCGCATGAAACCAAATTCGCCACTATGAGAAACAGAAGCATCTGTAAGCAATTTGATACTATTAATCACAATAAATGGTCCAATGTAAAAATGCAAAACAAATTTCCAAGCACTTTACTGAAAAATATTTCAAATGTTCTTACCATCTACTTGAATTCCAAAGTTAGAGTAAAGACAATGATGAAGATGTTCTGAAGTAAAAATATTCAACAGATTATACAACAGGTGTCTGTTGCTAGGAACACTATGAAGTAAAATTCCATATTCTGCTACAAGTTTAGGAAACACATAGGTAGCACACTTCATAAAAAAGGGGGATTTTGCTTCCCTCCTTTCAAATAATTCAGGATGATTGCAAACCTGAAATGTAGATGGTATAGAAATCAAAAAGGAGAAAACTTTTGAGGGTAGAGAGGAACGAGAAGGACTTACCTTTCTAAATTGCATTACAAGATTCATCAGACTCGATGTCACACTCTGAGCAGACTGAGCAGAACCTGTTGAAGTTTGGAGTAAGTCTTCAATGCGAATTTTCTTCTTGAGAGCTGAATACAGAAGTTTTTGTCGTGTTGTCAAGGGACAATACACCATTATCTCAATTTTATCAGAAAGTTCATTTTCAACATCTTTCTTGATTCTTCTAAGCATGAATGGTTTCAAGATCATGTGCAGCCTAGTCAAGTGCTTTTCATCCATAGCAGTCTTGTTTTCTGCATGACTTTCAATATCTTTCGAAAACCATTCATTGAACTCATCATGAGAGTCAAACAATGTAGGCATAATGAAATGAAGCAGAGCCCACAGTTCAGCCATACTGTTTTGAATTGGTGTACCACTGAGCAACAGTCTATTACGACAACTGAATGATTGGAGTAACTTCCATCTTTGACTACTTGTGCTTTTAATGGCCTGAGCTTCATCAAGAATCATATACTGCCATTTGATTCGATTGAAGTATTTAAAGTCTTGAATAACAAGTTGGTAACTTGTTATGACAACATGAAAGCTTGCTTGTTTGGTATGCATATCCTTCTGATCCCAAAAGCCTCTGAGGATTTTTCTCTCCTGAGGGCTACCCCAATATGGAACAACTTTGAAATCTGGCACAAACCTTGCCATTTCTTGTTGCCAATTGTGAAGGGTAGAGGCTGGAGATATTATGAGAAAAGGACCCCAAATACCATATTTTTCTGCGACATGACACAACACAGCTATAGACTGGACAGTTTTTCCAAGACCCATTTCATCAGCTAAAATACCATTAATGCCTTGGTTATACAAATTAGCGATCCAGCTTAGACCTTTCAACTGATAATGTTTTAAGTTTCCTCTAAACATATTAGGTTGCGGCTGTTCTTCTAATTGATTAAGACTGTTGTCCATTGCTGAATCTGCCTGTGCCTGAGCTTGAGATGCTGATGGGGCAAACTGACTTGTTCTTTGTTTCTCAGCACGGAAGGCTTGGCTTACATTCTGTTTGACTTTGGCCTTCATTGTGTCACTGTAACAAGAGGAAACCAGACTTCAAAATTTAAGTCATTATCCTAACAAGGAAAAAGGAAAATAAATAAAAAAATACACGCAACCTCATACCTGTCATAGTCATCAATAACTGAAAGGCGTGGATTTTTCTCTTCATCTAACTGACTAAGAATTCTCAACTGCTCATGACTTGCTATCGAGCCAAATCTTCTCGACATAAAGTGGGCATATAATTCCGTCTGGGTTATCAAGAAGTTCAACTTTCTTTGCTGACGTTTAGCCTGTAATAACAATTAAGTAACACAATTGCAGACAGGCATGAGTAAATAAAGTACCTATGTAAAGGCATCACATACCTCCATTAATTCAACATCCATTTTCCTCTGCTCTTCTGCTTCTTTTTCCATCCTACGCCTGGTTTCCCTCTCAACACGATCATATCTCTTCCAATAGGCTTGCATTTCACGTGTCAAACGTTTTAACCTCCATACGGTTTCCTTCATATTTTTCTGAGACTGAAATTGCAAAGTTTGGCATGAATTTTAGCTTTTATGAAATGTTCTCACTACTGGTTACCACAACACACTGGCAGAAGGAATACCTGCATAGCTTTCTGGCGCCAATGTCTCATGCAATATGTGGCAACTCTTCTACAGTTGGTGAGTTGCTCTTTGTGATTGTTGGCCTTGCCTCTTTGAACCTGGTTTTACAAACATGAGAAAAAAAAGACCATAGTTTCCAGTAAAGATGAAACCACTAGAGAGACTATATACAAAAAGGTTCCATACTTTTCCCAGTTCTTTCTTAGCCATAACAGCCCAAATCTTCCTACGCCGCTGAGCCATGACCTCTGGACTTTTGGTATTTAGCTGTTTCTTCTTGCGGCCACGAGGTGCACGTCCAGATTCAGCAGGATTGGAAACATCCTCCTCAATTTTAAGCTTTCGTAGTAAATTGCGCTCTTCTTCATTCAAATGCAAAAGATCCGACTCCTAAGAAAACAGGGTATAAATCCAGTATAATTCAAAGAGCACTTCTCTTCTCTGTGCTTAGTGAATGAATAACAAAGAGCTTTCAACTTACATTGAATGTTGAATTCAAAAGTTTGTCCTTATTTGGCTTTCTCCCTCTTTTCTTGACCTCAACTTTCTCCTTTTTTCTTTTCTTCCTGTTACCTATGACAGCTTTCTGATGTTCTGAGAACTTGTCGAAGTTTGAGAGTAATCCCGCCCCATAATACTGATACTGCAAATTCTGAAATATAATGTGGAAAAAATGTTGTAATCTCTCAGAAAGTTTAATCTAATTTGTACCAGAGAAATAAACTGAACTTAAAAGAGACCCACATCTGGATTTGAGTAATATTTCTGCTGATACTTTCTTCTCAGCTGATGGTAATAGAGCATTTGCTTGATATGTTCATCCACATTCCAATTCTCTTCTTCTTCTGACTCCTCTGAGTCAGAAATGAGCACATCTCGCAGCCATTCCCTCTCCCCAGAGACTTGGGAAAAATTGTATAGTCGCAGTTTGTCTGATTTTCGCTCTGGAACGCACACACACAAATTGTATAAAATGGTAACAGCAAAAGGATTTTCAAACTACACATGGGTAAAAGACAAAAAAATACAATACACAAGCACCTTGTTTAGATGTAGGAATACCATTGGAATTTCTTTCACCATTAGATTTCCCTCCATCTTTCCCAGAAACATCTGTTTCAGATGCACTGGATTCTGGGTCACTGCACACAAAACCATAACACAATCAAATAAAGGATTATGAGAGCATGATTATAGTAAAAATTTTCCCAAATAATAACGACTTACCTTCCAGGACTCTCAAATATTTTAGTGACTTCAGACAAAAACGGACGTACATCCAGCGATTGACCTAACTTTTGAAGATGGAGTGGTTTTGCAATATCAACATGATTAGCATCTGGCAGACATTTGGATTTACTTGGAGTTAGATTATTTTGAGAATTTTTCATGGCTGCAGCCATATTTTATTTTGTTTGTTAGATGTGGCCGAGAATGGTATTCTGATATATTTCATCTGTCATCTGGAAGAAAAATAAATCGTCATCTCATACAGGGACAACAGACTGTGCTTCATATAACATGTTGCTAGAACATGAAAAGAAACACAAAAGCAACACTACTAAAATTAATTTTCCCCAAAAAGGAAGTGAAGTCCTTTAACAGTCACAGAGGTTATGTTTACTTGTGTTCATGCTTGAAAGATGTGAATGTATGTGAATGATATAACAAATATAGGATTAAAAAACTTTTAAAGCTCGTTATGACACACAATGTACGGTTGAAGTTTACTCTTTGAAAATTCCTCCTTGACAGTTCCTTGCAAATGAAATATGATAGGAAGACGTTTAGTTTAATATTATTAGAGAGGGTCGAGAAAATAAATAATTTGCAAGACATCTACAAATCTTATCCTTTTTCTCCAAGAGACTGTTTCACTTCAGATGAAGAATAATGAAGAAGGGGCACTACGAAATAACCAAGATTGTACCTTTCAAATTGTGCATGACATGACAATCATTCTACCTCTTGTGCTCTTAGTGTTTGGAACAACGAGGAATTTCACCGGTTAACCTGCAATAAACCAACCAGAGGTGGCGACTTGCAGGATACAATATAACATACGAGGACATAGACCGCACTGATCTTTCAAGATAATTTTTTAAGGCTAGGGCACGTGAAAGCAAGAGTGTGAGGAGTGGGTGGAACTGTTCCCAAAAGATTGTGGAGAATCCTCGCCATGTTGAATCGAGTGCAGAATTAGGATACGACGGCGACCGCCATTATGCATGGCTTACTGTCAAATTTGGGGTATTCAAAGAGTGAACGAGGATCTGAATGTTGGAGTTTGTTTCCACTGAAGAAAAGAACAAAACTCAAATCACTCTTAGTGAAAAACCGTGCGAAAAAACTCGTTCGACCGCGGAGTTCTCGGCCGCCAGACGTTGAATTGCCTGCGTGAGGTTACATTTTCGTTTGATCAAATTTTATTGCACTAGAGAAACAGATCAGGGTTCCTGGTGTGCAATAATTGTTGGAAGTTGTGAAAACACGTTGACTTGTGAGGACATTACTGTGTTGACCAATAACTTCAATAATTGAAGGTGGAAGTGTATTGAATATTTTAATTAACTACAGAACATAACGTTACAGCAACAAATTATCAGTCACATACAAAGCAATCACATTTGTCTCTATTTGATGATGTTGCTGACTGTGACAATACGTTGAAAAAATCATTGCAGATCACAACAATGGACAGGCATATTTCAAATACGCTGCCTCAAAAGTGTAAACTACCTCCCAAAAGAAGCTGATTTAGCATTCATTCATCCATCCACACAATACAGGGGCACCCCTTCCACTTACTCAGGCAGACAATGCACTGAACAATAATCAAGTAGGAAATGCTTGTATCCTGGGTCAAGTGACTAGGGCGTTGCTAGAGTGCCAGAAAAGAATTTTGAAAATCAACCTATTATATATTATATATATATATATATATATATTTTTAAAATGATTACAGCTAGCCCATGGTGGGCAGCAAACTTATATTTCTCCATTGTCCCGACATGTATTAAAGTTGAATATATTACAGGAAAGAAAGGAACTCAGTTTACGATGACCACCCCTGCTGTGATGGGTCGCAAACTTGGGTTTCTGTTGGGCTTTTCGTCGTAATAGAGGGTGATTATATTGCCCCTAATTTAGAAAGAATAGACTTTGAGCCATGTAGAAGCACTCCACGCCACTTGAGCTGATAATAACAGACAAAATTACAGCAATGCAAACTTAATCCACAATTGACCTTGCATATTCACACACGTAGACTTGTCCTTGTTCCTTATCCATTTAGCCGCCAGTTGAGATGGAGTTCCACTTGCCTGGAACAAGAAAGGAATTGTTCGGCTTATTGAACACTTTCAGAAAACTGTTAGGGTGAGTCTTACGGCAATGCATCGTAACACAGTTAAAGCTGCAAACAATGCAGGACAAAAGTGACCATCAAGATTCCTCTCAAAATTGTAATAAGCAACAGCAGGTCAGCAACACTATAAACATTAAAGATATACTAAACAAGATATGAACATGAAGCAAGGTACTAGCTTTGAAATGAGGAAGGACGAAGTCCACGTCCACGATATATCGGAGCCACAGTTGACATTTGAAATGACGGGACACAGAGTGTCTCTGGTAGCTGTGGCCCCAGGCCTTCAGTGGCTCGAACCTCTCGAACTGACGCTTTGAACGTGTGCCTTTCGCTGGAGGCCGGAAATAGGAAACGATCGCCCTACATCAAACTGTGCCAACATTGACACGACTTATCGCTCCAGTAATACGGAACTCACAGGTTAAAAATTTTCATTAACAAAATTTTATGAGTATGAAAGTTGATCAACTGATTGTTTCAAATAAATTGCACCGAATTTCGCTCATTCAATACGTGAAAATTTGTTCTGAAGTCTGATTTGATCTGTTGGTGTGACAATGGCGGAAAGGCCGCTGAGAACTCCGACACCGACACGGCAAACGAACTATCGACACCCCCTACCACTACCAGTTGGTTGTGGGATGAGACTATGGGGTATGGGACGCTCGCGTAAGACCCCCATCCCGATGGATACCCCCATATCCGTGGTGTTATCTGCGTCCGCGATTTACTCAACAGCAAGCACACAGGCAGCAGCGACCACTCAGTGTCTAGATCCCTGCTTTGATCCCCTCAAGTCAGTTCTATTCTTTGGCTGAAAGGATCGGAAATGGCACACTTCATTCATTTCGGGCGTGCTTCATATTCATGGCGAATATTATACAAAAATAACTCGTAAGTTCTGTTGGTCTTGTCACACCATGGCTATGTGTTTGCAGACCGCAGACCAGATTACCTCTGCCCCCCTCTCTTCCCCATTCCCGTTCTTCCTGTTGGTCTTCCCCTCGCCTCCTCTTCCTCTGTTTCCTCTTTCCCGCCCTTGCCTCGCCTCGCTTGCCTCGTCCGCCCACATTCGGCACTCCACCACATTGCTCACATTAATTTTCATTCATTTCGACCGATTTGAAGTGGTATCCTACGTGCGTATCTGTGCTACAAATATTTGGTCCCAAATGTAAATGTTTCCTTAAAAGGTACATTTTGTCTGCTACAGGAGGCGAGCCTGGCATAGATGTTCAAAAGGAGGACTGCTAATTGACTGTCTGCAGGGTCTGCAGTCCCCTCTACTGTACAGATCTGCTGTCAGTGTAATTTTTCGAAGCAACATGTATACTTCCTCAAGCAACTCAAAAGCTACTGATCGAAAGGTAATCCTTTTAGTGTGAAGATTTAACTCACACTTAATAACAGGTAAATAACAGGTACATAACAGGTAAAATGTATGTTTTTATTTGTTTTTAAAGAGTACTATCGTAGATCTGCGGAGTGACACTCTGACTACTCCATCCTTGGAAATGAGGAAAGCTATCTTTGAGGCAGAGGTTGGTGATGATTATCTCCGAGCGGACCCAACCATTGAAGGTTTAAAATTTTGTAACTGCATCAGGGGAGCTTGTACCTCCCCTGAGTGCATATTTAAAAGTTTTTTTTAAAGTGTAGTTTTTGTTATTTGGCATTTCTGTTTTGTTATTTTGTAGGTCTGCAGAAAAGGATTGCAGAAATTTTGGGAAAGGAGGATGCTTTATTTATGCCTAGTGGAACAATGAGTAATTTAGTTGCAGGTAAGAAGTTTGTGAGTCCTATGAGTCCTGGATGTTTTTGAAGAGTTAGTTTGTCTCAGTCAGTAACTTTTTGTCTTTACTTTTTTCTTCAGTCTTGGCACACTGCAATTCACGAGGCAACAAAGTACTGATTGGCCATAAGAGTCACATTAATCTGCATGAAGATGGTGGTGTGTCTGAGGTATGCTGGTATAATTAGAATCAGAAAAGGTGGGAGATTTGTATGAGACCCTTTTTTTTTTTCATTAGCTTGGAGGTGTCATGATCAATACCATACGAAATAATTCTGATGGCACATTCGACTTAGATAGAATGGAAAAGACATGGTGTGGAGGTCATGGAAATGGTGTATCTTTGGTTTGTATTGAGAACACATTTGGTCATGGAGGCTGTGTTTTGCCTGTAGACTTTGTGGATGAGGTGTGTAGTTTTTATTCTTCTGTTTCTTACTTGTTTATTGCTGAATGTTAACCAATGCGTTCCATCCTTTGAAACAGATTGGTTTGCGTTTGTCAAAAAAGAAAATACCGATCCATTTAGATGGAGCACGACTTTTTAATGCTGCTGTCTATCTTAAAGTCCCCGCATCTCGCCTTGTGAAGGATTGTTCCTCAGTGTCTGTCTGTTTAAGTAAAGGGCTTGGGGCCCCTGTTGGTTCTCTATTAGTAGGTGGTCATGATTTTATTGAAAGGTAAAGAGTTCAAAATCACATTGCATGTCTTAAAATCACAACTCGCAAGATTTATTGAAACCCTTGTCAAAGAGCCCGCAGGCTTCGTCATGTGCTTGGGGGAGCCATGCGTCAGGTAGGTGTTTTAGGTGCAGCCGGCCATGTGGCACTAGATATTGGAGTTGAGAGACTAGCTGAAGATCATAAAAGGATGCATAATCTTGCAACTGGTAGGTTTATTCAAGCTGGGTTTTTCAGTTATGTAATTCTGTTACTGTTCAAAATTAACATCAAATTTGTTGCTTTTTACTAGCTTTGTCAAACATGAGAAGTCCTGCCCTCACTTTTAATCTTGATCTAGTTCATACCAATATTATCATAATTAAAGTCAATCCCAAGTGCTGCACAGCTGGAGAACTTGTGGGAAGACTAGATAAGGTATGTGGCAAGTCATGAATTTATTTAAAGTTGTCCTGCACTGACTACTTTCTGATTATTCTTTTTAAACTTTTATTGCTTAGGTCACAAATGCAGAGGAGGCTATTGTTGGAAAATCAATAAAAATCAAATGTTATGAAATTGATCCTGAGGAAATAAGGTTTGTGACATGGAATGGCATCACAGATTCTGATATTGATGATGCCATAAGTAAATTATCATATGTAGTGACGGAGTTGGATGAAAAGTTAATGAATATCAGTGCGTCTTGAGGCTGAAATTTGTACAGTTTGTAAGAGGATTCATTAAATAATTGCAACTCACTTTTAATTCAGTCTTTAAAAAGATGTATTTCAAAATGTATGAAAACCTGGGTAATACTAATTTTGTTTTTAAGACATTTAATGTGCGGTTGACAAAAATTAAAACCAAGCATGAAATACAATACTGAGTTTTTGATTTACAAATCCTGAAACTCATAATGATTTTCTCTGACTAGATGACACTGGTAATGCAAATATAGCAGTACAAAAAACAATGATGAGGACTTATATTTGCAACAAGTTCTCAATACCACTACAACATAAATTAATGCCTATGGTACTCCTCATTTGATAGGGTCTAAATGTGATTGAACAGAATATTTATTATTTAGAATATGAATACTAATGAAAATGTTGTTAAAATACAAGGAACCTGTGTTATATTAGGGTAGCTTACAATGAAAATTTTCAAACACTTCTTTAAGAACAGTACTACTCCACTGAATTTGTACACCAAATTGACCAACCAATGAGGGATAGAGAACAGAAAAAGAACTTCAGACAATTTAGTCTCTCCAAGTGCTGACCTGCACAGATTGGCACTTCCACGCAAGTAGGCAACATCTCCATTGTTTTCAATTATTTTTTTAAAATGATACATTAAACCAAAGTACAGTGAATACATTAAAAAGAGGGCAGTTCCTGGCCAAAGCATGTGAGAATGCATACATTCATTATGCAACAAAAGTTACTTGGTACAATACATTTTATTGCCTACTATCACTACACCATAAACATCAGAACAACATAGATGAGAAAAAAACAATAATGAAGATAAGAGAGATACTGGCAATTGGCATGTATGGCATGCATGACTAGAGAATGGTAAGGCTCACACATCATAATACAATAATGCACATGTATGAAGAATCACTTAGTATACAGTAGCTCATGAGATAACAAACCATTTTCAAAACATTTGCAATACCCCAATGCAATCAAATGAAAATGTATTTGTGCGTTACACTAAAGAGAGAAGAAAAGAAACAGAAAGTGAAGTAATGTAGTATTATTAATTTTGCAGATGAATGGACAACGAAAGAAAGTAAAGTACATGGATGATAACTACTTCATCTGACATTTCAAATTTGTGTGACTGGACAAGGGACCATGGAAGAATTGCCAGACCCCTATCAAAGGAGGCTGCACTAAAAACAAATCTTACAGTATTTGGCAGCACCAGCTAATATTCATTCATTCTCATTACCTTTGTCATACTTAATTTAACACACTTTCACTTCTGTTTCTCTAGTAAAACCTACTCCTCACTTGTCTGTCAGGGTTGATTTTTGTCCTAGCACTGTAACTGGCAGTGACGCAAATTAAATGCAGAGATACCCTAGGAAGCAGGGCAATCAGCATTAATGAAATTAAATTGGCACTTGCGAGGAGGATAAAGTTAAATAATGACGCTAATGAGAAGAAAAAAAAATGAAATTCTTACCCCACAGTAAAGAAAACAAGGCATAGATGATTTGAATGGTTTGGTAATAGATGAATCAACAAAATTGCATCGAACACTGTGCAAAGGATGTGATGTGAATAATTATGAGAGAGAGTGAGAGAGAGAGCAAAAATTAAAATAAATTAGTGAGAGATACAAGAACAGTAATTGTGGCCTTTTAAAATAGCTCCATACTAGGGAAACTTTGCACTGAATGGAGTGGCAAAGCCAACTTTAACTAAATATTGGGCAGCATGTGCCTTCTATTCTGTTGCATAACGTAAAGTACAAAAACACAAAAAATAGAGCACGAAATACAACTTCATGGATAAGCACAGAGGTGCAACAGCCAAGAAATGCCTTGAAGTACCTGACAACATGAATATCAACCATGTGTTTAGACACTCAATCACAGTATACACAATGCTGTTTCAGGAAAGAGAATAGCATGATTAAAGCAAGCATATCCTTGAAAAAGAGAAAGAAAAGAATCAGATCAGCAAGAAATCAAGCTAAAACAAAGCAAAAGCAGGTAACAAAGTTCATCTTACAATTTTAGAGTAAGAATGGAACAGCTGAAACTGAAAAGATCTGTTCAAAGTATATGTCCTTATCATCCATAATAAGGAATAAGTGCACAACAACATACATACAGCTGCAGTATCTCAAATAGAATACATTCAAAGAAAATTGTGACAATCAAATCAAATTGATAAGTTTCCCTTGAGAAGGCAAAGTACTGAGTAAAGAGTTTTTATAATCTGAGCATAATGGTAACGTGGCCATGTGCATAAAGATTTGCTGAACTGAAATCTATTCCAGAAGAGAAAGCAACATACCATGCTACTTAGAGTGAGTATTTGGTCCACTTAAAATCGGAAACCTCAAAATAACAAGAAATATTCAACAAGCCATAATATGTGTTAGAGCTTATAACTGATGATAAAAAATATACAAGGCAGGTAAAACTATTTAACTTGTTAGCTAACACAATCAACAGGAAACACAAGAAAGAAAGCAAGCTAGTCAGAGCTCACAGAAGCAAAAACCTAACAAATTAAAAAGACCCTGACAGCTTTCATGTTTTATTCCAATTAAACTGAATTCAACCAAAACAATGCTCTTTTTCTTAACTAAAACAATTTGTATTCCCAAGTGATTCAATACGAAACTTATCATCGACATGAGGAACTCTTATCAGGTTCACTTTTTCTCTTCTTAGACCATTTAATGTCCTTCAAAAGAGACAGTCACGGTTACCATTTTACAACCCTGAAGCAAATGGAAAGTACTTATGAATACCAAACAAACAGAACATTGCATAGTGTGGCAACAGCAAGCCAATTAGCAAGTCATTAAAAACGTGAATTTGGTCCACTCTGAATTACTTTGATTCCTGAGTTGTTACAGATATCATTTCACCCAGACATTTGCAAGGTGCTTTTTCATTAGGAAAAAAAGGTGACTTTTTTCTTTACCACTGCTGCATGGATACTGTAATAGAACTGCGATAAACCAGACAACAATCACAGGCTGATTTAAATTTAAAACTTCCACTCCAAAAAAATTGAGTGTTAAAATTTTTCATTATAATGTAAACCTGATCATTATCAAAGGTGATGCAAGACACAAACGCCGCTCGGGAGTCTTCAGACAATCAATTGGCGTACAACACGCACTGAATCACAAATGTAAATTTTTCCTAGAGATAATCATACATTTGGCTCACAATCATCACACCCATAAGTTATAATGGTTTCCCAATAGTAACTTTCTAGTTTATTGATGTGTGTTTAGCCTGTAACAAAATAGTGTTTGTGTCTGGAAGAAGCTCAGTATTTGGAGCTCCACCCAACACACATAATAATAAATACTAATACAAATAGAATACAAGAGGGAAAGGTAACATATCTTTGCGCCTAAATACAAAATTTCCCCACAGATTGTTTATGTGATTTGTTATTGATAACAAGAAATCAAGGCAGGTACTTGTTACATGGGTATAACAACACTTTATAAATAGATCTGAAGAAAGTGCATATCTAAAGTGCACTTGCGTATGCTATCAACTCCCTTTCAGTTAATATTAATTTTGTTCGGAGGATCATGAAGGGATATTTCTCAGTTATAATCTGCATTGCGTAAGATAAAGAATTGGATCATCCTCTTTTTGACACAAATCCATTCGCAATCAACTGTAAAAACTTGACAGAATTCATTCAATTTCTGCGTAGCTAAGATAAGATAGCAGCATACAGAGAAAAGATGTCTCCAACCCCTAATGAAGTTAAGATTTGTGAAAGCTAATATAAAGAAAAACAAAAAGACATCAAATAGTGTCATGAGGTACACATCTGACTTTGACATTAGTTGATTTTCCAACAAGATGTGCCACATGTAAGTCAGGCACACAATGTAAAGTAAACAATCAAGTATGTAACAATGACATTTACCCTATCATCACTATTTAAAATACCAAGATGACTCAAACATACTTTAAGTACATCTCACACCGTGCAACGTAATGGCTTGCAGGAATAAGATGGGAGAGTATACCCACACAAAATGTGTGACAGAGCAACATACATATTAAAGATATTTTTGAGTAATTTGTATTATCAGTGAACCAGTACACAAACTGTGCATTCACCATACTGATGCAGATTTTCTCTAAGCAAGGTATAGAGCAAGATACAATGGGCAGGAATCTAGATGCTGATTGATGTATCTGTCTAATCACATATTACATAACTTAAAGCAGTCTCAAAATCGGAAACCTGACTTGCTCTCTTCTCCTAGAAATGTAAATTCCTAGTATATCCTCCTCGGAATACTGTTGAAAATTTACAACACCTACAGGGAACATCTGATCACAATATTTCCAATACCATTGCTCAAATAGATTTGTTCTTCATGTGATTCTTAGTATCTGCATTCAATGCATCTTGGTCTTGGTTATCTATGGGAATACCAAATGTATAACACTTTTGGTGCAATACAATGATTTCCCACAGAATCCATGTCTTCACATTATCATTTAAACTCCATGGTCAATATTCTATAACAATAATACAGTGGTATCATCACAGTGCAAACATTTTTAGGGGAATCATTTTTTAGAATCAAAGAAATGTGCAAAGCCAAACATGAGCACAGCATAACTGATTATTTACCGGTGAAGTCTGGCCAATAATTGACATAGTAACGGTGGGTGCTCCCCTCAAACAGACGATCCAGCCAATTAGGTAGACCATCAAGGAGATTCCGCTGGAAAAGCACTCCACTTGATGTATCACTTCCTGCCTATAAAAAGAAAATAGAGGGAAAAAACTGATGAAGAATGTGTGAACTTGTGTAGGAAGGAGTATAATTATGGCATAAAATACTTCCTCAAATTACAGTTCAATACACAAATAGCTCTTTTGAACCAATCCAAAGGATGTTCTCACCTCACTTAGTTGACGTACTCCCTTCTCAATATCATCATTCTCACTTTCCGATTCACTAGTATCAAAACCCATGAAAGCACCACTTCCAGTATTGTATGGTGGGTTACTAAAGTGCTTGGTCATTTTTACCATACGCTGTAGAAAATGAACATAAGAACTATGGTCAAACTTCAATGTTATTTCAAAATAGTGAATATGAGACTGATGAGAACCCACCTTTGATCCTTGCCCACGGGTGCACTCTGGATGTTTGGCATGATACATACAGAAATATTTTCTGTGACCGTTCAAAGATAAAACAGTGCCAATGCAATTACGTGGGTTTATATTTAGTTCTCGTGGCTCCGGGAGGCTTAGAGTAAGTAAACGTTTGTACCATTCAAGGCCTCTCTCTAGGGAAAGGTGTGCAAACATCAAAGTTTTGTTCCTGAAAAGGGTTGAAGGCAAGAGATATTACTTGTTAGGCATATGAGTTATATAGGCAGGTAGGTGTTAGCTTGATAAGGATACATACTTTCGGTACGGCCAAACAGTTTTGTGGAAGCTAGGGAGAAGAGTGCTCCTTGACTGCATATCAACTAATAAAATAATAGTTCTACAGCCTGGTTTTAACAAACGTAGTAGTCCATTGTAATTCTCAGCTCTCATTTCATGTAATTTAAGCTCAGGCACATAGCTGCCATTCTGGAAACAAATTTCAATTTTATAATAAGGTAATAAAGTTAAGCCATCAGATAAGTGACTAATATGCAATGGTATTCATTTTCTGATTTAACAAGAAATTCATTACACTGAGAAATGAAAGAAATAAGTAACTTACTTTCCCATTCTCAGAGGCACCCTTGCTGGAGTTTTCACTTGGTTTCTTACTGATGCTTTCCTCCTCCAGCCGTCTGTGAGAAAATTGAGTCAAAATGGTATTAACAACAAAGCTTTAAATCAATCATATTTCTTTAATATGGATATTGCTAGTGGACTAAACACACTTACACCAAATACGCCATGAGGTATCCACCACCAACAATGAACAAAATAGTTCCCAGCACTGAGATTGCGGGAAGTATTTGATCTTTCCCAATAGATTCTTTCAAGAAATCAGCAGTGAGCAGCAGTTTGTTTACCATTCTTGTAACCATACCTTGAGCATGTTCATCTATTAATTCCTGCTCCAAAACATAAGGAACATTTGTGAAAATTAGAACACATCAAATACCTACACTACATATTGACCAGGGAAGAAGAGTTGACCCTGCTTCACATTGTTGTGGAAAAATTCACAATGTACCAAAGGTGGAAAAGTAAGTTACAAACCTTCACAATAGCCTCCCCTGATAGAGCAGCATTAGACTGAAGGAGACGATGAATTGTTGATTCCAAATGAGATTTGGTGTCGTTCCATTGATCCATAGCTGGATTTAAGCAAGAGGGCAGCCACTCATACTTAATATGAGATGCATCCCGCCGCCACAGTATCACAATGTGTAAACTAGACTCTGGTGGGCTTCCTTCACCTGAGATTCAAAGTATCAATGGATATAAAACTCGAGCAAGATGTAGTTTTACCTTTCTAACCTTGATCAGCACAATGTAGGACTTTCCAACTCACCACTGGTCAGAGCACTGATGAATTCACTTTGCCGCTCACGGAATATGTAAGTGAACCGTACTCTGTCAGAATTATAGGTCGAATCCTGGGCAAACTGGCGCAGTGCTTGGCGGGGTGTGTCATGATACGGTGTATTCTCAGAAACCAGCACAACACACAACCGTTTTCTCGGTTTTGCCCACTCAGGGGGACAAAGTGCATCAAGTAGAGTCTGCAATGAATGAAACGATTATCATCCCATACATAAAACAATTTCCAAAATAAAGATTTTAAAACTCTGTGAATGTCATAAGAACCTGAGATGACAGCCGTGGTAGTACTAAATATTTATTTCTGCTAATAACATCTTGCATAGTGTTTACAGGTATGTCAGCCATAGAAAGGCTAACAATAGGACGACTGTGGTTTTCATTGAAAACCAAGAGTGTGTCAGCATCATGGGCCACTTTAAACTGGTGTTGTATGTCAGCAGTATCCAGGGATCCAATATGAACAGAACTGTTCGACAATGGAAAGGTGTTTTAAACCCATCAAAATAACAAAATAAATAGATTAAAACATCACTTAGAGAAGGTACTTACCCAAAAGCTACTCGATCTCGAAAATGGTATGCAGTGAGGAGATAGCGTAGTCGTGGTTGTTCCTTGTTTTCAAATACAAGGGCTCTTACCCGGTTATCCAGCCAACCTCCCAAGAATTCACGTACATTGTCATCAGTCACAGTCTGCATGATATTGTAAGGGAACTTTCCACGAATAAATTCTAAAGTTATTGAATATGAGAAATATTTTAAACAAAGGAATATATTTACATTCAAGAAAATAAGAAATTTCATGCACTTACCAACTATTTTGTGAGCACTTATCATTGGTTCTCTGTATATTGTGGTTTTACCTTCCATCAGAAGTACCATTGTTGGCAGGGATTTGATTCCTACTTTTTTTGCTATTATCTTCTCATTCTCAGAGTGAACCGTCGCTATGCCAACTCCTAAAATCAAATCATTACATTGCACCTTTACCATTCCATTCAATTTCATACTTTTAACAGTAGTAGTGTTAAAAACCCACCAATTGGTTCAAGTTCTTCTATGATTTTCCTCCACAGAGGTTCTATTTGAAGGCATGGGAAGCACCAATCAGAGTAAAATAGTATAAGATATGGTGTTCGGAAGCTCTTGGGAACCAGATTGTTTTCATATGCTCTGCAATTTTTTGTAATAGAAATCAGTGTCTAGAAAAGAAAATTAGACATGTTTTGCACTTCTAAGCACATTACTCACTTTGTTGTCACGCTCAATTTATGGAAAGATGTAATGTCAGGCTCTGAGCGCCGGAAACGAAATGATCCATACCCGGGGAACCCAAATAATTCATCCATAAAGTCAAACTTTTTCTGGTACTGTTGGTTGTATTCCCGTTTTTCTCTTGCAATAGCAGAATCTCCAAGAACCCCATACAAATCATATTGTTTGCGTCTCTCTGGATCTGAGAGAAGCTATCAAGAAAAGGTAATTGTGTGTTGAAAGTAACGTCCAGAGATGTAGCAGAAGCTAAAATACCTAGGAGAATGATCTTATACCTCATAAGCCTGTGTGATTTCAACAAATTTCTCTTCTGCAGCTGGGTCATGGTTTTTATCAGGATGCCTGAATAAAAAATATTAGGTATTGGATGAAGAGTAAGTGACATATAATGAAAATTCATGGCTAATCCAAATGCAGCATTAGTTCATAGTTGTTAGTGAGTAATATGCATCAATGCTTATACATAATGATGGAGAAAGCTTATGAATATATGAAGATACTAATACAACATAGACGAATCACAGTATAATAGCAGCTGAGATGCACTTAACGGGGAGTTCTTCATTTCCTCGAATACCACAGAAGAAAGGTCGTTCCAGGCGAGAATCAAGTAAAGCAGATCTGATTGCACTTACCATTCTTTAGCTAAATTTTTGTATGCCTTTCTTATTTCCGGTATTGTTGATGATTTTGGTATACCGAGAACCCTATACGGGTCTGAAAATCCGCTGATTCCACACACCAGGAGACAGAAAATAATGCACAACACCTTCCATGTCATCTCTAGAAGCTCAGTCCCACAACACAGTTAATTAAGCAACGTAGATGCCTCTGTCAAGCTCTAAAAGTCAAGATTTTTAACCATTATCACAGATAGCCTATATCCTCGCCTAACCTTCTTGATCGATAATACCCCTACCCTGCGCACAGACAGACGACGGAGAACAGACGAAAAGCAACAAAAATAAAACAGGGCGTATTCGCAAGATCTCTGCAGAGCAGACGTTATATACAGACACTACCAAGTGTGTGGAAGGGCGCAGCTCTCACCTGCTTTTCATTTGCGTGGGTGAATAAATGGGAATAGATTAGTATTTGTGATGATTGTATGGTGATGATTGTGATTGTGAGCTTTACAGACTGTGAAGTTTACGTCCGCCCTTTAAAAAGCGAGTATAACCATGGCCGCAAGAAGGTCAGGAGGCGTTCAGAGGGTGTTAGATAAACTAGAGGCGTCTGTAACCGCTGGTAATTTCTATGAAGCTCATCAGATGTACAGAACCCTTTATTTTAGGTAAGCATTATAAATAACATTGAGCACTGTAAGCTTGTCTCGTGGACTGTAGGCCTTTGGCTTTCAACAACATTACCTTGACTTGGAAGTTGTGTTTCTTATTTGTAGGTTATATGATGTGTTGGGGGTTACTTTTAAAATATTTGTTACTTTGTAATTTTTGAAGGATGTCATCATGTCCTCTTAGTGACGATTTCACAGGGAATAACAATCAGTCAAAATTATTTTTTTAAATATTCTATTTCATTTAATCATTGATTCTTCACCAGAATTTCTCTGGTGATGATTGTGATGTGTCACTCATCCATGTCACTTTTTCATTTCTACAGGTATTTAGTGCAGGAAAAGTACAAGGAATTATTAGACCTTCTCTACAGTGGGTCAAAGCTTCTACTTCTAAACAAACAGGTATGTATGTTCATATGTTATTCTTTGTTGCACTTTATTTCTAATAATATTTGTCATTTTTGCATCTAATATTCTTTTTTTTCATTGTTTGTAGTTGACTAGTGGTGCAGACCTTGCCAATCTCTTTGTTGATGTCCTTGGGAAATCTTCTGAAGCAGTTTCTGAAGAGTTCTTAACAAAATTATCTGAGTATGTTAATGTGTTCCGTCTATACCAATGAAATTGTTCCCTTTGCATGCTAAACTTTCCATATCCACATTTCAGATTGTACGGATTAATCGGACCAAATGTCCCAGAACGAGAAACCTTTCTAAGCAATGCATTGCGGTGGTCACTTAAAGGTTCACCACAATACAAGAGTGGTCATCCGACTCTTCATAAAGCTGTAGCCCAAATTTCCTGGAAAGGTAATGTTTCATGTATTACCATTATTTTAGCAGATTTGGCTGACAAGGGGGCCAGGTTGATGTGTATTGTTTACATTCAATCTACTTTTTCCTCTTAATTATCCAGAAAAAAATTACTCATGTGCTAGGCACCATTTTCTGCATTCTAATGATGGCACAGGTTTTGCCATGATGTTGGTGGAAATACATACTCTACAAGGGTATCCTAGTGAGGTTGACCTTTTTATAACACAGGTGGTTCTGCAGTAAGTTGTTTCACATCCTTTTTTGAAAATATGTAATGTAAAATTTGCCACTGCTTAAATATAAGTAGTATGAAGAACTAATTATACTCATCATTTGAAATCCCTAGGTATTTATGTCTGCAGAATAAAGCAACAGCTTTTGATACTTTTCACTGGTATACAGTGAAACATCCAAATATAAAACCAGGCCCACCATACCTGGAACCGCTTTTGAATTTTAATTGGTTTCTTTTAAAGGCAATTGAAAGGTGAGTATGGTTTAGAGGAGAGGCTCTTAATTTTATTAAATTTGGTGGATAATTCATATCTATTGTTGCAGTGGGAAGTTACCTGTCTTTACATTACTATGTAAAAAATATAAACCAAGTATTGACAGAGATCCAACATATAAGAGTTACTTGAATAAAATTGCTACTCTCTTCTTTGGACTTCCACCTGCACGGCCCAGAAATCAAGGATTATTTGGTAAGGCTTTGACTCAGCTTCACTCATCCGTATGATTAAATACCGTTTAATTACTAGCAAAAAAATAACATTCTTGAATTTCTTAAATTATCAAGGTTTTTCTTCTGTTTGTAGGGAACCTTATGCAGTTACTTAATGAAGGTCATGATTCAGACTCAGATCATGATGAAGCAAGAGCCAGCCAAGAGCCAACTAGAACCAATCAGAGTATGGACACCGATGAGTTGGACTGAATTTATTGTGTGAAGAAGGGAGTCGATGGTTTTTCTAGTTAGGTCAAAATCAGCTTTGAATCAATAAGGTATAAGTCAAGATTTGATTTCCACACCTTACCTAGTTACTACTTTCGAGAGAGAGTTACTACTTTACGAGTCTTTGGCCATAGGCAACATCCCGCTGCCACATGTCTATGTTTTGTTCCAGAGATTGTGGACTCTGGAAGTATTCATTTCATGTTGCTACTGGAAGCATTTTTCAAAAACGAGTTTTTTTCTGCTCATGCCCAAGACTTAAAAGCTGTAGTGGTTTGAACTTATTGAACGTACCTCAGTTTTTCAAGGCTGATGGCGATAGTTGTTGAATACTTGCACAATAATGTTAACAATTGCCCACTCTCATAAATTTGAAGTTAATCAAGGACATAATTCTCTCTGCCCATGTACTATTTGTTTCCGTACATAGTGGAGCATTTTCTAAATAGATTGTGATGTTGAGGGTCTAAATATAGTAAATCAAGAAGAAATTTGCTATCTATTTACTACATTATGGAAGCATTCAAAACTGTCAACTTCTCAAATTGGCCTATGAAATCAATATTTTAATATAGCTGACTTTGTTTAGCATTTATCCTCTTTATGTGGTGTTGACCGTCGTGACGAAGGAATAGCTTTGCAATCAGTGAGCTGAGTTGTTAAATATTTTATTATATTTTTTTTTTTTTTGATTATTGTGTTACAAAATATTGTTATCGTTTTGTTGTCAGTCTTGTCTCTTGTTTTCCTTTTTTGTTTCTTCTCTGTCCTGTATTGAGTTGAGGTGTTTCTTTTTGGTGTGGATGATAATGACACTTTTTGAATAATTGACCAAATTGCCATAACTTTCAACCTACTAAGTGTATAAAGTTTTCTCTTAAATGAATGAAAAGATGAATTGGCGATTGCTAAGAGGGGTGCTAATCTGGTGGTTTATGTTTCTGATTCACTTGCTCATGCTCACACCACGTTGTATAAAATGGCCATTTAAGTCAAAAATATCACTTTTTCTTCTTGTTCATTTATGTTGAATATACAATTGTACATCACATGTGCAGAAGTCTTAGGAAGAAATGAAAAGAAAATGCCTTAAAGCCTTCTCATCCTACAATGTTTGAAAAATCACTCGTAAAAAGGTTATTGATTTCCTATTACTTTTGAGTTTGATTCAGTTCTTTGCGATAGGCAAGCAATTACAGCGCTTCTGGTGTCCTTAAAATCTTAAAATACTGCCACTAATAAGGAAGAAAGTCATGTCTAAACTGCATTAGTGTAACCTGCATTTGTTTTCGGTACTTGGTTTTTATATAATTGTCTAGATGACTGTTCAGCATTTTGATATCTTTAACATGTTTAGCCTATTGTTATTTATTTTTAAAACCTAATTTCTACAAGGGCGCAATGTTTCAAAGTTTTTGGCTGCTTGGACATTTTTGTCAAT
The DNA here is from genome assembly GCA_038380765.1 of Odontothrips loti. Classification (NCBI taxonomy): domain Eukaryota; kingdom Metazoa; phylum Arthropoda; class Insecta; order Thysanoptera; family Thripidae; genus Odontothrips; species Odontothrips loti. The sequence continues at coordinate 10,589,168 of CM076249.1, forward strand.
TTTGCAAAATCTGCTTCCAAGCTGTTGCTCATGTAATTTACCTGGTAGTAAACGGGGGGTAAGATGTAAGATTAAATTATTTTTTACTGATGAATTGTCTGGATCTGGTCTCTTCAATGCAAAGTGTTCAAATCGGATTTTGAAACATGATGTCTCTTCAAACAATTTTATTTGACCATATTTACATGATTGAAAAGTAGGCATCTAGAAAGAAAAACAACTAAAATAATTCATGGCTGAATCACAGCAGTATAGCTGCAATACAGAAAATTCATGGATCACCAGCCCTGTTGTTTGCCTTGCATTAAAAAAATACTGAAATGTTCTGATAACATTTTATGCAACAAACTATTGGGAATTACAAATTTTCATCCATTAACTTTCCACTTAACATACAAAGAGCAACATGATTTTAAAGTAAAGTTCCCGTGATGGGGCCGCTCTCAAATACAAATTTAATTAACATATCGTGTAACTGAAAAAGCAAAGTTCACTTTGGAACCACCCTGTTGGTTACAAGCCTCTCCCCTGCTGTATGTCACAGTACACATGGCAGTCTTCATTCACGTTAACTAGATGAGCTTCCAAGTTTATTTGCAAGCCCGACCAGGCATCAAGGCACTGTAACAAACAACCCAACAAATATGAAATGCAAATTGGTTATTACCGACTGCTAATTTAAAACTCAACAATGTACATTACAATCAATATTCTATGTCAAGTCAGTCAAAAACCCAGCTTGACGATCATCTTGTTGTGCCCTTCTTAGAGCATTTGGTTTTAAAGAGCACAGTTGCTGGATGAGTATAACTGGGATTGACCTATCACAATGTTGGACGACAACTTTTCCTGCTGGCTTCAGTGACTGGAAAATCAGTCCCTCATACTCTGAGTTAAGAAGGAAAAAAAAATATGTTGAAGGTGACGAAGGGAAAGAAAACAGTTTCAAATTCTATAACAGCTAATTTTTAATACAAATATATGTATGTAATTCAATAACAGTGCTATTACACTTTTTCACAAACAGCCAATACCCTTATCAACAAACACAGTCAGTTCTTATTTTGGTCTAGTAACCATCATTCCGTTCAACTGAAACCAATTTGACCCCACAATTGACAAAATCTCAGGCGCAACAATTAGAATAGATGGTTTCTTGCGGTCAGCAATACATGTGCAGAAGTTGCGAACAGTACAAACAAAAAAAGAGTGTTTCTAGACCAAGACTTCTCTTTCATATGAACTCCTACAATGACTCGGAACTAGCATCTGTGCACAGGTAGAGCTTGCATAACATTCCCCAGCAGAACGTTCTTTTCTTATCTTTAAAACTACACTGAATGTGAGGGTCCAATACTACTTACTGAGCTATTTATCAGTATCCCTACTGCTGCTTATAAATAACAGTTCACACAATCAGCCAATCTTGTGCATTAAGGTAATGAAATCTGCCAGGCTATCCTTCACACACACAAGTACTAGTCAAAAACACTGTTCTTTTTCACACAAATTCCATATTTAACTACAAATGTAACAGCTTCCTAAACTTATTTACAATTTAATTTAGAGATCAATACCATACTTTTGAAACTGTACACAATATCAATTAGTATGAATTGTTTGGAATATGACAATACGAATGATTTTCCAAAACTCATGCATGGAATAAGACTAGGAACTAAAATACAAAAATGAGTGAAACTTAATTGGCAGCTCAAAGGATTTGAAGGGAATATCATCGTTGTTTGATTTGAAACAATTAAAGTGATCACAATACCTGTGTAAGTTTACTACACTTTTTATTGCCTTTCACATTTGTTACTGCCATACTCCTGGAAGATATTTAAAGACACAACAATGAGGAAGTAATGAAGAGGAAGACAAGAACACATCATGAACTGGAAAGGGCATCTTTCCATCTTTGCTAAATCTAGCTTTTGATTAAATTTCCGATTTGTACTGCAACACAGCCTAGTCTATTCTGAAGAAATACTATTGCATTGGAGACAACTTGAAATTTATATTGAGTAGAAGATGGTATGAACTTAAAATCCAGCGAGACTTTGCGCTTTTGCATAAAGGCACTAAGTAAAAATCAGTAAAATCCACTAAAATCTTGATGATCGAAGGCTAGTAACACAATAACATTAATCAAGATCAGCTTACTAAAATAAGAAAATGGATTAGGTCTTCATACATAATAAAGTGAAGAGAAGATCAAAAACAATTATGAAATCACCCAGTCAAAGCAATGACATTTGTATGAGCAATGACTAGGGAAGTAGCTATCACAGTATTGATGTAAATTGTATACTATTATGTTTAAACCCTTTAAGTTGTCTACAAAAAGTTAAGATAAAAAATGCCCAAAACAAAAATAAAAGTTAAAAAAGGAAGGGAAGGAGAAGACCCTAATACTGCACTACAAATAACAAGGGTTGTTACCATGATGATTCTCATATTTATTAAAGTTAAAGGTACAAAAACCAGCAGTCCATTCCAATTTTACGATCTACCTAATAGATTCACTGAAAGAAACTACATTTGCATCTTATGACTTATCACTCTAAGTACCAAATATCAAAGAGACACTACTAACTATCAAATATCTTCAAATAATATTAAGATATACAGCAACTGCATTGGTACCAGCAGGGTGCTTTATACCCCGAGCACAAATCCAATTAATGGTTTGCATGTTCTACTATCATTAAATAAAAAATAAAAAAAAGGAAACCTCAATTTTCTATACCCTGGGAAAAGTGGACAAGTCCCATTATAAGGTACCACATACATTATAATTAAATGAACTCGCTGCAAAACCTAGCCTATGATCAGTTCTATCATTCGAATGTCAAACAAAACAATTGAACAAATTAAACAAAACAATGGTCAAGTGCAGCAATCATATCTTAGGCCAAAACTTTGAGCATATTTGGCGATATGCTAGATTAGAAACGGAATATCTTCATCCATAATGCATGCACCACAGCTGCTGCCACATCACAAACCATATGAAACAAAATTACTGCACCTTTTACGCTAAACATTATTTACTTTTTCAATTACTAGCTAAGTTGTTCTTTGGTGTAAAAACTGACAAAATGTCAAAGACAAGAGAGAAGGTGATAGGAAAAACATGTCTGATCACTCATGTCTTGAACACATAATAAATTATCACAATACGACATTTAATATATAATGAAAAGCTTCCACTGGCACTAGTGTGTGGCATAATAAGTTTTCTAGTACAAAAGTCTGATTAAAGAAAATCTGAAAGAACTTCAGTTACACATTACAATAATTTAAAAAGGAGATCTCCTAGGTAATCTCGTGGATTTCTTTACACAGCACCCAAATCTGTGACAGGCTTTGACTTTTCAGAGTGCCTGCAGCACATAAATATTTTCCTAAACATTGAACTGTTTTCATTGATGGGTGGTGTTATGAAAGTTGTATTCTTTTTCATGTACCATTTTTGTTTCACATGACGATACTTTTTAATTGCAGGTAGAACTAGAAGTAGAAGGCCAGAGACAGCAATGAACAACCCTGCCAAATAGAATGACAGGTCATATTTTCCTGTCACATCATACAACCAACCTGCAAAAGTAAATATAGTATTTTACAGTTTGGTAAAGGGGCATAACTGATGATGATGATAATAATAATAATAATAATAATCTAGAAATGTACTTACCGGCTAAAGGAGGACCAACAAGATTTGCTATACCTTGTACAAGTAATAAAAGACCATAGGCATTGGTAAATCGTTCAATAGAAATGAGCTCCACCAGGATGATTGAAGTCAGTGAATAATTTGCAGCTATTAAGAGTCCAAATCCACCTGATGCCACACATAACAAAGAGTAGCTGTGAATGGTTAGGAAGGGAATGAGTGCTACCACTAAGCCACAACCTCCCATACACCCTGCATAGACAATTCCTGGATTCACCCATGGTCTGTCTCCCATCCACCCAAGGAGAACCTATTGCAATAAAATTTTTAAAAAAATAAGAGGAACAAAAAAGAATTAGAAGAAAACTATAAGAAGTCCCACTGTGATGAACAGTTTGAATTGAAATACTTACTTCTCCCACCATGTTCATGATTCCAATAACACTGAAGAGGAATGACCCATCTGCTACTGTGTACCCGAGTGTGGTCGAGTGTAGCCGAACATTGTCCACCAAGAAAACATAAGGCACATCATACCTGAACATCAGAAGAAATAGTGTATTATTGTACTATCCTGTTGTATTTAATTGAGGACCAAATATTCAGAAAAAAACTCACCAGAAGTAAAGCAGAAAATTAGACATGGCAAACAAAGAGAAACGTAGATCCAAAAAATGGGAAAAGTCCAGCATGTCAGCCAAGACATACCACAGCTCCCATAAGCCAGCATACCACTGTAAAATAAGAAATAAGTAGTAGAGCAGAAATAAAAGTCACTGAAGATAAAACATACCCAGCAAATCAAGTATTACACATATTGCTACTAACCTCATATTTTTCTTTGGCAATCGTTGTCATAGAATTGCGATAAATGTCAGGGCATGACGAAGCGCGGAGACGATAGCGATTGATATTTAACATGGCTCCACGATAAGTCAAGGAATGTCTGTGTACTCTTAGGTCCTTTAAGTATGATGTTGGTAGTTTGCGGGACTGTTGATTATGATTATCCATAGGCAAAGATAAACGACGTGAAAGTCCATTGGTATGCATCGTTTCTTCATTTGGAATGTTTTTTCCATTTACAAGATCAATATTATTATTGAAAAGAACCTTAGTAATTGGATTGGCTACTTTGTTCCCATTCTGCATATTATCACACACTGGTTGGGAGCCATTGCAGGTAGGAATAGTGCAACTGATGTGGTCAATTTTAAGACCATTCTTTATAAAGTAACTTTTACTTTCAGGATTTTCTGAGACTTTTTCTGTTCCTTCTCCTGCAGCTCTATTCTTGTTTAAAAGTTCTGCTGTGCCATCATCACCGTCATCTTCCAAATCCACAGATTTGTTTTCTCCAATCTCCTGCCTTTCATCAGGTGGTTCCAAAATTGAACGATAAACCTGAAAGACGGTGGAGAATTAATTGATTTTTCCTTCTTAGTAAATACTATATTAAATTGTAGTAGAGGCAAACACAGCACTTACCCTTTCCACAGGGTGAACTTCTAGAATTTGTTGCTGTGAATCATTTAAGCGTCCAGAATCACTGAAACTCCGTGAAGCTAAAAGGTTGGGGTAATTGTGTTGCAAAATTCTGTAGCGGAAAGAAAGAGGTGAGCACTGCATTGAAACAGATTCAATTTATCATAGAAAATAGGTAAGGGTAAAAATAATAGTACGCTGTACATACTTAAAGATTTGGTTATTGGTACTCAATAACTCCAAAACTTCAATGGGCACCTTCTCTTTGTTTCGAACAAATGTAGGTAGATTAACAAGAGAACTGCACATTCGAGAGGCAGCATCCATGTTAATTGGAGCATTGCCTTCACCAAATTGAAATGCAGCAGAGCCTATCATAAAAGGTAAACATAGACAAACCTTTAAGATAATGTGCACAATATTTTTAATTCAAGAATACACTTAATAGCTGATATAACTTGCATTACCAGGTGTCTGCAGGAGTTTTCGCAGCTGCTCTACATCACAAATGTAGGGCGATGCTCCATTAGACATTGTATCGGCGCTAGATCCGGTAGTTTTAACAGATTTGATAGAACTCCCAGCATTATGTAAACGTCTTCTGTGTCTTCGTGCGCTTCTGTCTAATTTAGCTTTTCTGGCACGCTCCTGACGTGTCCACTCCAAGTCTTTCATCAGCGTACCACACACACAAAGATTTAAAAGTAATCCTGCTAGAATAAGAACAGTACCTGGAAGGATTCGAGTCCAGTTTAAAATATAAATCTATGAACCAAAAGAGACCAAGAAAAAGCAATTGAAAAGAAAAACATACCTCTCCACCCATACTCTTCTAAAAGATATTGTGTCAATGGAGCAAACACAAAAGTACCAATGCCCGAACCACAGACTGACAGACCTGTTGCCAAAGAACGTTTGCTATCGAAGTAGTAAGCAACAATGACCACTGCTGCCACATAACACAAAGATAGGCCGAATCCAGCAATAATGCCAAAAGTTAAGAATAGCATTTCAATGGAGTTTGTAAATGCTGATGCAACAAATCCTGCAGAGGCCATCAATGCTCCAGCTATAGTCACACGGCGGCAACCAAACCTAAATCATTATTTTCATTAATAAGGTGAATACCAAATTAAGTAGCAATTTAATATACTAGTCAAATCATACCTATCAGTAAGGAAACTGGCAACTGGCCCTGACAAAAGAGGCATTGCCATAAACAGAGATCCAATCCATGATGTGTAAGAATTGCCTTCATTGAAATACTGTAAAAATTCCACATAGAGGACTCCAAATGAAAATGTGATACCATCAGCAATTAAATTGACCATAAATGAAGCTGCCACAACCACCCAGCCCCATCCACCATCTGGGCGCACTGGATCAGAAAATTTTTCTGTGAAAATCAAATCAAAACAACAAATATAGCACATTGCATTTCCCATTAAACTCAAATAGATCAAATTTTGAAGACCACACAACATATAATTCACCCATAGAGGAATCATCATCTGAAGAGCTACTGCTACTTGAGCTACTGCTTGAGCTGCCTGCTGAACTGCTGCCACTCCTTCCTCCTTCATTCCCACCAGTTGTATCACTTGAACGAGAAGTGAATGACACACTGGGACTGGCACATTGCTCTTGATTTTGTAAGTAAATATTCCTCTCAGACATTCTACCATCTTCATCTTTGTTTTCTCTACTTGTTTCCCCATCACAGGTATCCCTTTTTTCTTCCTCCTGTAAATAAACGGCCTTTGTAAGAGAAAAAGCTAAAAATTTACCAAAAAAGGAAACAACTTCGAACTGAACCTAAAGTTACAATCCATATAGGTCAATATTAAATTAGGATGAGACCCTTTAGTGCACTAAACAAAACTAATTGAGTTAAAAATTATAAACAGATTTGGCCCACAAAGCACTCACTATGTGAAACGGAAGAAGAGGCTCTACCAGCAGCATGGCTAGCGGTTAGCACACTAATTGTCAAGAACACTGCCATGCCCATCCACTATCTGACAGATAAGATCCTGGTCCCCCCGTCTGCCATCATGGCTGCTTTATGATTCCAATTTACATGATTAGCCATTAGATAAAATAAAATACTGTACAAACTGCCATACTGATATATTAATTTCCTTATTTCCTAAATTTGTAACTTCTCCGGGACAAAAAAATCACAATTCTAAGACTTGCCAAATAAAAAGTCAATAAAAAATGAAAAGTATGACATAAATATGACAGTGGTGTCGCTACTAAAAACATTAAAGACATTAAAACTTATCAAAACAAGAAAACCAACACAACAGTCGGATCTCTGAATGATCACGTCGCAACCCCCATAGCTCATCAGCCTTGAAAACCGCCACCCACGAACTGGCTGCGACAAACACTTTAAGAGCGCTCATCCTTGTTTACCTGCTTCTCGAATTGAACGTGCAGCCGGACGCCCCTCCCGCTTGTTGGCCGTGCGTCACCCCAGACCACATCACGGAGCACTGGGGTCACTGGGGGTGCCACTGGAGGAGCCGATGAAGGTGCCGCCTGAGGAGCGGCTGCAGAGGCCGCTGGAGAGGCAGCTGGAGGAACTGAGGGGGCCACTGGGGGTGCCACTGGAGGAGCCGATGGAGGGGCCGCCTGAGGAGCGGCTGCAGAGGCCGCTGGAGGAACTGAGGGGGCCACTGTGGGGACCACTGGGGGGACCACTGGGGGTATCACTGGGGGCACCACTGGAGAAAGCACTGGGGGGGCCACTGGAGGGACCACTGAGGCGTTGGTTTTGGAATCGGTCAACCCGCGATCGAGTGCGAGGAGGTTGCCGGGGGCGGTGCTGGGGGCGGAGCTGGGGGCGGTGCTGTGGGTGCTTATTGCCAAGTGTTTATGTGCCGAGTCCTCATCGGCTGCCCCCTCACTAGAGAACATGTCTTCCATTCCTGAAGGTCCCGTCGAAAGAGGCGATTCAGCGTGCGACCCAGCCTCAGCCGGGGCGGGGGCGGGGGTGGGGACGTGGTGCTGCGGCTGCGGCTGCTGCGGCGGCGGCGGAGGCACTTCAGATCCTCCATGCGTGGACACCTGCAACACGCCACCAAAGTGTGAGATGGAGAGGAGAGTCACACGCGGTCACACGACGGCATGCAGGAAAACGCCTGCGAATCGGGGGTACGGCAACCCGAACGCACACCCGTGTGCGCGCTGCCTACCTCCCAGGCGCCCCGCCGCGCCCAGCCCAGGACCAGGCGCGAGGCGAGGGGTCTCGCCTTACAGACTTCCACAAGTTCTTCCGCTGTATCGAGAAACAAGAAATGTCGAAGCGGGGCCGACGGACTCGTCGCTCCACTTTTATTTTAAACTCGTGCCCTCCACCGTCCGAGCAGAGACGTGGCGCGTGCCGGCGCGTGCCGGACCCCCAGACCAGCGCCTCTCGTTACAGAAAAGCAAAGAGTTCGGCCTGTCCGGTGGCCGGGGGCGGCCGGGGGGCAGGCCCGGACCTCGGCAAGGTCACGGTCCGCGGGGGGCCGAACCGAGCCCGTGTCGGTTTAATTGCACCCTTGTCTCAAGTCGTCCTACCCGTACGCCCGCCCTCTCCTCTGCCAAGTGTCGCTGAAAAAATAATGGCGGAAGCACGACGGAACTGCCGGCAGGCAGGCAGGCACAGGGCACGAACAGACACATCCCACCTCACGGGGCCGGGCCGGGGGCCGGGGCCCCGACCGGTGGGGTGAGTGAAACGTGCCCCCGCGGAGAGAACAAAACGGAATCCACCCTTGAATTTCATCGCTTTAAAAATCAGTACACGCGGGGAAACTGACAAAATAAACTCTCCCAGCGCAGACCGTCCCTCGTCTTCACCTCCACCCTCCATCGCAGCACCCCGTCAACGCTCACGCGACAAATCCCTGTCAACTCACAACTCCCCCCCTCCGGGGTGCGAGGGGCGTAGCTTAGCTAAGAGCGGAGGAGAGGGGGGTCATTACAGCGGGGAGGACGCTAGGGGCTTCCTCCGCCGGGGCACGTGGGTCGCCCTGGGCAGGGCACCCTGGGCACCCTGGGCACCCTCCCCGACATCCCTGCACTTCGCGTCACGTAAACCACCGCGGCCGGCGCGTGTGTCCGCAATAGAACAGCCATTTTTCTTCCTTACGCCACTACGACTTTCCCGCATGGCGCCCACGACCCTCCTCGGGGGGGGGGCGGGGCGGGGGGGCCCGGCGTCGCATTTGGGAGCAGTCGGGACGGCTACTGTACCTCGCCTTCGCACGTGCGCCACCGCGGGGCTAGGCTAGCGGGGCTAGCGGGGCGAGGCGGCTGCAGAGGGGTTGGGGTTAGCCGAGCGGGAGCGGGGCCCAAGCCGCCGGGGTGTATAAGTGTGGGTGTTATACCGCACCTACGGCACGCCTCTTGGGCACGCCGCACCGAACGGTCCGCCCGGTGCTCGCTGCCAAGTTCCCACACACGTACAATCGGCGGCGCTCTCTTTGCACTATAGCAGTGCCGCTTACCAAATAACAAACCAACGCTACGCGATAGGGCGGCCGCACCACGCCGAGAAGACACAGAAAACTCATTCTCGTAGCGCCCCCCCCCCTCTCACTCTCTGTCTCTCTGTCTCTCTCTCTCTCTCTCTCTTCTTCGCCTTGGTCCTTGACATACATTCAAAGGGCGCGACATGTGCGGAATAAAGTGGAATGCAGTGCTCAGAGCCTCTCGACACCAATTTGGTTTCGGAGCTGTTTTCTATACTTCAATTCGCATAGCCCTTCAAAACGCGCGCGCCACACCACTAGGTAGTGGACGAGGCTCCACAGTCCCCCGGCCCCCCTAGGCCCCCCTCCACGCGGCACGCAGCGGCCGCCAGCAAATCATCGCGCGCCAAATCGGGAAATAACAAACAACAAAACACGGCGGCCGTCCGTCCGGGACGGGAAGGGGCCCTTGAGTCATCAGAGCAGCAGCAGCATCATCAGCCCGCGCGTCAGCAGGCGACAAAATGTAGAGAGTCGGCCAAACAACGCCGTGCCGCCGCCGTCCTGCGCCACGCTGCGCCAAGGCAAGCCTTCCTTTCTATCCCCTCCGCCACGCTCCGCCACGCTCCGCCACGCTCCGCCCGCCCGCGCCCCCCTCTAGCACCGCGTGAATAAATAATGGAAACAGCAGCCCGCGTCCCCGCCGGTCCCCGCTGGCCTGTACACACGAGGAGGAAAACAGAGCGCAGCAGTGCAGAGGGCCCCAGCACCGCCACGATACAGAAATGGAAAAGCAATCCGCGGCACTTCACTTGACTCGACGTCTCGCGGGGGGCGATGATCTTATCCAACACCGGTGCTATTTTTGACGACCGCTGTCGCACAATCGGCTCGGCAGGTGTACTCGAGGCACCGCGCGGGGACATCACAGGCGGAGGGCACCGCCCGCGGTGGACAGGGCCGGGCTCCCGGGCCGGGGACGTGCCAAGAGAACTTTCGGGAACCGCCGCCCTCACCCCGTGCGCCTGCACACTGCCCACCGGGCCCTTCCCGGAACAAGATGAGATCCGATGGGGTCAGGGGCGCCTGCGGAACGGCGCAGAAACGCCCACCCACGGCGACGACGGGCAACGGTACGTACAGGAGGACACCCGCGATGCTGGAGGACAACATCTTCGTCTTCGTCCTCCTCGTCCTGCCGCTGGAGCGCGTCGTCCGCGGAGACCATGGCTTGGGGGCCCTGACGGGGTCCTGGAGCGGTTGGGCAGGTCCCAAAGGGCAGCAGGCCAGCAGGTCGGTGTCGGGCGCGAGGCGCGAGCCAAGTGGTGCCGTGAGAGGCTGGCCTGGGCTGGCCGCTGACCACTGTCCGGGCGGCCTCCGCCGGCCGCCGCCGGCCAGCCCGGGCTGCCTCCTCAGCGCGGCCCGCACCGGACACCAGCCGTACGCGCCTGTCTGCACGGCTCACATCACAAGCACAAGGCCCTCAGCCTTGCCTCAGCCTTGCCTCAGCCTTGCCTCAGCCCGCCGAGGACGACCACAACAGGTCACGGCCGTTTTTAACGCCCCGCGTTAATTCGTGCCGCCTGCTCTGATTGGTCAGACGCAGCGGCAAGCGGTCGGCGGTTAAGCAGTCGCCGGGCCTAAATCACCGGCCATCACTACAAAGTGCTCCGGCTGCGCTGGCCGCTGACCCCGCAGAGCATCACAGCAGGAGTTGGCAGGAGCCAGAGCGCCCGGGGGGGTAGGCAACATCGACACCTACACGCTCCCGTGCCGTGCGGGTCGGCCTACCCAGCAGTTCGCAGGCGCTCGGCCCAGCTCGGGGCACTGCGCTCCTCCGTCCTGTCCTGTGACTCGGTAGCGCACACACCGGGGCCGTGTGTCAGCCGGCGTCAGCTCAGCTCAGCCCCCACGCGCACACACGCGGCCGTCTGTGTGCCCCTTTGGGGCGTGGCGTCACAGCTGCCTCCCCGGGGCTGCCCGTGGCTGCCCGGCTGGCGGGGGCCAAGTGGAACAAAGGTTTCCGGACCGATACAGACCGAATGGAGAGATAAAACGTTTGAAGAGCGGCGGCTCAGCAGCGGGGCAGAGGCAGAGGCAGAGGCATAGCAGAGGCAGAGGCAGAGGCAGAGGCAGAGGCATAGCAGAGGCAGAGGCAGAGGCCGCGCGCGGTGGCCGAACGAGTAGCCACCGCCCCCCAGCCGGACCCTGTGGACCCGGCCGAGGCCCGCGAGGACCGAGCAGCGCACCGCGCCGCACTCCACTCGCCTCCATGCACTATCAGTGATGATTACGCGGAGGCTGCCAGCCCTGCCAGGGCCGCCGGGGCCGAAGCCATCAGCACCGTCCATCGCCATCGCGAGCCGATCGCCCGATTACACAAACCGACAACAACATTGTGCGCGCGGGGCTGGCGGGGACAGGCGCCGGCCGGGCACGGCAGGCTGCGCGGCGGGTACACTGCGCCAGGAGCGCGCCCACAATTAAGTACAACGCTGCGCGTGACTGTACGCGGAAACACGGAACCACGCGGCGCGTATCGCGGGGGCGGGGCGCGATTGCCAAGTGCCGAATAAGTCTGTGCCCCGCGGCGCGCTGACCGCCAGCGCGCCATCAGCGCGCCGCGCCGTCAATCAAGTTCAGTGAACCGTAGGCCGCGGCCGCGGTGTCGTCTGCCTCGCGGCCGACCCGACCCCTGCCGGGCCCCTGCCGTCCCGCTACGTAGTACGTAGTACAACAGAGAGTCCGCCGTCGACACCACCACCACCACCACCACCACGCCGAGGCCACGCCGAGGCCCGAGGCCCGGCCGCCTATCTCGGGACGCGGCACGGCCTCGGCACGGCTCCCGTCCCATTGCCCCGCGTGCGTGGGAGGAGGCGAGATCAAACGACATGTTTAGATCCATCTCGCTCAGCTCCACTCGCGAAAGATCATTCCCCTCCCTCAGAGCCCGAGCCGGCCGCCGGCAAGGCGGAAGCGGGGCACTCCATGTGTCCAGCGGCGGCGTGTTGTGCGCCATTTCCGTCGTCTTTCTCGTCATCATTCATCGTTGCCGCCGCCGCCATCATCATCGCCGTCAGTCTGGTCCGAGTGGGGTTCATCCCCCACCGCCTCCCCGGCTCAGGTGCAAGCGCGTGCGATAAGAGATAAAGACAGCAACTTGACTTTGCAATCTCAGTGTCGTTGCGCTCCGCTGTGCCCCGTCGAGTGCCGCCGCGCCGCCAGGGCCTGCGCTGCCTGCGCTGCCTGCGCCGCACCGCGTGGGCTGGGCATGTTCCATTCTCGGCTGTTCCACGGACTTGGCTGGGCTGCCATAGGACCGGCAACAACCGGCACGTGGCCGTGGAGGCCTCGGCTCACGCAGTGCTTGCGACACGCAATCCAAATAAAAACAAAAACCTTCTTTCGAACCATCGGCGTCGTCCCCTTAAACGTGTGCAAACATGGCCATGCGTACAAACTCATAAATACAAAAATACATTTCGTGTACATTCAAGATCCCTCCGTGGGCTCTCCCGTAACAAAATATTCCACTCCCTTCGCTGAAAGCACAACGTCTGCTCCGCACTCGCGGGCGGATGAATGAATGAACAGAGCACGCAGCAAAAGCGGGCCATTTTCAATTTCGCAGTAGTTGCAGTGCAGCACAAGTGGGCGGACAATCACATGGGCACGTGGGCTTCTCGCGGTAGCCGCCGTGACGTAGAGGCCACAGGACGTCTGCCCGGGACGCCCCCCCCCCCCTTCCGCCTCTCACGGCCCCCCGCAGCGCCGTGGAGGCGGGGATTATGGGCGGCGGATTATCAAAGTGGCGATTAGATCTGCTGCAAAGAATTGCACTCTCGGGCGCCAGCGGCGCGGTGCAGGGTGCAGCGCAGAGCCTGCCTTGTCGCCATGCCGCGCCGTGCTCACCATGTCCCCCCGCCACTCCCAGCCGCCCTCCGGTGGCCACGGGGAGGCCGCGGCCACACCCAGTGGCCGACACGGCTGTCCCTCCCTCCGCCGCCCAAGGACCCCGACACCTTGAGGGCGTCCTTCTGCACCCGCTCAGCGCTGCGGGGGGCCGTTCGGTGTCACCGGACCGGCCACCGGGGCCCAAAGGGGTGTCCTGTCCAGAGCGGGCTGAGGCCTGCCGCCCTGCACAACCCTCCATCCCCAACTCGAACGTTATACCCTTGTGCGCGTACGGCCACACGGCCCCCCGCGGGGCCCCAAGGTGCCTGGGCGCTGCGGCGCTCACGGGGATCCCACCCCCACCCCCGACCCACCCCCAGGTATACGGCACACGCCACGGGGCGCAGGGAAATGATGGAGCGATCCTCCTCCAAAAGGACACGGCCGCCGCAACAAAAGCCAGCAGCGGACGGCCTGGCCTGTCAGGCCCGCATGGCCCATGGGCACACGGCATATGGGCAGGCCTGCCAACAATTTTTCGGAACAATGCCTACAACAAATTAGAAAGTTATACTCCGAAAATTTAAATTAAAAACAAAAACAAAAAACAAGCCTTTCACTAGGGTGAAAGTCTAAAAAGGGCAATTTTGCATTTCAGTCACAAAAGTGGATTTTGGCAACAAATCCCACGGCCTCGGCCCCTTGGAACGTCACCTCCGGTCACCTCAGCCGTGTGGCTGCTGCTGCTGCTGCTGCGGTGCGGCCGGGTGCGTTATGCTAGCCCCATTCAGGTCGTCGGGAATAGCGCGTTATGGTCACAAATATAGCACATTGTGTGCGTTGGGACCCCATTGTGGCATTGTGGGCATCGGGTGGCCTGTGGCTTGTGTGTGTGTGTGTGTGTGTGTGTGTGTGTGTGTGTGTGCCGCGCTGTCTGCCATGCCATGGGCTGTTGCTTATTGGCTGTCCTAGCAGGCTATCCCCGCGCACACGGCCGCCACGCGAGGAGAGGAGACGTTGGCTGTCACTACTCGTATCATGTTGCCGGCCCGGTCCGGTAACACACAGATAGCTCTCTCTCTCTCTCCCCCGCCTGTCTCTCTCCCCTCTGTCTCCCTCCTCCCCCCCCCCCCCTCCCCTCTCTTTCTCTAGGACTGTCGCTCATGGTTCTCGCTAGTGCCCATCTCTCATCCCCCGGCTCGCGGACCCGTTATTCTCGTTAAATTATTGCCCCGTCCATTCCGGCGGGGCGCCTCTTGATCTGTGCCCTTTGCGCTGTTTTTTTTTTTTTTTTTTTTTGGAGCGGCCTTCGGGGGGGGGGGGGGCCACTGACGTGACCGCGCCCGCCCTGTCCTGCCGCCCCAGGCCCGCGCCCCGCCAAATGGCGATTGGTTTCCTTCGACTCGTCCTCGATGCATATGGCGGCGGTCGGAGCGGAGCTAAGCGGAGCGCGGCATCGCCGGGGCGCTCCCCTTGACTCGCCATCAGCAAAAGCCAAAATGCCGGAGGGGGGGGGGGGCGGCAAGTCAGCCCGGCGCACTCCATCCATGTTCGGTTTGGTCCGGTCCGAGCCAGAGGGTACTAGGCGCGCCGCCGTTACGAGGCGGGGGGGGGGGGGAGCAGCCCAGGCCGGCGCCGCATGTTTGAGGCACGAGGCACACACCCCAGCGGGCCTGCTGGGCTCACTTATGTAACATCACAATCTGCACCGCCCCAACCCCCGCCCCGCCGCGCCGCGGGGGTTGACAACGGCTCCCCTCAAACGGCCTTTTCATCTTTACTACACAAAACTTGTACTTTTAGAGGATCAAGTATTTAGCACGCATCATGGTTCCCGAGAGGCGAGCATCCCCACGTAGACTTTGTGGAAATTAAAAAAGCGAGCGCAGTGTGAGGGATGCGTTGGCTAGGGGGAGGTAACCCCCATCCCCCCGGGGGGGGTCTCCTCGGTGGCAGCGGTAGTTATAAAGCATGCAGGATTCATAACCATCAGGGGTAACCCGCGCCGGCGCGCTCGGCAAAAGCGAGTACATACCGCAGACCAGAGGGGGTAGCGAGCCAGGGGCCGGGGGGGGGGGGGGGGGGCTACCTGGAGAAGGCCCGACGCGCCCCAGTCCCACGGCCATATTAGAGGGCCATACATTCCGCATGGGGCCGGGCCGGGCCGCCGGCGAAGGGTCAGACCAAGGTCTGAAATAAAGGCCGTCCCTTCATCCAATTTGAGAAACGCGACGCGCTGCGGGAGGGGAAGGGGGCGGGAAATGGAGGTCCCAGCAGCGGGGGCGCTGCCAAAGCGGCCCCGAACGGCCTTTATACTGCCGCCAGGAGGGATGGTGCCACCGCCGGGGTCGCCGCGTAAGGGAAGCCCCGATTAGACGCTACGGTCACCAAACCAACGTTCGTGCGGCTTGCTGCCCATCGCTCAGGGGGCGGAGGCGTCCAAAACGCACGGCGAACACAACCGACACTGGATATATTTACGTCATCGGTGGGAGTGGGACGGGAGAGCGAAGACCCTCTCTCTGAGGCAACTCGTACCCCGGGCCGGGTCGGCATTCTCGGCAGTCACTCCACGAGCCGGCGAAGCGTGGCATCCCATCCATACAGCCCACCTTTCGGCCGCCGCGGGCCACGCGCCGCCTGGCGCCGCTGCGTCCCGTTCCCCCGCCCGCACGACGCGGTGCCGCACCGGCGTTCCCGGAGGAGGGGCGGTGCGGAGGGCGGCGGGGGCGGCAGCGGGGGGCGGCAGCGGGGGTGGCAGCGGGGGTGGCAGTGGGGGCGCCCTCGCTAGGCTGGGCCCAGGCTGGGCGCATGCCGGCCCCGGCCCCACCGTGCCGGGTTCGAGGCTACCATCGATCCCCTCTACTCTCGCTGCCGCGCGCCGCGCCGCGCTGCGGGCAGGGGCAGGAGCTGCTGGGCGACACGACACAAGGTCAGGCCCCACCCTACCCTTCCTCTCTCACTCTAGGTATGGCCCGGCCAGGGGGGGGGGGGGGGGGGGGAGCAGCGGGGGAAGAAAGGTTTCCCCTTCTAAAATCCCCCCCCCCCCCGCAACACCAGTGCCGCACCCCCGGCGGCAGCAGCACCAAACCCCCGGCGACCCCCTGCCAAACCCGTACCCCATACCCGCTGGCTGCTGCTGCTGGCCCAGGCGGGAGCCAAGCCAATGGGCAGACTCCAGCGGGGCCCTCTTGCTTTTACCGCACCGCCGCCGCAGCGGGGGCCGCGGGGGAAGCCGGCCACGCTCGCTGGGCGCCCTCGCCCTGCACGCAACGCTCACTTTCATTGCTGAACATGACCCGCGACAACAACAAAAGCAGGTCGGGCAGCATCAAGTAGCTCCCGCCAAGGAGGCCGCCGTCAAGGAGGCCGCCGTCGAGGAGGCCGCCGCCGAGGAGGCCGCCGTCGAGGAGGCCGCCGCCGAGGAGGCCGCCGTCGAGGAGGCCGCCGTCGAGGAGGCCGCCGCCGAGGAGGCCGCCGTCGAGGAGGCCGCCGTCGAGGAGGCCGCCGTCGAGGAGGCCGCCGTCGAGGAGGCCGCCGTCGAGGAGGCCGCCGTCGAGGAGGCCGCCGTCGAGGAGGCCGCCGTCGAGGAGGCCGCCGCCGAGGAGGCCGCCGCCGAGGAGGCCGCCGTCCTCGTCATGCCCTACGCTGCTCAACTGGTCCCTTCCGCGGAGCCCTTTCCCTTTCACCACTACGCCGCTGCCGCAAGCCGCCTACCTCCGCCCCTTTGATACGAGACTCCTGAGGGGTCAGCCGGTCAGCACCGAGCAGATGTCTTCCGGCTTCGGATCAGGCGGTCAGAGGATGATCCGGCCACGAGCACATGACGCACAGGCAATGTCAATCTAAAGTCGTCCGCGGCGCAGCGGAGATCCCAACATCGATTCGTTTATTTTTTCCTGCGTCGACTCGAAATGAGTCCGTGGCTGGGTGTTTTGGGTGGCCATCGCAGCCGCAAAAGCATCTTTCTCATTTGAATCGGGTGCTCTGCCTAAATAGCCCCCCCCCTCCTTCCCCCCTCCCTCTCAACTGCCCCCTACGCCAGACGGCAATTACTGACCCGGATACCACACTGCACTTCACAGACTCGTCATGTAATTATCAGATTCAGGTCACCCGTAACGAGCCAATCGGGGCATGTCCGTTAGTCTCTCCATCTCGCTCTTTTGATGGCCACTGAGCGTGCGTACGCGCGAGGGAGAGAGAACGAGAGACAAGGCATGCGTGACGCATATCGTACGCCACCGCGGATGAGCTGTCGCAGGAAAGTATGCGCACATACCCGGCAGGATATAGCTAGGAGTGGATCTGGACTTCCCCTTCCCTCAACACCCTCCTCCCCCACTATTCTTCTTTCACCTCAAAACTTCCTCCATAACACACATGTATTCCTTTCTAACTTCAACGTATTTTACCACAGTTTCCCACCTAACTATGCTGGGAAAAGAAAAAAATATTTCAAATGGTCTAGTGCGGCTGAGGCATGCAGTCAGGCAGGGATGGGAATGAAAGCCCCTGAGCAAGAGCAGCCCATGTCCTTTTCTTAATTCATTTTGGTCTTCTTTCAAATCTTTCAAGTCGTCATAATTTTTATTATACAATTACGGTATAATGTATGCAGTCCGGCTAAAATTCCCATAGTTATATCCCAGGACATAGAATTCGACCAACAAAACACCCAAAGCAAAAGTGCTCCCAGAAAACACTTATCTTAAGTTTTCTGAGAATAATGGGCAGTTTAGTTCTGTACAGCACACAAATTGCAAATATAATAATTAATTCACACAAACCTTTTAACATATTAATAACTTTGTAAATATTGGGATATGAGTTAATGTTGAAATCCATTTCTAATAAATGTGATATTTTTATAACCACCTGCAATAAGCCCTTAGCAATAAAGAATTCACAGACATTAGATGAAGAAATAGGTGTCCCTACACCTGATTATACATATAAGGTCCAATCCAGGTATACTGCCTTGGCCACATGATCATCTATAATTTATCACATCAAGTTATTTCATCTCTTTAGTTTCCCTCCAGAGTGTCAGAACAGTGCCTCGAGCAGAAGACACGACCAGACAAACACAGAAGACATGGCAGGACCTAACCTCTGTATAGTAAGGGATGTTACCCTTTATCTCTAGTGTCACCCTGTGCTCAGCGTCTGCCTCCCCTCGGCGCTCGCAGGGTGTCAACAAACACTTCCCCCTAAAATAGAGCCATCGGCCATCGTTCAACTCACGTAAAGCTGCAGTCGCTATCCACTGAAGAGCGCGGGCGCGGACATAGCACAAAACAAAATAACTTTCAAACAAATCGCTCGTGACAAAGTCAAAGCTGCTAAAGGGCTTGGGGGCTGAACACAGAGTGAAGCATAACGCAAGGAGAGAAGGCAACCGGACCGCGACCTAGAGCTCACAGCGTTGACAGCTGACAGTGGAGTGTTGAACCTAGCGAGAACGAAACGAAACGCAACGAAACGAGCGGTAGGGGGCGCTGTCTGAGCGGAAGGGGCGGACAACCTCCCCTGGTGAGGGGGCAAGGGGCGGACGGGAGGGAAATGTGTCGTGTGTGAATAAGACAACGCTAGTCTGCGAATACCAAGCAGAACGCCCTATGGAGTGCCAATAGTGCTGTGCTGCTGTAAACTGACGTGGACCTGTGCCGACACCACCGCTTTGAGAATTATTTCGCCGGTCTGCCTAGAGAAACGGACGAATTATAACTGCTGTTCTGATTACTAGAAGAATATAATTTTAAATTTTAATCATGGACGCTTGGGACGATTTCAAACGCATGAACAAGCGCCAGGTAAATACTTTTCCTGATGGTTTCTGCTCTGTGTGAATCGAATGTGCTTGTCTTCTCTTAAGCGTTTTCAAGTCTCTGTCATGGTTCAAATTCTCACCACCCCAAAAGATTTTATTTTTATTTTTTTATCGTGGTCTGTTAACTTTGAGTACTGATAAATTTGTGGAATATTTCCCGAGCCAGAACCATCTGTTGGTAGGTTAGGCTGATCTGTGTGTCAACATGTCACTTTAGCAGGTTTCCATCTGTTTTCAAAACAATCCGTAGATGTCCAAATTTGGTGAATGTAACTTGATTCATTTGTGACCATTTTATGTATCAGTATTATTTTGGCTTTTCTACCATCTGCTCTTTGCAGCCAAATGTCATAAATTAAATATCTTGATACAATATTGTCGCCAGGACATTTCGTATAAATATAGTGATGTTATGAGAGGTAGCTGTAAACCATGTCTAACACACTTTTCTCTTTTGTCCTATTCAGATGCTTTACCAAGCTTTAAGCTTTGGAATGATAGTGTCCTCAGCACTCATGATTTGGAAAGGTTTGATGGTCGTCACTGGTAGTGAAAGTCCCATTGTAGTTGTCCTCAGGTAAGCATTGATACGAAAGGACGGGAAATTCGAATAAGTAGTTCATTAGACTATTGTTTGCTACTGTTCTTAAATTATATGTCTTTATGTATATTCTCTTTAATTCTGTTCTGCAGCGGAAGTATGGAGCCTGCATTCCAGAGAGGAGACCTTCTTTTTCTCACAAATAATCAGGAAGACCCTATAAGAGCTGGAGATATTGTTGTGTTCAAAGTGGAGGGTAGAGAAATTCCAATTGTTCACAGAGTTTTAAAGTTGCATGAAAAGTAAGGGTGCCTCTTAAATTATTTTCCCTCTGTGTGCATGAGTTCTCAAGTGTTTTTTCTTCTCTTTTTTTCTTTTTGGTTAATGTCTCTGATATCTTGCTGATGGTTATCTGTATCTCTTGCCTAGGTCCAATGGAACTGTAAAGTTCCTGACAAAGGGAGACAATAACAATGTCGATGACCGTGGCCTCTATGCCCCAGGGCAGCTTTGGTTACAAAAGAACCATGTTGTAGGAAGAGCTCGGGGCTTCCTCCCTTATGTTGGACTTGTCACAATTTACATGAATGATTACCCTCATTTCAAGGTTTGTGTTATTTTCTCAACTTCTCAGTCAAGTTAAATTACAAACAAATTTTCTGAAGTGTTTTCTATTATTTATTTATTTTTTTGCAGTATTTGGTTCTGGTGGCATTAGCCTTATATGTCCTGATTCATCGAGAATAAGACCAGTTTTCACATTACATGTGGGTGTGTTTGGATGTGTATGTGTGTGTGTGTGTGTGTACGAGAAATGGTTTCAAGAAAAACTGGCTAATTTCCATACTTGCATTGTGTTCAGTGTTTTTACTCTGAAGAGTTGGTGTACACACTAGCACATTACTCCTGGTTGAGAACCAACTGAAATTTTGTCACAGTGCAATTGATGGTACAAATTTGTCAGTTTTGTTGGCTGCATACTGTGTATGTAAGGTGTTGATATCAGATACTGAATATAATTTGTGATGCACATGCTTCTCTTGGGATGTAGTATATATAATTTAAACATCTATGTTTGCTGCCTTTGGGTTGCAACACCACATTTTTCTGTAAGTGCAGGTAGCACGTGTGACTCAATTTTCTGAACACTGCAATATTCTGAAACTGCTGCCTACTTCAATCAGTAATCTCGCCATTTTTACTGAAATTCCTGAATCTAAATTGTTTCGTTATCATAAGGATTATATTGTGAGTGAGATTGTAAAAGGATCAGGGAATGGTCTGCAATAGACATTTAAATAGACATTTTTCTTTTTTTTTGTGGGTAATTTCATCTTTATTTATTGTCTTACTTAAGCAGTTTACATTATGGTCTTCAGAAATCTTCACAGCAAGTCTTTGCACAACAACTTTCATGTTTTTACATCTAAAATATTTTAAGTAATATCTAAATAGAACTGAACTATTTGACTAGTTTAATTTTCAAACATGTTAAGACAGCTCTACTTTGTAGCTGATGTGGAAGTCAATTTTGTTTCTAGATGAAGTTGCATAGTCTGATGCAAATTTCCAATTTCCTTAAAAGACGGTTGTGAGTTATCTCGTCTCTCATCCTGTATGTACTCTGTTATCGTGCTCATCTGTCAAGTCCCATTAGATATGGAGTGCATGATTAGATATAGATGAACCAATATCTCTTAAATGCTTCACAACTGTGATAAAGTGGATTTAAGTAGGTTAACTAAATGTATCTATCAGGCATGTAATGGAATGTTAGTTCATTTATTCAAATGCCTTAACATTCCAAAGATAAAGACAAATCTTGTAACCGGGACATCTTGGGTATGTAGCATTGGTCATCTAAAATTAGTGTAATCTACATGTGGAGGGCTCTTGTGGTTCATAGTAGCTAATTTCTGGCCAACAAGCGCAATTCCATCAGAGTACCTATTTCATTGGAATAGAAACACCATATTATTGGTGTACGTGATGTAGAAGGAAAGATTAAAGCATGTTTTTGAATGAAATATGAACAGGAAAAAAATGCATGCAATTCAGTTAATACTTCTCATGAAATTGAACCTGACCACCCCTCTTTACTTTGGGTGAACTGTCATAATCGACTACTGGTGCATCTTAGCCGAATCCATTTATCCATCTTAGTACCTACGTTATCTTAGTATTATTTGGCGGCAGCATCCCAAACTTCTTCTACTGTACTATGAGAACCACCAATCCATTACTGGTTTTGTTCTGAAGCTGTAAATTGTGTACTTCCTGCTTGGAATAATGCTGCACTCACTTTTTTATGTTGGCTGTTTTTTGAATTTTCCATGGTCTACCCTGACTGGTGACGCACTTTGAAGTCCTAATGTCGTATTTGAGTGCCAATAACTGCTATTTTTCAATCACATGAAATTTTTTAATTTCATTTGTAATTTTTTGGTTCTGTTCATAAATGGAATTTCCATGACCATGTGTTGCCTTTACCATTCTTTCCCAACCCACCGAACCCAACATAATACCTAACCAACACTGTCCAGACTTCGCGGACAAACGAAACAAAGCATATACTGACAATAGCTATTACCGCATTACTCGACATGTCATTCAACCCAGATCCGACTACAGCGTGTACCCCTAACACTCAGCAGAGAGCTATCGCCAGACGAGGATGCGGCGTGTAGCGCATGTGCTGCGGTTTTGCTGGACTTCCAGGCAGCGTTATCTGGTTCGGCTGAGCTTGAGCCTACGCGGTCTGCGGTGCTGAGTGACACACACTGAGTCAATCACTGTCGCCCGAGACGGGACGTGAGTGACTGCGCGCCTGCAACTGGCCGTATTTCGTTGCCTCTACCCGAACCCGTTCCGATCGGTGCGTCCCAGGAGGATGCGCCACACCATGGTGGGCTCCCGCGGCCTTCCCTGTCCCTGCCGGGTCTCCCTTGTGTTCACCTTTCTCTCCATCACCGCGGTGATCGCAGGGCGTGGGGTCGCTGGAGCGCCCAGCCTCGAGTCAGCCGGTGAGTTGCGGTCTGGTCCCTGTGTGTGCCAAGAGCCAAGAGAGTTCGAGTCGAGTTGAGTCGAGTCGCTTACGCTTCGCACCACGATTTTACAGAGGGCCCGAGTTCAGCTAATACAGGGAAGTCTCCCAGTGTCCAGAACAGCAACGGCAGCAGCAGCGCTGGACGACCATGCATCGAGGCCTGTGCGACTAAACCTGACCTCAACTCCCGGGCCCAGTGTCGTAAAGACTGCAAATCGGGGGGCCACACTTGGGCCGTTCTCGAGAGCTACGGGGGAGGCGCTGCGGTGCTCGCCGCCCTTGCCTTTATGGTGTGGTGCTGCTGCTGCCGCAGATGATTACCCATCCCCTCATAAAGCTAGTACACTTGTTATGTCATTTAACGGGAAAAGAGCAAAAAATACACGAAATATGTTTATGATCTTATCATCCAGACAAGAGCGTGTATTTTGAATTCCACCGTTGCACCCATACAATGCCTACCTATACATTATGGATTGACAATTATATCTCTTCAAATCTCGGCTCAACTTCATGAAGTCAACAGAAAAATATTTTTTAACATAATTCAAAATAAATAAGACGTACAAAAATTGATACACACTATGGTACAAATGAAAGGGAACATTTTGATGCTCTTGTGACTCAAAGAGTGGTGTTATGGCCAAAGTCATGCAACTGCTACATATGTACATTCCATACAGTTTCATGGCTTTGGCTCAAACACAGCGTCATGTCTTTTTTATACTAAACAACAGAGTTCAAAAAAGTTGATTATTGTAAAAAAAATATCTTCTGATACAAATTAATACTGATAGAGAACAGAATAGAACAAACCATGTAAAGTAACACATCTCCATTTTGGAAGAAATATTTAAAAAAAAAAAAATTCATTTGATTTCAAATTTTTTTTTAACAATTAGAAATCCATCAATAAAGTGTCAGTTAATAAAACAGAACAAAAAAAAAGCGTACTAACTGGCTACCCTACATCATTTAGAACCAGAGAAACTTTCAAAATAGGTGATTTGAGTTGATTTGAGTAGGAAAACAGAACCAGACATCACAGTTTTTTAACAAACCCTCTTGATTAATATATCATTAATAGCTTCATACACCGATGTTGTTTGTTAGTTTAATGTAACACAAAGGGCAAAATCACACTTAATGTAGATCAGAAAACTTTTTTTGTTGTCTTCTTGCAGAGGCGCATCCAGAGAAAAAGGCAAAACTTTTTACTAACATTTCTAGAACATACAGCGAGTCCATTTCTTCAAAATGGGATGAGGCAACAAGCTTGTCCCATGCTCTGATAATATCCTGTCTTAAATACACTGCTCTAAGAACCATTTTATGCAGGGCTACAGGTCCATCACAAGTAGGATTAACTTTGTTTATGTTCTCTATAACAGCCTCCAACAGAGCAAAGAACTTGAAAGCACACTTGGTAGTTACAAGTTGATCAGAGTCGTCAAGAGCCCATTGTTTCATTTCATCTGACTTAGGTGGTTCACAAGTGTCTCGTTTTTCTACAAAATTGCGCTTCATGCACTTGTGAATTGCATTCCACCCTTTCACTGACTTATTTTGGCTGGCTCTTTTAATGTAGGTCCTCAATACAAGGCCACACAAGGTATGTAACTCTTCCAGGTCAGGATTGGATCTTATATCTTCCTCCTCACGGAATGAATCACTCATAGTGTCTGGAGAACCTAAGCATCTCATTGAGAATTTATAAACAGCTTCATTCAGCTTCATAAAAAACTTGTAAAAAAATAATTCTACAACTTCAGAATCATCTGGGTACAAGAAAAGGAGATTAAGAACAAAGTACTCTCGTCGACCACCTGACGTCAGCCACATATTCCGAGACCATGAAAAATGATCCCAGTCTACTGCAGGAAGAATAGTGAGCCCAGTAAGAGTCACATACTGCCATACTTCATGTACCAATTCTCTGCTGATCTCCTTCCACAACGGAAAAGAATTATAATACAAACGCCTAGCATATGCTTCCACTCTTTTTTCTAAAGTAGACACAGCGTGTTCATCCGAAATGCCTTTCAGAGCCCGATTAACCAGGACTGGCACTTCCTTTACCAATTGTTCTTTGTTTGGGAGTTGACCAGCATGCTCTGAAACAAAAAGAATAATTTAATGTAGCCAAACTGTGTTGGATATTAAAATAATGCACAAAATTAAGTTTTCTTACTTCTTAGGCTTTCCAGCTGCTTGTGTCTCTCCAGATGTTCTCTCATTTTGCATGTTGTTTTCAGTACAGTTCCACATTTGTCACATTCATGCCCTGAAACTTCATATTTGGTGGCAGGATTTTCTCTTATAACCTCTGGTTCCTGCTTAATTTCAATCTTCTTTGGCCTATTTTCCACAAGGTCTTTGTACGAATCAAACTCTGATGTTTTTGATTTGGATCTTCTGGACTTTTTAGAGGACCCATTAACATAGGGAGAGCTGTTAGAGCGTGAATCATCAGTGGAGTATTTTAGAGCTGGAACTACTTCTCCAGATGGCAGAACTCGCACAGGATGTAACTTTCCATCAGCAGAGAAAGCTTTTCTTTGAGGAACCGGTTCATCTGAGAAACTATCATGATTTTCTTCTTTAGTAGACCCATCGGAATTCCAAGAAGACAACTTGTCTTCATCCCAAGAACAACTTTTGCCTATGTGATTCATATCAAGCTCTCTCTTGATGAGTGTAAAATCTTCTTCTTCTACACAACATTCTGGGTGTATTCCAATGTAGTTGTATACCTCAGTTGGTTGCCAGTATACACCTTCATAAATTTGAAAAGAGGGCAGTCGAATTGCTCGTTTCAGTTGATCAGTAAGAGGCAAAGAATCACTGCAAAATAAAAATTGTAAGATTAAGATAGAGATTTTTGTACGCTATTAGAATTGCTGTTGTTCAAGGTAACATAGGAGGCAAAGTTGTTTTTGTTTTTTTTCCCACCCAAAAACCATAAGACAGATAAAATGAGATGAAAGCAATATATATTCAATTCCTTTGAAGAACTTACTTGAGTTCAAGATTTTCCCTGCATGCTTCAACTTGATAGGGGTACCCGCTATACAAGTACCGATTAAATCCATTTCTTGCGTTAGTACTGAAACAAAAAATTCTAGATGAAATGGAAACAAGATCGAAGGTTAATCATTTTAAGCAGTACAAATAATTCCACTTACGTGAGATTAGTCGGCACAGCACTGTCTTGACCATCAGTAAATGAATCATCATCATCATGTAAGCTTGAATCTCTGCTGCCCGAATCATAGCAATCCAAATTTGAGTAGTATCCATTTGTCTATAGAAAAACAGAAACAAAAGATACAGAAAAAGAATTCAGCACATGGAAGGAAGATAAAAGAATTACTCCATTGTGTTCCATATATTACGGCAACATGATTCTCACCTGCCTTTGTCTTCTTCTTTTGGGAGGATTACTGAGGTGACTCTTTTTTCTCATATTTATGTTTGATGTTCACAGTACTTAGGAGTATGAATATACTTTCTGAAAATAAAACAAAAAGAACTTTATGTACAGCAGATGTCTTTCAGCACAGACTTATACAGAACCTTCTGTATAAGTTAATAATACAAATGAAGCAGCAAGGTTGTCACATTTGTAAATATGTGATTGCAACCAGCCATTATACATTCATAAGATGTGTGACAACTTCTGATACCAAACTGATTATTGACCACCAGTGGTTTTCCCTGAAACTGTTTGTGAGTTTTATTTCTTGAATTAATAAGTGTAATAAGGTTTCAGGAATCAAAATACACAATAGAAAGTAACAAAATTACAGGGTGGACTTGATCGTATGCTTTACTGCCAGTCTCTGGGGGCAAACGTCAAAAACTAAGAGAGGTAAAAGCCTGACAGCAGTGACAAGGAAAGGAACCTAACCTGCCACTACTGGCGGGTTTACTACGGTCTGAAAATACAGAGCCTGACAAAGCAGGAAGGAGGCCCATAAAGTCTTAGCACGTCGTTGCCTTTGCTATAAAAGTAAAGCCACTTACAACAGACAGGTTCTGCAAAGTAAATCACAGGTGTGGGAGGACGCATGGCAACTGATTGGTCATGGATTGATCAACAATCAATTCCCTTCTAATTGTACCCAACGCTACACTATCATCGAATACTTTCAGCTCTGCCCCAGTAGAGGTCACTGTCAACAGCGCGTGAGATAACATGAGTGGTATTGCTGAACTACCTGACAGCCTTTATCACACAAAACTAACAAGGAAATCCTCAGGTGCAGAGCAAGTGCACCGTGCTCGCTGAGTAGTAAACCGGCTCATATTTACCTTGTAAACCATGAATACAAACATAGCAACTTTCAGATTATAAACCTGAACACTTTGAAAAATTGATTAAAAGGGCTATTCACTCATTTCAATCTAATTTCTTAAATACTAAACAACTTTAACAACATGAAGACGAAAACCTGCAACAACACAAAAACATGCGCGGGCGCGGGCGGCCCATCAATCGATTGTCATGTGTACTGTCGAACTTTTCATTAAAAATGTGTTCGAAATTAAATCTTTTTTATTTTGTGTCATTTCCAACCGTTTTCTTAACGACTTTTTTTCGTGAGTGTTAACCATTACCCAAATTGACATTTTTTTAAATGTTCAAATATGCAAACTGTATAATATAATAAATAATTCTATGTGCATAAATTTCTCGTAGCAAGCTTCTTCCCCCACCCCGCCCAACCCGTTCGCGGCTGCATTTCAAATATTGTATAAGCTGGTACAAGGGGTGGTTTTACAATATTTTCCCCTCACTTAAACCAGAAAACACATATGTAATTGCTGCATAGTCATTGTATGTGACAGTCCGCCTAATCTACCGAGAACAGTCAGCTGGTAGCTGGTGGTAACTCTGGGATGCACTTAACCTCACCTTGACCCGTGGCGGGAGCATGGCAACAATCAGCTTGTGCTATTACATTCAAGAGTGATTACTTCACAAAAATTCTGATCAATTGTGATGAGTCAAGCACCCAATCCTGTGTTGGCAAGTTACATCATGGCAGTTTTTTCGAGCACGCAATTCGTTACTGGGCTAGGACTGGGCGTTGTCGTTGGAATCTTGTTAATGTCTCGCAGAGCATACAGAGATGCACCGGCTTCTTCCAGAGAGGAAGATGAAAGTGACACCGAGGTGAGACAGCTTTACCATTATTCATGTCGTTCAGCGTGTCGTGGGTTCCTATATATATATGTTCTGATTCAGGATTCATCAGGTGACGAAGGTGGAGAAGATAGAGTTGGTGATGACATCAAGCTCATTTTAGTGGTTCGCAATGACCTTAAAATGGGAAAGGGAAAAGCAGCTGCTCAGGTAGTTTACCTTTATTAATTTTTTTTGTTGATTTTGTGTTCCAACTGTGTCTATTAATTGAGGTGAACCTGTTTCAGTGTGCCCATGCCGCAGTTCAGGCCTACCAGCAAGTTAAAACACGGAAGCCTAAAACACTCAGAGCATGGGAAAGGAATGGTCAGCCCAAAATTGTAGTTAAGTGTGAGAGTGAGGTAAGTGTCGAAATGTTGCATACCAATTTTGTTGGGGGCTTTTTATTACTGTAGGTTCCCAAATGCAATGTGCTTGTTTACAGGCAGAACTGTTGCACCTGGCCAAACGCTCGAAAGAACTGCACCTTATAACAAGTGTCATCAAAGATGCTGGTCGTACTCAGATAGCCCCCGGCTCTCGCACAGTTTTAGGAGTTGGACCTGGGCCTGCCCATGATGTGGATGAAGTTACAAGGCATCTCAAATTATATTAGGCAGCTGTTCAACATTGCTTTGTCTCTTTGAGAGCAATGAAAGTGTATGTTGCTTGGTACATTAAAATGCTCATTCTTGACCTTATCAATATGTTTCATTTTCCTTTACCAGTACTCTGGTTATAAGCGTACTGAAACAAGAAAAGCAGAAGTATGCAAAAGACAATTTCAAAGCTATCATAATGATTTATTTGCTTAAAAGAGGATGATTACCATGCACTCATATTTCATGACAAATTGTTTAGTATAACTACATTTTGGATTAATACCACATCACAGAAGAAGATGGTGCTTATTAAGTCCTGTTGCCTAGAGACAATCTGGCTCTTACACTGGTGGCAGCAGTCTCCCTGTCACAATACATGGTCCCTGTAGGAGATAAAGTCCTCCTCTTCACATTCTTAGATACATTAAGAGCTGGGTATGGCTGATGTTTAAATCCTTTGTCAGCAGATTTTGGTTCTACGGTAAAAGATCTTCCACAAACAAAGCCACCCAGTCTCTCCCTTACATTTTGTTTAAGCTGCCTCCTGGGAAAATCAGACTGAACCAAAATTTCATCAGAGTCTTCATCATTTCCAGCAAACTTATGAGATATTGGTCCACTACTTGAATGTGCAGCAACAGCTAGCCTCTCCCTCACACTTTGTTTAAGTTGCCTCCTGGGAAAATCAGACTTATCCAACATATCATCAGAGTCTTCGTCATTTCTTGCAAACTTTTGAAATATTGGTCCACTACTTGAATGTGCAGCAACAGCTAGCCTCTCCCTCACACTTTGTTTAAGTTGCCTCCTGGGAAAATCAGACTTATCCAACGTTTCATCAGAGTCTTCATCTTTTCTTGCAAATTTTTGAGATATTGGTCCACTACTCAAATTCTCAGCAACAGCTAGCCTCTCCCTCACACTTCTTTTAAGCTGCCTCCTGGGAAAATCAGACTCAACCAACATATCATCAGAGTCTTCATCATTTCTTGCAAACTTTTGAGATATTAGTCCACTACTTGAATGCGCAGCAACAGCTAGCCTCTCCTTCACACTTCGTTTAAGCTGAATCCTGGGAAAATCAGACTCAACCAACATATCATCAGAGTCGTCGTCATTGCTTGCATATTTTTGAGATATTGGTCCACTACTTGTATTCTCAGCAACAGCTAGCCTCTCCCTCGCTCTTGGTTTAAGATGTCTCCTGGGAAAATCTGACTTATCCAACATGTCATCACTGGCTTCATCTTTTCTTGCAAACTTTTTAGATATAGTTCTACTACTTGTATTCTCAGCAACAGCTAGCCTTTCCTTTACACTTTGATTAAGCAGTCTTCTAGGAAAATCAGACGTATCCAACAAGTCATCAGAGTCTTCATCTTTTCTTGACAGTTTTTGAGATTTTATAAGACTACTTGAGTTCTCAGCTGCTTCATCACTTCCATAACTATCTTCAAGTTCACGCTTATTACTCCAGCTTGAATCTCTTCCTTCCCTTCTTTTTAACACTTGAACTTCTCCTGTTTTATTTTCACTGGTTTCTTCATCGCTCCAAAGTGCATCTCGTGATTTTCTTTCTTTACTCCTACTTGAATCAGAAAGTCTTTTTTCCTTACTCCTACTAGAATCACGGGATCTTCTTTTTTTACTTCCACTGGAATCCCGGCATCTTACTTTACCTTTACTAGACTCCCTGGACTTCCTTTCTTTGCTTTTACTTTTATCTCGGGACTTCTTGTCTTTACTTTTTCTCGAATCCCGGGATTTCCTGTCTTTACTTCCGTGTAATTCTTGAAACTTGCTTTTTTCTTTACTTGGGACTGGAGACTGTTCTTCATTGTCACTTGCATCATCTGATGATACCTGACAGTGTTCACGGGATTTATGCAGCAATTTCGGTATTTGATCTCTTTCGCTACCACTAATTTTAGTCTTCCTTTGGGGTAGATGATCATCAATATCACTGCCAAGTTCAGCTTCCGCTTCATGTCTTTCACTGATGTGTCCATGATTATCTTCTCCAAAGTTGTCATTTCTCTTCCCCATATTAGATGAATATGAAAGGTTTTCTTCTGCATTTTTTCTGGGTGTGACACTGCTTTTAAAGCTGAGAACAGAAGCTGCAAATTTCCTCTTTTCTGAGGTATTTTCCATTTCCATGCAGAACTTTGAAGGTGTCAGTTTCTTTGTTACAAGTCTGAAGTTTTGATGTCCAGGAGTTCCTTCATTGTATTTTGGTGGACAAGTCTTTCTATCAGAGGCTTTGGTTCTTCCCTCTTCATGATCAGATAAGAATGGTATTTCAGTTTTGCTTCTGTTTTTGTCATAGACCAAAAACTCTGATTTATCATGCTGAGATGAGGGGTGCAGATGACTATCTGGGATAGCAGGATATAAATTACTTTGTGTTGAAGTTCCCATATTGCTATGCTCAGTACTTCTTTTCTGACCTTTGATTCTAGAGAAATGTGGGGAGGATGGGGAGTCTAACTCAGCCACATCAAGTCCCCTAGGCTGAGAGTTCAGCGAGATCCTCATTCTTTTCTTCGGGGTATCAAATTCCTCTTCTGAGTCTGAATGCATCTTGCGCTTGGATATCATTTGAGTCACAGGCAATGAGTGTCGCCTATTAATGTCAAAGTAACTTCGGGATTTCTCTTGAGATCTTGACAAAGTTGGTGTCATAAACTTAGGTTTATTATCAGGAATACTGTAAATTGTGACATCAACGTCACTATCAGAAAATACTTCTTTAACCATTTGTAATACCAAAGGCCACTTAAGTCCATCTAATCCGCAGCCAATACGTGGCATAGCTAACTTTTTCACATCCAACTCTTCACACAATTCCTTCATTTCCAGAAGGCAGCTCTGCAAAGTTAGGTTGGTAGGTTTGTCATAGAACCATTTTTTTGAAACAAGGTAGAAGATGTAACGAGGTCCATCCTTCAAGTATGCTACTTCTCCCACAGACTTTCTTTGGTCTATCAGGTCTTCAACTTGCCCAAATTTTTTCCTGAAACAAGGTTAATGTATAAGTAAATGCACCATACTCAAATGCACAGATGCACAACAGCTAGGAATTCAACAAACAGTTAATAAGTTTGAAGCATGGTGAATGCATGAAAGCCATAATTCAAGGTACATGGCAGCTGAATCACCTGTCTCTAACATGGTACACTGTCAACAGTGGTGAAACTCACCGGAACTGGACCGCAATCCCTGCTCCCATTTTCATGTCTGAGCTCACACAGTGAGCCAGGGATGTCGATCGGGGTGCCCCAAACAGATCTCCTTCTTCTTCACGCACAACGGCTAATTTTGCCATAGTTGACGATTTCCGTCGATAATGATTACCTGCATTCGTTGATTAATTTGAAAAGGACTAATCTAAGAATCTTTGCTGGACAAGTCAAACTTCATTCATAATTCATTAGAATTACCGATCTCGAGAGACAACGGAGACGACTTCATCATTGCGGGCCGATCAGGAACACAGCCGAATCGAATCAACTTGGAAGCAATTTGTTGACACACATTTGACATAACCCTGCACGTTCGCAAGATCAACACCTTTTGTTTTGTTGATACACGACTGGGGTGCCTGCATGCACTGCGTGCCTCCCCCCTCCTGCACAGTAGTCTTTCAGTGCCAACTGAAAAAACATAATATCCCCAAGACCTCCACAAAAATGTGTCAAGTGAAAGATTGCATTTATCCTTCATGAGCCGAAAATGATATTCCTTCCCGACACTAAGGCGAGCCTTTAACGGTACTACGACACATCTCTCTGCTTTGGTTTTATGCCTACCGGTGGATTTTTTTTCAACTTTTTTTCATGGAAATAGCCCTGCGGCGCCTGCGGGCTAAGAAATTTCATCCCCAACACCAAAAATAAAACATTTATTTTATTTTTTGTGAAAATTAAGAGCACTGGCCTCTGGCCATGCCATAGGTTAGGACGGGTTAGGTTAGGTTAGGTTAGGTTAGGGTCAAGGCTCATGACGGTCTCGAAGGTGGTGGTGAGTGTCATGAGACACTATTTTCGTATCGATATGATGTACTGTTGGTCCAGAACTACTTCAGCGAAAAAAAATTCTACCTGTCGGTCTCCGCCGGTCCGCTTACGGCTACTAAGTCCCGATGGTGACTTTAGCCACTGTCACCCCGCAAATACCAAATTTTGGTGTTCATTTTACCAAATTATTTATACCGCCGCGTCTTGCTTTGCCATCTCACTCGCAACGCACGCTCGCTGATACGGTGATTCACAAATGTTAAATGTGAAAGGGAGATGGCGCTGGACCCAGCCTAGAAGTCAACCGTAGTACACCGCGCTAGCTCCGTGCAGGGTCGTTGATCGCTGAAAATGGTCGGATCACATCAATAGCGTGAGCTAAGCCTCCAAAAATTTGTCGTTGGCTCCCGGCGCCGTGGCGCAGTTACTCTCTGCTGCGGCGGCTTCTCTACCGCGCGGGGTAGTTCAGCGCTGCCTGACTAATGCCTGACCGTATCAAAATGATCGGACCTCCTCCGAAATACCCTATTCTTACCACTAGTCCTACTGCTTTGCT
The DNA here is from genome assembly GCA_038380765.1 of Odontothrips loti. Classification (NCBI taxonomy): domain Eukaryota; kingdom Metazoa; phylum Arthropoda; class Insecta; order Thysanoptera; family Thripidae; genus Odontothrips; species Odontothrips loti. The sequence continues at coordinate 10,622,480 of CM076249.1, forward strand.
TGTAAAAAAGGGAGGTGGTTCTAGCAGATGTCCGACAAGTGAGCTGGGACGATACCGGTTTTGCTTGGTTTTGTCCCCAGCAATCACTTAGGGAGAGTTCACAAACCAAGTGCCCTTCCTTTAAATCCTTTGCAGTGTGAGGGAGGGGTTCTGGAGCAAACTGGTGTTGGCGCAGGCTTGAGTCTTCCCAAGACTGCAGGTTTGGTGGGTTCGATTCCCACCGACGGTTCCACGCCCTTTCCCGCGCTGATTGTATAGCTTCCAGTTCAGTAATTACCTCGATACTCGTGGTTCCAAAACGGCCCCTTAGACCACGAGTCCATCATTTTTTGAACAATTATGTTTTGAATTGTCACAATGATTCACAGTTTTCCGGAAATATTATCAGTATGTGTGAGAATGCTCTGGCGATGATCACGCGGGCCGGTCACGCAGACTGACAGGACCAGTAAAATCGGTTTTTACGCGATCTTCTCCCTGGAAGACATTGGTTGTGACTACCGTAATAAAGATGTATTTAGGCCTTATTCATAGGCACCCTTATTTGTCTTTGGGACCTTTTCCCGTCGTCCGATCGAGCTCACCGAGCAACTGAACTTCGTGTTTCTGGCCTTTGCACCGGATGGGAATGGTGCAAATCGACATTCCAAACTTTCGGGAATTTTCGACCCCTCCACCGCCCGCCAGGTAGGCACACGCATCACACAGACAGGCAGAGACAGACCGCTCCTTTTCCCCGACCCTGCCCTTAACCAGCCGCCGTGCCCTGCGCTGGGCCTGCGGCCTGCGCCATGCCTGGGCCACGCCTGGGCGCAGCAGCAACAGTTCCTCGGGGCTTAGGGGGTGGGACGTTGCCCGGTGCCCACCCCCGCCGTGCCCCGCGACCGCCCCCACGACCGCCTCCTCCCCTCCCCATCCTCTAGTGACGGCGCTGCTGCGCGGGGCGGAACGGGCAGGGCAGGGCAGGGCTGTAGCCGCTGTGGGGCTGTGGCTGTGGTGCCGGGCCAGGACAGGCCAGGCTCGGCTCGGCTCGGCTCGGCTGTACTCGGCTCGTGCTGCGCGGGCGCGGTACGGTGCGGCTCGGAGTGGCAGGGGCAGCACGGCGCACGGCTAGGCAGCCCGCTAGGCAGCAGCACAGCACAGCGAGGGGCGCAGCGCAGCGCCGCCGCTGCCGCCGTGCTACCGCCACGCCAGTGACGTCCTGGACGGGACGCCGAGTGCGACGTGGACGTGACGCAAGCCGAGGGGAGGCGGCGCCACGAGACGCGACGAGGCGGCGAGCCGACGGGACGCGGCGCGTTCGGGCGCGTGTGTGGCGCGCGTGGCGCGTGCGGGGCGCGTGGCGGGGCACGGATGCCCCGCGTTCACTGCCGAGACGACGCCTCTCATCCAGCCGAGGCATAGCAAAAGTGAGGGGTGGCCGAGGTCGGGACCAGGACCGGAGGCTGAGCCGGTGTGGGAGAGGCGGGGCCCTCCGCCTGTAGGACCTGCAGGACTAGCGGCTGGAGGCCGACGGCTACGGCCACGGCCCCGGGACACCAACACCTGAACCCATAACGGCCGCCGGACTGAGGCTGGGTGGTGGATCTCAGACCCGTGCCGTGGTCAAGACCGCTGTGTTCCACACGGATGCCACGCCGCTGCCTGCCTTGCCTCGGCCAGCACACCGTCCTCACACATAGGTAAGACGAGGACATCGTCCAGGATCACGCCAGACTGTAGGGCACGCAGGGCGGCGGGGCGGGTCAAGGACAGGATGTCAAGACACGGAGGTAGGCGGAGCAGCAAAGGATTTCATGGATGACTGGGAATGCAAATGCGGGCAGAGTAAACATGGGCCAGCCCGTGAAGTAACGTCGTGACGAGAGAGAAGCGCTGCGAATTAAAATCAGGACGCCGGCAAAGCTCCGGATTGAGAACAGGGGCTAAGGGACGAACGCGATGTCGCCAAGGCAGCGGCGTCGGGAGGCCGGCGACCCGCCTCATTTGTTCCAAGGGGATGAGCGGTCAGTGGCGGCTCGGGAAGGGCTCAGGACTCAGGACACGATCGGCGGCGGACGTGGCAGCCCGCCCGCCGGACGGCACAGGCACAGGACATCGGCGTCGTGCCGGCCCCGGCCCGGACCGCAGACCACAGACCGCAGCGCCCTGGTCTGGTGCCCGGAGGTCCGGGCCGGTAGCCGCATGATCCGGGCCAGCGGCACCCGGACTGGGGGTCCAACGACCCGACCTGACCCGGCGGCGTGGTCCCGCACTCCGCTCTACTCAGTGGACACTACACGGACACCGGCCGGGGCGGGGCCACGACTCGCTTTGGTATCCCAGGCAGGATACCCGGCCCGGCGTTGCTGCTGGTTTGTTGCGCTCACCCAAGCCAAATCCGACCGCGGCAACACGGACCCGACACGGCTCCGGCACGGCTCCGGCACGGCTCCGGCACGGCCCAGGAACGCCGCAGAGCAGCGTGTCTCACAAGGTGTGCACAACACAACTCCTCCATGCCACTCCACGCCACAGCCGGACCCTGCCCTGGCGTGTCGTGGCGAGATCTGCAATGCTGATGGCAGGCACGGGGACGCGAGGGCCTCTGCCTGTTTGCCCTGTGGCCTGTGGCCCCGCGCCTCGCCCTTAAGGCTTCCGCCAAGGGCCCCGTCAAGGGCCCCGCGCCCCCCCCCCCCCCCCGCCCGGTCACCCGGATTGCTGGCCTCGACAGTCACGGTGACATCTGTGCAACGAACCCCGACGGGACAGGGAGAGGACACACCCTTAGGATGTAAACCAACCGAATCTGTGCGTCCGCACTGCTCGGCTCGAGCCGGCCGGGCCGGGAGCCTTGAATAGGGTTTCTGCCTGCATTATTCAGACCGGTTGCCCACCCACCTGTGCTTCCAGCAGCTTCCAGCAGCTTCCAGCAGCTTCTAGGCACAGGCCTGCCCTACCACTGCCCAGCTCACCACATTAGAAAACCGACCACCAGAAAATCCGACCCGCCGCCCGCCGCTGCCCGCTGCCCGCCTCAGCGCCTGCGAGGCGAAGGGTAGGCAAGCCCGCAATGCCGCCGCGTCCCCATGTTGCCTACCCGTGCCGTTCGCAGGCGCTCCAACTCGGAGTTGGTTCGTCTAACGTGGTGTTGATGCCAGCAGATGTCGGCAGGACGTTAGGCTGGCCTCGGTCCTAAGGGCTTCCTCACTCGTGTAATCATTCCTACACCGAAATCTTACGATTTCATCCCGTAATCTTCGTAGTCTTCTATGTTATCTCGAGTAATCTCATGTAATATTGTGTAATCTTAGGTAATCTGCATGTTATCTTGAGTAATCTTCGTAATAAGGCGGAACAATGTAGAACACAGTAGGATAAGGTTAGAACAAGGCAGAGCAAGGCTGAACAAGGTGGAATAAGGCGGAACAAGGTAAAACAAAATTAAAACAAAGTTAAAACATGATAGAACTAGGTAACTAGGCGGAATAAGGCGGAACAAGGTAGAACAAGGCGCTTACAACAGATCCATGCTGTCCCTGGGGTATGTTAAACAAAACAAATATCGCTGCTCTGCAAAATTGTTACATTTTGTAGCTGATTATAACCCACCCGATCTTGCTTAAGGTTGCAACTGTAATTGAAAGGCTTGCGCTGGTTTTTGCGCTCTCGGTGGCGCAGCACGGGAAGGGGGAACCGGGGGGGAAACACATGTTTGTCTCGCAGGACTGCGCTGGGCGTCGGCCCCGGGCGATAGTTTGCCCTCTCTGCTTCCAGCCATTAAGTCCCGGCAGAGAGTCTGGGCTGCGCTCATGTGACACTCGGGGAGGGGGGGGGGGGCAGAAGGGGTTTGCTGGCCCGGCCCCACCCCGGCCACGGCCACGCTACGGCCACGCTATGCATTCATGTGGAGCGAAAGTGCTAAACAATGCCGGCGAATGGCCCGAGCCCGACGCGTGCCCGGCCAGCCGAATGGACGCCGAATGGACGCCGAATGGACGCCGCTGGCCGGCTGAAATTCGATGAGATCCGCGATGTGCTGCGCCCGCTACACCGCCGATGCACTGACGGCGGAACACACAATAGTACGACTAGAATTCGGTCGACTCAATTCTTTGCAACAGTTCTTAATTTTTAAGCACGAAATGAATGACGGGGTAGCCTTATCTTTGGTTAATTCGAAATGTTAGTCCCAGTTAATTTAAGTTTCCTTGTCTGAGAGTGTGCGCTGGCAAGCGGCTGGTGTCCGACGATCTTGCCAACCTCACCGAGGCCTCGCACCTCGGGCTGCGCACGCTGCTGGCTGCTGGCCGCCGGCTCCTCAGTACCTCAAGGCTGTCATGTTCGCCGGCGCCGCTGTTTGTGGGTCGTCCGCGGTCTTGTCGGTAATCACGCGGGTTCAAATACCACCGCACGCCTCATATTTCTCACATTTCTCGCCGCCCGCTATGGCTGCTCGTTGTGCGAATAACCCCGTCCAAGCTTTCACGAGTTCCCTTATGTCGAGCAGGGGTGCGAGAGAAGGACATGCGAAGGCGCCGTAGGGGTTGGACGAGGTAGGGAGGGATAGAGGGTTTGGGGCAGGGGCTTCGCAGGGCTATGCCGGGCTCTCTGAGACAGATAGCACGATTTGTGGAGTTATCTGTCTTCACTTCCCTGGCTTCCGTTTCCCCCACGCCCGCGCGTAATGCGTCTCCGGACCCTCCCTGCTGCTGGCCTGGCGGCCTGGCGTGAGCTCCCGGCTCACGGACGGATTTCGCGTGAACTCTGCGGCCCGCTAGAGGTTCCCTCACAGGCTAGGCACAAAACTCGTATCTGTACGAACTGTATTTTGTTTAAGAAAAATGCGACAGGATCAGCCCAAGGAGTGGTGTACCTTAAACGGTGTCAAGGTGCCCTGTAGGGACTCCGCCGAGGTGCGAGCTGTCTCACGGACACCCCCGCCCCCACCAACTCTTTTTCTTTTGTCCATTCCTGTCCAACTTTGTCGTGGCATTCCAGGAGGTCCTGCCACGGCTGCCAGGGATCCTGCCGGAAGTCACACTCGCCAGCATCGTCATTGTCCCAGTGACGCGGCGTAGTGGAAGAGGGCGTTCGCGGCCTCGATTTATTTTTCGCACCGTCAGAGACTTGGAGTGTACGGGTTGCATGAACTTTTCTTCTTAAAAAAAAAGGTTTCACAGCCTGCGTGACAACATAAGCAACACTGTTTTTGAAGTTGCAAATACGTACACCAATTGTAATAAAAGTATGACTAAAAGCTGCTTCGTCCTCGAATCGGCCATCCAGCTGAATGCCTAGGCTCTGCCTTTTGAATCCTGCGCGCTCTTCGTTCCTACTCAAAATTTTTCTTACCCATATCCACACCCACAAAATGGGAACGAAGTTTGTTTGTCAAGTAATGTGCCATGTCCAATTCCGCGCATTGTTGGATAATATGATGATTAGACGCAGGTAAAATGACGTGAAATATTCTAAAATGCTTGAAAACTACACGAAGAAAGTACAAATTCGATTCGATTCGATTCGAGGAAAATTTGGCCGATTCGATTCGATTCGGGGTCTTTTTCGAGAAATTCGATTCGTTTCGATTCGAGGTGAAAATTCCTAATTTGCACAGCTCGACCCACCACATCTGAAATCCAAAAAAGAATCTAAAAAAAATCACTATGAAAACTTAAAACAGATTCGTTTGGACTTGACAATGGTGTGCAATCAAGAAAAAAGGCACTCTGGTTTGTTTCACTTTTGTGGAGATAGAATACTTTCGGTCTGCAGAGGCAGCTGTAAACACGGCTTCAAATGTTGTGCCGCTACGTAGCCGAGTAACAGCTCAGGTGGGCGGGGCAGCCGGCCCGGAGAGTGCCTCCCCTCCCCTTTCTTCGCCTCCCCCGCTGACTCTGTAGGGGTTCCGGCCCGGCTGCACGCCCCCAGGCAGAGGCCGCGGCCCATCCCCCGGCCCCCCGCCGCTGCCCCCCGACCGCCGCCCCCCGGCCTCCGACCCCGACCCCCGGCCGAATCTGACACAGAGTTGCCCATGGTGTGATGGTTTTGAACCTGGAGATATAGAGAGCGCGAGACGACGGCCGAAACTGCCTGGCGAATTGTAGTAACAGCCTTCCACAGCCTCCCTGTGCCGGCGATCCCCTCCCCTGTCTCCTCCCTCCCCTCCCAGCCTTCCACAGCCTCCCTGTGCCGGCGATCCCCTCCCCTGTCTCCTCCCCTCCCCTCCCAGCCCCGGCTGACCCGTCGCGGCCCGTGGCAGCGCCGCTCGGGTTGAGCTCCTCGGCTCCTCTGTGCCACCGAGGCAGCCCGGCCCGCTTGACTTTTACGACATCGTAGAACCGTCCGTCCAACTAAACACGGGACTGCCGGCCCAGCCCATCCGCACCGAATCACGACCTCTGCCTCTGTGCGCGCGCGTGTGTGTGTGTGTGTGTGTGTGTGTGTGTGTGTGTGTGTGTACGTATGTATGTGGGTGTGTTTGGGTCCACTGCCCGCGTGCGGCCCGGGGCGTGGTCTACTGCCCCGGCCCCCGCAGCCCCGACAGGTAGGCAGCGCAGGCAGCACGCGCCGCACACAGCACCACAGAACCCGTGTCATCATACAATAGCACGTCCATGATTCGCGGAGCGAGCCGCGAGGCAAAATCAGTCAGCAGTAGTTTTTTTTTTTAAGGTGCGTAACTTGTCACGCTTCCGTCACCTTTTCGTCCCGCTCCACCGGGCCCCGCCCCGACTTAGGCGGCAGGGAGCGAGTAGAGGCCGTCTGACGGAAGGGATACAAGAATTCGAAGTCTCTGAAGCGCTCTTGAAGCCTCTGGAAGTCCCGAATCCTGGAGGGTGGGAGGCTGCTCCGTCCCCGTGGTCCGGTCAGTTAAAAGGCAGGTGAAACGAATGTGTCTGTTCCTGCCGTCATCTGACGAGTGTGTGTGTGTGTGTGTGTGTGTGTGTGTGTGCGCGCGCGCGCGCGCGTGTCAAAGGGGAAGGAGGGTGGGGGATTGAGTTAGCGAGGGCGAGTAGGAGAGGGAGGAAGAGGGACGGAGACAGTGAGCAGGTTGGAGGGTGGAACGAAGAGTACGAGACCAGCAGACTCACGGACGGAGAGACAGAGAGAGAGAGACAGAGCGTGAGTGAGAGTCGAACTGGGAAGTATCCCCCGTAGGACCACCGGACAACCCTGGGCCCCGGCTAGGACGGGCTAGGCGCGCGGACCGGACGACGGGAAGGGTCGGGCCGGGCAGGACCGGCAGCAGGACACCAGCATCCCAGAGCAGAGGGGAGGCAGGCGAGGCGGCTCTGGCAAAAGTCATCTCATCTCATCTCTTTTCCTCTCGGACGGGAGAGTTGCGGCGGCCACCGTGCCACGCCTCGCCTTCGCCTCAGTCAGCGGGGTGTAGTCGACGAGGTGGTGGGTGGCGGTGGTGGTGGGTGTGGTGCTGGCCTGGCAAGGTCAGGCGGCGAGGCGGCGGAGCGGCCCCGATTTCAAAGATGAATTAAGGGAGTCGAGTCGAGCTATGCTTCTGCGGCCAGCCTTAAGGCCCGCCCGGCCCGATGCGCCCTGAGGCCTGGCGGTGCCTGGCGGACCCAGGGGGCGGGCAGCAGCAATGAGGGGGGGGGGGGGGGGGGGGGCTCGCGGGGACTCGAGATGCGGAGAAGAAAACAAAGAGACCTTAACACGTGCGAGCCGAGCGGAATGTGGCCTTAGAATGGCCGTGTCCGCCTTGCTCGCGACTCACTCCATCCACTCACCGAGCGCTCTGCGCAGAGTATTACATGGGACAACAGTATTAATAATTACTACAAAGGCATTTCGTCCTCTTCTCCCCGCAGCTCTCCCACCTCCCCGCAGCTCTCCCACCTCCCCGCAGCTCTCCCACCTCCCCGTTCTCTCCCCGCCGCTGTGTGGGGAATGTGGCCTCAACGCCAAAGGCCGGAGAATTCTGAAATAAAATGAATGAGAGTGGCACCGTGGCACACATTCCCACCATCCTCTCTGTTTCCGCCGCATGAACTATACGCACGTACGCGCTTGGAGCCCCCGGCAGCCGTTCTCTCTCCCTCTACCTGCTGCGGTTCACTTCCCCCTCTCTCTCGCTCTGTGCGCGCGGTGCCCCCCCCCCCACCCTCCCTAAATCTATTTCCCTGCCCCACGGCCCCCCGCGGCGCGTGGAGATTTGCGGCGGCTCTCGCATCCCGGACTGGACTGGTAGGGGCGGCTGGGTCCGAGGCGCTTATCTCACAGATAAAGCAAAACGGCTGTCAGTCTACATGAAACGGGAAGGGATGCAAAGGAGTAAAAGGAGCTTGAGATAGAGGGAATAGGCAGTTAGAGCCAGCGACGTGCGTAAAGGAAGCGCAGGTATCCGCATAGATCTCTCTTACACCGCTTTGCCCTCAGATCCACTAAAAAAGTGCTGGTTGACTAACTGAGTGGATGCTTGCGGACTAGCGGCGACATCAAACGCCTGTGAAAGCGAGGGTAGGCCGGCCCGCACGACTCGCCTGCATGCAGAGGTCGGCGTTGCCTACCCACCGGGCGCCCTGTGCGCGCCACGGCTAGCCGGGCCGGGGCTGGCCCGAATAGGTTGGCCCTCGGCGCGGGCGCGTGGGAATGTACTGAAAGAAGGATGCGTCCCTCCTCCTCCAGTTGCCCAGAAGCGGGACAACTTCACCCTATCCCCGCCTGCTGCACTCAGAGAAAGCGATTCTTAGGCTGAAAGCATTCAAGAAGAGGTAGATAAATAGAACTAAAATCAAGCAAGAGCCTCGTGCAAAGAATAATCAAATTCTTGAATGCTTTTAGTGTACGCTTTTCTAGGCTTGAAGCGAGATTTCGTTTCTCTGTGTGTGGCCATTCCAAAATTCCAACGCATGTCGTATGTGTGTCGTCGTTGGCAGAGCGGGAAGTCTTTTTGACTCGATGCTCGATGCAGGGCAGGGCCGGCGGATCGGTCCAGGACCGTCCTCCAGGAGGTCGCCTCTGGACAAGAAGAGGACCTCTCCCCCCCCCCTCCCCCCGCCTCTCCTCGTGCCGGTCTCCACTCTGCCCTACTAGCTCCGTTCTCTGCCCTCGGCCCTCGGCGAGCGGTGGCCAGCGGTGTTGAATTTCTATTTCCCCTCCTCGTCTCGTCGTTGTCACCGCTCTCGCACTCCCTCCGGTCTCCGGCTGAGCAGCAGCAGCAGCAGCAGCAGCAGCAGCAGCAGCAGCAGCAGCAGCAGCACCAGCAGCAGCAGCAGCAGCCTACATGCCTCGCACTCATTTGGGGCCGTCCGTAAATTACGTAGCACCGTTTGGTCGTCTCTTCCAAAAACGTTCCGGCCGCGATACACCGCGCTCGAGCGCCCCGACATGCTCCTGAACGTGTTGGAAGGCCGCGAAGACGGTTGCTTTTGGCGCTCCAAACGCGGTGAGTCCGGCTCCCGTGTCAGACACGAGCCGCTCCCGCCTCCTGCCACCATCCCTCTCATTCTTATTCCGATAAACACCGCAGAGGAAATCCTCACTGGGCCGATTCCCGACTCCTCAGTCTATTCTCTGATTCCCCGTGCACCCTCCATCCCTCTCTTCGTAGTCTCTCTCCCTCCCCCTCTCTTTCTACTCACACTAAGGACAGCACAGCGACCTCTCTCAACACCCCCACGCACTCGGCCCCACGCGTGTCGAGTGTTTGTTGACCTCCTTTGATCGGAAACGCAGAGCAGCGGTGCGGGTTGGCGGGGGGGCCTTGCGGTGCGGTGGTTCCCCGGTGGACTGGAGGAGGCGGCCGGCCCGGCTCGGCGGGGGGTCCCAGTCATTGTGCCTAAAAATACGGCAGCTATTTCTGACGGGCGGACCGCGCCACGCCGCGCCGCGTCTGCTGCGCTCACTGGCTAGAGCATTGAGGCTTTGGCGTGGCGGGTGCGTATAGCGCATGCGTCCATCAGCTGATACCTTTCCACACCGGCGTGCACACGCGTGTCTCTCTGTCTCTGTCTCTGTCTCTCTCTCTCTCTCTCTCTCTCTCTCTCTCTCTCTCTCTCTCTCTCTCTCTCTCTCTCTCTCTCTTGCAGTACCTTATCACTTAATTCTCACTTAATTCTCACACGCTCTCACACGCTCTCGCCTTAGCAGATGTATACCTGGGCGTCGGGTCGCGGCGTAGTTACGTAACGAACCGGTTCTCTGCCCCAGCGGCCCAGCGGTGTTGGAGGAGTGCCGTCAACTCTGCCGTTTACGTGAGCATGCTCGAGTATGCGCGCTTTATTCCACTCAACACGAGCCCTTACCTTTCTGCAGCGTGAACCACCCCTTGCACCCCGTACAGTGCCTAGCCCTCACCGTCCTCCGGCGTGGCACCACCCGTACACACACCCCGCACCTGACGCCTGGCCCGTGCCCGCGACATCCGTACACCCCGAGACGCTTACCATGAACTTACTTCCGCCTCACTGACTGCAGAGTTCTCCCCTTTCTCCGACTTTCTTGAACCAACCTACACCTTCCACCAAAGCTCACCTCTCTCTCTCTCTCTCTCTCTCTCTCTCTCTCTCTCTCTCTCTCTCTCTCTCTCTCTCTCTCTCTCTCTCTCTCTCTCTCTCTCTCTCTCTCTCTCTCTCTCTCTCTCTCTCTAGCCCAGATTGCAACCCGCTCCACTCACCGAGGCACTAGGATTACATAGACACTCCCCCGCCGTCGCATACCCAACACCCTCACCCCTTACGTAGGGCGTTTTCTCTTTCTGGGCCTCGCACTGCCGCCCCCCCCCCCCGCTCCACACTGTGACCTCTCCCTGCAGCAGGCAGCCTCAACCCCAGGCCCTCACCGCCCCTCACCCCTCCCGCAGCCACACGCCAGCCCAGCCCCTCCCTCGCTCTCCCCTCCCCAGCTGGTGAAGGACCCTGTCTGTAACTCTGTGTTTGGATGGGATTTGCCCAACTACCTCAGCGGCGCGGTGCGCGGTGCCCCACCGATGCCGGAAGCGCCGGAGTGTGGAGGAGGGGGCTCCGCACAAACCCAAGGGTGTTCCAGCTCCAGCGGCTCCAGCGGCTCCAGCACACGCCAGGCCGTCGGCTGCCATCGGATGAGCGCCGTATAAACCGCAGAGTCGATGATTGCCTGGGACCTCCTCCCCCAGCGTCTTTCCACTGTCACGCATCAGCCCTCACTCAATCCACCTCTTCTTCTTCTTCTTCTTCTTCTTCTTCTTCTTCTTCTTCTCGGAAAATGGAGGAAAATGAAATAAATCTCGCTGGAGAAAAAGATGAGATGGGAAGGGGGCAGCTTAGAAAATCACATCCTTTCTCAAAAAAGGGCATTTTCCAAAACTTGCTAAATTACTATAAATCGGAAGGCGTTTCATTTATTTTTTTAACCATGCTGTCATTTTTATCGACGTGATTTTTTTAAACGTGTACTTGCCGTAGTCAGGAAGTTGTCATTTTGGTACCTTTTAGTCCTAAAAATTCACCTTAAAAATGACCCGAGAGTCAATTTTGGGGCCCAAACTTACATCGAGATGAGGTCAAGACTATGAGAATTGACGCCTATTCCATGACATGTGCCTGGGGCAGCCGCTCGCACCGCAGCACCGCAGGGTACACGGGCCTCCCTCCTCCGCAGCGGGCAGCTTCACACATGGCCAGCAGAACAAATGGGTCAGCACAGCACCACCACGGCCCGTGCGGATGTCCGATGCCCTCCTCTCTTTCCCTCCGCTTCTGCGGGCACAGATGTTGTCGCCGCGTACTTTTGAGGCAGCGCTCTGTTCCTGTTCGCGTCCGTATAGGTCCGTGCCGCGGCTGGGGGCGCGGATAAAGCGTTTTGGTGCCATCGACGGCCCGTCGTAAGAGAAGGCGGAGCGGTGGATAGGACCGTTCTGGGTCCCTGCACCCGATTCTGTGAAAGGGGGAGGATGCGGTGGGGAGAGAGAGAGAGAGAGAGAAGGGGGGGGGGGGAGGCTGTATGAAGGAGAGCAGAGGGAGGGGTGCGCCCATGCGTGAGGAACACACGCGCGGTACTGACAAATTCGCATAACTTGCGTCGGAAGAGAGCGTGCAGACGCAAGTGTGAGATGTTATCCAAAAAAACGCCGACGCGAGAAAGGAAAAATACTGCAAAAATAATTTTTTTGTAATTAAAAATGAACGGAATAAAATAATTGAAACTATGTGGGACTGTGCCCGTCTATTTAGGGGGAGGAGGAGGTCGTCGTTGCCTCTATCGGCCGTCATCTTTTCATCGCCAAAGCGACGGCGTAGTCTTTAAGCTGCTCGCTCACGGGGCCGGGAGGACAGGACAGGTGGACGGAGGCGAGGCGATCTGCTTTCATGTCCCCCCTCACCCCCAGGCCGCAGGGCGCCCAGGTGGCGGTGAGCCCTCCACTGACGACGGATTAAGTACTTAAGAAAACTGGCGGTGTACCTTCCGCTAAGCTGCGGAGCTGGAGAGATCCGTGCGGAGTGGGCGCATAGACGGCTGCTGGGGGCCGGGGTCCGAGGAAGGGTTGAGGGTGGCTGTCCGCCGTCCCCAGGGGTCCCAAGGGGCCGCGCCCCCTACCGCGCCGGAACGTAGACGCTGCATGAATTCCTCCTCTTCGCCCTCCCTCAGAACACCCAGCTATCACTTTTGGCCCGGGATACTGCGGCCTTTAAGTAACACACCAGACAGTGAGGAGAAAGAACGCGGAGTCTGAGATTTACGAAAAAAAAAGTCGTACCCCCGCTGGGTGGCGAACCCCGGCATCCTGGTCGGACTGAGACGCAGCGCCCGAGACCACACGGCTACCAGCGACTCACTCGGCTGTATACACTGCTAAAAAACATTTACTGCCGTCGTCTGCGGGGCCTTTCCTTTTCATTTCTGGGTCGGCCTCCTGCGATGACCACGCGCCATGGTCGGTTCGGCCGCATTTGGAGGCGGCGCCGATCTCGTGCGGCGCGTCGGGGCTCCGCCACGCCCCCTGTCGGCGGGTGCGCGCGTGTGTTGTTGCCGTCGCTGCTGTTGTTGTTTGGAGGGAAATAGCACGGTCGCCGCGCTTTGCCGGGGCCGGGGCCGGGCGCGTTTGTGCTTTTGGCCCTGTTGCTCCCCGGAGGGCGGATAAGGCGCGCTCTGGCGGACGCCGCTCGCACTGCGAGCACCACTGCTACCGCACTGCCACGACAGAGCTGCCTCTGCGCTGCTGCTACGGTGGTAGTAGCTGCTGTGGTGGAAGTGGTGCCGGTGGGCGTGCGTGTGCGTCTCTGTGCCCGTACACATTTTATGAGAGATTACACACCGCACCTCCTGCGCTTCTCTCCCGCCTCCCTTGCTCCCTTATTCCTCCCACCCTTCCTACCTAACTTATTTACTCACGGGCAAACGGCGCGACGAAGTGGACACTGGAGTACTCTGGAGAAACCCGTAACAGAAGTGAGAGATCTTTACTAACGAAAAAAGTGAGTTGTATTAAATGTTGTATTGGTATGTAGAAGATTCTGTTGTTAAAAAAGGATAGCCGGGTATCGCACACGCGATTCCTCATTCTTCCTCTGCGTTCTAAACCCTCGATACGACGTCTTACTGCGTACTCTATTCCGCCAAAGGAAGAATGTTGTTGGAAAGGCGCCGCGAGCTGACGGAGTAGTGGCGGCCTGCGCCGGGGAGGGCATAGCCCGACATAGCCAGAGGGCTGCGACAGAGACTGGGCAGCCCGGCTCGGCCCAATCCGCTTAGAGCAGTCGTTGCTGTGGACTCGATCAAAGGCCCAACCCCACCCTTCCCCACATGTGTGTCTGTCTCTATCTACCCCATCCCCCGTAACCCCATCCTCCTTCACCTCTCTCCTCTCTCTCTCTCTCTCTCTCTCTCTCTCTCTCTCTCTCTCTCTCTCTCTCTCTCTCTCTTTCTTTCTTCTGCTCGCCGCTCACCGCTCGCCGCCCCTCTCTTTATCTTGCCGCGACCCATAATACGATGGTTTTCTTTTATAAATGAGCAAATACAAATGTTTTCTCCTCCTCCCCCCGCCCCGCTCCCGCGCTGCCCGTGAAGGTCGATGCCAAGAAATTGGCGGGCTGGAATAGAAAAGGGAAGAAATTGGGCGCGGCGCCGGGGTAGAGAGAAAAAGTGGAGCGGCTGAGTGAGCAAAGGGGGCGGGGGACTGTAGAGGCAGCGGGCGGAGCAGCGCGCGGCGGGCGTGTAAGGTTAGGGCAGGGCGCAGCAGGGGCGGCCCTATGAGACCCTAATCGTCCTCCCCATGTGGAGGGCGTGGCGTGGCGCCGTAGTCTCACCCCGCCCCGCCCGGCCCCCCAGACCCGGCCACAAGACGGAGCACTCTGGCTGGCCGTGCCTCAAATATGAATCTTTGAGGAGCTCGACTTCTGCGAGTACGGTCATTCTTCTTTCATAGCCCGCCACGCCCCGCGCCAAGATCGCGGGGGTGGCGGGGGCCGTGGGGCTCACACGCTGTGGCGAGCGGAGCGGCTATGGGGATGCAGAGAGTGCCCGCCGGCCAGCAAGCGTGGCAGGAGTGGAGCATGGCAATCCGAGTGAGCGTGAAGCTTTTCTGCCTGTAAGTAGGCATAACGTGGTACTTTGCCCCTCCCTTGGGCTGCTCCTGGATCCGCGCCTGTTTCAGCCCTAGCAGACACTAATCCGCACTAATCGCTAAAGCGGACATACCGTCTTACCCACATGCACGAGCAGCGCGGTCTCTTGAAAGCAAAAGGGTCAAAATGCCACACACATTACAGGTGGCAATTTTGCCGTATATTTTCAGTGGGAGTGGAGCTCTGGCTGAGCGCAGGCACAGCAGGAGCAGAGCCCCACGCTCGCCACACACACACACACACACACACACACACACACAAACAAACAAACACACACACACTCACACACGCGCGCGCGCCTGAATACACTCGACCCATACCTTACACAATCTGCTACTCCTTTCCTACTATTTGCCCACCTCACACAATGCATACGTTTCTCTCCAGCATTTCCACTCAAGTTTGCAAACAAATAATATTCTTGGACGTGACCGCTATATTCCTCAGTGAAAATGTATATTTGGTTTACAATAAAGCGAGCAGGGAGTGTAGAAGGGTTTTGTGTCGCATTATGTTTTCATTTTTAGCGACTCTTTCAAGTGCCTGTCTGTCGCCTTCTTGTTCTCTTTGCTGCTCCCGCGTGCCACTTCCCTCTCTCTCTTCCTGTCCTTACTCGTCTGCACTCCTCTCTCTCTCTCTGCCTCTCTTCATCCTCTTCTTATCCCTCTCTCTCTCTCTCCCTCTCGCTGCGCGTGTGAGCGCGGGCTGGGCCGGCTGCTGATGAGACTCGAGGGACGCTGTGTGGTAACGGCACGATGTAATCGTGTAATGAGCCTTCAGGGCGGGGTAAAGGCCAAGGCCCTTCGCCGTGAGCCCGGCCCTCCGGCCCTGGGCCATGAGTGGCTCGCCGCTCGTCCACATGTTACGTCATGCGGCCGAGAGAGGTGGGGTGCGGTGACAGGTATTGTGGGGGTGGTTGTGGGCTGCTGCTGCTGCTGCTGCTGCTGCTGCTGCTGCTGCTGCTCTGATGGTGGACTTGGATCGCGGACGACGCACTTCATGGACGGCTCTCAATTAGTTCGTCAAACTTCTCTCCGCTCGCCTGCGAGCTGAGATCTCGACAAGCCGGGGGCAGCGACGTTAAAGGACGGTCGCCGTCGCGCCTCCGTGAACGCGCACCGCGCCGTCTGCCTCTGTCCGCCCCAGCGCCCACTCCCTAACTCTGTCTGTCTCTCTCGCTCTCTGCCCCGGAATCTAGCCGGGAGGAGCTGTTTGTGCGGCGATTATGTATTCCTCTCAGCACTCGCCGCTTTCCTTCGAGCTTCAGAGAGGAGATGACAGCGTCTCATGAGCATAGAGCTTTCCCTTCAACACCAGCGAAATAAAGGAGAC
Source organism: Odontothrips loti (assembly GCA_038380765.1). Lineage (NCBI taxonomy): Eukaryota > Metazoa > Arthropoda > Insecta > Thysanoptera > Thripidae > Odontothrips > Odontothrips loti. Next base: position 10,638,355 of record CM076249.1, read on the forward strand.
GTGGTATGTGTGATGCTGAATTTTCCGGAGCGACTGTTCCTTCCTTGGCGGAGAGTCGGTGTGCGCACGCGCACGGCACGGCACGGCACGCCCGGGATCAGACTACTTCATCCAATAAACAATCCCCCCCCCCCCCCCCCTCAAATACAGACCGTTTAGGGGTTTTATCCGCGCATCATTTTGCTCCACTGGTTATTAGCACAGCCCCGTCGTCCTCTGTCGCACGCCGGTGCCTTTGTTGCCTCTCGCCATTTCCCGTCTGCCCCTCTCCCCCTCCTCTCCTGCGTGCATCCCCCTCCCCCCCCCCCTTCCACGTGATGCACGGCATGCATTATTCAAGGTGACGGCCCGCCACTGGATGCTGATAATGCATCCACCGGGGTTGCAGCGCCCGGCAGCGCCAGCGCCAAACGCCTCAGAGCCGCTCCTCTCCGCACCGCAAAAAAAAAAAACGTTAATGCTAACGCTAACGTGGAAGCAGATGAATGATAACTCTTAAAACGTGTGTGACGTGTCATACCGCTCGTCTTTTTCAAATCGGCAACGGGCGAAAAACTGGAACTGGCAAGGCGGACGGAGGACGGAGGACGGAGGACGGAGGACGGAGGACGGAGGACGGAGGACGGAGGACGGAGGACGGAGGACGGAGGACGGAGGACGGAGGACGGAGGACGGAGGACGGAGGACGGAGGCGGAGCAGGCGGAAACAAGGCCCGCCTCGAGCTATATAATATGAGGCTGGGCCTAGCGCTGCTCATGATGGCCGCTAGGGCTGCTACAGCTGCTGCGGGCTACTGCTGCTGCGGGCTACAGCTGCTGCGGGCTACTGCTGCTGCGGGCTACTGCTGCTGCGCTGCCGCTTCTGCTACCTGCCACGCTACCTGCTACCTGCCTCGCTAACCTAACCTAACCTACGTGCGCTAACTTGCGAGAGTTCAAGCTAGCTGAAGTTGAAACTTCATCTGCTAAAAAAATGTGTCCCAGTTGGAGCTCAGAAATACAGTCACGCCCCCCCCCCCCCAACCCCTCCCGGACTTAGTTCATTCCCATTTCAACCCCACCAACGCGCCCCGGCGCCCCGTCACCCCTGCCGCGGGCTTTGCCTTGTGTTCAAACGGCCTCCTTTATATTTGGCGCCCGTTTTTACGACGGCGTTATCTGTTTGAGGAGGGGCCCACGGTTGGCCTCCACCCGGCCTCCGGCTGGGATCTTTCCTTTTGACGATTGTGTCCTCTATGGCGGCATGGCGGCCGAGGCCAGCCGCAGGGGTCCTCCAGGCGGCGCGGGGTGGTTCGGTTTCGGCCGTGACGCCACGATCGCGCTCGGAAGGCGAGGACCGCGGCCTCATCGCATCATGAAAGGCGGCTCAGTCCTCAGCTCAGTCCTCGGCTCAGGCAGCAGGCCGCACCGCCGCACCTCTTTTATCGCCCCGTGCCCCCATGACCGATGCCAGCGTGGTCCGGCGGGTCCTGGCAGGGCCCGGTCACCCTTCTGACGGCTCCGCTGCTTATTCGGACGCTACAAGGACGTCGTCAGCCCGGGCCGCGGCCGCGCCGATGCCAAAGCACCTCGCATCAAGTCCTGGTCTGGTCTGACCTGGCCTACCCCTCGCTTGCTGTCTGTCTGTCTGTCTGTCCGGCTGTCAGGTTGGCTGGCTGTATTTTTTCGACCTTGCGTTGACCTGTCGGGGTTGACAACACTCCGCAGCGAAGCGAAACGGATTCGCGTCCTCGGAGTAGCCGAGCAGTTTCGAGCTTGTTAGGGACTCCGTGCGGCCCGCCCCCGCTCCGGCTGGCCCGGCTGCCTCGGCCCGCCGCCCCGATTCGGATAGAATCGGTTTTGCAGGAGGGCTTTGCCGACGACATGGTGATCCGGTTGTGTCCGGGGCCGGGCTGGTAGTCCTCTGGGACAGCCGGGGACAGCCGGGGGCAGCCGGGGGCAGCCGGGGGCAGCCGGGGGCAGCCGGGGGCAGCCGGGGGCAGCCCTGTCAAGACAGTGACAGATACAAAGCTTTGGAAGATGCAAGAGACTCCCGCGCTGGACGCCACCGCCGAAACTCGCTTTCGCTCCAAGGCGGTTATCAGAGTGATGGGGACAAGAGGTACACCGCAAGGGAAGGTCACAGTACCTCAAGAAACAGTATCATGTTCAGTAGTGCAGTCACTTCCATCCCCAATCATTCCAGCAACGGGGGGGGGGGGGGGGGGGGGGGGGGGGGGGGTGCCACGGGCGGTAATCGTCCTTGTTCGGGTGACACCCCCCCACCCCCCTTTCCCAGTAATCCGAGTTTAATCGGCTCTTCTCGCGTATTTTCGGGGTGTTATGCCGCGGCGGCAACCAGGCTGCTGCTGCTGCTGCTGCTGCTGCTGCGGCAGTCCGTGTGTCAAAGCTGCCGCCGCTTATGATGTTGTTGTTTACTTTCGCAGTAAAGTTCGATGGATTCCGCCGCGCTCTTCCTCCCGCCCCAATCACTCGGCTCCCAGCCTATTATCGCATTGAACAGGCCGTGCAACACCACCACCACCACCACCGCCGCCGCCGCCGCCGCCGCCGCCGCGTCATTAATACTTTTTATTATCTTCCCCACGATCCTTTTACTCGGGCAAACATCAATACAACACTACAGAATCGCAAGCGCGACAGCACGAGATGACGCCATAAAGCTGTCCTCCTTACCGTTTGGCGAATGAGTGCGGGGTGTTATGCCGCGGCGGCAACCAGTGCACGGTTTTCGGAGGCCCCCCTCCTCCTCTCCGCTATGTCTCCCGAGGCGGAATGATTTCGCTCGTAAATCGGGACTGACTGTGAATGAAACGCCCCGGCGAGCGAAATAAAAATATGAAAGCAGTGAGAGAGGTGACAGCGGCAGCGGCAGTGGCAGTGGCAGCGGCAGTGGCGGCGGCAGCGGCGGCGGCAGCGGCGGCGGCTTGCGGCTGCGGTGGCTGCGGCGTCAGTGGGATACCGAGGCTCAGGGTGTGAGACCTACTCGCCCCCGCGGTGCACGCCGTGCTGCCGTGCCGCCGTCATAAGCCGGGGGATGAAAAACTTTTAAAGGGCACCCCACGCCGCACGCGCGGCCGGGACTCAGCCTGGAGTAAACACACTCACTCTGTCATTGTCCCTCTCCCTTGTTACTGCTGCTGCCTGCTCTCTCACGCGCGCGCGCCCTGCTGCTACTGTTGTTCCTTTTTACTCGGTCTTTGCTTACTACTACTACTGCTACGACGTAGAAGCAAAAAAGAACGAGTATTGCACTCGCCCTGTCTGTTAAGACCCCCTTTCAATTCGCAAACCGCTTAACGCAATTGTTGCGTTAACGCGACATTTTGATCAGTTGTTGATTTAGTTTTGAAAATGACATAAGACATTTTGAAAAGTTAAAATAAAATCTCGTTTCCAGCCGTTTTAGAGAACGTAGATGGGCGTTCGTTTGTCTTGGGATGAGGCACCGCCTCGAGTCAACAATAGATACCTTTGTTCGTCACGGTCTAGCGGAGTGCCAGCGGCTAAGTCCGACAAAAATATGAGGAGCGGATAGGTGAAATCAAGTGATGAAAAGTTTTTTTTTTTTCAAAGTGATGAGCTCGTTACACTCATGCACTATTGGTCGAATTTGTTTTTTCGCGGTTTTCCTCTTTTCTCTATTAATTGGTGGAAAGCGTTTCATTTCAATAATTTTTTTTAAAATTCAAAAGTATATTGAATCCTCAAGATTCAGACCCTGCAAATAATAAATACAACAACAACAAAAAATATGGAAAAAATGGGTGGGTCCTACCTCGTCCCAGACTTCCGTCCGGAACCGTTCCTGCTTAACTTCGGTGTTCGGATGGGAACCGGTGTACCAGGAGTTGACCGCCGCTAAGACACAGGCACGACGCAGCCACCTTGGTAGGCAGGCTTCCGCAACGGCCAACATCGCCCCTTCCGCTGACTAGATTTCAGGAGTCAACCCCCTTCGACCAGCCAGTTGGTCTGTGGCCGTGAGGCCACTCCCTCGCGGATTGAGAGGGAGGTAGGATGCCCAGATCGTACACGGCCGAAGCCGATTGTACTCTACTCTTCTACGCCATGTATCCAAGTAGGTGTTGCCCGAATACTCCAGATTCCGAGGCCTTACGCTTGAAAAATGTAGAAGGCCGAACCCTAGGCCTCTACATTTAACTTCTGCCGAGTCTTGGCAAGCACCATTCCCCTGCTTGGGCGTCGAACCACTGTTCCTCAGCAGTGTATTCAACCTCCGGGGAATGGCCGCGGCCCAACGTCCGCGGTCACTCAGACAACACACTTTGAACACGTTCTTTTGGTATATTTTACCCACCATCCTCGGTCGGCAGACTTGAGAAAAATTTTTACTCCGGCAAAGAGTTGAACCCCGAACCTTGCGGTCGTCGACCGGTCCGCTAGCCCACTACGCTACGGAGCTGTGGTGGAGACGAGCAGCGCGCTATTGATACTTTAGCCACTGTTGTCCCGCGCTGCGACGGCAGTGTCCGTGCGTGTGCGTGCGTGTGTCTGTGGGCGGAATCAGAGCTCGTATCATTTTACCGACCACCGCATCGCTGCCCAAATCAAACTAATCAGTTTTGACGTAATATACGCCCCTCTCTCATTTATCCCCCCCCCCCCTACATGCTCCTGCCGACCAGATCCGACCTCCATCAAACAGTCGTCTGCTGGCAGAGTGCCATAGCGGCGGTGCTCTATGGAACATGGCAACAGCGCGCGAACATGGACCTCGCGGGGGGGGGGGGGGCTGCGGAAGCATTGCAAATCGGCAAATCGAGGAAGCAGGTGAAGCAGGGGGCGGGGGGACGCACTCACTGGGCTGTTATCAGCACACGCATGTAATCTCCGTTCGCACATTCCGGGGGTGGCTGGTTAGGATCTAATATTTTTTTTTTTCTGTCGAGGGGAAGGTAGAAGCGGTGTGTCTGCGGGGCGTCCTCGGTCCGTTAACGGTGTAGACGGGCTGTTACTCGGTACCGTCCGGGTTTGGTCTCCCATCCCTGGGGACCCCTTTTCGTCGTCATACGGGTTACGCTGACCGTTAATGTGCGCGGGGTGCCGCGGTGCAGTGTGGCCTCTATGTGGTGCTGTCGGTCCCGCGGGGCGCGCCGCGCCGGTAGTTTCCTTCCCTTCCTTATCATGCTGCTCTCTCTCTCTCTCTCTCTCTCTCTCTCTCTCTCTCTCTCTCTCTCTCTCTCTCTCTCTCTCTCTCTCTCTCTCTCTCCCCCTCTCCCTCTATCTAGCTATCTCCCTCAAACACACAGACTCTCCTATCTGTCTCACTCGCTCTATGTTGGCCAGGAGATGGGTACTTGACATGGCCGACCCCACACTGCGCGCTCCGTCTATGAGGAAGGTTGACGAGAAGCCGTTTTAACACGAGTGCCGCCGCGAAATGTCATCCCCGGCGTCGCACTCGGGTGTCATGGCGGCGGCTGGGACGGATAGCAGACGAACTGACGACGCGCCGAGGTCAGTCCCGCTGCGTTGAAAAAAGAAAGGAGAAGAAATAAACAAACACACCAAATGTAGTCAGACATCTATCCAGAGGTGTGACAAGTCGACGGAGCGGACAGGTGTGAAATAAGACGAAGTGCGACGGCAACGCGGGGAGACAGGGACGGGCCCGCCTCGGCAGGGCATGGCGCCTGCGAGGCGGAGGAGTAGGCAACCCGGCGCCAGTGTGTGTGTGTGTGTGTGTGTGTGTGTGTGTGTGTGTGTGTGTGTGTGTGTTTGCGCATTATTTCCGGGTTGGTGGTAATTGAAAAAGCGCTTACTCCGAAAATGCGCCAACATAGGAAGCGAGCAAGAAAGAGATGGATGATAGACAAAGAGAAGGACTGAGAAAATATGATGGCTATAGAGCGGGGTAAAGCGTACCTGCGTCACAGAAGAGGAGCAGGAGGGGGCAATCGTAGCGACAACAAGAGCACGGCAGTGAGGGCTGTCGGCGGCGGCAAACACACTCGCTGGCTGCGCGCGCCGCCACCGCGCCGCCACCGCTCCACCCCATCTGGGCATGAAATCACAATGCCAGTTCATTTACCAAGACAGCTGCAGTGGGAGCGGGCGCTGGGAGCGAGAGAGACAGACGCAGGGAGAGTAGGTTGAGGCGAGAGACAGATAGAGAGACAGAGAGAGAGAGAGAGATAGCGTCACCATTAGAGCGCCGCGCCGTCTCTCCTCCCCGCAGCCGAGCATGTTGAGAGGAATAAATGCGGTGTGTGATTGCTGCTCTCACGGCGCTGTGCCGCGGCCGCTCACCCCTCACAGCCCCCCCCCCCCCACCCCACCCCCCTGGCCCCCTCGACTTGACGTGTACTCAACGCGTGTCCTCAGCATTATGCACGGTCCACAGCCACGCCACATCACACGAAACGAAGTGCGGCACGGCCTCGGTACAACGGAGCGGTAGCGGCGGCAGCAGCAGCAGTAGCAGCAGCAGCAGTAGCAGCAGCAGCAGCAGCAGCAGCAGCAGCAGTAGCAGCAGTAGCAGTAGTAGCAGCAGCAGCAGCAGCAGCAGCAGTAGTAGCAGCAGCAGCAGCAGCAGCAGCAGCAGCAGCAGCAGCAGCAGCAGCAGCAGCAGCAGCAGCAGCAGCAGCAGCAGCGGGGCACGGCGCCGTGTCGGGCCGTGATGAACCCACGGAGCTTGTGCGGCCCATTGTGATGGGGAGGGGGCGGAGGCCGCCGCGCCGGGGCTTTCAGCGGCACAAAGCAGCAGCAGCAGCAGCAGCAGGATCACGAAAAGTTGCCCGATATTGCGGCCCACTGCGCTCTATATTTGCCCCAACGCACCGCACCGCCGTGCCGCGCCCCGCCACGCTGCGCCACGCCACGTACTACCACGCTGCGCCGCGAGCGGTCCCGACTGGAATCTAAACACATCAGAGTGGGTTAACCTGCAGACCGTCGTATGGACGGGTCTTATTATAATATCCATACTCCCAAAACGTATTATACACGTCGCCCCAACTTGACAAGAAGAGAGGCGAGCTGAGTCGACCTTGGTTAATCTGTTTGCGTCGTGTTCGCTAAGGTTCTCGGGAGCGCGCAGCCGCACAGCGCCCCGATCCCGGTCCGGGACTTATTCGCCTCGCCCACGGCCTCGCCCGCTCGGGAACACACGACTTGGTTGTCGTTTGCCAACACACAGGCCGAGGCCGAGGCCGAGTCGGCCACTCCCCCCGACCGGCCGTAAGTGGCTTTCGTCATTTCCACGGATTTTATCGCCTTTTATATACATGCGCCTCGCCCGATCTCTCTCTTTCTCTCTCTCTCTCTCTCTCTCTCTCTCTCTCTCTCTCTCTCTCTCTCTCTCTCTCTCTTCTCTCTCTCTCTCTCTCTCTCTCTCTCTCTCTCTCTCTCTCTCTCTCTCTCTCTCTCTCTCTCTCTCTCTCTCTCCATCCTTCTTCCTCCCTCCGGCCTCGTTTGTTCCCCCGCTTTTTATCCTCCCTCGGCCCCCTCCTTCCTCTTTGTTTTTCGTACACAGGACTGTAATGTGAGCGAGGCCTCCTGCCCTGCCCTTCTGTTCGCGCCTCGCCCCGCCTAGACCTTGGGCCTGGCTGTGCTTCGCTGTGCAGGGTCAGCAGCATTCTTTCCCCCTACATCTACGAGCTTCTCTCCTCTCCCTCTCCTCTCCCTCCCCTCTCTTTCTCTCACTCCCGCCTCATGTCTTACAGAACGCCAGCCCACCACTCCTTGCTGCTCGGACATACTTTGACAGGAGATGCTTCCCTTTTCCAGTACCCCCTCCCCCCCCCTCCCCCAACTCGTCTTTTTCCCTCCCATACTCTCTCTTTGCCTGAGGATTCACGGTGGGAGGTGCCCTTCTCAGCAAGTGGCTTTGAGAAAAAGCAAAGGGAGAGCAGAGAGCTGAAAACAGGGGGCGGAGGGGTGGGCTGAGGGTGTGCCAGGGAGGTAAACGCCTCACCACACGCCCACGAGAGACTCGACAAAGGAATGCAGTTGGCGGTGTTGACATTTCAAACTAGTCGTAGAACAGTTGAAGCGCCAGTCTACGTCAAGACGGAGGGTAGAGCGGGTTGGTTTGGGGAGGGGGTGGGGTCGGGACGGGCGGTCAAAAGGTTAGGTTAGGTCAGAGAGGGGGGGGGGGAGGCATCACAGTTCGGCCACGCCTGGAAGGTAAATACGCAGTTGTTTGTCCCGCGAACTCGTGCACGTTGTTTTTGTTGTTACTGCTGGTTATGCTACTGCGTGTATCTCACACGGCTGGGGGCTCGACCGCGTATATGGGGGTGGGCGCGTTGCCGTCAACGCACCGGCCTGAAGGGGATAAAGTTAAAGCCGAGCAGAAGCCGCCAAGGAGAAGAAGGGGGGAAGGGGAGAGGGGCGCCAATACGTCAGCAGCAAAATGCCTGTTGAGAGAGGCGAGCGTTGTGAGTGATAGAATCTCGAGAGGCGCCGACAAGCAGCCGAAACGGTTTGATACGAGTCGGCGACCTTGTTGACAAGCGGCCCCCAGCCCGGCCCCGCCCAGCCGCCCAGCACAGCCCCCGCAGCAGTAGGGGTCATGAGCCCTTATGAACCGAGCAGGGGGCTCTCACTCATCATGCAAGCGGACCTCAATTTAGAACCAAAATTTGAGTTGTTGAATTTTACTTGTTTTGCACTCAGTTTTCTAATTTCTGCAAAAAAAATTAATCTGAGTTCATTACTTCACGCATATTTGGTCGATACCTGACGCAGAACTATTGTAAACCATTCTAACAGTGCACGTGTGGTATGGCTCGCCTTCCTTGTCGCCATTTCTCCATCGACTTAATGAGTGCCCCAACGGAGGAGGGGGAGGGGGCGACAGCTCTCACACACGCACACCCACACACCCTCAGTGCGACAGAGAGTGGGAAACGCCCTCCGCACTCACACGCACGTACGCTCTCACACACACATGCACGCATGCACACACACACACACACACACAAACACACACCCACACACATACGCATAGCGCAGAACCTGACCGGCAGCACACGCTCCCCGGAGACACAGAGGTGGTCGACGCCTGCAGAATGCCGCATAGGCAACTCGCACAATTGCGGGGCGTGGCGGGGCGTGGCGGCGCGCGTGGCAGGGCGTGGCGTGGCAGCACCGGTCACGTGACAGAGCCACCGCCATGTCCACGTAGTCCGTGCCGCGGCCTCGCTCGGCCGTGAAGATAAAATCTGCACTTCATAATATTTATTTTTAGGTAAAAAATTAAAAGAAAGTAACGAGCTGATGCAACTCAAACTCGGAGAATGCGGCGTGTGTGTGTGTGTGTGTGTGTGTGCGCGCGCGCGGGTGTGTAAAAGAAAAAAAAATGGCAGGTTGTGGGGGAAAAAAGGGTCCCATACGAGGAGCGCTGTGCGGCAAGGTTCGTTATCTGGACTAAAGAGGACGTCCTGTATGTCCTGTGGGTCGTGTGGGTCGTGTGCCCTGTGACGCGCGAGTGATGGTGGGTTCAAAATATCAGACGCGGGGCGGGACCCTGCGAAAAACGAGCGATATTTTCTCTACTTGCTCACGACTTAGAAGACGTGGCTACTATTAACATGAGTAGAAGAACCATATATATATATATATTGTGTGTGTGTGTGTGTGAGAGAGAGTGCGTCAATAGATGCGCACGCACAGAAACACCCACACCCCACACAGAGTCGCCGCTCGTTCAGCAGCCTTGACAACATGACAGTATCGACAGCCTAAATCCACCTCTGAAGGAGAGGACGGTATGGCGAATGGGTTACGGTAAGAGGCCGGGATGCCGCCGCCGCCGCCGCCGCCGCCGCCGCCGCCGCCATGGCAGCACGGCGACGCTCCGCAACGCTCCACCAGCAACGAGGTGCGAAACGAGGGGAGGGGGCGAGGGTTGTCCGCACCCACACACGCACACCCACACGCCAACACAAATCCCTGTGAATCCCAAACAAGTCATTGACAATCCAGAGCTGAGCTCTCTCTCTCTCTCTCTCTCTCTCTCTCTCTCTCTCTCTCTCTCTCTCTCTCTCTCTCTCTCTCTCTCTCTCTCTCTCTCTCTCTCTCTCTCTCTCTCTCTCTCTCTCTCTCTCTCTCTCTCTCTTAAGTGATGTGGGAGCACCGCACCGACACACCTGAAAGTAATCGTTCAGCAGGAGGCTAGCTAGGCCGTTTGCCATAAGCCCGTGCGGGAGGGGGGGGGGGGGTAGCGGTGAAAGGTCTGATAAATTAATCGTCCGCGTCGGAGGAGGGGGGGGGGGGGAAGCTGAGGTGGGCCGAGGCGGTACAGCGCTGGAGGCGGAGGGGCGCGGGTAGACAAGATGAGGGAAGAAGCGGCGGTGGTGGCTCTGCAGAAGGGGTGGTCCCGTCCCCGGCCTCGGCCCCGGCCCCAGCTCCTCCGTGGCCGCACCTCCCTGCCTGCCCGGGGCCCGGGAGCGCGCCCTGTGGCCCTGTGGGGCCGTGGTAGATTTCGCAGCAATCTTGCTCGGGTCACGCTTCGGCGCGCTCCCCTCCTCCCCGATTACCGCATTAGGGCCGTCCACTCATTACGTAACGCCTCTCGAGGGGCGCGACAAACTTCCAACCTTCCAACACCACACCGCCGGGCCGGCTTTCCCTCGCGCTCCACCGGAGTGACAAGCAAAGCCGTCCCAACACAGCGCGGGGCCGGGCGGCCGGGGAGCCCGGAGGGCGATAGGTAAACAAGGCCTCCGTTGTGGCCGCGGCCTCCGAACCCACGCCGGTTCCGTGACACTCCGTGACACTCCATGACGCCCCGTGACACTCCATGACGCCGCGTGACACTCCTTGACACTCCGTGACACTCAGTGACGCCCCGTGACACTCCGTGACACTCCGTGACACTCCATGCCGACGGCGCGGTCCGCGCTCAAGGAGGCCACCGCTAAGGGGGCGACTCGTCGCGGCGACCACCGATAACGATCCGCGGTAACTCTGTCATCACCGCTGTCCTCGTAGAACCCTATTACCATGTCGTTGTCTTTGTCTTTGCCTTTGCCCTCCTTTTCGCACTGCCTGCGCAGCGCGATGGCCTCGTCGTTTTATTCCGCCGAGCAGGGCGCGTGCTTGTCTGCGCTTCCAGACAGCATTCCTCATGAAAAGGCATCCCAGCGAGGGGAAACATTAAAAGGGCGACACGTACAACACGCCGTGCTGAGTAGCAGGCAGCAGCAGCAGTCACATCCAGCAGCAGCAGCAGCAGCAGCAGCAGCACCAGCAGCAGCAGCAGCAGCAGCAGCAGTACCAGCAGCAGCAGCAGCCAGCACCACCACCAGCAGCAGCTGCTGCCTGCCCCGGCGCCGGCAGAGAGCTCGCTACTTTAGAGGATAGGCCCGGCTGGGCCCGGCAGCGCGGGGCCCGCGGTGGCCATTGTGCTGGCCGTCGTGGCGTCGGCGGCGTCAACCCCTCCCTTTCAGCCCGGCCCCCTCGACATCTTTCATGCAGCGCGCAGTGCCGGTCTGCTGTCGAGCTCGCAGCCCCCGCGGCCCCAGCCGCCACCGGCCCCCAGGCGCCCCCAGGCCTCAGGGGGCTCTCCCTTCCTACCTTGAGCTGCCAATGTTGCTCCTGATGTTGACGTGCCCTTCCTGCGCTCACTGAAACAACATCTGAGGTTATTGTGTGTTGGGCTGGTACAGGTAAGTTCAAACTGTTCAGCCAAAGCGTGCGCACATCGGCCTCGCAGTTCGGCCCAAATTATGTCGTCTCTGCGCCGAGTCCGCTGCAGCGCCGGGCGCCGCCATGAATGCTAATGAGCTCGGCGAAGTGAAGTGTTGACGGCACGGCCCCGCCTGGCCCTACCTCCCCCCCCCCCCCCCCCCCCAGCCGACGATTGTCAGGGCACACCGGATAGCGTCCGGCTGCGTTTGCATAGCGCTCGGCTCCGCCTCACGCGCCGCGCCACGCGGGGAAGCTGACGATGCTCCCGGGTGAAAGTGCTTATATATAGATTATATATCGCTTATGTATACTCTATATATTCATATATCAGGAGATATATAATGATATATACCCATACATCATACTATATATGACGATATATACCTATATATACTACTATATATCACCCTATATATAACCATATATAAGCTTATATATAGCTATATATTGTATAATATATAAGTATATATCGGGTATATATAAAGATATATAGCTTATATATGTCATTATATATCGCACTATGTATGACTATATATAACAATATATATCAGTATATATGACGTATATATACTTCATATATGACTAAAGCCATTTTTACCTGGGCTCCGGCTGCCGGCAAAAGGACAGCTGTCAGGCTGACAGGCTGACGGACAAGCGGACAGATAGGCGGCCGACGTACTGGCAGGTCAGGCCGCGCCGTTCGGGAAGAGTCGGCCGTTTTTTTGCCGCCGTGGCACGGCAGAGAAGAGACGCGACGGGATGACAGCGGCGGCACGGCTCGGGCGTGGCGGGGGGACGCCTGCGGCCGAGCAGGTAGGCAACGCGGGGACACGGCGGCCCACCGGGATTGCCTACCCTGACGTTTGCAGGCGCTCCGGTCCCCACACCACACCATGACACGGAGACGGCACACCGCGACGTCCGCAGGTCAGCAGGGGAAGAGGGAGTTTCGTATTTCACACGGTTGAGATTCTTTATCCTCACTTTAGAGCCTCTAGAGCGCCTGGTTGCTGCGATGACTGTGTGGCAGTGGAAGCAAAGAACGAGTAGCAAAAATTGACTTCATGTCGACATTACTTAAATATTGGTCGATTTTTCGATTTAATTTTGGCCCCAACTGCGAAGACTTGCGTTGACTCTACATGTCAGTTTGTCCTCAGAGGGTTGTTGGCTTGATTGCATTGCCTCCGTCCACGCGGTGGAGCTCTTCTTCGTCCCTGAAATTGTTCCTTGTAGAAACAAAGCGCGACAAGAAAGTCTTTGTGAAACTACCGGCAGTGAGCCGCGCAGCCGCGGCGCGTGCGCGCAGCGCTTGACACCCCGCGCTCACACTGCCGCCGGGGAAAAGGAAAACAAAGAAAAAGTAAGGGACAACAAGAAGGACTGCGGCCAGCTGTTCGGGGAGGATGTTTTCTTTAAGTTTAGGACATCATCTGGTTCTCTTTTGAGGAAGAGCACCGAGCTCCACCGTGCCCCGCTGGGTCGGCACGATTCCTCCCCCCCCCCTCCTGCCCCTTGTCCCGTTCGTTTAGACCTGCGCTCAGTTAATATTTAAATTACGGAGCCTTGTCAGGCTGCGCGCTGCCGGAAGCGCTGGTAGGCTGCGGCGCTGCCTGAAGAAGGAGTCGGGGGCGTTCACAAAAATAACGTAGCGGCCAGCGATGCTCCTGCGTGGGCGGTGTAGCGGTAATAGATGTTTCCAACGAGGCTCCGAAGCGGAAGGTAAAGAAGAAAAACACTCCCAGACCAGAAGCTCTCGAGAGCAGGCCTGAGAACAAGTGGCACACCAAAAATGGCAAATAACATCTAAATTCACTCAAAACGAACCTGCTCTCACGAGTTTCCGGTCTGAAAGTGTTTCTGTTCTTCAGCTTCCGTTTCTGAGTCTCATTGGCAACCTCTGTTAATCCCCCCCCCCCTCCCCCGAGGCAGGAGGGCGCGGCGAGCGCTTTTTGTGGGGGACTGTACTGGTGACGCGGTGCGCCGCCGTGGGGGCTGTGTGCCCCCCCTCCCCTCCCGGATCGTCACCGTGGGTCCCTGAGAGTCCTCCCGCCGCTACCACCGTCCTTGGGTTACTTTGCCTCCCTTGGAAGTTCGCCAGGCGTTGTTCGCCGACAAGACCCACGTCCCCTGGAGGGAGGCCGGGGCCGGCACCCAATCTCGTCTCGCATCCGCCGAACACCGCCATCCGCCAGGACTGGGCCGTTGGGCCGGTGCCGGTGACTACTTTGCGGGGAGGCCACGAGTGGCCGTGGGGGCGGGGCGTTAGGACTCTGGGGGACCGTGGGGGGGGGGGGATTCTCGCTACACCTTGGGTCCTTCGGTTCCGCAATGGAGCTGCATAGTGGACGGTTTACATCAGCAACACCTGCAAGCCCCCCAAAAAAATCCAAAAAAAAAATAATCACAGCTTCCTCAAAAGCGGGCATCTTATCCAGAACATGCAAAATTGATATTGTTTTGGAGCGTGTTTACTTCTTTTTATCCCCTGTGATTTTCCTCGCCCCTCGTGATTTTTCACGTGGACTTACCGCACAGGTCAGCACGCCCTCGTGGGCACTGCCTGGCCCAGCCCAGCCCCTCCTTGTGCCCTACCTGCCGGACATGCCGGACCCAGGTCGAGCGCATGCGCACAAGTCGTTAGTTTCCGAATGCTGGCACGGCGCCACCGCTGCTGCTGCTGCCGCTGCTGCTGCTGCTGCCGCTGCTGCTGCCGCCGCTGCTGCTGCCGCCGCTGCTGCTGCCGCTGCTGCTGCTGCTGCTGCTGCTGCAGGGGCAGGGGTGTGAGAGTTATGCGGCCGGGCTCCGCGGGACCTTTGGAGCTCCGGGGACGAGTTTGCAAACAGGCGCTCCATGATGGTCGTGGGCGTGTCGGGGGAGGGGAGGGGGAAGGGGGCGATATCACCAGCAGTATGTTGTCACCGCGGGCAGCCAGGGGTGTCGGGGGAGAGGGGGGGGCGGTGACAACCTCATCTGCCCGCGTCGGCAACGGCAAACGCAGAGGCCCGCCGTACGGCTATCCCCCCCCTCCCCCCTCTCCTCGGGATGGGATGGGGTCCCACAACGCCCTGGCAACAAGTGCCAACCCGGCGGGGGCGGGCCGAGCCCGATTGCTTTGCTGGTCGTGCACAAACTCCGTCCGTAGCGCCCATCGCTGCGGATTCAGCGACGGTGACAACCGTTCGCGGTTCTCCGAGGAGGTCAACAAGTATTCCACGGAAGACGCTCCGAGCGCTCGAGAGCGGACGGTGTCTCAGCCACGAAGACGGTGTTTTCCTTTTTATAGAGGCGGTCCGCCCGAAACCGATCGCCTGCAGACCTCTGGCGAATACCGGCTGTGACGTATGTGTTCTCTCTGTTCTCTCCCGCAGACACCTGCATGCTGCACCGCAAGTCCGGTGCGGTCCTTGAGCTTCTGTTGGCCGGGGGTTCGCACCGCAGTCCCCTCGGTGAGTACCAGAGCTCAGTCCTCGCCGCTGGGGCCGGGGCCTGCCGGTCCACGCTGGGTGAGTCTTGTCACCGCCCCCCTGTCCTGCCTATCATCCGCTGCATGCGGCCCAACAGTTTTTTTTTCTTTTTCCTGTTTTTTTTTTTTCTTTTCCTGCACCGGCTGTTCTGTAGCACCACCTTTTTGCACGGACTCACACATCAGCGGCCTGCGGTGCCTGCGGCCGCCCCGCTGCACAGACCGAGCTGGCAGCAAAACACCCGCACCGCCCCACGGCGCGCGGCAATACACAGCCCCAGACCGAGCTGGCAGCCACACCCGTAACACTAGCTGGTGACTCATTGTTCGCGTATGATTCGGCAAAGAGCACACAGAAAAAGGCACACGAAGGAAATTAAAAGAAACGGAGTATGTCCCGCGAAGGATCACAAAAGCAGCATCATAAGAAGTGTTTGAAGAAGAGAGACCGTCGGAGCGTTGCGGTTCGGAAAGGGGTCCATGAGGCCCGCAGCCCGCTGCTGCACACCAGGAACAACCTCTCCGCATTTATTATTATTATTATTATTATTATTATTATTATTATTGTACTAAAATCGCACATCTCTTACTGCGCGTCGCCGTCGTGGAGCGCGGACAGATTAGGGCCATATTCAGCTGCTACCGCGCCGCGCCGCCCCGCACCGTTCGTGGCCGCATTTGTTTGGTGGCCGTGGCCGCGTGGCGTTGGCATCAGTGGGGGTACACTCAAATGGCGCGCCTCTGTCGTGTGTGCGAGAGAGACAGAGAGCGCCCTCCGAGAGTAGTGTTGCCAACGTCTGCACGTCAAACACGCTGCTGCGAGTCATCTCCGTCCTACCGACCACTAGGCAGCTCCAGGTCTCGGCGGCTGACTCCACACACGCCGTAGCGCAAGCGGCTGCGGCGTCGCCACTCATCTCTCGGATGGGTCGGGCGACACGGGTTCGATATCCGCTCGTTTCATTTTACTTTTCCGACAAAAATTGCTCGCCTGCCCCTTAAATTAGATAACCCGACCTTCTCTGGCCGTTCAAAACCACAGCACTAAGTCAACACCCTCTGGTTGGCAGTGGGCCAGAGCGCAGCGCAGCCAGCGCAGCCAGCCTAGACCTCCTTCGTTCTCCGTTTCCCCGGTCTCCGGCCCCGCCTCCCGCGCCACTGCCTCCATCGTTGGTCGCCGCACCTGGTCCATTATTCATAGCTTGGCCCCATTAGTTTAGTGTCCCTCCCCTGAGCTGGTCCCCTTCGGTGAACACCTTAGGACCTCCGGATACCTCCGGACCCCCGGGAGAAGTTTGTACATTTCTGGCAGTGGGCCGTCGTTAGCGGCGGCGCCTGGCGCGTGGCGCGGTGGCACGGGGGCGGGGCGGCGGCAGGGCCGGAACCGAGGCTCGTCTCGGACTGCTCTGTATGGCAACTCTATCGGATCCGGGGAAAGGAGGGGGAGGGGGAGGGGGTTGTGGCGGGTGTGCCGACGAAGGTCTCCGTCTTCCCAAAGTCGTGCGAAGTGAGGTCGCCGCGCCGCGCCACCTGCCAGCCAGCCGCTGTGCAGCGCCTCGTGGGGGGCGGGAGGGCGGCCCGGGGGGGGGGGGGCGGCCGCAGCCGACAACCTGTTGCACCACCACTTCTACCACCACATTCACTACTACTTCCATCGCCACCACCTGGCTCTCTCTCTCTCTCTCTCTCTCTCTCTCTCTCTCTCTCTCTCTCTCTCTCTCTCTCTCTCTCTCTCTCTCTCTCTCTCTCTCTCTCTCTCTCTCTCTCTGTACGTTATGAAGAGGGTAAACTGCCCCAAGTTGGTGAACCTAAGAAACCCCCGCCCCCTAAGTGAGTCACCTCATTAATTCTCATTGCCAGGAGGTGATAGAAAAGTTTACAAATACAGTCTTCGGGTGACGAAATAAAGATAACGAAATTGGACGTTTTGAAATTAATTTTGTATTTAGGCAAAGTGGAAAAGTGCAAAAAAGGCCAACAGTGGGGTGGTGTCGGACTTCGGGCAGTTTACTCCTGTTCTTATACCCTATGTCACCACTAGATACTGATCTGTCCTCTTCATATTTTAATTCACTATATGCGCGAGTGTAAGAAAAAATAAAATGAACAAAGGAGACTGATAAAACATGAAGAACGGCCGGAGGGAAAGAAATCGGTTTGCGTTCGCGTTCCACACGCAAAAAGTGTTTCCGGCGGCCATGACACCGGATAACAAGCAGCAACCCGCGAGAGCGCTTTACGCAGGTTATGAAGAGCGAGGTAAAAACGCGTTGTCCCAGTGAGAGCAACGGGACGACCCCGCAGTGTTAATGAATGGAAAGCTGCGAGCAACGCGAGCTGTGCGGAGCAGCGGAGCTCGGCGGGGCCGAGTTTTAACTTAATTTCATCCGGCGAATGCCAGAGTCGGCCGTGGCGTTATTAACCCAGTGAGATTTATATTAATCTCATGCGGCCCCTCTAACATAATCCACGATTCGTTATGCGAAAACGACGAATATTTTACTACCGCGCACGTGGTGCATGCGCCATAATATTGGGTCAGTTTGACCGATTCACACTCCTCCGAGTTCTCCGGAGCAGTCCAAAACGGAAGTAGAAAGTCGTATAACAAGGATTAGAAACGCAGCAAAAAGTTTGAAAATCGCGTGTTTTCCAACGATAATTGGGTGCTATTTGGAGGGAAAACGAAGTCCCGAACAGTTAATTTCCCTGCGTTCTTCCTCTATCGTTACGACTTCTCCCGTTTTAGGCTACTTAGGCTGTGTCCACTCTATGGCTATAGTTTTGGGCTTTTCGGGCCGTCAGACCACGTGTTTGATGACGGCGCGGATTCTCTCTTTAAAAAAGAAAAGGACACGGCTCAGTTTTTCCTCGTGGTTTGCAAAATTAATCCTCGCGGCTGTGTCACGACGTTTGTCAGCCGCCGGGCCGCCACTGCCGCCGCTGCCGCAGCCACTGATTAAGCGGCATCATCGACGCGCGCTCCATTTTGTTTTTCATCTTTCCATCAACTGTTTTCATTCCCCGTTCTGTTGAGGCACCCGACCAGTTCAGCCCACCACGCCACATGACCGACAGATAAAATAAAACACCCTGCTTTTGTGCGGCTGACTTCTCATCGCAGCGTGTCGCGCCACCACTGATTTCAAAGGTCAAAAGATCGCGAGGTTTCAAAAAATAAAATAAAACTGATACTGCAATAATTATTTTGGGGTGAGTCTTTTGTTTCTACCAAAATCCGTTCCTACCCGCTGAAATCGTCAAATCGTGAAGTGATGCCGCCAATATTTTTGGAATTGTGTTCTACCAACGTGATATTGTCGCGTGGATTCGCGGAATTATTCCGCTAATGTCGCGTGGATTCGCGGAATTATTCCGCAAGCGCATTTCATTTCGCGCAGCAAAAGAAATAATTACGGAAATGCTTCGCCAGACTCGGTGCTTTTGTGGGTTCTACCGAAGTGATAATGTCGCGTGGAGTCGCGAAATTATTCCACAAGCGCATCTCATTCTACGCGCAGCAAAAGAGCTAATTACGGAAATGCTGCGCAGACATAGTTCTTATTTTTTTCTACCGGGAGAATAATGTCGCGGAGGTTTTCGTGGACACTAACTGCGCAAGGTATAATGTCATTTTATTTCGGAGTAGATTTCAAATTGCCGCGTGTCTCCGCCCCAGGCCTTCTGTCAGGCTACGAGCATGAAGCCCTTCTGTGAGGCTAGAAGTGGTCGGCGCTTTATTTCTCATAGTGCAAGTTTCGGAGTTGGGTGGACAGCAGACGACAACATACCTGTGCCGGCTGTCGGATATGAGAAAATCGTCGCTACTTTCCCGTAGCCTCACAGCGGGCCACTGACATGCGGCCCGAATGATGAACTGGGTGACGCGTCCAGATTATTTTCTTTAATCTGGTCTACAATACGGGGTGATGTATTTGGTCCCACCAAATTTCGTACCTACCATCTATAATTCCCTGAATCAGATAGTCGAAGCGAAGTGGCCAATGCAATTTATCCTACCAACTTTTCCCTTGCACTTTTGCGGAATTAGACGGGGCGATGCTTTCGGGCCCGCCAAATTTCGTACCTACCAGACACATTTCCCTAAATCAGATAGTCAAAGCGAAGTGGCCAGTGTAATTTGTCCTACCAACTTGTCTCTTGCATTTTGGCAGAAATGGACCTTCTGGAAATGCCGCAAATGTTTTTGGATTATTTCCCCCTACTAAAACAAAACTAGCGAAATTAGGAGGGAGGGGCGGGGGCCACGCGCCAAGGGTTTATCATCTGCATCCTCGGTACGACTCAGCTGCTCGAGTACATCCCTCAACTTTGCGAATTCAAATAACACCGCCCCTTCCCGCCCCGCCACCGCTCGACGACCTCTCGGCTCCTCGTTTTGCCAACGCGACCAGGTTGATGTAAGGTCACACTACACAAAGGCCTTCTCTCTATCCCGCGCGCATATATGCGGCACATGTTATAAATTTATTATACTGGATCGAAAGGTCAACACATCCACTTCCCACACCATCATCGCAGCCTCCCTGCCCGACAGCGAACAAAAACCCAGAGTTTAATCATACATACATGCCCATTCTTTTATTCGCCAAAGTACCGTCAAATTGGCTGACCTCGAGCTCACTCCCAAAATTCCATTTGAACACTAGTGTTCCCGTGAGTATTATTTTTAGAGAGAAGGCCAAAGTCATCCCACTTTGTCCGAATGGCCTCGCAGATTGCAGTACTGGCTGTTTTTTTTTGTTGTTGGTTTTTTGCAGCCGTAAAAAAAAATCCAAAGAGGGATAACAGTAGAAATTACTGTTCAGAGAAGCCGTAGTCCGTGTAGGTAAAGGGAAATTGATATTACCAGATTTTTCTTATTTGGCTGTCGTAGAGATGCTTTCTCATGCTTTTTTGTTGGAAAATATTGGTTCAAAAGATGAGAGCTGTAGGCTGCTGTTTGGAGGTCGCATTGGCGCAGACTGCGGAGCACTTGTGAGGGGTAATGGAGGACGCTGCAATGACTGTTTAGAGAAGGGCAAACCAAAAGGGAGGGGGGAGTGAGAGGGGTGAGGAAAATGGGAGGAGGAGGGGAAAAGACGATGGAGTGGGACTGGGATCGGGTGGTTGAGGATGAGGGGACACGCCGGGCACGCGGACAATTAGGTCAGGCAGAAACCAAAGAACTATAGCCCTCCTCTACAGCAGCAGAGGTGTGTGTGTGTGGGGGGGGGGTGTGTGTGTGTGTGTGTGTGTGTGTGTGTGTGTGTTAGAGAGAGAGAGAGAGAGACAGAGGAAGGCAGAGAGAAACTCACCTCCTTCATAAGATAATTACTCCCTTTTGTCCTTGAGCGTCAGTTTCCCGGCGTGCACAGCGTGTCCTGGCGCCGTCGCCTCTCATTACTGGAGCGAATTCCACATCCGCAGGCAAAAGGTTACGGCCGGAGGGGGGAAGGACGGGAGGATGGAAGGGGAGGAATGCCGAGATCGTATCAATGAGGTTAGTGAGGGCTTACAGAAAAAAGAGAGCGAGGAAGGGGAGGTTGCGCGACCGGCGACAGCGTCAAATGCTTAAAATGCGTGAATTCTCCGCCAAGCGTAATCTGCTACCTATAATTTTTTTTTCGGCAAGAACTGTTCAAGAAGTACCGATTATTTTTGGTAGAAATTGTATGAATGAAAGTTTCAGTGCCTGCATTTAAAACAAATCCGCCGTCTCCTTAACGTGCATGTTTCTAGGCCTATGGGCCTCTGCCCGGCACCAGCGCCGCACCGCAAATTATTTTTGTCTCTAAGGCCAGGACCAGGGCGCCAGGGCACGGTGATAAATCTTGGACGTTATCGATAAGGATTTTTTCTTCTTCCGTTCTTTTCCTTCTCCCAAACGACGTGCGTGTTCGAGACCCTCGCTTATCTTCTTGTAACACACGTAGGCGGACGGTAATGAAATTGAAAAAATGAGAGAGAGAAAAAAAAAACAAGAAGAATAAATCCACTAGGCCTTACGATGATCGCTCTCTAAAACCAGAGAAAATCATACACACCCTGTAGGGATGGTCAGGTATTTGAAAGCTCTTCAGCGAGACGTGTTTCGTGGCGGGAGAGGGATTTTGCCAACGGCGTTAGCGAGACGTTAGCGCCGAGCCCCCCCCCCCCCCCCAAGGCCCCCAGAGATTGTGATGGTCTTAGCGCGTCATTATCCCGTCACCTGCTCCGACCGCTCCTCTCCGTAAGCGCCAGAAAATGGCTGCGTCTTTAAGGGTTGAGCCCCCCGCCAGCCCCGGCGCCCCGGCCTCATGGCCAAGCCCGGGCCCCGGCAGCCCTGGCCCCACTTCCTTCCAGTGACATGCACTGGTTGCCCAGGTGGTCTTTCTCGCTCCCGCCCAAGGGAGGGGCCATCCATCTCCTCCCTCGCCGCGCGTGGCCGCCGGCGTCGACAAGGCCATCTGGGCGTGCTGCTGGCGGGCCGGGCGGCAGCCGGGCGGCAGCCGGGCGGCAGCCGGGCGGCAGCCGGGCGGCAGCCGGGCGGCAGCCGGGCGGCAGCCGGGCGGCGTGCTCCAGGGGCTGAGGCCGCAGCCTGGCCCCGCAGCGCCCCGCAGCCGAGCTGCTGCTCCACGTTTTTGCCTCTCTCTCTCTCTCTCTCTCTCTCTCTCTCTCTCTCTCTCTCTCTCTCTCTCTCTCTCTCTCTCTCTCTCTCTCTCTCTCTCTCTCTCTCTCTCTCTCTCTCTCCCTCTTCCTCTCCCTCTCTCTCTCTCTGCGGAACTAGGCGCTGGAACTTCCGGCCACCAGCAGCAACCGCAAACGCTCGCGGGTTGACGGAGCACACGCGCGCGCGTGTGTGTGTGCGTGTGTGCGTGTGCGTGTGCACGAGTGCCGCAGATCGCGACCGCAGAGCGTGGGTTTATCTCAATCGAGCTCAACCACAGCGCAGCGCCAGGCAGACAGACAGGCAGTCCAGGGCCAGGGCCACGCGGCACCGCTTCCGCGCGTTTGTGATAGAGGGAACAATATCGGATTTTATTATGTATCGAGGTTAATTCCAACGGGTGGGGCGCGCAGCAGTTTGTACCGCGGTTGGTCCGCGCCGACGCGGACACAATAGGGCTCCAGCCGGCTGGAGCCGGCTGGAGCAGAAAGCGGCTATTGTCGAGGAGCGCCTTGAGGGCCCTCCCACACGCAAAAAATAAATATTAGCCATCCCAGCTAATTTTTTCGTTTATTTCGGAACGAGCAATAAATTTGGCTTCATGGACTAACGTTTCGATGGATCAGCAAGAATTTTGTTACGGGAGCAATAAACGCCCCCCCCCCCCATATTTATATATATTTATATATATTCTTATATACTGCAATTAGCAGCGGCAGCAGTAGCAGCCGGCTGAGGTCACCAGGGGTTCATGGCCCGCATGATGCCGTTGCATGGCACTCGGCGCTTTGCCGCGTCGCCCGTTAAGAGACCCGGTCAGCAGAATCATAATCAACGTGTTGATGGTTTATTCATTCATTTGCTCGGCACGCCGTCGCAGCCGGCGGTATCCAGGAGAGAGAGAGAGAGACAGAGAGAGAGAGAGAGAGGGAGGGAGGGAGGGAGGGAGTGAGGGGGGGGGGAAGAGAATAAGCGGGAACAACGGATCTTTGAAGAGCAAGAGAAAATGGGAGGGGACGAGGTGGAAGCGCGTGTGCTTATAGAAGTTTGACTCTTCCATGCCTAGGGGAAGGAAGAAGCCTCGCCAGAACAGCCTGGGGAGAGGACGCATACGGAGACTTCATTTGTGCTGAGGTAAATTTAGGACTCCTCCTCGAACCACACCCCAAAAAAGGTTAGAATGTGTCAAGAAATTCAAAAGTCAAATCACAGATCATGTTGCGTCTCATGTGAGACGGTGATTGGCGCAGACGAGCAGATGATAGCCCGGCGCGATTGGTCGCACTCATAGTCTTATTGGGCGCCCATTCCAGTCGCCGCCCCGACATTTGGCTCTCCGGTCACACGTTTGACCATCGCACAGACGAGGGCGCGGCGCCGTAAGGCTCGGACGGGCCGGACCGAACCGGGACCAGACTAGTTACGGGGTGTTATCGACCGCTCTGCAAATAACATACTCTCTCACTCCCACCCCCTCTCTGTCTGTCTGACTGTCTGTCTGACTGTCTGTCTGTCTCTGAGAGAGAGAGAGAGAGAGAGAGAGAGAGAGAGAGAGAGAGAGAGAGAGAGAGAGAGAGAGAGAGAGAGGGAGTTGACTTCCAAAATGAACTAAATTGTTGTCCTCGTCGCTCCCACCGCTCGTTTCCTTCATGGTTTTTGTCAGGAGTGCTCTGACCGATCACAATTTGCACTGTGCGCGCACACACACACACACACACACACACACACACACACACCTCTTCCCCCGGGCAGCGTTGGGTCGGCCCGGGGTTTTCGGCGGGGGCTTTGATTATTGTTATTATTCTGATCGGGACAAGGGATAGAGGGGGGGGGGGGGGGGTTCGTCCGGACCCGATCCCAGGGGGACTGGCCCCGCAGACGCCCCCGCCACCCCAGCGCCAGCCCGGCACCACCGCGGCGCAGTGTAGTGCTGTGGCTGTGGCCGGGGGAGTGTCGCAATTAGCAGTACGGCTTCGGCCAAGCTGGGCTCAGCGCTTCGGCGCCACTGTGTCCAACCCTCCCCGCCCCTACCAGGCCAGCTGGGCAGCTGGGCAGCTGGCAGAAACAGCGGTGTCGTTACTGCGCCTCATGATGTGTTTGTCGTCTGTTTCTTATATGTCTCTGTCCTGCTCATTCTTCGGTTCGCCGGCTCGACACAGAGGCAGGGGGCGGCGGGAGGGCGAAGACAGAGAGAGAAAGAGGAGGGGGTGGATAGTCGGACTAGCCTAGCCTGCTCCGAACTTGGCTCGCTGTGTAGCGTTCGAGTCCCAACTCTACGCCCCAAAATTATGAATGCTTCAATCAAGGCTGAAATACTCGCGGGAAGTATCGGGGATTATTAGGGGGCGATCCCCCCACCCCATCCCCTCATCTCCCTCCCACCCCCTACCCCCCGTAGAGCCCAGACGGTGCCTGAAAGGTAGGCGACCCGCGAAACTTTTCCGCCTGTAAGTAGGCAAAACGTGGTACATCGCCCCCCTTTTAAGGACCGGTGCTAGATCCGCACCTGGGTGTACTGATGGTAATGGTGGCAGAGTTACAAAAGACGACAGATGGAGAGAGGCAGTGTGGAGACGATTTTTGACAGTTGGTCGGAAGGGGAGGAGAGGAGGGGCGTAGAAAGGATCTCGAATTTCTGCTCGCGCGTCTGATAATTATTTAGGCTTGTCGCCTGTCCCTTGTCGTTGGCTGCTGGCTAAGAGTCGGGTCCGAGCCGGGCTGGACCGGGCTGTTCCGGGTCAGGTCTGGCTGGTACGGCTGCTGGCATAGTTTTCTCGTCTCCGTGGCCGGAGGCCGTGGGGACCCCGGAGGCTGCGCGGAGGCCCCGGAAGCCACCCCGAGTCCGCCCGGAGGATGAGATGAGAGGCGAGCTCGGAGGCTGCTCCGCCTCCTCCACCCCCTCCGCTGCTGCCGCTCACTTGTTTGACAGGCGGCAGCCCAGCAGCACGGCTGGATGACAAGCGGACAGGGATGTATGCCGGGCCTGACACAGGCGGAGCGGAGGGGGTTCGGCTGAGGCCACACCGGTCGTGGCTGCGTCGGGCTATGCGGCGGCTGCACGGCCCACCACCCTTATTCCAATGGAAATCGAATTTTGGAAACGTGGCGTGGCCTCTTTATCCACACGACGCAGCTGAGAGGCAATCTAATTTTGCGCGTAGGAAGAGGAGGAGGGTGGGGGAGCCGGAGAGTGTGGGGGGGGGGGAGGTGATTTACTGCAGGGCTGTCGGCTGAGACAATATTAATGATTTCCATTACCTCTCACTCTACTCTGGGCCCAAGGTTTTCTCTACGGCGACGTGAGTCACAAACAGAATCAACCCGGCCGTGTCCGCGTTTGGAGTCCGGAGGGGCAGCGCGGGACTGGAGGGCCAGGCACCATAGGCGCCAGGCACGGCCTCCGTCCCAGCCTACGGGACTCTGAGAATCCGTGAAATCCAGTGAAACCTTTCTGGGTCCATTACAAAAGCGTCGTGGGCTTCAATATCAGATCTACGCCCAGTAAAACGTTGTCTTCGGTCATGGTTAGAAATACTGAAATTATTGAATTTTCCAAGATTAGGAGACCAAATCCAAGTTTTTTTTCCCGGAGATTATTGACATATATCAAGTCTCTTATCTTTGGAAAATTCAAGTTTTCAGTCAACGTTTTTCTGGGTGTCGATTTTTTTTTTTTGTCTTTTGCTTGACTGGGATGAGAATCCTTGCTCTGTCTAGGGACGGAGTCGGGCGGATTCAGTTTTCCGCCATCGGATCACTTTACACACTTGAGCCGTATGGACGTCTTTAAATCAAGAACGAAATCACTCGCATTCCTATATATACCGCGCCGCCTGTTGTCGGGGCTCTCGCCCGGGGCTGCTCGAGGTTCGAGGTAGTGGCGGTGCTGCTTGCTTGAGTCAGATTCACCGATTCCAGCTCATCCTATCCTATGCCATCCAATCCCATCCCATCCCATCCCATCCCATCCCATCCCATCTCCGATGCCTTCGGAACGAGGTCAGCGAGGACCTGTCCGGGATTCGCATCACCGATCTTCGTGGTGGCCTCGCGGCTGCTTACAAAATGGACAGCGCCAAATGCGATGCTGCCGCGCCGAGTACACTGTAAATGAAAGAATAATAACCATCATTCAATGGAAAATCGTCACTTTTTCAGGAGCATTCACGTGTGATAATATATACCAATATATCAGCATTACTGGTGTTTTTCGTGACATGAAACGAATAGTATGAACTATCATCAGTTTCACGATAGTCAACGTTGTTAAATGTATACAATGTACACGCAGAAAAACCATTAGTTGTTACAACAAAGTTTTTCGTTGATTTTGGAACGAGCAGCATATTATGTAATTATATATGTCCTTTTTCTGAACCAGCTGAAATTTCTTTGCCACAACGAAATCTTATTTCTTACAACTTAATATGTTGCTTGTCCAAAAATCAACCCCCCAAAAATATCGCTGTGACAACTAATAATTTTTCTGCGTGTAGAAGCGCACGTCACGTTGGGGAGCCGTCTGCAGACGCCAGCAGCTGGCGGGGACGGCCTTATTATTCCCCGGGCGCGAAGCAGGCGAAGCATCCCTCCGGCAATGTAACGTGTGTTTGCCGACTATGGCATTGTGCTGTGCGGCGGCAGGGGCAGGGGCAGGGGGGAGGCCAGGCCGCTTTGTGGCGCCAGCATCACCAACCCAGACAACAACACGTCTGTCTGTAATATTATCGCTTTGCCACGCGGCAAAATACTAACTCTCGCTCTCTCTCTCTCTCTCTCTCTCTCTCTCTCTCTCTCTCTCTCTCTCTCTCTCTCTCTCTCTCTCTCTCTCTCTCTCTCTCTCTCTCTCCCTCCCTCCCTCCCTTTCCTCACAATGTGGAGTGCTTTGTAATAGAGGACTCCGGAGGTGCCCGCAACGGAAGTACAGTATATGAAGTCATAACGAAGAAGTAAAGCGCCGAGAAATCGCAACGTGTTCAGATTTCAAATGACTTTTTTTTTTCTTCTTCTTTCAAATGAATGTGCGTTTGGTAGGAGAGCTGCCTTCTCCTCCACTGCACTACCAAGTGAATGTGTATGTAAGGGTGGGGGACAGCCGAGGCAAGTTGAGCCGGGTGGCAGTGGTGGTCCGAGAAATGCTTCTCCCAGAACCCCCGGCCCCGGCCCCCCGGTCGCCCCCCACCCGCCCCACTCCCGCCCCACTCCCGCCCCACTCCTCGCTCTTCCCTGTCCTGCGCAACGCTAACTTGCAGCTACTCTCCCCCGGCCGGCCCCCGCAGTTTGTTGCCGTTGATCTTGTCCTCTCCTCTCCGGGGCCCCAGAGGCCCCAGCCCATGGGGACAGCAGCAGTGGCAGCACCGATCGAAAGGGCATCGCGCAAAACACGGCGAGGACGAACACGTTTGCACTTCCGTCAGCCGTTCAGCAGCGAGTGACGCGACTATTCAGGCACAGGAATACAGTTTGGGGGTTTGCGGAGAAGTGAAATGATAAGTATCGAGCATTTCGTTTTCAGGGTGCGGTGGGTCCCGTCCATCAAGTGTTCCGCACGCGATAATGAAGCTCTGAAACTGCTCCGGCAGCAAAGCGAGCCGAGAAGACCGAACGCCGTCTTTTCCAATGTATTCCTCCCAATTTAAAAAGACCCGCCCCATTCGGTGTGGGCTTCCGGTCCAATCTCTGCCCGAAAGGCAATCTCCTTCCGTATTCCATTCACTCGCAAGTAGGCGATAATTACCATGCGGCTGGGTCTGAACGCTCTCCGTGCACTCCATTAGCACTCCTTCCTGTTCCACTTCCGGTGTAAGAAAGAGAGAGAGAGAGAGAGAGAGAGAGAGAGAGAGAGAGAGAGAGAGAGAGAGAGAGAGGTGAGCTAAAATGATGACGGGGCACACAGCTGCAAAAGGAATTTCACGGCTGCTGTGAACGTATCTGTAAATACTAGAAAGAGACTTTATTGTGAACTGCGTCTGTATTCAAGATATTGTAATTATCAAATACGTAAACAAATCACTTGAGCAGCTCCCTTTGCACCTGCACGTACATCCCTTCATCCCTGCTCACTCACTTCCTGCTGCGAACACAGCTCGTCGCAAAATTATTAATAGACTTTGGGAGAACAAAACGAGTGCTGGGGAGACCACATGGCTTCTTTCCCGGCGGGTCGCTGAGAGAAGCGAAGCAAGGCGCGAGTTAAAATGGAGCAGGGACTTCCAGGTTCATGCAATTACGTGGGAGACGACGAGTTTGTTGTTGGATGCAGGCCAGGTGGCGGTGGAGAACCACTCTACTGCCATCAACTCCCCCTCTCCCCTCTGTCTCGCTCCCTCCCCCACTCCCTGCCTTCCTTTCTCTTTCTCTCTCTCTCTCTCTCTCTCTCTCTCTCTCTCGCACACGAGGCGGATCAGCTTTCTCTTTGTGTGTAGTGCTGGGGCCTATGTGCTCGTGTGCGTGCGCGTGTGTGCGTGTTTTTGTATGTGTGTGTACAATTGGCTTTCAGTGCGGAAGAGGCGGTGGGGGTAGAAAGGATATGGGAGGGATAGATATCTCTCTTTCACTTCCGGAGCATTCTCCTACAAACGCAGCACGACATAGACCGGCCCTGCCAACCCCACCCCAACCACACGACCGCAGAGCATCGCCCGGCCTCCCTCATCGCGCCGCCTTCCCTTTTCGCTCTAGAGGAGCCGACCCGCGTTACAGAAGCTTCTCTCTCTCTCTCTCTCTCTCTCTCTCTCTCTCTCTCTCTCTCTCTCTCTCTCTCTCTCTCTCTCTCTCTCTCTCTCTCTCTCTCTCTCTCACACACACACACACACACACACACAGTTGCCATCATCTCTGCTCACACAGCTTGTCTCTGTCAGATAAAGTTTGGCTACGCCCGTCATATGGCAATGCAGTGGGTCCACCGACGGTAGACCAGGGGACTTCGGCCTAAGAGACAGAAAGAGGCAGAGCGAGAGGAGAGGGAGGGGATGGGATGAAGGGTGCGGGGTGGACCTCCCCCCTTCTCCCCCCCCCCCCCTCTCTCTCTCTTTCTGTCTCTCGCTGGTCCTTAGCTTGTTGCAAGTGCCTTTCTCCTTCACCAGGCTTTGAACTTGGAGGTCACGGATGAGCGGGGAGAGCCAATGTGAGCCGGCGGCTTGGTGGGCCTGCCAGGCCATGCAAGGCCATGGCAGCAGGGGCGCTGTGGGAGGAGCAGAACGGAGCCAAGACAAGGCTGAGGCAAAGTCAAAGCTGGGGTCGGCAAGGGGTCGGCTGGAGCGGCCGGGGGCGGCCGGGGGCGGCCGGGGACAGCGGGGGTAGCAAGGTTGGCCAGCAGGCGCGGGGTATCTGCAGCACGAGCGGAGCGGGGGCTCGCCTGTTGCAGTGGCGGGCGCTCGGCGGCGGGGTATGTCCGCAGCCTCGCTACCCCCACCACGCCGGGCCCTGGTGGAGACACGACGGCCACCTGATGCAGTAGTGTGTCAGCCAGGCCGGACAAACAACTCGCCTCTTACCTGCTGCGATAAAAGGTGGCTGTCGTGGAGCCAGTGAGTCGTGTCAGCTGCTGCCCCTACTGCCATCGGCTGCCATGGTGCGCGATGGTGCGCGAAGATATGTCTCGAGAGGGAGAGAGCGAGAGGGACAGAGTGTGTGTGGTTGTGTGTGTGTGTGTGTGTGTGTGAGTGAGAGAGAGAGAGAGAGAGAGAGAGAGAGAGAGAGAGAGAGAGAGAGAGAGAGAGAGAGAGAGAGAGAGAGAGAGAGAGAGAGAGGCCCGATTTGTAGAGTAATCAAGTCACAACGCCGAGAAGCCCGCATAGTCCGCGGGACAGTTCCATCGCTTCATCATTGTCGTTGGTCCCGGCGTCCCGCTCCCGCGTTTACAAGCCGCACCATATGTTTTCTACGTGCCGACCCCCTCCTTCCCCCGCCTCATTCCCGCGTCCCCCACTCCACTCCATCTTCATCTGCACCCCCCCCCCCCCCCTCCGGTTCTCTCTTCCTCGTCCCACCCCCCCTCACCAGCGGGAGATGAGGGAATCAATAAACCCGGCCCCCGCCTCTCCCGCTTGTTTCAGGCCATGGACCCCCCACCCCGGCTACGCGCGCGACTTTCCGCCACAAACGGCGTCCCCGTTCACAGCGGCTGAGCCTTCGGCTCTTTGGCTGAGCCTTGGCTGAGCCTTTGGCTGAGCCTTTGGCTGAGCCTTTGGCTGAGCCTTTGGCTGAGCCTTTGGCTGAGCCTTTGGCTGAGCCTTTGGCTGAGCCTTTGGCTGAGCCTTTGGCTGAGTCCCCCACTCCTCCAAGTGCCTACGGCCGCATAACCCGCTGACCAAACTCTGCGCCGTTGAGTGAGTTTGTAGGCGGAAGTCGCAACGGGCAGTTTTCGCAACGGGAGAAAGAGAACGAGATATGAAGGGAGGGAGAGAGAGGAGGGGGAGAGAAAGAGGAGAGAGTGAGTTGTTAGTGAGATGGAGAGAGAGGTGCACAGCGGAACAGCAGCGCACAGTACGGAGACGAGGTTCTAGCGGCGGCCACCAGGCGGCGCTGCGAACCCCCACCCCCCACCCCCACCCCGCCCCGTGTCACCAGGCCGGTGCCCTCGCCCTTCTTCCCCCCCCCCTCTCCGTTTCCTTCTCTGAGTGGGCCACAAAAGAAACTCCCCCCCCCCTCCCCCTCCACGTTTGTCCCCCTGCACTAGAGAGCGGCATTTCCGCTCTACGCTCGCAGCACGAGCCTCGAGACAAAACAATAATGCCAACTGCCGGGGAGGGGGGAGTGCCGTAATCGGACAAAAGCGCGACATAAATCGAGTTCCCTAATCAGGGCCGGCACGGTCGCCCTGTAAAATCTCTGCAGATGTGTCCTCCGCGAGCCAGCAGAATTTCGTGCTCAATTTTCCCCCGTATCCCGTATGGACGTCCGGACACTTCGATCCCCGCGCGCGCTGTGCCTGTCTGCGCCTCGGTGATTGTGATCCCGTTCCGAGCGATAAGCCGCAGAAGTCTTTAAAGCTCTTGGGAGCGCAACACTTTACCGCCGCGGTCGGGACGGAAGCTCCGACTCCACTCCCGCTCCCGACTCTCACGGCACTTGACCATCTGCTTCAAAGCCCTTCAACTCCTTTTCCCCAGTAACTCGCCCCGCCCTGCCCCCGTCAGCTCCCGCCCCTCGCCGCTGCCTCGGCCCGCGCCCTGCCCTGCCGTGGCGTGCAGGAGCGTGGCGTAATCTCCTAATTTCAGCACGCAAACGAGTTCCCATCGCTCTCACGCCCGCAATGCTAGGGCAGACGGGCGCGCGCACGCAGGCCGTGAAATGACCTCGGAACAGCGGCGTAATCCGAGCTTACTTCCTCTCTCTATATTCCATCAAAATTAGTGAGAAAATTCTGTGGAACTGTGTCGCGTAATCATCTTTTTGTTACTGTCACGCCCCTTAACACCGAGGTCAGCGCCGCCATAACGCGCACCAAATACCATGAATTTGTCCAGCAACCTGGACTGGTTTATGGTTTATACTTGCGGCGGCCGGCTTTTTACGACGGCGACGGCGGTGACCTCATCTCAGAGAGAGAGAGAGAGAGCGAGAGAGAGGGGGGGGGGGGAGAGAAAGAAGCTTCGGTAACGCGGGTCGGCTCCTCCGTAGCGCCTGCAATGGCAGCAGTTAGGCAACACCGATACACAAGTGTCCTGCGGGCTGGCCTACCCTCCGATTCACAGGCGCTTCAGACCCCAGAGCATAGCGCCTGATGAGGCAGCGGATAGGCAACGCCGATACACCGGTGTATTGCGGGCTGGCCTACCCTCCGATTCGCAGGCGCTCGGCCGACAGGCTGGGACACTGCATGATGGAGTTGATGGGCTGGACCTGGAGGTGACACCAGCGGTCATGTGATGGAGTCCGGTCACGTGGAGTACCGGCAGAGTGCGCGGGGTATCGACAGATCGGCCTCTCTTGTTCCCGGCCGCCTCGGTGCGCCTCGTCATCGAGACCGAGGCCCCATCGAGACCGAGGCCCTCCCGAAGTAACATCGTAACACGCACATATGCCTTCCGGGCGACGAAGGCACGCTGCGTATAAATGAAGAACGCAAAGGCGTTCTCCGTGGCAGAGACGTGTGCGAGAGGGATTCCGGTCGCTACCCCGCGCTCGAGCACCTCCCGGAACACCCTTGACCCTGTTGGGGCGGAAGACCTCACCGTTACGTGGTTTGTGAACGACTTCTTCTGCGTCTTCGCCCTCTATACCCCCTGCCTGTGCGCGGCGACCCAGGCCCGGCCCCGCCAGGACGGTGCGGGGGAGGGGGCAGACCTGAAGCTTGGCACCGTATCCAGCAGGAGCGCCACCGTCGCTGCTCGCGCTGCTAGCCACGCTAGCGCCGTGCCCCCCGTGGTGCCCCACCCTTCCCTCCCCCCTCCCCCTCTCCAGGCCGCTGGCAGCCGGGCGCAGGCAACGGCGCCGTCAGTACAGATCCAGCCGTGCGGGTTGCCGCAACGCAACGCGGATAGAGAGAGACAGATACACGCAGCCGTCGTTGTTCCGGTCCGGGCCGCGTCCGGGCTGCGCGCGCGCTCGTCTGTGTGTGTGTGTGTGTGTTTGTGTGTGCGCGATTGTTTTGTTCTGCTCGTGCTCCTCGTGTGTGCACGCGTGCATGTGTGTGTGTGTGTGTGTGCGTGTGTGCGTGTGAGTGAGAGAATGTGGTGCACAGTGGTGCACCAGGATGACGTAACAAGCCTGGCCTCTCGTTAGCGCGGTGCGCCTCTGGGTGCCCGCCGCCGCCTTGGCTCAGGTAGGCTGTTTGCTGTGTCTTGTTTGTTGCTGCCCTCCCCGCCCAGGGCCCGCTGCGGCGTGTACTCAGCGGGTGGAAACTCCTACGGCGGGGCTGGTTCCATGCTCCGAACGGGTTGGCTGGGCTCGCCACGGCCGGCTTCGACTGCGCGAGGGCGGGTACTGAGGCACTCGTCACTTTGAACAATTATTAAAAATATAAACGAGACCGATCTTGAAAGAAGACACTTACTGTGGCATGACGGCATATTTCGAGAATGCAATTCTAACCTTGTTTTTGTCAAACACTCACGTATTTCGTAAATCCTAGCGAAATCCGTTGACGATGCAGACGGCGACAAGATGGCAGCGCGGGATGCCCTGCCGTGGCTTTGCAGACGTCCGGGCCTTTGCTTCGTTTGGGAAAACAATAACAGCCAGGAGAGTGCCGTGTGTCGCCAGCAAGACTTGAAACAGTGCTCCGTGCCATAGAATAGGTTATGTTTCACGAAACACAACAAAAACTACTTTATTTTCGTTTGGAACTTCCAGATCACTCTCACACGTTTGAACAGCTTCGGGGCGGTGCCAAGCAGCAGAGGTGTGACGTAAGTATGAGAAACTCTGCGTTTGGATTGGCTTGCTGGTGTTTGTTTACACGCGAAGTCGAAGATACTATTTGGGCGAAAAGTTGCCGAATTCGAAACATTTGTTGAAATTTTTTTGTGTCCGCACGCATAAACACGCAAGAAGCAGCTGGAGTAGTGTGCTTGATTTGTAAACAAAGTTGTACCGAACGCTGGGTTTCTCATACTTACGTCACACCTCTGCTGCTTGGCACCGCCCCGAAGCTGTTCAAACGTGTGAGAGTGATCTGGAAGTTCCAAACGAAAATAAAGTAGTTTTTGTTGTGTTTCGTGAAACATAACCTATTCTATGGCACGGAGCACTGTTTCAAGTCTTGCTGGCGACACACGGCACTCTCCTGGCTGTTATTGTTTTCCCAAACGAAGCAAAGGCCCGGACGTCTGCAAAGCCACGGCAGGGCATCCCGCGCTGCCATCTTGTCGCCGTCTGCATCGTCAACGGATTTCGCTAGGATTTACGAAATACGTGAGTGTTTGACAAAAACAAGGTTAGAATTGCATTCTCGAAATATGCCGTCATGCCACAGTAAGTGTCTTCTTTCAAGATCGGTCTCGTTTATATTTTTAATAATTGTTCAAAGTGACGAGTGCCTCAGTACCCGCCCTCGCGCAGTCGAAGCCGGCCGTGGCGAGCCCAGCCAACCCGTTCGGAGCATGGAACCAGCCCCGCCGTAGGAGTTTCCACCCGCTGGTGTACTGCGTTCGCTCTGCGCGGGGAGGGGGTGGGGGGAGGGGAAGGGGGATGAAAGGGACGGGGAGAGGGTGGGGGAGGGGAAGGGGGATGAAGGGGAAGGGGAGAGGAGAGAGCAGGACGACGCCGCGGTTACAAATCGAGGAGGTCAAGGGATGTCGTGTCGGGTGTGCGGGGGTTGTCCGTCCGGGTGTGCCGCTCGGGGGTGAATACGTACAGGCACCGCCAGAAATCGTGCCGCAGTTGTGTTGGCGGGAGGGTAGGGGGCGGCGCGGATGTCCTGGGGCCCGGGGGAGGGGTGGGGGGGCGAGGGGGCCCGGGGGGGGGGGGGAGGGGTCTGGCCGCACTCTCAGCGGATGACACGGGGAGCGACAGCCACCGTTGTACCCCCGTCAGCCCGCACAGTGTGTATACACACCGAGGAGGGGCTGTGCGGTGTTGGGGTGCAGTGTGTACGGGGGGTGGTGCTCGGGGGTGTTGTTTGGGGGGTGGAGCCCACCAAGCACCCCGCTGTCTGACCTTTGACTGGCTTCCAGCACTGTAATGCTGCAGTGGGTGCGGCCGGCGCCACACCAACACAGAAGGCCGCGTGGTCTGGCGTGGTTACTGTCGGCGCGCGACACTGTGAAAGTGAATCTGTGCCCGATCGTGCGCAAATCATGCGCTGGAATCGATCTCAGCCGCAGCCCCCCCTCGGTGCGGGGTTTATACTGCAGAGGCGGCTTCCCTGGGTACAAAGCCGGCGCAACACTTGGAAACGAATCGCCGCCCCAGTGCAGCTGGAGCCTGGGCCCCTCCCCTGCGGCCGGGTAAGCCAGGGGGACACGCCGGGTCCTTGGAATCCCTGCAGAACCACCACGGGACACTCTCTGCGGATTAGGGCAGCGGCCGGGCGGCGGTATCGGTGTCAAGACGGGCCAACCCGGGCAGCTCGTAACACTGCGCAGCCTTCTTCGGGCGGGAGGGGTGAGAGGGGTGGGGAGGGGGAGGGGGGAGAGGGGGGCGAGACCGAAGCCCGGACCAACAGCGACAGATCAGCGGCCACTTTCACGGGTCTGGTTTTCCGCCCGGCTGTGCACATATCGGCAGGAGGCCGAAGACTCAGCAGCCCGAGGCTTTCACCGCTGCGCTCACTCGCCTTGAAGGGCCGCACACAAAGAGTCTCGCACCAACAGCAAATATGAGTTGTTTGCATCAACAAAACTTGGTGAACTTCGTGAAAAACGGTGATCCAGACTATATCCAGCCGTGTGAGGGCAAA
The DNA here is from genome assembly GCA_038380765.1 of Odontothrips loti. Lineage (NCBI taxonomy): Eukaryota > Metazoa > Arthropoda > Insecta > Thysanoptera > Thripidae > Odontothrips > Odontothrips loti. The sequence goes on from CM076249.1 coordinate 10,673,479, forward strand.
CACATGCGACGACGGTGGCCGTTGCGAAGTGTCTGAGTTTAACGTGAAATCAATTGTAGGGCTAAGCAAATACGCGTGTGCGGTAGCGTCCGCTTATCCCCCCCCCCCCCCTCCGCAACTGCCTTTACCTGCCTGACGCAATCCTGCCTGCAACGGAGGGTAAGCCGAGGGAGCGAATGTGGGCTCCCCCGTTGTATAACGGCGTAACTTGTTCAATTTCGCCGTGTGTTTGAACGAGAGATACCGTCTGCGTGCGTTCGAAAGGGAGGGGGGGGGGGGTAAACGTTTACTCAAGTTTCTGTGTGGGCAACTTAGCAGCGCTCAGAGCAACACCATCACCCCTCCCATATTCATCCCGGGTGGATTTGGCATCTCATCAAGCGGCAGAGTTTGCTGTGCGAAGGCAGCAGCCGCAGCCCTTTAGCATCCGCGCAAAACTTGTTGTTATTGTAGGCTGCACGCTCTGGCGCCCCGAAGCGGGCTGGGCGGGGCTGGGCGGGGCTGGGCGGGGCTGGGGTTGGCGGCCGCCATAGGGATGGACCCGAGTGTGGCGAGTGTTAGATACGAAAGCTCTCACTGCAGTAAACAAAACATGGCAGCACGCAGGAAAATGTTGAGTTGTCACAACGAATTTGTTTTTTTCATTTTGGGTGGTGCAAGCAAAAAAATTTGTTGCAAGAACTCAATTTTCGCTGGCACAATTAGCACGTAACTAACACGAAAATTCAGTTCCCACAACCAAATTTATTGCTTTGTTACGAGTAATTTTTATGACAACGAACCTTGCGTGCAACAAAATTGCGTCAAAAATGAGAGAGAGGAAAACAGAGGAGTGTCTGCTGCTCGCAGCTGCGGTTTGGCAGAGCGCTGGTTTATTCTCTGTCACTCTCTGCAAACGTGGCATTTCCGCCCCGCCTGTTTGCGGGGCGTCGCGACGAGTCGAGTCGACGCGTCGCCTCCCAAGACTCCTCGCCTCGCTCATATCGATTGGCAGCAACAGTTTCCGCTGTCGGCCCGGTGAAATGTGACGTAACTCGGCGGGACACGGACGGCACTTGCGGCACTTGGGGTGCCCGAACCCGCCCCGCCCCGCCCGGAGCCCGATGCGGCGGAAAGGGTCCGCAAGGAGTGCACGGAGAAAAAACATTAGTGGTCGCAACTAATTTTTAAGTTGATTTTCAGACAAGCAGTAAATTTTTGTTCGAATCACTAAAATTTAGTTGGAGGAACTAAATTTTAGTTGCACCAACGCAACGTTGGCCTCTGCAGGCCTCTGACCCGTATGTTCACTGCAAACAACAAAAATTGATTTGACTTAACTTCTGGGTTTAAGTCGAATATGGCCACAGGTATCGCAGTTGATTTCGACTGTCACTCCGACAAAATTATCGTCATTTCGATTATTTTTTTTTACAGTAGTGTATTTCCAGCCGGCTCCCATAGAAACAGCGAGAGCAGTCGGCCTCGGCCCGGACACTCCTCAAAACAACTCCCTCGGGCATCAGCAGCTGCTCCGCAGGCACAGAGAAGGAACTGTGTCTTCCCCACTCCTCCTCCTCCTCCTCCGCATCCACAATCCACCGAGTGATTTTCGGAGGTCGCCTCCGGCCACCTTCGGCCTTCGGGAGACAGAGCGGAGTAGTTGATTTCGCCTACCCCGGCCGCCGAGGTCCATGCCTCCCTCTCCCTCTCCTCCTACCACCAGGGCGTGCTGCTGCAGCGCCTCCTGCCCGTCGGCCGCCTCGAGTCATGTGATTGATTACAAACTTTGAGCTCGCTTGCAGCGGACGACGATTGATCACACGACGAGTCTGACCCGCTTGGTGTCCTGCCCCGGCCCTGCTCCCTGCTCCGCCCGCCCTGTCCTTCAAGTACACACCCCGGCCAGAGGCAACGGCCGCGCCCTTCAAGGACACAGCGCGCCCTAACTCGGCCTCCCGCCCCGGCCTTGTACATCACTTTGGTATAGAGCCCGCCAGCCCGCTCCACGACTAACTCCCCGCCTCTCTCCTCACGCTGAGTCCTTTTCCGCGTCGGGGCAAAGACGTGCGGCGTAGCAGGCGAGGGGTGGGGCCGGGCGACCAAAGCGTATTGTCTTTCACGTTCCTGTCGCCCGCCCCACCGGGCCCCACCCGCTCCGCCCCGCCTCTGTCACCGGGCGCGAATGTGCCGGGCGAGACAGCGTGGCGCCGGCATGGCCCTCACCAGCCGTCGGCTTACTTTGTAGCGGCGCCCGCTTAATCTACTTTGTAGGCGGCCTGCTACCGTGGAAACCACCCCAAGCCACCACCAGGGTGGCCAGGACGGGTTACCGAGCCGACTCTCGGGGGTCAGCGGGGTAACCAGGACGTTTTACCAACGGCATCCGTAGAGGGCAACCAGGGTGACCAGGATGTGTTACCAAGGCAACCACAACGGGCCCAGTGATGTGCCTACCAGACAACCATTGAGGGCTGTTAAAGGCAGTCACATAATGGGAGCGTCCAGCTCGGCTGCACCCACGAGGGCCCACGAAGAGGGTTCCGACCCGGAGTCGGCCATGCCGGGGTCGGCCGGGGCAGCAAAGAGACCATCGAGGCCGTGACATGCCTATGCCGCCGCTCTAGGGATCTCTTCAGACGGAGCCGAGTGCCATGCTGGGTCGGCCGGGGCCAGGATGGTGGGGGCGACGGGGGCGGCGGGGCACACAGGCCGGCAATGAACCCCGTCCTCCCCCGCTCTCTCGCCCCTCCCCTCCCGCTCCCACTGCGGGCGGGTGTCGTCGACATGACTGTCTCGGCTCAACACCCTCGTGTTTGCCTCGCTGACGTGTACGTGATCAAAGTCGAGGAAAGGCCACAGATCTCGTTCTCCCTCTCCCAGCCACCACCCCGTTGGCGGGGAGCTGGAGCTGTGGCCTGGAGGCTGGTCGCTGGAGCTGGAGCTGTGGCCTGGAGGCTGGTCGCTGGAGCTGGAGCTGTGGCCTGGAGGCTGGTCGCTGGAGCTGGAGCTGTGGTCTGGAGGCTGGTCGCTGGAGCTGGCGCCGCGAGGCTGGAGGCTAGCTGCGGCAGTCGCCGGCAGAAAGCGATCAGCTCTCCGAACCCGAGGCGCCGCGCTGATTTAGCGCTAGCGCAGTGAGGAATATAGACTCGCTGTACTGCTTCGGGTACCAATCGAACAGGCCGCAGCAGCACGCGCGCTTCACACCATTCCCGGCGGGTTCAACAAGGGACCAACCTGCACGGGGTTCAGACCCCCCGACCCAAGGACACCGTGCGAAGCAGGCCTGCTCCCTTTTACTGCCCTGTCATTGGTCAGAGCCGTGGCCACGAGGAGGGTTATGGGCTGCTGCTGTCTCTGTACAGTGCTGCGGCAGTGCGGCAGGCGGCAGGCGGCATCTATCACGCCCAAATCATAAACTGGCCCCGACGCAGCCGACGGAGCGGACGGCGGACGGTGGCGGACGTAACGACTCGACCCGGCCGGCCTCGGACGGGACGGTATGGGATGGGATGGAAAGGGATGGAAAGGGGAGAGAAGAGAAGGGACGTGATGGGACAGAACGGCGATGTGTGGGCGTTATGGTTTGTGGCGGGGCGGGGCGGGGCGGCATCTCAGCGACCCATCTTGTACTGGCAACGACAGGATCGCCGATGCCGATAGCTCTCCGTTCACGGACGGCCAGTGTCCCCGTCGGACACACACACTGTCCAAGGCAGCTGCAGCAGCACGCGGGGAAGTGTAGCGGTAGTATTATCTCTCGGCCCTACGACGTGCGGTAAAGGAAAACGGACAACGGACGAAAGAAGAGAGTAAGAGACGCAAGGCAAGGAAAAACATGTCATGGGCAGGCCAGCATGGCCAGCACGGCCAACAGAGGCCTCTCTGAGAAAATCACTGCGAGCTATACAGTTTATAGTTTGCAGCGATGCAGCTATACTGTTTCGTTGATCATACATATATATATATATATAAAATTTTTGTGGCGACAGCAGAAGCTGAATTCTTGTCGAAGTTGTCGTTGGTCGCAGAGGCTCTCGCAGCTGTGGTTACAGCACATACACAGGCATGCCGACAGTCGAGCGCGGCCCTGCCACCCGAGGCTGTGCGCGCGCGCGCGCGTGTGTGTGTGTGTGTGTGCGCGCGTTCCTGTGTGTGTGCACTGGGTCTGGGGTGTCTGGGGGTGCCGAGAGGAAGAGAACAAGAGGGACCGTAGGGGGACGCCACTGGTTAGTGTGAAATATGGATGAGCTGGGAGGGCGGGGAGGGCGGCTGAAGAGGGAGGCGGGGGTGAGGGGTGAGAGGGACGGGCGAAAGGCCCCATTCGCGTTCGCCATACAGTGTGGTACAAAAAGAACCCCTATGCCGGACTCTCCCTTAACTCCTCTATATCTCCCCTCCACCCCACGCGTCATCGCCCCCCCCCCCACCCTCCCCTCCCCCTTTTCCTTGACTGGGTCTCTGTGCGGTCTGTTTAAGCGGGGGCTGCGGGGGTAGGCGTGTCGTGGACGGATAGTGATGAAGGAGCACTTGTCGCCGTGACCGCTTCGGCCTCGTGGCGCCGCGTGGCGCGGCCGGCCCATCCATATCCTGCCCCTGATTTGCATAGTAACCAGATGGGCTCCGCTCCAGGCCGCCGCTGCCGCCGCTGCCGCCGCTGCCGCCGCTGCCGCCACTGCCGCCGCTGCCGCCGCTGCCGCCGCTCTGGAACAGGGGGGACTGCGAGGAGCGCAGATGTGAGCGGCGCCGCGGCCGTGGTCGGCGGCCGGCTCAAATAACGACGACGGGATACATCGGTGCGCGCGCACACGTGTTTCCTTCTTCTTTCTGTCACCCCGCGTCCAGCGCCTGACAGCGAGGTTCTTGCTACGAACGACAGCATCGGCGGACGAGTTTCAGCCTAGTTTTCGCTGGCCTGCGTTTGTGTGTGTGTGTGTGTGTGTGTGTGTGTGTGTGTGTGTGTGTGTGTGTCACGCGCAAAAGGTGTTTCCCAGAGACGCGAGCACGGCAGCGCTGAGGAGACCCCAGCGCGGTGCGGCGGGGCGGGCCGGCCCACGTCGTGTCGTCGAAAAGTTGTGTGCCCGCGGTGTCACGGAGGCTGGGGCATTGGCTGACTTGTGTGCGTGTTTGTGAGTGTGTGTGTGTGTGTGTGTGTGTGTGTGTGAGTACGCAGAAGGGGAGCTCTACATCTATACTTGATAGGCCCCGTCCGGGGAGCGTCTGCCGGGACACCTCGGAGAGCCTCACGGCACGGCCCAAGCCCGGCGAGTCACGGCCCCCCGGGGCGCTACACTGTGAAACCGAGGTGTCCAGCAGCTGATTTTTGTTTGTTTCTTTTTCAAATTTAACTTTTTAATCAACGACGACACTATGGGGTAGGTAATATGGGTACGCGTTTTTGTAAATGTTGGTATGAACTTTTTGACAGTGCGGCCGGCAAAGGCGCGGAGGCCAGCGTCCCAAGTACCGTGCCATTCAATCGAGTTACCGCCGCCGTGTGAACGCATGGCGCAGCCTGGCGCCGCCCGGGACCCGGCTTCCGTAGCCGGTCCGGTACGGGGAATTAAATTACGTTTTAATCGAATGAACCGCGCTTGCCTTCATCAGCGCGCACCAAGTTTGAGCGCCTTCAGGGAAGGGATGCCCGTATGCACCACGAGCCGCTGTGTTCCTTCCTTGGTTCGCCTTCACCGCCGGCTCCCCAAGATAACGAGGAGGAACAAAGAGGATAGATAACACAGCGTTTACCAAGAGAACGGACTGCGCCCCGCGGGGGGGCGGCAATACAGAATACGGGGCGTAGACTGGGGCGCCCCGCCGGTGCTGTGACTGCGTACCACGACCACGGAGGCGCCGCCGTGGCGCCCTTTCCGCGGAGGCTCGCTGCTGAACCAGCCGCTTAATTCCCTCGTCCCTTTTTCCCCTTTGCGCCCGCTTTCGGCTCGCCCACTCTGCCCTTCTCTGCCCGACGACGAGAGATTACTCGACGATCACTGCTGGCCGAGCCCCGAGCTCCCGACCTTCCCGTCGGCCCAAACCCACATCCGAGGCAAGGGGCGGCGAGGTGAACCGAGTCTACGCCACCGCTTTTCCCAGTGGTGTGCGCCATCTCGCGCGCGCCCGTGGTTCGGTTCAACTTTGGACAAACTTTATTATCTCGTAAGTTGTCTGCTCTGGAGGTAAAGGGTGAGTTCTTCACCCCCCCCCCCTCCTCCCCCAGGCGGCTCAGGCAGGAGGTCACACGTGACGTGGCCGCAGACACCGACTGGTGCGAAGTAATAAAGATGGCGAGTAAGATATTTTTGTAATAACAGTGCTTCAGATCTCCTAATGCAAAACGATAGCGGTTTGCAAAGTTAGAGTAGTGGCGCATTCTCGCGTGGAGGCAGGCGGTGACTCGCGACGGCTCACTTTTTGCCAGCGATAAAGTTTTCGACTGCCTCTTTGTCGTCCACGGACGGGGAGGCCCGGCCCGTCAGCTGACACGGAAGTCAGGAGGGTGCCCTGCTCCCTCAACTTTTTCAGTTTGATTATCGATCTCAAAAGCAAACAACATCAACAACTTGGTAATTGCCCTCTTAATTTTAGAGAAGGTTTACCCTAGTACCTTTGTTGCTACGCTGCTACAAGAAGCCTCGCTCTGCTCCACGGAGGAAAAAGATTAGTGGTAACAACTGCTGTTTTAGTGGATTTCGATACAAGCAGTAAATTTTGGTTCTGAGAACTAAAATTTGGTTGGCGGGAACTATAGTATATTTAAAGAAGCTTTTCGTGTGCTCCTTTCCACGACACGCAAAGAAGGAACCTTTCGGTAAAGATCGACTAAGTGCAAACCCACACCTCCATATCCTCCAAAGTATGCCTCTTCAGCTCCGCCATCTAGTGATCGGAGGCACTGAACACATTTAAAAATATATGAAAACCAAGATTTGGCAAGAACCTCTTTTTTTTTGTCAACCTTTCCCGTCTTTCCCCCTGGGTAACTAACTAACCCCCTCGTTTGTGTAACTACCAACCTTTATCCTCCTAGGCAGCAAAGCGGGTTGACTGTTTAGTTGACAACAACGGGTCAGCCCCCCCCCCCCTCTTCAGCTGCTCGGCGTATCGCAGGTCAAGTGTTGCGGTAAACCCAACCCTCTCCCCCACCAGAACACGGCCTGCTCTAAATCCCTTGGCACCACCACAATTAACCAGCTGGTTTAAGCCCCACTGCCCTCCATATGATGATCGGACGACACACCGTGCTATAGAGCTGCCCCCCCCCCCCCCACAACTACCCTTCTCTCTCTCTCTCTCTCTCTCTCTCTCTCTCTCTCTCTCTCTCTCTCTCTCTCTCTCTCTCTCTCTCTCTCTCTCTCACTATCTCTCTATATGACCATGGCCCCTCGGGAGGTTCGTGGGGTTCGCTGGAGAGAAGCCAAAAGCACACCGCAAAACTAGTGCGTTCGCCGGAGAAGAAGAATAAAGAAGACGAGAGAAATGGTCCGGGGGGGGAGGGCGGAGGGGAGGGAGAAGGACGAAATAGGGAGAATCGTTCTTATCAGGCTAGGCTTTATTTGGTCCCTCCGCGTGTCCGTCTCCCTCAGTCTCCCCGAAGGCACCGTAAGACAACCCACAATACTGCCCCCCCCCCCCCCTTCCCCAAATCCCTAGAGGCCTTGAAAATGTAACCGGTAGGACCACGCACCGCTCGCTCCTCACTCCGAGTTCATCTGATTTTCCCTTCCTTCCTCTCCGCTTTATAACAAATCCCCGCGACCAGCGAGAGCTTCTTCATTTCCTCTTTGTCCCATGACTCGCTCTCTCCTGTCCGTCTGACTTTGTCTATCTTTTCTTCTCTTTGCTTTGAATTCATGAAGGAGCCGAGCGTCCGCGTGCTGATTTGAATTGCAATGTGAATGCGACGTCCAGGCGTTGCCCTGGCTAGCCCCATCACCCCTTCTCCTTGCGTCGTTGCCCTCGTTGTTTCATGGCATATGCTGCACTCTCAGTTCTGCACGCTTGCCTCAAATAAACATTAAGGAAGATTCTTGACAGTTTCAGATACGCAAAGTAGGGTAAGTGAAGTGCGGGAAAATCAATCACGCTGGGAAAACAATGACATGCGGGTTAAAAAAAAACTTTCGCAAAGCATCCTTTTCGAGTAGGCATTTAATTCGAAACTTGATCAAAAATTGCTGTTTTTTAAGTTTTTTTTTTAATGCCGTGGTAACCTGAACCTACTCTTTGCTTGATTCTATAAATCAAATTCTGTTTTAATAAAATACAGTATCTGAGTGCGCGGACGGACTAAGCGGGACACTGGGATGTCGTCTGCTGGAGTAAGAAGTGACAGGAAGGTTGGGGGAGGGGGGTTCATTGCTCTGGGTGGGCACGCATCGATTGGAAGGTAAGGGGAGTAGTCTTCAGGGAGGGAGGGTGGTCAGAGTTCAGCAGCGGAGGGGGCGGAGGGGGCGGAGGGGGTAGGAGGGTTGGGGGACGCGAGAGGGGGGGGGGAGGGTTAGTCATTGCAGGCCGCACAGGCCATAAAACCGAAACCGCAAAAGAATGAAAAGTGACCCAACAGCCAGGCCACTGCCGGAACATAGCGACCTGCCGGCCAGCTGGCCGGCTGGATAATGCAAGCGGCAGCCACCTCCATTTCCCTCGAGCAAGCCGAGACACGGGAACCGACCGAAGGAGAGAGAGAGAGAGAGAGAGAGAGAGAGAGAGAGAGAGAGAGAGAGAGAGAGAGAGAGAGAGAGAGAGAGAGAGAGAGAGAGAGTGAGTGAGTTTTAAAATGTAAGATGAGAGAGAGACCCAAAAAGTGTGGGAAAAAAAAAAGATCGATGATAATAACGAACGCCGCCCAGCCGGGCCGGCCTCCGCCTCTTTTGTTCCCAGCCAATTGTGCTTCGGTAACTGACTACGAATTGACTCCCATGAGAGTTTGCTTTCCGGGGCTCCGGGGCTTCGGACCGTTGTCCCAGGGCGGGAGCCCGAGTGTCGTCGCCATGACGGGCAGTTTAGTAGGTTCGGGGCTCTGTTTTCAACACTTTTAAAACAGCTGTTGTAATTTAACAACAAATCAACGGCAATTTTTTTTATCAACAACTATCGTTTTTAAAAAGGTCGTAGTTTTTATTTTGTAAACTAACGATTGTCTGGTTTCCGCTATAGTAAATAATTACCGTCATTTCAAATGAAAACAGTTATATTTGTTTCAGGACGACAAAGTTGTAGTCGTTTTTGAACGACTTTTTCTGTGAAGGCGAAGCAAGTGCCAACTTTTATATCCGTGTGAATTGGATTGGACCGCTTCTCATTCGGGACAACGACCGCGGCCCGGGGTAAAACAAAATAGAAAAAAAAAACGTTTACCCGATGTATTTGAACCCACGCAGCTGGCTGTATCGGGTTACTTTGTCTGGCCTCCCCGCCACTACAACACATGAGCCGCAGCAGCACCCTCGCCCTCCCTAGTTGTGGGGTTGGGGGTGCTTGTCGTCGCCCCGTCCCGGCAGCTAATACCAACACACCGGGCCGGGCCGGGCTGGGCTGGGCTGGGCGGGGTCCCGGTCTGGCGGGGTCTCAGCTCGATTAGGGGCGCGAAATGAGCGGCCAGGGCGGCCGCTGTTATTAAATCTGCTGGTCGCGTTCCAGCGTCAGCGCAGTGTAGGGATAGAGGGGCTGGGGGAGGGGGGGGGGGTAACAAATACTGATACAGGCTGCGGTGGTTGGGGGGGATGTGGGGGTGAGGACGCGGCCGTGGCCGTCGTATCGCAGAGCTCCGCCTCTGTGTTGGCGCTGCGCTGGCGCTGCTGGCTGCTGGCACTGTCTGGCCGAACACAAGCCGAGCAGAGCCGAGCAGAGAGCGCCGCCTTGTGCGCTGAAGCGTGCGCGGAAATCAGCCGACGGAAGCAGCTTTCCAGTTAACGACAAAGGCACGACAAGCAGGTGGGGTTGGGGACGGGGGCTGCTGGCTGCCGGCTGTGGCTCACTGAGTCGGAGCCGCGGTGTGCTGCCGCTGCGATATTACTGTCGGCGGAGAAAAGCCGCTTCCGATCACGAATAAATGGGTTGTCCCGCACTGCCTTTGTGGCTATTTTTCGTCGTGGTTGTTACCGTTGCGACGGAGGAGGCGCAGAGAACGCTTAATGTGGTTTTGGGTCCCCAAGGGGGAGAGATTGGGGGCAGGGAGGGGAGGCGGCGGGGGAGGGGAGGCGGCGGGGGAGGGGAGTTGAGCCTGTGCTCGCCTCGACTCTTCCAGCCGCTCCGTGAGAGTGACTGCGTCCTCCCTTAGACCTTCTGCACAGAACGAATTTAAACCAACGCGAATGTGAAAAGGAAACAATGATATCCATAACAATACTGTGAACAAGTAACCCGAGGGCAATTCAGATGGCCGGTGACGAAATAATTCGTATGCGCACGGATTTGGACAAAATTAAAATTGTTGCTCTGCGATTTGGGGTGAACAACGTCAAGTATGTACTTTTTTTCAAGCAGGCCATTGCAGGTTTTGTGTACGAAGTGGACCGGGTGGCGTCGGCAGGTTGCTAGCCCCCCACATGAAACCTCGTGAAACTTTCGTGACCATATCGTAGGGGCCGTGCCGTGCCATGCCGTGCCGTGCCGTGCCGTGCCGTGCCGTGCCGTGCCGTGCCGTGCCGTGCCGTGCCGTGCCGTGCCGTGCCGTGCCGTGCCGTGCCGTGCCGTGCCGTGCCAGCTCTTCTTCCGGCCGCACTACCGAGGTGAAAAGTTGGTGTGGAGAGTGAGTAAGTGCTGAGATGGCCTCGCCCAGGCCGGGGTCGGGCCGGGTCCGGGGCTTCCGGCAGCCCGTAGGTGGGGCGACGCTAACGGGGGCGGCTGCTGCTGCGGCCTCTCTCTCTCTCTCTCTCTCTCTCTCTCTCTCTCTCTCTCTCCTTCTCTCTCTCACTCTGCCTGGTCTTCCCGCCCTCTCTTCTCCTCTCTCGTGCTCTGCTCCTCTCGGCCCCGTGCCAGGTGTGCTTATGGCATTGGCGTGGCTCAGGTCACTGCCGGACATCTTCCTCGACCGCCCCCAGCCGCCCCCAGCCGCCCCCAGACCTGCCAGAGCAGTTCCCCGTTATTGGATGGGCTACGGAGGGCGATCGAGTCGGCTATTCGGGGATGGCCGACGCGGCGTCTGCAGAACGCGGTCGCTTCACCTGCCTCGCCTGCTTCGCCTGCCTCGCCTCGCCCCCGGCCCCCGGCCGACAGGTCACCGGTCCATGGTCCGCCCCTCCGCTCCGCCCCTCGACCGAGTTTCTCGCGCCGCTCCACGCGCGCCCTCATCAACAAGTGAGTCAGCGCCGTGGCGAGACGGTACGTCCGGGGCCGGGTCAGACCGGGGTGTCAGCGGCTGTGGGGCTGTGGTGTGTGGCGTGGCCGCCTAGACGTGGCCCGGTAAGCGCGGATGGAAGTGGGAGGAAACTTGAGGTCACTCCTTGCTGCGTCCCAGGGACTAGATCTAACGAAAACACTCTCATCCCCCCCCCCCCCCCCACACACACACACACGCCCGTTGACCCCCGGCACTTGTGTGGCCATGGCCTTGGAGGCCTCGCCCCCAGCCCACAGGCGGGTTGCGCCCACGCCGCTCCGGACCTTCGACGGCGCCCCCTCAATCTGGACCGCTGGCTGCTGTCTCGCCTCGACGTCTACAATGGCCCCTCCTTTAGCACCTACTTCCGGCCGGCGCAGCCATTCTCCCGCCTCCTCCCTCCCTCACCCCTTTTCTATCAACCAATGATTCCTCCCCATTATTTCCACTCGGCCCATCCACGTGCCCTACGCTTGTCTCCCACCCCCTCCCCCAAGCACCGCGCCGGGCCTCCGCTGAACCCACGCACGCTTGGTCGGCCTTCGTTTCCTAGAACACCTAGGGTAATCACAATGGGGAAAGCAAGTATTTTTAAGGCAGTCACTATGAAAGGCATTTTACAATCATTAGGCTAGGTTGCTAAGGATACGATGAAAAGTTAGGTTAGAAAGCTAAGGTAAGGATGAAAAGGAATTGTTTTTTTGTTGTTTTTTTTAATTTAGCCACGATTGGATAAAATGCCCATATTTAGGAAAGATGTGATTTCTTTTTTACCTGCATGTGACAGTTCCCATGGCTTCGTTTATTTACCAGCACTTACCCTCCCGCCTTAGCCTTATCCTCCTTCGCGCGCGCCTTCATCATGTTCAGCCCCCGACCCGGCCCGGCCTCTCCCGGCATCAGCCCGGACGGCCCTCTGCTGGCCACCGCCACTTTGGCCACCTCTGCCGTGTTCACTGCCTCTCCCTAACTGCGACGAGAAAAGTTTCCGGGGCGGGGCAGTGAATCGCTGAGACTGAGCGTATCATGGGGGCTGCCCTCCCCCTCCCCACCCCTCACAACCCCACAGCCCCCTCTTCCCTAGACTTCTTCTTTCTTTCGCCCCTTCGCCTTTGTTCTGCCCCTTCCCTCTGGCGTGTGGACGTGAGGCCATCTCGTTCGCGTTCCTCCCTCCGGGCAGCGGCGGGGCGGCTGCGGCAGCCAAGGAGCGAGTGAAAGAGCGAGAAGAGTCGGGCCAGAGAGGAAGGGAGGAGGAGGAGGAGGAGGAGGAGGAGGAGGAGGAGGAGGGAGGGAGGGAGGGATCAACGTACACGGCGCTTTGGCCGCCGCCAGACGGTAGATTAAATTTTCCGGAGTGCGACGCAGGTGACGTGAACGAAGGCCGAAAGCGTCCTGGCATGCTCTCCTTTTTTGCCTTGCCCCTGTCCTGTGCCCCTCTCCCCTCTCTCTCTCTCTCTCTCTCTCTCTCTCTCTCTCTCTCTCTCTCTCTCTCTGTCTCTCTCTCTGTCTCTCTTTCCTCTCAGTAATTCACGGCACACGCGTCATGTGCAATCATAGCCCCCATCGAGTACAATGAGCACGAGTCTCCCGAGAAGTAAATGGCACGCGCGCGCGCGCATGCGACGGCAGCGATATTAGATCCTGAGCGGGCGCCGGGCTAGCCTAGGCAGCGGTGGCACGTTCTACACACACACACACACACACACACACACACACACACACACACACACACACACACACACACACACACACTGCCGCTGCCAGTATTTGAACCCAGAATGCGAATGGGTAAAATCCTAGTTGACGTGAAGGCACGCGTGCTCCACTTCGGGTGTCACTTAAAAGTTCTCTCGCCCGCGCAGTTCAGTTCGGAAGTATGGTCATAGCAGGCGGTATGCGGCCCATTTCGAGCGGCTCGGGTTCAAATACCGAGTGTTTCTGGGGGTGAGGTTACAGACTGTGGGTGCTGCGGTAGACACACCGCCACCGCCGGCGCCGGCGAAGCCCCGCCCGTGCCGAAGCCATTCGCATACTCCGGCGCTCCGCGGGTTCGAGTACCGTCGATTCGGATCGCAGCGGCCGGAAAAGTAAAAGGGCACGAAGGATGCGCGGGGGCAGTTTATGCGGACGAGGCGGTACGGGGTGTGACCTGAAACTGCTGCCCCTGCGGACGGGATGGGGAGGCAGTTGTGTTCGGGGTTGATTGTGGGGCCACGGTGCGGGGCTCGGCGGGGTGCGGGGGTGGTGGTGAGAGCGTGCTGTTGATGTGGTAGGGGTGAAACCGCGAGCCGTTCTACATTGTGTATGTCCGCGCACGCGTGTGCGTGTGTGTGTGTGTGTGTGTGCTGGGACCGAGCCATTCCACTAAAACAACTCATACTCCTTCCCCTCTCCTCTCCCCCCGGGTCCATCCCAGCGCAGCACACGCGGTCCCAACCGCAAAGCGAGCGTACGGATGCGCGCGGACAGATGGGAAGGGGGGGGGAGGAGGATCGGGAGGAGGGAGGAGGGGGATGAGGCCCCGAGGCTTATAGGGGATGGCGTGGCGTGGCAAGGCCGCACCTTTGAGATCCGCGCGTGCCCCCCCCCCTCCCTCCCCTCCTCCCTCATCTCGCACAGGTGCGCCTGCCACCTCACCTTGAGCAGTTTGTCTCATCTCTCCACTCTGTGTGCGCGCGACGCGTACAAAGCGCGGCTAGCCGCCTACAACACACGGCCCGATCCGGTTCCTCGCAGCCTCGCATGCGCTCGAAGCCCGCAGGCCCCACCCTGCAGGTGCCACCACCCACCACCACCCGACCTGTGAGCAAGCATATTTACCTGGACGGAAGCAATTTTTCTCTGCTCGCAGGGGCAGCTGCTCTGCCATGCCGGGCAGAGATGTGCTCACAACACAACACTGCGAGTAACCCTTAGAATGGGAAGAGTGCCGTATGATCATCGCCCAGTTGTGGGTGAGAAGAAGCTGTTTGGAATCTTGTAAAAACACCGAAGATGTGAGACTGGAGTCAGACTCGGCTCGGCGACAGGATTCCAAAAATGGGGTCACATGGATTTTTCTGATAGAAAATGCGGCAGACAGGGGTAGCGGTGACCACGATGAGGCTAACCACTACCTTCCTTATTTCCCATCAAAGAAGGTGGCGCAACCGCACTTTTGGAATCCTGTCGCCAAGTTCAAATTCCTCATCGCCTAAAACAAGGGAGCTGTTCACGATTCTTTCAGTCTCAAGCAGTGGCTGAAATTCTGAAAGCATGTGTAAGACGTGCGTTATTCTCAGCAAAGTCGCATTAGACAAGCATAGGGCTGTTCGCTTCAACTTTGTGTACAATCCCAACTCCGGAAACGTTTTCACCCACCTCTGGGCGTGCCAGCGACCAGCAGGGTTCTGCATTTAACTTTGCCGCCTCTCACTCGAGTCTCATTCCGTGGCGCGTTCGTATTTCACCTTCTTTTTCTTCCCCTCCTTCTTTGCCGCCCGACTTCTGTCGGCTCGGCTGACCTTGCTGAGCCCCGAAGCCCGGCACCGGCCGACACACCTTGGGCCGGCTCCGTGCGCCGTCTATTATTCACTTTGATTTGTGTACGTGCAAGAGAGAGAGAGAGAGAGAGAGAGAGAGAGAGAGAGAGAGAGAGAGAGAGAGAGAGAGAGAGAGAGAGAGAGAGAGAGAGAGAGAGGGAGATGGTGGCGTCAGGGAGCCGTTTCCTTTTCCTCCCCGAGTGAAACACGCTGAGAGGCTGAGAGGCAAGCCGTCGATGAATATTTCAGAGAGCGGCTCTGTTCTGTTTGATTCGGTCCGCTGCAGAAGTGTTATTTGAATAAGACTGGCGCCGCCACGGCGCTGTTCTTTTGCGCTGCCGACTGTCCGTCCCGGGCTGCTGGCTCTCTGAGGGTCGGAGCCGGCCGGAGCCGGAGGCGGTGAGCACCATGGCGAGCACCATGGCGAGCACCCCACCCCGCGCCTGGCGGCGGTCGCAGAACGGACCCCGACGACGGCCCCCCCCCCCCCCCCTGCTCACGTCTCACGACACCATCATCAACCCCCGGCCTGCGCGTGAGCAGCGAGGGATGAGGGAGGGGGGGGGGCAGGGGTTGACGAGGAGGGACCCCGTCGTAGTCCTGCCTGCTCCTTGCCTCCGCCATTCTGTTGAGTTAATGAACTGGCGGGAAGTGGAGAAATTAGCAAGGGCAGGGACAGGAAATGCCCCCCTCCCCCCTGGTGCCTCGCCGTTGAGCCCTCTGCGGTCGGGCATTCGCAGCCTCACCCTCGCTTCGAATCGACCGCGTTCCATGCTTCCATGCGGAGCTTTCTGGAGCCTGTTGTAGTCTGCTGGAGCTGCTGGAGCTGCTGGAGCCTCCTGGAGCCTCCTGGAAGTTCCTGCATGCTCCGGAGAGAGCCGAGGATCCTTCCAGGGGAGAATGACAGTGACAGCAGCGCGTTCGGAGATGCTGCCAGAGCGGCCGACTCGACAGCGCACGCTGCTGCTGCTGCTGCCGCTGGAGGCGGCCAGGCACTCTGTGTGACAGCGCCAGCACAAGAAGCTACGGAAGGGGAGAGACGGCGATCTTCATTCTCTAAACAGTTTATGAAATGGAGGCTAATAAACAGAATCTCAGAACGGTGCACTCATTCTCCGCCCGCCCCGCCGCTGGAGCTGGAGCTGGAGCTGGAGCCAAAGCGGCGACGATAATGCTCTGGCGGGCGCTGCTCAGCGGCCAGTGCTGCCAACAGACCTCGCGGCGAGTTGGCGGCGGCCGGTGCTGGCGGGAATGCGCCGAATGGATGGGTCAATATATAGCTATATATAAGCTTATATATGGTTATATATAGCGTGATATATAGTTATACATAGGGTGATATATAGTAGTATATATAGGTATATATCGTCATATATAGTATGATGTATGGGTATATATCATTATATATCTCCTGATATATGAATATATATACATAAGCGATATATAATCTATATATAAGCACTTTCACCCGGGGGGGACGGGGAGTGTGGACGGGCTGCCGCCGTCTCAGCCGCCGCTGTGCACCGCTGTGCTGTTTACACCACCCTGCTCAGCCTCAGGTCCTGCTTGTGGTGCGGGGCGGTGCGCTGGGGCTTAGCGTGCCGCCGTGACGAGGGTTGCTGGGGAGGGGCGGGGCCAGGCGGGGCCAGGCGGGGCCAGGCGGGGCCAGGCGGGGCCAGGCAGAGCACAGACGCCCAGAGCAAGCAACAGCTACCGCGCGGAATATACACGATCTCCTTATGCGCCGAAATGCACTTGGTTCCTCGAAGAATTCAGACCCGCGGCGGAGGCACGTGCTGCGCTACCGGGCTGATGACATTCCCACCGGGGAGCGGCCGCAGCGGTGGTTCTGGGTTCGACTACCACCGCCTCCTCGGCAGATCCTCCCAGTTTTGTTGTTGTTTCCGGCTCCAACTTTGGTTGCCGATGCTGTTGCGCTGCTCCCTTGATGGCCGCTGTCTCACACCGTGTTCAGCGACCACCCGACAACCGGACCGGTCCGGCCGGACCTCGACTCCACTGGGCGGTGACACGGCCCCCACCCCACCCCTCCCCTCCGCGCCCCGTCGCCCTTCTCCCCCTTCGGCCCCCTGTCCTCATTCCGAGGCCCACCTGGTGCCAGAGCATATGTTGTTGTTGACCATGTCGTGTTCTCCGGTCAACGAGGCTTGTAACCGCTACTCTCAGTGGCGTGCGCCCCCCCCCCCTTCTTGCCCCTACGCACACTTCGTACCCCCTGTATGCTGCAGCCCCCCCCTTTTCCCTGTGCTGTATAGGACGCTGCTGCTGCCCCCTCCCCCCCCCCCCTGGTGGCCCCGTGCCCCCCTCGGCTCACCCTCGGAGGGTCGACGCCCTACTCAACCCGGAGTCGCTGCCGGGCTGTAGCAGCCCCCCCCCCCCCCCCTGTTTTGCTCGCGGGGTGGGTTGGGTTGGGCGCCTCTGCAGGCCCCCGGCAGGCAGCCCCGGCAGGCAGCCCCGGCAGGCAGCCCCAGCAGGCAGCCCTGGCAGGCAGCCCCAGCAGGCAGCCTCGGCCCCGGAACAATACGTGCTCTGCCCGAGCTCTATCGACTGGTGAGCGCCCGGGCGGTGGGCAACAGGTGAGGCGGGATGGGGAGGGGTGGGGCCTGCTGGGCTGGCGGGGGAGAGGGGGACGGGGAGGGGGGATGTGGGGCCGGCCACTGTGTCATCGAGGTGAGGCGAGTTGCAGTCGCGACTGGACGGGCCGAGGAGTGGGCCGCAGCGCTGCACCGCCTGCCGGCCCCCGACAGCCTCCCACTCCACCCGGGCGGACCACTCCTCCTACTTGAAGGCTGTGCTCCAGCAGTATGTGCGTCCGCCATACGGAAGCTCCGGCCGCCTCGTACGTCCCCCCCCCCCCTCTTACCCTCTGAGCCAGAGGGTCTTGGAGAGGAGATATACAGGAGTGGAGTGCCTCTTTGTTATGGCGCGTCGTCGGGGAGGTGGCCTCGGGGAGGGGTATCTTGGAGGCAGCGGCGCTCCAATGCCGCCACTCTCCGCGGCCATGGCGCGGCGCAGCCTGCCGACGCCCCAGCGCCGTCCCGTCGCCCCACCGTAACCCCCATCGGTTCCGCACGTGGGCATTCGGGTGGCTAGTGAAGCCCACAGCTCCACAGGTCGGCAGGGTGCCACACGGGTACCACCCGCCTGCCCGCCTGGGAGTGGCGAAATGGGGGAAGCGGAGAGACTTAATAAGTGCCTGTTGTATGGCTGGGCGGTGGGCAGGCCAGCCCACCCAACAACCAAATGTTAAGGCAGTGTTAGACAGACCAGGGCTTTTAGGGACCGCTCACAAACCATTGAAATAATTTTTATTCTAATGCAAAGCCTGCAAGGGGGAGTGCGTCGGGAACCGCCCGCGGGAATCGAACCCACCAGGCCTGGAGTCGTTGGGACTCCGGCCCGTGCCAATGACAGTTTGCTCCCGGTGCCCCAGCGGATATAAAGAAGAGTTCATAAAATGTCTCGAGGTTTGTGGACTTTCCCAAAGGCATTTTCCATGGCATTGTGTGCACCTATCTGTACTTGTATCTGCATCTGGGTACGAAGCAATGAGGTAATTCAAGGCAGAGAGCGCCTGTGAAACGGAGGGTAGGCCAGCCCGCCGCACATGGGTGCACTCGGGCTGCCTACCGTCTGCTAGACAGGCGCTCAGTGAACGCGTGCGTCGTGCACGCCTGTAGTTTGCGTTTGTCTGGCTGTGGCTGACTGACATTTGACAGTCTGTCTGACTGTCGGTCTGACTGTCTGTCCGTCGGTCTGTCTGCCTCGTGCCTAACAGTGTGGCCGCACGTAAGCGTGTGATGCGCCTGTGAATGCAGGCAGGGCGTAGTCCCTGCCCCGCGCTGCCCTTGTCTGCCCTTGCCTTGGCTGCCCTGCCCCGCTCCGGAAGTGAAGGTCGCCGCCAGGCCAGGCTAGGCTAGCCGGGCTGTGCGCGACGCTCGCTATATAACTTCTTCCCGTGGACGCCGCCGCTCGGCCCCGGCCACGCCCTGTCATCGTATCAGGATGGGTTTCACGGGTTTCACCAA
Source organism: Odontothrips loti (assembly GCA_038380765.1). Classification (NCBI taxonomy): domain Eukaryota; kingdom Metazoa; phylum Arthropoda; class Insecta; order Thysanoptera; family Thripidae; genus Odontothrips; species Odontothrips loti. Next base: position 10,692,351 of record CM076249.1, read on the forward strand.
GTTTCACCTCATCAACTTTGAGCGCCGCGCCACGCTAGATGAGGCCACCGACAGGCTCCCGGGGCGTGTTGCTGGCGTTCCTGGGGGACTCGGGGGGCTCCCGGGGCCTTATTCGGTGATGAGGCCTCATTACTGCCGCGGGGCCTCGGGGCCCCCGCAGCCCGCAGGATGCTCTGACCTGGCCTCCTTGTTTCTCTGCGTATGTGTGTGTGTGTAGTTGACGAGAAGTGCTGAAATATTGTAGTCGCCGTTTTACCCTTGACGCCGTCGTGTTCGTGGAGGGGCCGGGGTGGGAATAGCGAGGCGTGGGTTGGGATGGGATGGGAAGACAGAGAGAGAGAGAGAGAGAGAGAGAGAGAGAGAGAGAGAGAGAGAGAGAGAGAGAGAGAGAGAGAGAGAGAGAGAGAGAGAGAGAGAGAGAGAGAGAGAGAGAGAGAGAGAGAGAGAGATCAGGCTTGTCACTGTGTGGATGTGAGTGAGTGAGAGAGAGAGTGACTGGCACGAACGATTATTCTGGTCACAAAAGGCATGGCGGCTCCGCCCCGCCGCCCCGCAGCCGTCGCCTCGCAGCAGTCGGCACGCCTCTGGAGCATGGCGTGAAGAGGACCCAGTAACGCACGCAACTCGCAACATAACCTTACCCTAGGTGAGTGTGAATCGTCGCCCTTGTCTATTTTCGGTCTAATAACTTCCTGTGTACTAACGCCCCTGCGTCTTTATTCCGTGCACTGAGAATGAAAGTCGCGATCTGCTCCCAATTTTAGAAGATATGAGGGACGTAACAGGCTGTTTTGAAAACTTCTCATTATGAACAAGATTTGAGACCCGAGTGAGACTCAGCTTGACGCCGCAGGATTTCAGATTAAGGTCACGTGACCTTTCGTGAACGAAAATGAGGAAGTTGGTGGAGGACCTCATCGTGCCCATCCCAAGTCATGCCTTCCATATTAACCATATCAGGGAAGGTCATGGGGATCCCAGCGCCTAGCCGCGTCATACTCGGGCATAAACAAATCTTGAGTGGAAGGACAAGTTTTCAAAACATCCCTTATCGACTAAAATTGAGGGATAATCATGACATTTGTTTTTCTTTCTCAGTGTGTGTTTCAATGCCATTCCGTTTCATTCAATTGGATTTTAAAAAAAAAATCTTCCGGCGGTGGTACGCGAACTCGCAGCCCACGCCAACCGGTCTGACGGCCCGCGCTTGTTCCAGCAGCCGCGCCCCGCAGCCCTCGCCGCCACCATGCACTCCATGGGCTTGCACTCGGCGCTCGCCATCAAGCGGCAGCGGAAGAGGCGCGACGAGCAGCGCCGGGCCCGGGAGCGCCGCTACTCCCAGCAGTCCAACGAGTCCGGGCTGGGCGAGAGCAACTCGAGCTTCGTGTCGCCCCGGTCCTCGGTCCGCGGCCGCCGCCGCCACCAGAGCTCCACCGCACCGGACGCCCTCGTCGAGAACAAGGTGAGCGTCGGCGTCTCCGACAGCAGCGCCCCCGCCCCCACCTAATCCCAGTCACGAGAACACTGCTTAACTAGTCCTACAGGGGGTCTCGTTTCACAACTCTAGACTATCCGCACCTGCTGTTTATGTGTGGCGTGTTCGATGCCAGGACGCACGCCGGTTTTACAGCGTGATGTGAAATGCCGTCGATGTGGCGATCCCATCGCTCTTTATTAGACATTGCAGAGTCATTCCGGGGGCACATTCACCGGAAACGAAACTCGCACGGAGAGGAATGGCTTGGTGGAGGGGGGCGGGGGGTAGAGAGGGAGAGACCAATAACAGGGCTTGAACCCCTATAAAACGGCAGCAATAAACTCTTCAGGCTGCTGGGAGGGGGGGACGTGGTGGAAAGCCATTTCTGGCAGATTTTCCCTGTGCCTAAGCCTGCGGTAGAAGAGGGGGGAGGGGGGGGAGGGGTGGCGCCTGCCACGCGCCCGTTCCAGATGTGATCCCGTGGGATTTCAAATTACATTCAGGGCACAGAGGGTAGCGCGCTGACACGGGCTGGATGAAGAGACGGGTTCCCTGCTTTTAACAATGGAAGAAAAATTGCGGCTACGAGGGATATCGTTTTCTGGGAGTCACTGAGAATGAATAATTCATCATCATTGCGCACAAGGTATTGTTCGGTTTTGGGCAGGGTGCCGTATCGCTTAAATTTTGGCAATGATCGTACGGCACCTTCGCCCAAAATTGTTGAGCAATCTTTTATTATCAAAACCCTCACTTTGGGCAATAGTTATGACTAGGGCATTTTTTTATTTTTTATTTTTTAATTTTTAGGGGGTTGCCATCGCATGCTTTGTGAGTCCCAAGCATTCTCCACCCTCACCTCTCCTTCTTCTGCCCCCAGATGATGTCCTCGGTGGGCATGCTGCACATCGGCGTGGTGTTTCTCGTCCTCGGCGGCTTCCTCCTCGGCTCCGGCCTGCTGCCAGAGGACCTTACGTCCTGGAGCCAGTTCACGACGAACAACTGGTGGAACGAGCTCACCATCGCCGGCGGGTAAGTCGCGCTAACCAAGAAAACCAGAACCGGTATTTGAAACCAGGTCGATCCGGAAGAGGTCGCCACAGGTCACCGTCGCCCGAAACGAAACCGGTTACTTGTGTGGGGGGCCTGTTTCGAAATAACGGCCGTGAGCTTCGCAGCTACGTGGTGCCCTCGGGGGTACGTGCTCTTGTGCCACTCTCTGTGGGTTCAAATACCGGCTGGTTGTGGTTGGGTTGTTTTCTTCCTGCGTAAGGGCCACTCCACTCACCCGTCTCCTCCATGTTCAGGTGCGCCATCCTGCTGGGCGTGTTCCTGATCGTGCTGAACCGGTACATGGCGCGGCGGGAGGAGGAGGACCTGACCGAGTACGTGCAGCGGCAGCTGACGCGCTCCCGCTCCGGGCACCGCCTGGTCCGAGACGTGGAGACGGGCGCGCTCACCGACAAGCACACCGCCGCGGCCAGGTCAGCGGCCGCGGCCTCGGCTTCCGCCGGACACGGCGGCCGCACCCCCAGCGACCCCGACGTGTTCACGTCCGTGGCCGGCCTCGACCGGGACAGCGCCGTCGACAGCCCCCTGCAGAGCCCCACCGTGCGCTCGCCGCCGCACCACCACCTGCACTGCGACCTGGAGCAGATCCTGGAGGAGGACGGCGTCAGCGACCGCGGCGTCATGGCCGACGTGATGGCGCCAAGCCCAGGCTTCAGCCCCGCGACCGGCGTTAGCCCCGGTTCCTGCCCAGGCACCCCCATCGAGGCTCGGGAGCTGCTCCACCATCACGGCAGCCAGCACGGCAGCCACCATGGCAGCCAGCACGGTCATCACGGCGGTCACCACGGCCACCGCGGCAGTCAGCACGGCGAACACGGCGGCCAGCACGGCCACCACGGCGACGATCCCCACGGTGGACATCACCAAAACTTCCACTCACACCACCACCAGTCCCACCACATGGTGGCCATCTGAGAGGCCGGACTGAGTCTGCTCTTCTGCCTTCTACGCTTGTCAGCACGAGGCTCGGTGGCACCGGCGGCCTGTCGGGCCGTGCCCTACTTCCTCGTGGCACCCTTTCCCCTCCTCTCTCCTCTCATTCCTTTCCCTTCCCTTTCTCCACGGGAAGCCCAAACGACACGCAAATAGGGGGCGGAGAATGGGCCGGGCCCCGTGGACCCCGTCGCGTGTCTGTGTGCCTGCGTCTGCATGTGTGCGCCCGTGTGTGTTCTTGTGACTGTATACTTTGCTCAACTTATCTTCGCGCAACTCCTTTCTTCTGATGCGATGTTTTCCGCGGAGAAGGGTGATCTCTGTACTTTGGACGCCGAGAGAGGCGTGCCAGGAGGTGCGTCTATGTACGGCCAAGTGGGAGAGGGCTCGTCCTCAGAATGGTGGCTCGACATTTCCATTTAATTCCGAATTATTTTGCGTCATGGTTTTACACGCTTATTAAAAGAATATGAACGTGGGTTCTTGAAAACGGAAAAAAAGATTATCAGCAGTGGCTCTCTAGTATAAAACTGAAAAGGATTTGGAGATTACTCCGAGCGTTGTGTTACAACTGTATGAATTTGTTACGCAACGGCCTCACAGTCTACATCGAACTTCTTTTACAATTTTAAGAAATACGATAAAACTTAGTGCGAGAGGGCATTTTTTTCTATTCTCTTCTGGAGCATTTTTTTAATCGTTACGAAATTTCTGAACGAAAAAAGTACAACGATTTATCCCATTGTATAGGTATATTTCTAAATCATTTTATATTTGCACAAACTATGACAAAATTTACGCGAAATTAAGGCGTATAAGCTTTTATGCAAGCACTTTCATTCCATAACAAAGTAAGATTTCTAGTCCTCCGATGTGACCTACGGGAGTTTTCTGTCCGTCTCGCTTTCCTCTTAATATTAAATTTACAAGAGTTTTGCGGTTGTAAACGTTTCGCCTTCTAAGCCACAATCCCCTGCACGGAAATACAGTTTCTTCGGGCCTTTAATTATTAGCAGGAACTGGAAGGCATTGCCAAATCTCCTTTTAAAGCTGTGATAATCAATGTTAAATGTAAGTAAATACTCTTAGCCTTTACTATAATGGGACGAGATGGTTCGTGGTGCTTCATTGCTCTGCGCTACTTGCTTGACTTGATATACCAGATACTTGATATGGAGGCTGTTCCTCACCAAGATTTCAGTTCGTTTTCAGCACCTCCTGCTCGAATCCCCTTCCAGAGTTAACATGCAGAATAAGTCTCTCAAGTTTTGGCCTAAATTTAGTGGCGGACATCGCGTAAAAAGATCTATTTGATCCTTAAAACTAGCGCTCGTAAGGGACGACCAATAGTAATTCGCTTGAACAGCTTGTGTTCATGAAAGTGACCAAGTGTAGTCACGCTCCTCCAATGCACCCCGTTTCGTACCTCAGATTAACGTTGCGAGGGGTTCCAATTTTATGACCAAGCGGAGAACCGGGTAAGAGGTGCATTGAGGGATAAGATATAGGGCTGTTATTCTGAATTGAGGATATAACTGCATTGTGATATTTTTACACTTTTACTTCTATGCACCTTAATCAAACTTTTTTGCTATTCTTTCCATGAACTAATAAAAATGTTCGAAATGTTTGTATTGCATTTTCAGCCAGAGAAAAATTCAACGCGCACACCTAACATTAGAAATGTGCATTTATTTCAGAGATGCAGAAGATGTCTTTGATGGTGGGAGCGATATTTTTACCTTTTCTCACTTTTGATCATAGGTTTTCATGCACAATTTATTATATACATAATTTTCACTGAAAATAGAAATTAACTCGTCAGCGTGTCCATCTCTTTTTTCATATGTTCGTTCAAATTGTTTTTCTTATTAAAACGTAAACGTTTGAGACTTTTGTTACTTGTGTGTACTTGGCTATTTCTTGAGTGCTCTTCCCCATAGTGTATGTATTTGAATTACGTTTCCCAACCATCCATTTTGTCAGGAGGGACTGGAGTAACAACCTGTGCACCACTGCCTAACTGGGGGGAAGTTTCACAAGATACCTCAATTTCACAAGCTGGAGGATTACGAACGTGTCTTGTGATCTAGAGGAATTCCCCCTCAAAAGGGGGAATTCGTGCATAGTGGTTCAGAGAGAGTAAAACTATATCGATCAGGCACTAGGTGTCGTGTGTCTGTGTGGTGGCGTCGAGCAGTCTTCAGTCTTCAGGCGCCCCACCGCATGTTTTCCAGTATTATGAAGTCTGAATTGTGATGTAGGAGTGAAGCCTCCAAAAGTATGAATGTATAAATAAAGAAATAAAATAAAGCTGTACGGGATGTTTTATTTCGCTCTCTGTTTTGTTTGCACATAAATACAAATCGACGTTAGGGAGCCTTAAAAGACTTTTCCCTGTGACTGAGTTTATTGATTAACCTTATTCATAGGCACACACGCATAGTGATTTTTCTTCTATACTTTCTCTCTTCTCCTTGATGGTTCTTTACCTGACTCCTTCTGCTCTCGCCTCCCTTCCTAATCAGATTGGCTGCTACCTCTGTATTGTTCTTCCGACATCTCTCTCTGCCGCTACAGAACTAAGACAGTAAACTGCATGGGAGTTTATGTTGTGCCGGTGTTGTCTTTACTCTTCACCTCCTCCGTTTGCTGGACCGGGGACCATGTGGGGATAATCGGCATAGAAACGGGCAAGGGACGTATCTTCACGTTTTTCGTGTGGAATGTATCCATCATCTCGTTTTCTATGAGACATTAAATAGTTAATGTACATAGTGTAGCAATGGTCGGACTTTTCCAATCATGGTGTGCATGAAATTGTTTAACTGGTCGTTTACGAGATGTGGATCGATGAAATCCCGAAAAACGTAGTCACGAACCCATGAATCCCTTGTGGCTGAGTGGTTTAAAATAGTCGCCTCACAAGTCGACGCCGACATGATTGTGGATGGACTCAGTGGCAAGGCGGGTGGTGGGGCCATCTATATGTAGACATCTTCTCCCTTCTTGTTGTTCTTCTTCTTCCTTCTAAAAAAAATGCCACCTTCTCTGAATAGCTTTTGTATGACGGTAATGTCCCGCAGGATGATCGGGGCGATGCCCGCAGTGGCCGTGCGCCACGAGAGACAGAAGCAACAGAAGCGCAGCAAGTGGTCCTCCAGCCTGGCTCTGCAGACACCGCTGACAGGTGCATATCACTCTCCAGTCCCTTGGAATGTCTTCAACGTTGACTCGAAAACTTCATGACCGTTTATTTAAAAAAATATTATAAAAAGAGAGAGAAATATTTCAACGAGGAGAAGAGTGAAGCTCAAAAATTGCTTAGGATTCCATAGTAGCGTGTGCGTTCTGTAAGGTGGGAAAGTCAGAAACTAACGCAGATGGTGTTTTACGGAGAGAGAGCGAGAGAGGTAAAGAAAGAGTTCGAAAAGAATCGCAACAAAAAAGACATACCACGAACTTGTATGCGGCGAGAGAAAAAGAGAGAGAGAGAGAGAGAGAGAGAGAGAGAGAGAGAGAGAGAGAGAGAGAGAGAGAGAGAGAGAGAGAGAGAGACCCTTGCAGAGAACCATCATGTCCACGTACAAATCCGAGTGAGAAAATTACATGTAGATTACAAACAAAGTTTAGTTCATTCCCTGACCCTGTGAACTGAAAATTCGAATGAAAAGTAAGGCTACTTTGCGGCCAAAACGTCTGAGGCGGCTGAGCGAGCAGTTAGCTCCTCCCACGCAGTCACTGTACAAGTCGGACCGTCGGCCCGTAAGCCTAATGGCGAGGTAAGTCCCCGTAATTACCAATCTTCATCTTTGAGAAGAAAAACACAAACGAAGTCGCTTTTGCGAAAATCGGCTTGGTCCATATTCGACGCAGCTGTGTGTCGTGAATACACCGTAATCCAATCTTTTCAAACACTCTCCGCCAAAAGTTTGAAATTGAAACACGAGGAGGAGGCATCGACCTGAGCAGAGATATTCGCACGCAAAACACAACCAGTCAGTCTGAGTTTTTTCAATCGAGCACGCTCTCTCGCAATGAAATGTGGTCCGCAAGGTCAAACATGACGAAAGAAATAAACAGCCTCGTTTCCCACCAAAACCGCACGCTTACTTTGTTCCCGTAAACAATTTCAGCACTTGTTTTATTTTATTTTTGTTTTGCACACGTAGAGCGTGTTCCACGCAGCACGCGACGAGAATTTAATTTAAGTATGAATAGAAATCTTCTGAAACGCTTGATGGATCGGTGAGCAGCTCGGTGACACAGGCCTCACGAGCAGCAGCTGTCATGTTTTGTACGGCGCGGTTCACCCTCACCCTCCCCTTCCACCTATCTTACCGGACTATTCTGCATGCTCAGAAAAATAAAAAACATTCACTAAATTGTTCAGTCCCAGTCACCGCAGAATCGAGTAGCGCCGTCAGCAGGCAACCAAAAAAGACACGAAAAAAAAAGAGAAAAATACGCCTCCGCCGGTAGTTCAACCTTGGTCCTGTTGTAGGGCTCACCATGATCGGTGCCATGCCCGCCGTGGCCGTGCGCCACGAGCGCCGGAAGCAGGAGCGTCGGCACAAGCGGCCGTCACAGCTGGGCATCCAGTCGCCACCGGGGACCGGGGACTCACTGGACGGAGGCCTCGGCATGGGCATCGGCAGCCCGGACGCCCTGCAGTCCCCGCCGCAGCGGCAGCTAGGCCGCCAAGAGTACTACGTCTGCGGGAAGGTAAGAGACCTAAGCGTCAGCCAGCGTCAGCCAGCCAGCCGCGGTCTGCTCTGCTGCTTCCACGCGCAAAACGAATTTTTTTTGTTGATTTTGGGACAAACAGCAAGGGGAGGAGCATTCCGGTCGACACCCGCCGTGCTCGAGTGCCCCACCGTGGAGCGCTCGAGCGCGGGGTACCGACCGGAATATGCTTCCGCAGACGTGTTAGCCACGGAGACGGGGTGACGTAATTTATGGTGTACGCCTCCCTCCGAAGGGGCCGCGAGGCTCAGGGCTGTCCAGAGACCGTCAGACCGAGATGAGCAGAAGGCTGGGCGCCGCGGACTGACAGATGTGACAGTGATTAAAGGTGGGGAGATGGGGTTAGCAGCGGAGCAACGCGTCCGCGGACTTCTGGGCTGGACTCGAGGGGCGGCTGACGGGGTTGGGTCGTGTGCGGAGTAGTAGAAGTATTGTGCTTATACTACCTTCTTATTTGAAAAAAAAAAATGGGATTCCATAATGTTTGAGCATATTATGTATTATAATGGACGACATTAAAAGTATTACGGAGCGTAAAACCCAATAATTATTGGAGCGTGTTGGGGGTGGTGTACGAGTCGGCCACCCCTCGGCTGGACTCGAAGCGGAGTACGGCGCGTTGCGTAACTTACCGACGCTGCTTGCGCTGCGCACGGCCTGCCCTCCCTGCCCCTGCCTGACTCAGCAGTGCTCAGCGGCCCGTGAGCGCCTGTCAAAGCCAGGATAGGCAGACCCGGTGGACACCGGCGTGCCCGCGCTGCCTAACCACCAGGCGCCTGCCGCCTGCCACCTGCCGCCTCGCCCGTGTCTGGTCCGGCCCGCGTCTGCACTGAGTGTGTCTGGTGCTGCTGCAGGTGTCGGTGCTGCATGTGGTGGTGGTGTCGCTGCTCCTGGGCGCCATCATCGTCATCGTCGGCCTGGTGCAGCTGACGCCGAACGCCGACGCCAGCCAGCACCGCTACCTGCTGCTGGGCGGCGGCGGCGCCCTGCTCTCCCTCGGCATCCTGCTGGCCGTGGTGCGCTGCTGCGTGCTGCCCTGGAGGGAGCGCCGTCTGCCCAGCGCGTCCACGGCCTCGGCGGCCTCCGCCACGACGGGGGTTTTGGCGGCCGCCACCAACCAGGGTAACACCGCTGTGATATTTAACGCGAAACGAAGGCGGTCTGTTTTGTGAGCGCGGGGGGGAAAAAACTCGGCAAAATTGTCTCCGCCGGATTGCCCTGTTTTTTTTTTGTCGGTGTCTTTTTTGTGTTTTTTTTTCTTCGCCTGGATTGCCCTGTTTGTTTGCTGGATTACCCCGGATTACCCCGAGCGTGTCTGCTGGATTACCGAATGTTGTTTCCCCCTCGATCGAAATACGTCGTACGTATCAGGAGACTAGCGGTGACGTTGGTGATGTTGGGCACAGGTGGTGGCGTGGAGCCGTCCGGCTCGGGGTCCGGGTCCGTTCGTGACGGCAGCCGCTCTCGCACCAACTCCGCCACCGCCACCAATGGACAGGTCAGGCGGCGTAGTTTTAAAACATTCCCTCTGTCTGTCTCTCTCCGTCTATCTTACTCATTCGACGGCTCTTGGCCTTGCCCAGGTCGCCCGACGTGCCAGTTCTTTCGGCGTATGCACTCCGACGGGAGCCCAACGCCGGCGCAGCCTCATGGAGCTGGAGCGCGGGCTGCCAGCGGGGCTGCCAGCGGGGCTGCCGGCGGGGCTGCCAGCAGGGCTGCCAGCGGGGCTGCCAGCGGGGCTGCCAGCGGGGCTGCCAGCGGGGCTGCCAGCAGGGCTGCCAGCAGGGCTGCCGGCAGGGCTGCCAGCGGGGCTGCCAGCAGGGCTGCCAGCGGGGCTACCAGCAGGGCTGCCAGCAGGGCTACCGCTGCACGGCGTGGCCGTGATGGGGGCGCCGGCCACCGCCACTACCCTCAACGGCGTGCCGGACGCCGACGCGGAGGACGCCGCCGACGCGGATAGGCGCGCCGAGATCGACAACCACATCAACGAGATGGCGCTGAACGCGCCTGCCGAGCTGGCCGCCACCTTCCCCGCTGCCCTCACCCCCAGCCCCGCCCCCGCCGCTGCCGAGCCCACGGAGGACCGCGACGTGCCAGCCGACACTTGAACGAGGCACACGAAGCAGGGCGACGGCGACGGCGCGGGGGACGCCCTGCGGCCCTGCGGCCTGTGTCCGCCGCCTTGGTGCCAACCTTGATTTGATGTCGCCGCGGTGCGGCGGCCATGTTTTGGGAGCATGTTTTATTGGCGAGGTGAGGCACGGAACCGTATGGTTGTTCTGTTTTCCCTTCTGCTCAGCATAACATCATTTACATTCAATACGTATCATTGGTATTTTTATCGTTGAACAAGCGCGCGCGCGCGCGCGCGAGAGAGAGAGAGAGAGAGAGAGAGAGAGAGAGAGAGAGAGAGAGAGAGAGAGAGAGAGAGAGAGAGAGAGAGAGAGAAGAGGATGCGTAGCCGACTGCTGGGGCCGCCGGGACACCTTTTTTAATTATTAAATATCTTGATTATTAACGGGAAGCTCGGGATGCGCCACGGGAAGGACACAAGGGATGGATTTTTTCTTCGCCTTCGCCATTTTCGTTTCTCTGCTTGTCATTCTGTTGCGCTTGCTGTGCGATGTGGTGCAGGGGTTGTCGGGGGGTTGCCCCATCGGACACAGCCAACAAGGCGGACGAAGAAGGTCGTTACTGCAGGCTGAGCTCTAGAGGAGACACCTCTTTACGAATGCTGAGACTATTTGTATTCCGTTTCGCAACAAGAGGAGAGAGAGAGGCTTAATATTTTTATCCTGATGTAGTTATTGATGACGTTTGCCAAAGGATATTGAAACTACTACCTTGTACCATGTATATAGTTTTGTAAGGAGTGGGTGTATCTTAAAATGTGCCACATGGTCGATTGGACTCTGTCACGACTATTTTTCCCCTTTCCACAAATATCGCGTATTGATATGCTTACGTGTCTCCCGTGGCATTCTCTGCAGACGCTGGGAGTGTGCCTGCAGGTAACGTGGCGATCTGCTTAGTACGCTTTGGCATGGCAGGGCCGGCAGGGCAGGGCGTGTCAAATCTGTGATTCCTTGACCTCTGTCGAACATGCGCAACTTTGACGTTTGCGTTTAAATTCAGAAACGAACAAAAAGTTAACTTTTTTTTTTGGAGCTTCAATAGTATGGACTTCCTTGCAAATGGTAAATGCTCCAAAATATACTTATTTCCCTACAAAACTTTCTATTGTCCCTGTAATGTTACTGGGTCCCATTAGAGATTCTTAAGCACCAGTCCAAACTCTCAGTCCATCGCTGCTTACCTATGTGGTCAGTCTCACTCTCACGTGACAGGTGAGTCCTTCCTGAGAAGTAAAACAAACCCGTTCGCTGTTAATTTCTGCGACCTGCACCTGCCACTCTTGTCAAAGACCAACTTCTTCATGGATTGCCATGGTCTTTTAAGTATAAGATATTAAGTCTTCTTTTACCAAAAATATTCATACATATCCTAATTTATCATTTAACTATAAGGAGATTTTATTACTACGTACGACCTCGGCCTCTCATTCCCTAATTGAAGGTTGATGCACAATTTTCTTGATATAGGCGAATATAGTATTTAAATATGGAATTGTATTCATGTTACTCCAGGCTGGGCCGGGTTGTTCACATCCCACACGGTGCCCATATCTATAGGGAACTGTGGTCGTACACCGTGTGGGGTGTGGGCGGGGCTGGATGAAGACAGCCCTGTGGATGTGGTAGTGGAAACCAACCAAAAGCTCGATTTCTTGAGGGGGTCTGTAAAGTTGCGAGCGTGCGCGCGAGTGAGCTGGCCTCGGAGCTGGCTATTTTCAAACCGCAATTTATGGTTTCAAAAATAATGGGCTGATGGTCTGTTGACCGAGAGGAAAAAATCTTCCAGCAATCCCTAGCCGAGGGGTCCACAACTCCGCTCAGAAGTGTACACTGATTGTGTCGATTGTTGCAATGCAACTAATTTGCAGAAGATTCGAAATTTTAGTCTAGTACGGCCATTTTTCCGTAATGAAATTGGTGCCTCATGACACCATGACCCTAGAAAAGCCGCGAGAAACATGTCCACGCCCAGAAGGTAGGCAGTCCAACTACACCCAATGTTTAGCGCCTCACATACGACAAAGCCGCGGTCGCTTCTGAGGTCTGTGCCTCGGGAGGAATCCTGGGGGTAGACTCGGGAGATGTATGGAAGCTTCTAGGGTTCGGAGCTTCTGTTTTCCTTCCTCTGAATCTGGCGGATGCGAACATGCACAGCGAGGGTTGAGGGTTGAGGATGACTGCTAGAGCAGTGTCCCGGGGCCAACTAGCAGCCGTAAAGCACCGGTTCCCGTAAGATCACTGAAGTTGAGGGCAAGGGTCCTGGCGGAAGCCGGGTCGATACAGTCCGTCAGCCCATGTAACGTTACGTTACATGGTCAGCCCGTCATTTTTGAAATCATAAATTGCGGTTTGAATATAGCCAGCTCCGTGGCCAGCTCACTCGCACGCACGCATGCTCGCCACGCTCGCAGATACGCGCGTCTCGAACTTTACAGACCCAGGCTGTTTCTGTTAATTCTTCCAAAGTAACTCCCATTATATAACTTTTATGATTTTGAATTTTTATAAAAATTGCGTTTTAAGGAATGAGGATAGCTTAACTATAAGGCCCTGGTCCATGTGTTATTATAAAAAATGTTTATAGCATACATAGTCAAATAACTCCATATTCTGTGAGAATGTTTTGTCTCTGTACTCTGAATAGTGTCCGATTAATGTTTGGATGTGATGGATTTTGGCATCCTTAACACTTAACAAAGTAAACGTCAGTCTGTTTTGTACTTGTAAACCACTTTGCTAAATTCAAAATGTACCATACTTAAACAAACCACAAACTAAAATCATTTCTTTCTAAATTCAAAATATTTATTGAAGAGGTTATCATGCTGAAAGGATCTCTCATCCTGATCTATAGTAGGAACTAATGTAGGTTGTCAAAAATCAGTCATGACTGTAAAAATGACTGGTCGAAACTTCATGAGATCATAATTGAAAGATGGGGGAAGGAGAGAGTTCCTAGAACATGTATTGGGACCATCTATGATATTTTCTGACTGCCCTCAACTGTGTTAGCCAAAAAAAGAAGACAATTTTAAGGAAAAGAGAGTATTGTACAGGAATGTCCACAATTCAGAAATACAATATGTTTTGCCTTTTATCTTGTACTATGGGCTGTTATTTCCTTTTTCCTCCACACTGCCTAGTGGAAGAGACCCTAAGCTAAGGGCTCAATGGCCAACCAGAAGCTCATTACCACACATACAAGGTTCTAAGCAAAGTAGAAGAACCAAGCACATTTTGTTCAATATTGTTTATTTTTTCTTTAACATTTTGGGCCTATGCGCAAAAGGCCCACTTGTAACACAAACAAAGACCATTATTTCACTGAAATCAAACTCATAGGATGTTAGATTATTGCATAGATTACAATTATGACAAAGTCATTGATCAATTAAATGCCATATCTGAACTCTCATGTCAATGAAAGGGCTTGCAGTTCAGAAAAACAACAACTTCATTGAGATCAATTGCACATCATGACAAAATTATGCAAATTAACAATCATGACCTACAACCTAAATGCTTACAAATAAACAAAAACAAAAAAAAATTAAGTCAAACAGTTTCACAATTATTCATATTTCATTAATCCAACAAATGATATTTAAAAAAGTGCCAACATAATGCTGACAAATGTATGACACACAAAATGTCAACAACATTTATGGGAAGACATTGCTTTATAGTACACGCAAGTGTAAAGTCATTTCCTTTCCTATCAGAGGTAGCAACAAGTTTAAGGTCTATCATCATAGAGCAAACTCTATATCAGGAGGAACCTCAATGTTCACAACACAGCAAAAATATAAGTTACCATGAAAGGCAGACCACGTCCTTGCAAACAATGAATGTAAGTCTGACTAAAAGTAAGGAAAGATTTTGAAAAACAAAATCTTGGAAGTGAAAAGGCATATCAGCATTTTTACCACAGTATTTCTAGCACATTGGAGTCAATACAAATACAATACAAAAATAGAAATATTTTCTTAATAATACCTTATACATATAATTTAAAACTGTATTCTTATCTAAACATTCTGTTTTTGATGATAGTGGTGAAGTGCAGCAACCATGATTTTAAGAACTGACTACATTACAGATACAGACAGTTCATATTCTGGTTCTGACAAATGAAAAAAGGAAGAAAAGAAAAAGGAATCGGAGCTCTCTTAGACTAGAGCGAAAGGCGTATCAGTGACTGGAAACATCATGCAGTTCAACATTAAAAAAAAAAAAAGACGCAGGGGGGGGGGGGGGGGGTGATTTGCAACCATCTACAATTTCAAACAGATGTACGGTTGTGAAATTCACTGCATGGCACAAGAAATAAGAACTTACAACTACATGAAATACAAGTATACAAAGCATCACAATTCACCTTTCTCAGTAAGAAATATCAGGCATAAAAAACTGGTATCAAAAACTGAGAATGGTCTCTTTTTTATTTAAAATAACATTCACACAAGCTTGCACATCTACACATATACATCCATACACTCAAAAACTTTAGGACACCAAATACAAAAATGACCTTCCAGTAACAACAGGTTAGAGAACACGAGAAAAGACCAGTAATTATTCAATGAGCACTCATTCATAAATATGTCATTCTAAAACGAAGATCACACCGACAATTTCATGAATTCTATTAAAAAAAGAAGAAATAGAAGCTGGCTGTAAAGACTGTCACCTCTAACAAATTTTGATGCAATTTAATGTACATAAATTCAATAATTAATGATCGGAGTCATCGAATTCATGAGGGACTTGACAGTGCAGTTCATCGATTTAACCACTGTTATAACTCCCACCATTTCTAGTAACATTAACTATCTTAGCACAACCTTGCAACATAAAGGCAATCACTGCAGAATTAGCATAGACCATTTTTTTTTGGAGGAAATAATAGAAGCATAGCAAACAATGAAATACTGAGTGATACATTCAGGTTATTGGAGGTTAGGTGTATGCTTCCGATTCTTCAGTCAGGGTACATAAAAACAAGCAAAGGATGCTATTCGCGCGCGCACACACACACACACACACACACACACACACACACACACACACACAAAAAAAAAGAATTATGGCACTTTTGTGCTATATACACTCATGACACTCATCACATACATTAACTTTTTGGACGCAGAACCTTTTTTAACCAACAAGATCACAATGAACAACCTAATGTTGCAAGAACTTCCGCCAACTGAAATTGACACACTTCACTTCAGTACACAAGAAAAACATTTAACAGGTGCAGAATCAGCTTATTTTTTTTGATACTAATGAAGGATGACAGCTTAATGTTAACATTAGTTGATTTAAAAATAGAAACAACAGCTTTCCGTCTCAGAAAAGGCACAAATGGAGGAACAAAAAGAACATTTTACGTGTTGATCATTTCAAACACCTGCTGAATTTATCAGATTGGTTTCAAACCAAAGAAATTGTGAGTAACCAACCACATACTGTAAATAAAAGCATCAAAAAATGCCCAATGCACTGTTAAGTTAGTTTAAATAGGCCCACCATGCAAAATGCCACTTCACTTGATTACTCGCAGAGAATAGGTAGCAGTAACTTGATTATACCAATTAGACAAGAGGCAAGCTACCTGCATAGAGTGACCAGTGCAATATAATCTTTCTGTCAGTCGATAATAATAGGTGAAACTTGGTTGAAAAAACCTCATACCACAAAATTAACAACTTAAAATACCTAATTGAGATATGGCTACTTGGACCAAGACATCAGATTGTCTATGCAATCTGCCTCATAAGCTTCAAAAATTCATATTCTTTCTACATAAATTAATTTTCTATTATGTTCATGATTGAATGACTAGTATCCTTCCCTTTCCTCAAAGAAAAAAAATTGGGATCATAACTACGTTACCCTGTGTATGTACATACGCTTAAGTTACCTTAACAAATTAATTTTATGTCCACTATAGTAATACATGAAGAGTAGACATCAGCCATAGTGAAGCTAAGATAAATCTAGGACACTTTGATAGGGAAATTGGAAATTACTATTTAGTAATGAAGGAAGTGTGAATTCCTAACACATTTGACACAAGTGAGGTTCCATTGACTTACATCTATTCTACTACAAACCACAATCATTTTCTAAAATTATTCATGACATTACACACAAATACACGCTCATCAAGAGGTGAATTATTGCTTATTGTTCTTGGCAAAATTGTGAGATGCCCAGTTCAGTGATGTTTTCCAGGAGTTGGCAATGGCCTCATCAAATTTGGCACGGAAATGGGCAATGGCCTGTTCTTCTGTTTTATTCAGGACCTACAATAATGAAAGAATTAGCATCATGTTAAAATAAGTGAAATATCTGAATCCTACAGGAGAAGACATAAAATTTAATCATGATTGATTGCATTAAAATAAAAAATATACGCATTGGTTTCCTGAATTCTTTTCCAGGGCATGAAAATTGCCACAGGTGCTACATTTTTCAACTTCATTTTTAAAACTACGGTCAAAGAGCTAGAAATGTAATTCTAAAATAGCACAGGATGGACCAAAAAAGTTTGGGCACAAGGATCAATTAACAAAACAGCCTAGATTTTCCGAGTGAGCATAAAGCTCTTCCGCGGTCTCCGTGACAGCTACGATTGAGTGCAAGCGGCGCCGGCGGGCTTCAGTCAGATACCGAGCACACGACAGCAGTGAAAACAGGTCGCATGGTTCTTGGAAGAGCTCTATTGAGTGGCTGTTAAAACTTACCAGAGTGTCCCTCAGATAATTGAGGTCTTTTTCACAACTTAATTCTGGTAACCCTGTAGAGATCATCATGGCAAAGAGCGATAGTATGAGACCTCCATGTTTCCTCAAAATTAGAAAAGCCTGCACAAATACAACAAAAGACACAACATTATTATTTAATTCTCCGCTAGTAATAAATTGTTGTTGAAACAAACGCAAAGCATGGTACCTTCTCACAGTGACTTTGAAACATTTGGAACTCAAGGGCTTTTTCTTTCTTTGCTTGTCCCTTATTAATTACATGAACAAAATCATGAGTGAGGACAAATGGAGCACGTTCTCTTTTAATACCAAACTTCTCTTTAAAATGTCCCAAAATGTGACCAAAATCAATATGAAATAGCTAGAACAAACACATCATTCCGATTGGACAGAAAATTCACACTCAATGGCCTCTTGGCAATTGCACTAATATGAATTTTAAAACTATCATACCTGCCCAGTCGTTTTAACCATAATATTATCAGAGTGCCTATCCGCCACACCAAGAACATATGTAGCAACACAATAACCAGCACATGACAGTGTGAACTGTTCTATGGCTTTGTTCAGTTTTGTTTCTGATTGATTGTGATCTTTCAACCACGCTGCAAAAAGTAACTAGTAATTAAGCTAGTATTCTTAAAACTTACGTCATTCAAAAATTAATGAATGAGAAATTAGAGTCTTTACACACCAAGCAGTGAACCTTTCCGAAATGCAGATGTTGCCGATAGCATGCCCTTCTCTTTTTGGATATTTGCTATTGTTTCTGCATTTAAGACAACCTCTATGAGGCCCACCCTACTGCCTGTAGATATGCAGCCATACGGATTCATCCTACAAACAACACCAACCATATCAGTAAAAAAGAACAACACAAATTATACCAGTATTTACAAATTGGTAATAATTTACCTCAAATCAAGCCCCTCATTCTTCCAGAGTTTGTCCATGATACGTATCATTTGTAACGTTAACATGTCTTGTCGCAAGTCATCACCATTTTTAAATATTACATAGACATCTTCCCCATATGCGTCTTCATTCTCAAATACAACCCACAAGGGTCTCATTTTACTGTCCATGACTTTGCACTTATCAATCCTAACATGAAGAGTAAACATCAGAACAGTTTCTTTTTTTTTTAATTTTTTTTAAATTTTTTTTAATGTGTTTAATCTTTAAAATCATAATGTTTGATAATCAGATTGACTCTTTGATTCACTATCCCTGTACTCACCGAACTTTCCCACAACGAAATCTTGGATCAAGGGGACTCAAAAATTTGGATAAAGAATCTTGGCAATGAGGTTCAAGCAGACGTTCTTGAAGAAATTGTTTAGCTTTTTCCTTGTCTTTTTTGGTTCTCACCATTTCATCACTAGTAAGTTTTAGTTTATCCAGACATTCTATTTGTCTTGCTAATAAACGCATATGTTCTTGGCTTCCACGGCAATATGCTTCTAGAATGAGACCATATCTAACTGAAACTGATGCAACTTGCATTTCTGACCTGAAAAAGACACATTCCACAATAAATTACTCTTAATTCAAACCCATGTTAAAATGAAAAAAGCTTTTATTCTATACCTCAAGTGCCAGAATAAGTAATGTCCTATCTTTTGATTATTTAGAGCCCGACGTAATAAAAACTCCACCAGATCACAAGATAAATAGGATTCGTGCTTTAAAGCCTGTACAAGTTGCAGAAGGTAAAGAGAGAGATCTTCATCACTGTAAAAAATATTTGTGAGCCACGTTACATTTTCATGAAAACTCGAACACTAATCCATTTACCCATTGCTTTACAAACCTGACATCACGTAAACACTTTACAGCAAAGTTTCTAACGTTCTGATCAGCATATGCATAATCAAGTAGCTCCAGTGCCTTTTCTACCGGTAGTTTAGGCCAATATTGTAACAGAGCTGTTGCTTCTGCAATCTGTTGAGCAGTTCGTTATAAAAATCTTGTGAATGTAATGATCATCACAATAACTTCTTTATATTAAAAAAACAAACCTCTTTTTGGTCATTCCATTCTACACAAGTCAAGATCATGGGAAGCTGATGAGGCATAAGCTTCATACAATCATAACGTAGCTCCCATACTCTCTTTCTTTCTTGTTCATGCATTTCAAGAGTAGGATCTGTTTCAATATTTAAGCTGGGCAAGCAATAAAAGGTTTTGTGAGAAACCATCCAATTTCACTACAACTAAAATCCATAATGGTAATCATAAAATATTTGAATGCACAAGTACCTCAAGTTGACCAAATACTCTTGGTTAGAAGCAGATGGCTCTGATTTATCTGAAGCGCGCTCAAGTTCCCCATCTCTTTCGGCAAACTCTAATACTTTTTCAATAGATGGGTACATAACAGTGTGATCTGAATGATACCTGAATTGGAAGAAGAAAAGAAAAAAACAATGCAAGGAGTATATTTGATTATTAAGTCTAACCACACTCTCACAACACTTTACAACCTAGCACAGTCTTACTTTTTGAAAGCTAAGGTAAGCTGTGTGGCATGGCTTCCCAAAGGATTGGATACAACAGTCCCTAGTGGGTGCAACAGATCATCGGTTTGAATGTCTTCAGCATATGTCCACATGTAAAGAGTTGTTGCTGTATTCATTTGATTTTTGAAATCATATACCGTTGTATTGACCCATGCCAGAGGAACAATGTAAAGTTCCTGAAAATAACACATCAGTAATAAGTGAATCATATTTCAAAATGCACTCAACTCACTCTGCTCTACCTCAGGAGTAAACTGTCAAATTAGGAAGAATTAGGGAGCATCTCATTATCAAAGAGAGTTCAAGGCTTCTAACCTGTTTGGAGTCCTTAAGTCTTCTTGATCGAACACCTTTTGAGCTCTTTGAAATTTCGTACACTACAAGGCAGAGTCTTGCCATTCTGGGTATATTGGAAACCAGAATGTCAAAATATAAAAATTCATCAAACTTTGCAACACTATCTTCTACATGTTTTTCACGTGTCTTCTGTGGCTCACACAGCGATTTACCACCATGGAACAGGCCAGCCTGTACCACAACCTATGTGATAACAAACATAAAGGAAAGGTAAGTTAAAAAAAGTGTTTCATTATTTGATATTTGAAAAATGAAAATACTAACCTCAACTGGCCGATTAACATTGCAATTTAATCTTGATATTTCTTTAACTTCAAACCCAAAAGGTTGTTTGATATTCCACGAAGATAGGTGCTTCCCTTTCTTACGTTGAGTATTAGTAGAAGAAGGTTGCCGTGTTCTTTGCATTTCTTGATTGTCTGCTTCACTTGCATTCCCAACACCCACTGATAAAGAAAATGATGACTTTTAATGGTGTGTGGTCTTCAAGTGGTTTACAAACTATCTGGATCACATTATTGTCAAAAATTAATTTCAGGAAACCATACAAGACTTTACCTGGAATACTTTTAATGGGCACTGCAACCACAACTGGGTACTGGTCCTTGGCTATCATTTCTTGTATGTAAAGGAACTGTAGAAGGGGGACATCAGCAACAAGGTACTCATCCTGCCCACAAACTTTTAAAACAAAATTTTGGGCATGTTCTAAACTAGTGGCTAGAGTCATTGACTTTTTGTTCAAAATCTGAGTGACCAATTGTTGTGGTTTATCAGTGTGAACAACTTTTAAAGTAAATTTTGCCTGAAAGAAAAAGTCACAATAATTCTCAGAAGTTGGCAAATTGGATTAAAATTGAAGGATCACAACAGAGATGAACCAGGAACATCATAAATAATTGTAATAAAAAATCAAATTGTAATAGTTACTGTATGGCAAGAAACTGACCTCAGCATGTTCGAATTTTGTGACAACTTTGAAGTATCCATCTTCAAGTCGGCATACAACATTCTGGGGTACATCTTTATCAGGATCAGCAAGCCGTGGTGGATATTGATAATAAAGTTTCTCTTGCCACGATTTGTTAACTCGAGATCTTGCAACCTCATCCCCCAAATTTTTCATTTTCCATCGAAAATCATTGATCTCAGAATTTTTCAAAGCCTGAAACTCGTGAAGACCTGCAGAAGACCATGAAAGTTAGTGCTGATTAAACCATTAAGTAGACCAATTTCTACCCAAAGAACATAGTGGTTTACAAGAAAGACTTTTAGCAAGAGTAAATGCTCACCTTTTCCAATCAGATGACTTATCTGATTGTTTATAACTTTGTCTGCTTTATCACCTACTCGTTGGGACACACGTAAAATACAACAAAATGGCTTGACATCACATATGCGTCGATTTTCATCAATTAGTTCTTCTGTTTCAGCCATAGAATTGATGCACACAAATACGTAAATGGACGCATCATGAAGCATACCATGCAATGGATATTTGCTTGCTTCCTCCCACAGATCCTACAACCAATAAAATTGAAATATAACCACAACAAAGTTAACAGGTAACAGCAGATAAGTGACAAGTAATTGGCAACAAACATAAAGAACATTAGAAACAGGTAGATTGCAGAGAATTATAAACTGTTACCTCTTTAACTTCCAGGAGTGTAGCATTTTTATTTACTTCCAAGGGAATCAATAAACCAGTAGGCATAAGACAACTAAGCACAACAGTAATTTCCTCTGAGCTCTGAATCCAATAGTCATAATGAAACTCGGGAGGTATATGCACCATTTTGAAAGTGTCCTCCTCAAAGCAAATGGGTTAAACAATACCGAGGCCCAGCAGGTCTAATTATCTTCTATGCTTCTTTAGCATGTTTTGACAACTGCAAAGAGTTTTATTAAATACAAGTACATTATTTAAATACATCAATCTTGATAAAATCTTATCTACTGTATCAAGAAAAACATAACCTATACACTTATGTCAAATAAACAGACGCGCAACGTATTTTTGAATCTCTCTACAGACTCTTCTAAATTTTAAAAAACAATGGTTTATAAATAACCCCTTGAAATTCATAGCAAAAGTAGTTCTTGTGTTGAAAGCCATGTAAATAACGGCAGTAGCCTTTGGTTAGGCCTTCCGAAGACAAGACGCATTTTCACAAAACTAAAGCGACCGGCACGTAGTAAAACTAAACGATAGATATGCTACACAGTAATAGGAGCGTGGACCAATTTATACTCCTGGAATATCTCTTAATGTTAATATAAAGTGCTGAAGCGGATTGAAACGAAAAGTCAACAAACTGGCAGCCATGAATACTGTAGCCTGGGATGGGTGGGTGGTGGTTGGTTGACATAGGTGCGAGTGTGATGTGACTTCCACTTTTGGCTTCCGGTTTTTCCACTCCTTTTCTAGCTCGTCCGTGTCCTCTCAGCTGGATGGAGAGGACGTTTGTTGTCCGCTGTGTTGTGTGTGCTCAAATATAGAGAATTGATTGTTGTCCTGTGGTGTCGCAGACAATTAATAAGTCAAAATGCCTTCAGAGGAACCGAAGAGTTATTTTTTGAAGTTCATGCATGCTATGGGACGAGCCGTAGATGGACCCGTTACATGGTGGAGAGGTGAGAGTTTTTCTCACTATTTCTACCGCTGTAAATCTTTATAACTCTTACAAATTACAACAGTATATTAATGTTCTGCTAAATGCCTTTCTAATTGATTATCTTCAAGTCTAATGTCTAGAACAGTGTCGCGCGACCCTCTTTGTTTATTTTACTTACGAGAATCGAGTAGCTCCTTAACCTTCTTAACTGCAGAACAATCTTAATTGTCTCAACCAGAATGTAATACTCATTGTTTATTTTCTAGAATCTATTGTCGTTCCGAACCAACAGAAGTACTACTGGTATCACAGGAAATATCCACGTGTGCCTACTGTTGATCAATGCTACAATGACGATCCTGTCTGCATCTTTGAGGCAGATCGACAGGTCCAGCGAGACAGGTACATTTAACCTGTGGTACTATACTCTGTGTGTCATTTTACATACTTGGTTCTGAGGAACATAGCATGTATCTTGCCCATTTTACCTGGAGTGATGGGATTTTTTTGTTCCCCCCACAGTTTTGTGACCTAATTACTTTGATGTTAGCAATGTGCTTCTCATCCGTTTATCTGTGAACTGTGAGAAACTGGTCCTAGTATTTCTATATATGGAAGCTGTTTACCCCTTCTTAGTGCAGATTCTTATTATTTTTTGTTTTTCTCTTGTCAACAGGGCAGTAGACGGTCAGATTGTCTCAATTTTACGCCAGCGCGCTGAGAATTGCGTTCGATACCATGGAGGACAAGGTGTCAATGCTCAGAGAGAATGCCAACCTCTGTGGGATACATATGAAGAAGCTGCAGGAAACTACTTCTGCAAGTGTAAGTATAATTTTTCTGTGGCCTGTTTTGGATTGGTGCAAGAAAAACTCTTTATATATGGTTTATTTTCAATTGATAAAAATGTTCTGCAAGACCTATTCTAATGCTTTGTTTTATTTTATTTTCTCTTTTTGTTATTAGATGGTGATCTAGGATATGACCCATCATCTAAAGATGTCTACATGAAACAGAAACATCGAATGATTTGGGAAAGGCGTTACGGGAAGGTTGGATCAGGAATGAACCCAAAGGAGGAGTAAAGTAGCAATTTTTGTTGTAGAGTGTTTCAATTGTGTATCCTTCATTTTCTACACATTGGCCAAAATTGAATTAAGTTTCCAGCTCATTTAATGGGACTTTCGCTGTTGGAGTAAGTGGTTAGCAGTTCAATCATCAAGCCCCATCATTGGCCATACATGTATATACATTTGTAGATTGTTTGTGCAAATCTGGGGGTACAGAATTGTTTACTGTCTAGTTTAATGCGTGGTGTGAACTTTGTACATAACACCAGGTCATGTGAGGCCACTGTTAATAAAAAATTGTAAAGCTCCATAATTCTTGCTTTTATTATGAGGTAGGGTGAATAAGTTAGCATAGATGAAAGTTTGCTTTTTTAATCAGACATTACAAAACACAAAATTACCCCTGATCACACAATTGAATTTTTACTTTCTGGCAAACCAGGAACAGAACAAAATACTGAACACAATAACAATTTCAGGGATTTAATTTCACAAATCTTATTTGTAGGAACAAATTTACACAGTAGCTGACAACCAAGTAATTTGGAACCATTACCTTGCAAGCAAATTGTACCGTTCTGCTGAACAATCTAATTAAGTAGGCAATTTTCAATTGACGTCACAAGAGAGGCATGATTTTTTCATCAAGGCTACAGTACAAGGAGAGAAACTTCAGCATGGGTTCAATTTGTGGTCAAATTCTGCTCTCTGATACACCATGTAAGCAGAGTGCATCAAGCAACTATGATCATAGTTACCATTACAAACATATCAACAAACGCAAAATTAAATAATGCATTTAAAGATGCAAATTAGATACTTGACCAACATGACAACCAGTCCACATCGGGTAGCATTCCTCTGATTGCAACCTGATTACACATTGACGAGACATGTTGAAATTTCAGGTATGATAAACCATTGAGAATTTTATGGCTTTAATCTCACAACTTATGATTAGTGACATATTGTGACATTTGCCTAATAGAAAGTGGCAACAAGTTTCAAAAATAAAAAGAAAACCTTTATAAAGAAACATTTAATAAAAGTTTGCAAGCCCACATTAAATCAAATGTACACCACAAAATAGATTAAAAACAATGGTACATGAAAATGGAAATCATTACAATTACTTGTCAGGTACTTTCATCAAAACTCGCATCCTTGCTCCCTTGTTAAAGCAATACAAAATTCCAAACCTGATTACTTAAGGGAATGGAAACAAATATTCATACAAGAAATGAAATTGCCACTTTGTAAGGCTCAATGGACAGTGTTACAGAATAAATAACAACTTCGAAGAAAATATAGGGAGCAACTTCACCTGGAATCTGAAATTTGCAGGGCAATTTTATCACTAAAGAACAACCACCAACTGATGGCCGACATGAGAAGCACAGGAACCACTAGTCACTTTTTAAAGTACAAATGCAAGAAGTCATGATAAGGCACAGTGATGAAAGTTCAAAATTACGAATGGAAACAACTCCCTACATGATGTACTGCGGTTAAGAGTCAGAATTGACATCTACTTCTTAAAACCACTTAACAATGAGGAATGAAGTGGAGAAGTGAACATTCTATAAGTTGTGCAAAAACTCCTTTGTATCATGTCATCTACACATGAAAATTTAAGAACTACAATCACAGCATTCTTGCTTGTACCAGAGAAGAGATAAAAGGCACATTTCTATACGTCACGTCCATCTGTAAACTATTAACTATACAGAAACCACCTAAAAGCTTTTCAGCAAGTTACATACTTGCTATCACTACTCCTTGATTTAAAACAGGAATATTCACTGACTTCCATAATTGTTATAACAGCATAACATGACAGCATTTCCATTTCATAAAAAAAGATAAAAACATTGAAAAGTACTCTGTACTCATCACGCATTGATGGCAAAATACAGAGAACAAACCCATTAAAGAGCATCAATTTAGTTGATTGCCTGCCATTTACTATCTTGTGCCTAGTTATCAAGATGAAACATTTCATCATAATGAAAATGCTGCCCCCAAAGAGCAACTACAATCTTAGTAATCCAACTGCAACACACAAATTAGAATAACTATTTTCATTACAACAATGGGTAATATCTGGCAGTTTCAAATTTGTGATTTGGAAAACATTTTGGGAAACAACACGCAACTATAGAAATTTTTCATACACTAATTTCAGAGACAACTAAGAAATCATAGAAACACTTTCACTGACAGATTACTAAAACACAGGAATACCTGCATTCAATTTTAAGACAAGGCAGTTGAGCTTAATTTTGGTATACCAAAAGAAACCACAAAATTGACAATTGCAATCCTCATCAAATAAATTAATGACATATCAAAGTCAAGTTTGGAAATAAAGCATATTTAAAACAATAAATTAAATCATAGGGCAAGTTGTAATATTGAAACACTTACAGAAAAATTACGAATGCATGATTACCTCACCAACATGCAATTGAAATTGTGCAAATATTCTGACCAGTAAACACAAGCTCTTTTACCATATTCATTGAGGACTCATCCTTTCTACACCATGATGCAGTTCTCTATCCAAATACAAAAATTACATAAGGAAAAATAAACATTTGACTACACGTCTTGAGAGAGAATAGGTGAAACAACAGCCCCCCACTGATCATGTATAAAATATTTTGTCACAATAGATTCTGTGATTGCCAACTTCCAGTGGAGAAAAAAATTATAACAAAGTCTTTACAACCTATCTATGTCCTCTTGAACTGGCTCAAATCATTAAAAGTACTACAACAGCAGATGAAGAATAGCATACAATGGTTCAGCTTCACATATGAAAAACATGGAACAAGTAGAAGTTTCACTGTTTGGTTTAAATTAACAATCGACATTCCACGATTATCACGATAATATCACAGCAGCACTCATCTCCATGGTATAAACAATTGTTCACTGGATTGGGACCAAAGGAGAAGTGAACTGAATTGCAAGGCGTTGTTTCCCTGGAACAATAAATATCAAAATAAATTTTAAAAATGTAAATAATTAACAACAGTTGTTGCATCACTATCTTACGTTTTGAACGACCAGCACTTTGGCTTCCATCTTCACTGGCATTGAGGGTACTGTTCTGAGAACTCTCCAAAGTTTCCTCGGCAGTACTGGTGATTGAGCTATTGGCAATTCCACCATCATCCATGGTAGCAGAATTTGAATTTTTATCATCAGCCCTGAAGAAATAGATGTTAGGAACCTGCCATGTTAAAATGCTCAGAAAAAGAAAAGAATACTTACAAATCTGTATTTAATGATATAGTAGGTGAAGTAAGAGTCATTCGTGGCATAGGCAATTCAGATGGATCTGGGGGCTGGACAACTGGCAAAGAAGCAGCACGAGAGCTTGCACCACTTGAGCCATCCAACCCAATATAACCACCTGATAAAAGTGAAGTGGGAGAATCCAACTGGCACGGTGAAATAGAGAGTGGTACCTACAAAGAAAAGACATTTTTTAGACAATGAAATAAAAATGCCAGAGACGTTTACTTCAAAAAGAACTTCTTGGCATTGGGTTAGCCGAATATTATCAATGCATTGGCAAGTTTGAACGGAAGTCAAAGGTACCGTGAAAGACGAATGCCCAGCACTTTGAAATTGAGGTGGTCCCCATGCAAAGTGATGACTACTGCTGGCGTGCAAAGGCTGTTGACTGGTAGCGAAACCAAGAGGGCGATAACCTTGTTGACTTCCAGAAGCACGCTCTCCATACAAGCGCTGCTGCTCACCATGCACACACCAGGCCAAAAGCATAGAAAATATAGCAAACAGACAAGCAATAAAGCCAGATGAAAGAAAATTGCAAGTTTCAATATAAACCAACCGTTTTGGAAAGCAAAAGATTTTTAGAGCTTCTCAAATATAAAGGAGGGAGTGCAAAATAACTCACCTTAGCTGGAGAAGCTTGATTGGACAAATTCCTTATCAATTTCTTCAATACAGTATCAGGAGATTCACCAACTTTGCTGCCCTCCACTGGAAATGAGTCAACATTATATTCAACTTTATGTACAGATAAACCAAGCAAATTTCATGATTGGATGCTGAAGCCTACCAAATGGACCACTGGAAGACTTCTTGGGAGAAATAAATTCAATCCCACTTACAGCAGCATCATTCCAAGGTTTGGTACCATCAGTTACATTAATGATGTTACCTGGAAATAGAACCCACAAGGTAGTCAAAGAGAAACCTATCCAGCCCAACTAGTGTGACAAGCAAACAGCAGTGTAGAAAAGCCCACCTTCTACATTGCTCTCCAAGACCAAATAGCGACGTTGGCCCTTTCCTTTAATACTGAAAATATCCTGCAATGCTTGCAGCAGTGCAGGAACAGAAGAAAAGCCATATTGGGCTGGTTGAAGTGCTTTACCAAAGCGCTGAATATAACTGGTTTCAAACATTGGTAGAGGTATACGACCATCACAGGCCTGCAGAAGCTGGAAAACGTTTCGTGCAAGAACCTGTAGAGGCTTTAACTCAACATATTCAACTGTTCCTTCAGAGTCTCGAACCAACTGGAAAAACAGAAAAAACAGAAAAAAACAAGAAAATATAATAAAGTCAACTTCTCACTTTACATCTGTCTAATAATTGACCACAATCACAAACCTGGATGGTATCTTTCAAATCTTTCTGAAGGTCTTCAAAGTTACATTTCCCACCAATAGCCAGTAAGTAACAATCTTCAAATTCAGAGGCAGACATACGGCAGGTATCTTGAGCCCATAAAATGCGTCTCACATTCTGAGCAATGGAATGCAGATGATCCTGATCAACAAGACCAACAAAGGAGGCTGTGGGTGTAACATGGAGCTGGAAAGATAAGACAAGCATAAGACTTCATTCCACATTGAGGTTCTCAAATTTAAAACCACAGATACTTGCTTTCACTGAGAAATGAATTGCACCAAAAAGCTCCTCTAGAGAACTGTATCCATAATCTTCTGGACGAAGAGCATATCCAGAACTTAGCAGGAAGTTTTCAGAGACCTCAGAGATAGGCATATATGGATGGCCATATTCCTGAACAATTGCGGCAACTATATCCCCAAGAACATGCAAACGTTGCTCTAACGTGAGTTGAACCCTACGTTCACCCTCTTCACCTTCCGTTACCTGCACAAATGGATTGGAATAGTATTTATCATAAAATGTGAAAATAATTCAAATAACCTAAGAAAAAGAAAATGCTTACCTTCACCACATCTGGAATAGCCTCAAAGAGCTCGATGAGTTTGGAGAAACCATAGTCAGAAACTCTGCACTGTTTCCCAAAATGATGATGGTAATAAGGAATAAATTTGCTGAAATCCATGCTACATTGTGGAGCATAACGAAGCAACTGAAGAACCTACATGGAAACGGAAAGAGTGAGAAAGCTATTACAGTTATTTATATTGCAGAAGATTAATAATTAATTACAACATACCTCTGATGCAAACTGCTTAGTTTTCTCCATTTCTTCTTGAGTTTGTTCTCTCTTTGGAATTGCGATGAGAACATCACTGGAGTTCAAAATAGGGGAGACTAGAACAGTGGTTTCAGCCACCTCTGACAGCAAGTCTTCAACCCTACATACTCCATAGTTAGCAACTTCAAAAGGCCTATTCAAAACACGTTGATAAGCAGCAGAGAACTCAGACAGTGTAACCTGTTTGCTATATTGAGCCTTAAGAACCCTGAGCAGGTCAGATGTAAAGCGCCGCACCTGGGCACGATGTGACAAGGTAACCATTCGCTTATTGCCTTCTCCAAGAACCTGCAATTTAAAATGTTAAATTAGGAACTTACAAAATCACGAGGCATGATGAATAACTCTAAAAGAAAGAAATCTCACCTGCACTATATTAGGCAAAGCCTCAAGTAATGGCATCAACTTAGTGTAACCATAATCTGCCACCCGGCACTGACGCCCAAAATGATGATGGTAAGCAGGAATGAAACGATTAAATGATATTTGACAATTGGGTGCTGTCTTGAGCAAATCCACCAATTCTCGTGAAAATAAAGCCAATGGGCCTGCTAGTGGAGGGCTAACATTAGAAACTACAGAACTACCATCGGTGTCATTAGCAGCATCACTGTCTCCCCCAGTAGCCCAGCGTAAATATTTCACACATCCTACACCTTGGTACAGTTCCACACCGGATACACACGACACCAAGTGCTCCAATGGAACACCACTCTCATCAATCTCTAAGGGTCCAAACTGTGCACCATAACAATGTGAAAAACTGGGCAAAGGCAAACTTCCACTATGAGACTGCAGAAGTCCATGAACACGTTGCGTAAACACTTTCAAACCAATGTTTACATTTGGAAGAGTGGCCAGTTCCTGTTCCGCCCAACCTTTATCCTGGATATTTGGCTTCTGATAATGTTGTGCACAATAGGGTAACTCCATTTGCCCATCTTGGGAGGACCCAACTAAAAGTGGTGAAGGAGTATTCCTGTGCTGGGGATTAAGAGTTACCATTCTTCCATTCGGCTCTTCACTGACCAGACATACATCTCTCAGCTTATACATGTCAGAAACACTAATAGTTGACAAATAGCGGTTCTCAAACATCTCTCGAAATTTGAAGAGAGGAAGTCGATGCCCGGGAACATCTTGAAGCAGGGAAACAATTTGAGAGCGCACAAGACTTGGGTTAACAGTTGGTCCAGTTTGAGAATAAGATATTTGAATGCGCTTGAAGCCAACCTTCTTGCGATGCAATTGAGATAT
Organism: Odontothrips loti; assembly: GCA_038380765.1. Classification (NCBI taxonomy): domain Eukaryota; kingdom Metazoa; phylum Arthropoda; class Insecta; order Thysanoptera; family Thripidae; genus Odontothrips; species Odontothrips loti. The sequence continues at coordinate 10,722,825 of CM076249.1, forward strand.
GGCATACTGAGCATCTTGTAAAGAGGGAACTCTCACAGTTGCTGCAAGATTTCCATCAGACTGAACAAACACTGATATGTGAAGAACTGATACATGCTCTCGAAAGACAGCTAGAAGAACCCTTTTCATTTCCTTGGGATCCATGTTTTGATCCAAGTTCGTAACTTGGAGTTCAATGGGTCCATTCATTCCATGACTAGATTGGCGACCTTGTGAATTACTAATGGGGTTAAAGAAACGTTCAGGTTCCATAATAGGGCTTGTCTTGGTTGCATTTCCCCAAGGGCGTCGGTTCACTTGAGGCTGAAAAGTTTGATCCACACCCAATCCATATGGTGATGGAGTACGGCTCTTAAGTACAGTTCCATTGGAATTTGCTTGATTAGGCCATTGCAACCCATCACTTGCAGTAGTTCTAGAGAGACCCGGCGGAGCATGATGCTGGGCAGATATCGAAGAAAGAGCAGAAGGAGATGGAGTCCGTGTGTGTGGAGCTGTGCTTCCACGCAACGGAGAAACATGAGGGGCTTGCAAACTGGTCAAACCATCTTCCCATGACAGACTCTCTGATTGTATCTTGGGTAGTTCACTCAAGTGCTTCCATAAATCAGGAGTCAAATCACTTGCACCAGAACTTGGAAGACTTGCAGCCAGCAGAGAGAGAGATTGAGAAGCTGCTTGAAGAGCAGATGCATTAGATTTAGTGCTAGCATTAGAGGGAGTCGATTGCCACAATTGTTGACACAACTGGAACTGTTTCTGCTGTTGAAACTGTTGCTGTTGCTGCTGTTGAATAGTGCGTGCTGCTTTCACATATGCAGTTGGAAATGGCTCTGCAGCTTGGGGCTGCGGGGATCTGCAAGCAAACCAATTCAACGACCATTGCTACGAACGAAATCTATTCAATAGGAGAAAACGTTAAAGCTTACCCAGAGGACATGGCACCTCCAACATTGGGATGATTCCAGCCATTCGTAAGTGATTGACTTGCTCCAGATACTCCAGCAGCTACATTTCCAAATAAAATCCTCGGTGGAGGAGTATTGCGATAAAAGTTGGCAGTACCAATACCAGTTTGACTAATGTTGAATGCTGATGAACCGACTCCTGGTGCAGACGACACGGATGTTGCCATAGGAATAGATGGTAAAGACGGTGCATCAGATTTAGAACTAGTCCCATAGCTCTTAGGTAGATACATTCCTTGACTTTGGTATGCACAAAACTGTTGGTTTACAAATGCAGGATCAACTGGAGGAGGAAGATTTGAAATTTTGAGGTCTTCTCCAAAATGCTGAGTTACTCTTCGTACTGAAATGCAAGACAAGTGGTAGATTTGAAATGGACTGAACACAGAAATAACTTAAACTATATCAGCATACCTTGGTTGCGGTCGGGATGAGATTTGTATTGTGATTCTTGGTCCTTCACAAACACTTTTTGTGGTTTGCTAACCAAAATCTTGTTGCCCAATACGTCTTGACCGTCCATGCGCCTTTGAGCCCTGGATGCAAAAAGAAGCATACAGCATGTCATGACACCGACACCGGACAGAGTTGCAATTTCCAAGCCAACTTATTTGTCCGGTTACATAAGCACTGCAGCACAAAAGGAATCAAACGCGGGCTCAGGAGAGATCTAGGTGCGATGTGCGAGCAAGTCTCGCCCACGCTCGGCTACGACAGGAACAATGTCACCTGCTCTCGGTCCTTCAGAAGTTGACCATGGGGAATTACTCCAAATGAATCGCCTGAATTTTCATATTCTTTTTCAAAACTAATGATATATTGACATCAATTCGATCAATTCAACTAAGTCCACCTTTAAGAGACTGCCATGATGGAGAGTAGACTTATATAAACGGGATAGACATGTGCTTCAACTGGCCGCTTTGACGGACTGACAAATTCTCGACCGGCGTAATTTTTTTTTTCCAGGCCTTGGGAAGATTACTTTCTTTCCTCCCCTTTTGGCTAAGGGTGCTTAGAGGACTAACGAATAATAAGGGTAAAGGTGATTCAAAGTTTGCAAATCAATAGAAAACGACAATTTTGAATCGGACCTGCAATTAATACATGCTATTACGGTTGTCATATTTAAATATTATCAAAAGATTAAAAGACAATGGGTTTTCTGGTTTTCAGATCAGTTGGAAGGAGTAGAAGAAGGCTGTGGTACATGCTCCAAATGTAAACAGTTGACTGATTGTTTACATGACCACAGACCAGATGTCAATTTTGAATGTTGAATGGCATTGCAAGATGTTTTTTTTTTTTAATAAGATTTGGAGAATGATGAAATACTTTTTTCATCTTCTCCGACAGACCGAGAAAAACGAACTACAAGATAAAGTCCTGCAGCTCATATAACCGTGAGTAACAATGATCCTTTTAAAACCTATTACATAATGGGGGTTAAATAGGAGTAAGATGCACATGGTAAGGTGGAATATATGTGTCAAACCCCATCTGTCGGCTCGGGTCTCTAAATGCTATAAGGCACTAAAATTACCTGGAGTAGTTTTTGTCTTGCTTTGAACCTCATTTACTTGTAGGAAAATATGTTTGCATGATATTTTAGTAAAGAAACATTCAGCCTACCTGGAAGCAAACTCGATTGATGGGAATCTAATAGTTGCTCGATCATAAACAATCTGTCCCACTCGTCCTCCACAGTTGTCAGACAGTTTTCTTAGTCGATTTTTTACCTTGCCTAACTCTTTATCCGCAGGCAAATTAGATACTATTACTTCCACTGGCTGGTTGCCTGACTGGAAAGGAAGGAAACATTAAGAGTTCAGTGATTAAAACCTTTTGACTCCACACTTTCCTCCTCCAAATGTAAAAATAGCTAATTTCAATGACACTTGGTTTCAGTGTATTTATTAAGTTAACAAACAATACTGCTGACAGAGGATTAGTTAGGACTGTTACAATTTAGTTTAGCTAAATGTGATTCTTTCCTTCTAACTGAAGCAATGTACATCAACTCTGATATTCATGTTGATGGTAGCGAAGAGAAAATGAAAATAACTTCAGAAATCAGAGCGAAAGGAGGTCAGATATGCATGTGATTAACTTAAGTATAATGGAAATAGAATTATATAACTAAAAATGCAAAATGCTAATGTACACTACAGCATTCAGTAGTGATAGGAATCAAGATTTTGAGTGTTATGTATAATGCACCTCCTGGCTTAAAGTTTGAGACTCTCTCACACTGTAACTGTTCAATTGATGGGCATCTTGTGTGTTTCAAATTTGCGGGGTCTTCTAGAAGAATTAGAATCTATGTGCCAGTCAAGGTACCAATTAAATTTTTTTGCGCTGATGCTCTTTTAAACTCAACACAAACATGTGCTGAATGCACACAGTATCTGTTAAAAGAAGTGTGTTCCATTGCAAGTGTTGCATTTGAAAGATAAAATTTTTAGATAAATGACACTGGGGGGAGAGGATTAATAAAACACAATAGGTTTCTTTTAATTAACTTTCAGATCTTTTTTCTCTTTGTCAGGTAAGAATGAAACAGGTATGTGCCACTGTCAATGATACTTCAGCCATACGTCAAGGATGAATAATGTCAATAATGTGTTAAGTAACTGAGGTAACCATTTTAAATAAAAATTAAGATTGCTCTAAAACTTAGTGTGAGTACCCATCAATTGAATTTCTACATGATTTGGTTAGGAAGGAGGAGGGAGGATTACGATTTAACTACTTCGATGGTTGCTACACAATTTAAGGATAACATGAAGCTACAAACATGCATTACGCTTACCTTAAATGCTCCTCGCAGTGGTAAATTTTCAACAAGACTGCTGAAATTGTAATGCTCATTGGCACATAAAATTAAAGTTTCAGAAGTATTACTGTTATGAATTAAAATAACATGAATCTTTTTCCTGCAAATGAATAAGACACATTATTTTAGGCTGTTAATGTGTAGGACTGAGAACTTGGGTTAACCTGTTTATGAAACTAACCTGTGTCTTAAATCGGTGAGATCAGCAGCAAAGTTCACATCTCCCGAGATTAAAATAATAGCAGCTGGACTACCATAAATTTCTGCGAACCTTCGAATGGATTGGCGTAACTTTTCATCAGCGGCATTCTTGCATGTTGCTGACACGTGAATGAGGTTTACCTGGAAATGTTAAGTTCATCAATATCAAGTAATGAATGGATTTTACTAAACTCAAGCCATCATGAAGAAAATGAAATCAGAATCGCAGGAAAAACATTACTCTCTGATAAAAAGGAACACTGACACTGTATAGTATCTAGCTCTACTTTAAATCAGGAGTTTCATACTCGGCCTTGTTTTTCATCATATTCATTAAGGAAATAATAGGAATATATAAATGGTAATTTGTACCTGTGCATCATTAAGCTCTGATACAATTTGAGCATTCTCCTTTTTGACATCACAAACTACCAGGAACTCAGCTTCTCTGCGACCCTCAAAGAACTTCTCCCTTATCAACTGAGCAACTGCAACTGCTGAACGGCCTTTGGGCACCTATCATATCATAGAAAGTGTTTGTCATCAGAATTATCGAACTTTGAATGTCACAGATGTCAGAAACATCAGAAGTATGACACAAACCTGACAATTCTCAATATCCCAGAAAACTCCAATAGGGGGTAAAAAATTAGCTTGAGAACGAATACTTATTGGACTGCCATCACTCTCATACCCTCGAATTGAGTGTAATGGGCGTGGGCGATGAATAGGAACTGGTGAAGATCGCATCTTGACATTAGAACTTCCAGAAACGCCACTGAAGCCTGTGTCTGATTGACTTCCTAGAATCCAAACACAATGTCAGGGTTGGTGTCCAATACATATACTCGTATGAAAAATTTGATGGAACTTCAAGGATTTACCAGACTCTTTCCATAAATTTGGTCGACAGTGAGATCCATGGTCATAGTTAATACTTGAGCAAGCTAGTCCGGCTGCGTCAGATTGACTGTCAGAATTATCTTCAATATCAGAAGCACTACCTGTTGTCAATGAATTGTCTGATTCTCCCTGATCAAAGGTGTAGGAAGATGAGATTCGAGGAGAAGAAACAAAGAATGGTGGAGGTGGAAAGCGGAAGGGATTTTTGGGTGGAGAATCAGACGAGGATAGACTAGTAGGAACAGAGTGGCCGAGATCTTCCCCATTGAAGGTATAACCCCTGCACTGTTCCACATCAGCTTCACAACCCAAAACATTCCTCACTACTGGAAAACAAATGCATTAGTTATATTTCTCATACACTTCAAACTGAACAAAAATTGCTAAGTTAATGCATACTAACCTCTTGATTTGCCTTTTTCTTCCATCTCTGTGCATTTGTAACCTTTAGGTGATCTTTAATTGTTTGAGTGCTCACACACATTCCTTCAATGTAGGCGTCAACCCAAGATGCTCTACTGATGCAATATACATTTTATACTTCTGTTGAAGACTAGATTAACACTTAAGGATGGGAGATGTTCATGATTTTGAGACCCATCTGTAAATGTTAAAACAGAGAAAAAAAATCAGAAACACTGAATAGTAAGATTTTTCTACCAGATTAGAGGCAGGACATTCTAATACTATTCCAATATTGTACACATTGTTTTAAATCTCGGGAAAAAACGAAAAACTTTCTAGAGCATGCAGAACAGGACATACGGCCATAATAGATGTAAAAACAAACAAATAAGGTTAGCGAGACTTGGCAGATGCAATATGGATTCAAAACCTACTCTCTAAGACAAATATAACCTGTAAAAAGACGGTAAAACGCGTCCATAACAAATAACAAGGCTGTACAACAAATTGTTCTGCGTTACAGGCTAGTTATGAAATTATGAAATTGGAGCTGTTAATTGTCAATTTGGGCTCCAATAAGTGCACTATCATCATTTACTTGAACGCACTCCGATTAGATCAGAAAAGAGAGTCACGGTGAAGGAAGAATAGGAACGGAAAAGAAAGTGTCTACGAAATAAAAACCAATGCATTTATCGCTACAATTTCTGTTCCAAGTGTGGAAAAACACGTATGACCCAAGAAATTCATGAAAAACTGAGAAGAAAGCACGGAATTGAACATAAAGTGCGTTACCACTAGTGCTCATTTCATTGTTTATTATTGGTCACACTAATCTTGATCGTACCTTGATGGAGCGACGTAACAGGTTGCGTGTCATTCCTGTTTTTTCATCTTTTTCCCATCAAGTTCTAACAGATTGACATATATCGCTAACACTTTCATGCGTTAAAAATTATTCAAGATTTCTATCTAATTTTTCAAATGTGAACCCGCACAGACAACTCCGTGCAGACAAACGAGATGGACATTACAAATGTACAGACTTTATATCACGAGTATAAGCGCAGCAGGCAGAGAACGGAGTACACGAAGAGGAGATCCGGCAGACATATTTCAACACGACCCGCGAGATTTCGAATAGAGTCGGGAATGTGACGTTCGTATTGGTTGAGATTCGTTTAACTCCGTGGGATTGTTGGGACGTTTTCTCATCTGTGGTAAGCGCTCCTCTATTGTTTGCCAATGCTGCTTCCATACGGCAAAAATACGTTTTTCTCTCAGGCAGACCACGATTGTTTCGAGAGACGTGCTCAACAACAAGAAACTTGGGCGCGTCAGCGCCGCACCGTACTATCATTGCGAACACAAGAACGAGAGAGACGTGGAGGGTTTCCGAAGATGCCCCCATTGAACATGAGTAAACATGTTATGGACCTGGTTGCCATCGTCGTGGGCCCCAAACTTGATAGTGACGATACAGTCGCAGCCCGCGTATTTTATCGAGACAGCATTTTACTGCACTGTGGCTCTCATCGTCTGCATTGCTCTGCTATCAGTCACGGTAGGGCCTCAGACACCCGCGAGAGTCGGTGAGTTCTGGCGGTCCTGGTTTTGTGCGCCGCGTCCTTCCTATATATATATATATATATTATATATATATATATATATATATATGCCTTTCTCTGACAGTTCTCCGCGTGGCCAACGGCGTTGTGCTGGCCTCGCTCGCCTCGCCCATCTCGGAGACAACCCGCGAGGCGGAGGCAGAGGCAGACTTTGTCGCCGCTGACTTCCCTGCCGCAGTAATCGGGAGGAAGTCGAACAGGGGCGATGGCGACACGGTGCCACTGACCCTCGATGGCAGGGTCCAAGACGACAACCACGACGGCGACGCCTACAAACAGACGCTACCATTTCGTCCGGTACTCGAGCCCCCCGAAGAACCCACGTTGACATGCGCGGCGTGTCGCGGACGCGACCTGGACTGGATGAGGGAGGCGGCCGCCGACAGCGAAGACACCCTCATTGTCGAGGTTGACAACGACAGTGTGTCGTCCCTGGAATCCGAAGACGGGAACTGGAGCACTACGACGACGATGCCGCTGGCCGTCGTGGAAGCGGTGGGGGAAGCGATGGCGGACAAGCACGACATGGTGAAGTACGTGATGGCACGGTACCGGGGCTTCAAACTGGCGACCCAGGCGGGGCAGCTACTCGTCGTGGACTCGGGGCCGACTGCCGAGGCCGATCCCGTCACTTTGTGGTCCCGCGCCCTGAGGCGCACCGTTGAGGCCGGTCCGAAGCCGGCCGGGCCTCCAGAGCAGGAGGGCGAAGAGATGTAATTAAAAACGTGAACGCCTTCCCCCTTTTCCCCACCCTGGCGGCGGTGGGAGCCAGGTGGGAGCGGAGCATGGGGCGCCGGCGCCACCACATCAGCCCGCCCCGCCCAAGCTAGCGCCTACTAGCGCCAGCCTGCGCCAGCCCCTCCCCACCGTCATCGTCAAGTTATTGATTTGGTGTACACGTTGGCGGGCCATCGTCCCAGTGCTGTACGACTGACGCATCCCAAGTCACGTTTTCCGGTGTGGACGGAGGAAATTATGAATTTGATGGGATTTGAAACATGTCTGACTTGAACTCACAATTAAACAATTTATCCTAACAGACATGACTTTTTGTTGGCCCGCGCTACGCGGCTGTACCCAGGAGATTCGTCCTTTCCAGACGCGGCTAGAGAGAATCAGAGTGGAATGTAGGAGAGGAACTCGGCGGAACGTGGACCGGGATCTGGCCAGACTCGGTGGTGAAAGGGCGGAACGGCAACGGCATGTACGATTGCGATTTCGCCTGGCGTGTCGTGGCGTGGCGTAGTGGCGGACGGGACGCGATCGTCGCCGCGAGCCGATTTGCAGCGTGGCGCCGCGTAGTGGCCGGGCCGCGTCCCCAGTTTCCAGTTCCGATTGTCCCGTGCGCACCAGTGTTGCGCATGTTGCCGGTCCGGCTGTCATTTTCAGCGTAGGTCGTCGCCCATTTATCTATTTGGGCCTCTTTTAGGCCCAATTCTGCTCTCACGACCAGCGTTATCTGCTACGCTGGTCTGGAGAGCGTAGGAGCCAAGATTTGGCGTCCCTTCGTTGTCTTGTGCGTCTGCCGTCGCCAGTCTGTTTGGAGCCGCCCTCCTCCCAACCTGTCATTTCTATTTTTGTCCCTTGGCTTTTCCAATTTCTCCTGAGTTTACCCCACCAAGGAACACTTTAAAAACTATGTTTTGAATGAACTGGATGCGTGGGTGCATTGAAATCGTCGCGGTCTGGTCTCAAATTTATCAAACCGTGTTGGCATCAGCTCGCAGACGAGTGTTTTCATTCAAGCAGAACACCATATTCCCAAACAAAGCTCCAAGCAGCAGTCGGCGGCCCAAGTACTAACTTATCTCTACGCCTCTTTTTGAAAATCACCCGGTCTTTGAGTTGAGATTAACGTTTGTATTTCTGGGCGAAACCGTGCTCGCGATTCTTTGTAGTTCCAAAAAATATGAGTTTAATTGATTATCTGAGATTTATGATAGTTGGGTATGCGCCCTGTGTTGTGTTTGGACAGTGGCTGTTAAGGACTTTGCCACAAACTGGATTTGTTTTTTCAACCGATTGTATAATTTATTTGTAACTTATTTATTACATTTTCCTTAATATTCTATGTTGGTATCAGGGAAATTCAATCACAAGGGACTCTCTGAGGATAAACAATGGGTGTATATTGATATTTTAGCTTATGTCTGATTTAATCATGTCCTGTTTTTTTTATTTTATGCTCTTCATGCTCTTCTAAGTATTGAAAAATGGCGTGGCGCTTCAAAGCTTCAAAGTACAAAAATGCTGCACCAATTGTGCCCAAGCCTGAGGCATGCATCCGTGACATATCTGTTGGCTCTTACCAAACTTATGGGAACAATATTGCTGCCTCTGCTGCCTTTATGGCATTTAATGTGGACCACAATGGTATGTCCAGTTTTGAGTACCCAGTACCAATCTGTGCCACTTCGGAAATTTTAAATCATCTGCATTTCAATTTTGCAGGATCAAGCTTGGCTGTTCTCCCTATTGATGATTGTGGGAGGAAAAGCAAGACAATGCCCCTCCTCCATGCTCATACAGACACTGTCACAGATATGGACTTCTCACCATTCCATGATGGGCTTCTGGCCACTGGTTCACAGGATTGTCTGGTTAGGCTACACTACATTTCCTCTTTTATTTCAGATTTATAGGGCTCTCTGAAATTTATGTAGATTCATGAACATGCTGGGTGCTCATTTCACTTTCAGGTGAAACTGTGGCACATTCCTGAGAGTGGCTTGCAGGAAAGCTTAAGCAACCCTCAGTGTGTTTTCTCCCACAAGCAACGGCGTGTAGAAGGTGTTCGCTTCCATCCTACTGCAGACTGCCTTCTCAGTTCAACATCATACACCACACTGACACTGTGGGACGTGGCTGCTCAAAAAGAAATTTTCTGTAGGTTCTCTTAGCATGGACCTCTCACTACCAACTTTTTTTATCTTAAAATGTCTCCTTACAGTCTGTATTCATCTTGCTATCCTCATTTCTCAGCTAATTGCCAGCATTCGGAAGTTATTCAATCCCTCAGCTGGAAGACAGATGGTCGTCTTCTTGTGACATCTTGCAAAGACAAGAAACTCCGTGTGTATGATCCTCGAGCCACCACCAGCATCACGCATGCAACTGATAGCCATCAGAGCATTAAGGACTCAAGAGTTGTGTGGTTAGGGGATTCAAATCGCATTTTGACTACAGGCTTTGATGCGGGCAGGCTGAGACAGGTTTATATCCGCGATCTTCGCAAATTTTCAGAACCTGAAAAGTCACTGGAACTTGATAGCTCCACTGGGTATGTTAGTAGCAGTAAATGGACTATATTGTGTATGTTAATATACATTTGGGTAAAATATTTGAAGTTGAACATGGAACACAAACTTTTTCAGCATCTTGATGCCACTCTTTGACCCCGATACCAACATGTTATTCCTTGCTGGTAAGGGCGACATAACTATTATGTATATGGAAGTGTTGGATCGAGAGCCATTCCTTGTAGAAGGTATTCGCCATTCTGGTGAACAGACAAAAGGTGCCTGCCTTGTCCCCAAGAGAGCCCTAACTGTGATGCAGGCTGAGGTCAATCGTTTGCTGCAATTGACTTCCAGCACTGTGATTCCCATCATGTACCAAGTCCCTCGCAAAGTGAGTTAATTGCCAATTTTTTTAGATGGACTGTGCCAAACTATAGTGCATAATATTTTTTAAATCCCAAACCCCATTTAGTCTTACCGTGACTTCCATGGAGATCTCTTCCCTGACACTGCTGGTTGTCAGTCTCTGATATCGGCAAGCCAATGGAGCTCAGGTGATAACACTGCTGTACCTCGAATCAGCTTGGATCCCAACAAGAAGCAGGCTGAACCGGTAAGTCAAAATACTTGTGCTTCTGTATATACGTGCAGATACATGCTTCTGTATCTATGTTGATAAATTTTTAAAAATCAAGAAATAATTGTACAAATCATAAATGCATGATGGGTTGCTTTTGGGTGGGAGGGCTTTGGAATGGCATTTTCTTTCGCCGGCATTGCTTTCAAATACCTCACTAACTATGTGTAAAGCTAACAACCATCTGTGCATCAATTAATTTTCTACAGATTCATCGGGGTACACTTGCTCAGATAGCACAAGACTTGAAAGAAAGGGAGAGGTCTTCAGTTAAACCATCTCAACCACAACCGATTGTTAAAAACATAAATCAGGGTTGGTTGAAAGAGAGAGAAACTAGCCAGGAAATAGTCTGTGGTGTCAAAGCACTCAAATCGAAGCTGGAAACCAAAACTAATGATATCTTGGATGACTCAATTGATGCTAAAAATGTTCAAAATGGCAGTGACTCTCACAGTGTACCACCCAAACCTTTGCCTCGTGCTTCTCGCAATGGATCTTTGTCTGAGCTCAATGAGGAAATTCCTCCTGTAACCATCAATCCTCCTCCAGTTATAACTACTCCAAAGCCTGTTGCACGTCCGCGTTCCAGTACCACAGGGGTGGTGGCAGGTGGTGGATACAAAGTAAGACTAAAATTTTCTGTGTGGCTGAAGGTTGTGTTTTCTGTACTTAATGTTGTTGCATCCTGCTTGTGTATGATCATTTTATCATCGGCAATTTTATGTGGTGTTGGTCTTGAAGTTATGTTAGAAACATTATTTTTATTTTGTGATTTGCAGCCAAGACTAGGCCCTAAGCCTTTTACACCACCAAAGCTAAACTTTGGATTGGGATCTGGAAATTCAGAAATAGACTCCACAGCTGCAAGTCAGACCACTGAGGAGACATTGGCTCAACGTAACTCGCCAGAAGGTGCTCCGGACTCTGCCTCTTGTTGGTACAGCAACGGCAGCACGGAACATACCAATGGAGCTAATGGGTCTGAGAAGAATGGTTTGCACAGTTTAAATGATGAGTCAAATGGCTCCCCTCCCCTCTCAGGATCCTCTTCACCTGAAAAGCCAAAGACCCCTAGCACATCAGAGAGGAGGAAGGTGTTTGAAACCAGGGTTTCATCCACTGAAAGTCAACAAAATGTTGATGGTGTTGCATCTGCTGTGGATGGTATAATCCTAGATGACAGCAAAGGAGAATTTGACCGCAATTCCTCACAGAGGAGCTCTATTGCGGAAAGGAGGCGTCTTTATGAGAGTCGATCAATGTCTATCCAAGATTCAGGTGCAGGCAAGGCCAAAACGCCTTCTCCCACACCCTTAAGACGCAAGGATTCCCTGAAGAAAACTAATACAGAAGGTAAGTATATTCTGTTTGAATTAAACTGTTTCCAATTTGGTTTCATCTTACTTTTTAACTTTAACCAGATGAGATGAAGAAACCAGCACCAGCCATCCAACGTCAAATGTCACATGAGCCGACTAAAACACCTAAGCTGGAACCTGCTGTCACGCCAACTCCTAAAAGAACCTCTACAGTCTTTGGTAATTTCTTTGATTTTTATGATTTTCAGTTAATTATAGTTTTGTGGCTACTGTTGGCAACTTGAATTTTACAGGACGAGTTTCAAAGTTCCGCCACCTGAAGGGCAACCCTGGTCATAAGTCCACGCACATAGAGAATATACGGAACATCAGCAGGCAAATCTCAGGAGAATGTGACGGCTTTCATGCTAATCGGGAACGAGTTGCCGTACCGTTGAGTGGACCCGGAGGCAGAATCGCCGTGTTGGAGCTAAGCCGTGCTGGAAAATTGCCTGATGGGGTCATTCCTGCTCTGGTCCATGGTTCTAATGTCATGGACTTTGGATGGGACCCTTTTAATTGCAGTCGCCTTGCTGTGGGTATGTGAAATGTTTTACAATATGCAACAGGCGCGGATCCGTGGTGCAAAACATTAGTGTTAAAAAATGTCCTGAGGCAGCTAGGATTTTAATAAAACTTTTTTGTGTGTGTTTTACCAGCTTGTGATGATGGAACAATTAAGCTATGGTTGATCAAGGCTGGTGGACTAACTGAGCCGACTAATACTCCAGAAGCACAGTGGACAGCCCATTCAGAGAAGATATACTTCATCAAGTTCCATCCAGTGGCCAAAGACGTCTTAGCATCCTCAAGTTATGACATGACAATCCGTATTTGGGATCTTCAGACTGGAACTGAGAAAATATCACTTTTGGGTCATACTGATACGGTCAGAACTTCTCCTCTCTCACTGTTTTGCGTTGTGAAGACCTTAAATGCATGTTTATTTATCTGTATTGGTCTTTTTCAGATCTTTTGCATGGCTTGGTCACCTTGTGGAGCATATTGTGCTACAGTCTGCAAAGATTTTAAAATTCGTGTTTACGAACCTCGAGCAAGTGAGCAGCCTATCCGTGAAGGCAAAGGGCCTGCTGGTTCCAGGGGAGCTCGTATTGTTTGGGCTCTAGATGGAAACTACATTGTTGTGATGGGCTTTGACAAGTAAGATTCTGAATTTGGCTATCTGTTACTTGTATCAGAAGAATATTAATCAGCATTCTATGATGTTATTTTGTGTCAGGGTATCTGAAAGGCAGTTGAGTGTTTACAAGAGCCATGCTTTGAATGTTCCTATGAACACCATAGGGTTGGATGTGTCTCCGTCCATACTGATACCATTTTATGATGAGGACAGCTCAACTCTCTTTGTGACTGGCAGGGTATGTCTATAGGCAGACCAAGTAACTCTCATTTGTATTAATGGAATGGTGACAGTGTCTGATTGTAATGTGCTTCTGTTCATACAGGGTGACTCTACTATATACGCATTTGAAGTGTCTGAAGAGGCTCCATTCCTGTGCCCTCTTAGCCACCATCGTGCTGCCTCCCTTCATCAGGGTTTGTCCTTCCTTCCTAAAAATTGTTGCGATGTTGCCAGTGTTGAGTTTGCTAAAGCACTGCGTCTTACAAACAATTCAATTGAACCTCTAAGCTTTACTGTTCCACGCATCAAGGTACGTACTGAGGTTTTGATTGAAAACTCTGGGACATAAAGATATGTTACATTGTTTATTTGCCGTGCTCCAGCTGGATCTTTTCCAAGATGATCTATTCCCTCCCACCAAAGTTACTTGGGATCCAGTAATGTCTGGTAATGAATGGTTTTCTGGGATCCAACACCCATCTAAGCGGATCAATTTGTGCCCACCTGGAATGGATTGCTGTATGTTATCCTGTCATTAAAATCTCATTCTGATGATAATTTTAGTTTCTTACTACTTATCTTTGAGCATGTTTTTGTTTGTTGCAGTGTCTGACTCTCAGGGTGCTGCAGAAGTTTTGTCATCAGTCACATCAACAGCTGTTAAAGGGGGTGGTACTAATGCCAACAATGCAAATTCAAAGATAGGATGGAATGATGATTTATCTGGATCTAAACGAAGGACAGAACAGGTATGAGCACTGAAGTATCTGCAGGTTATAGTATTGTATTCCTTCTTCCAACGCTTCATTTCTGTTGATGACTTGTGATGTTGCTACCTTTTCTGTTTGCAGATTCAGCAAGCCATGAGCAACCGTGTGGAAATTAATACAAAACTGGAACAAGATGATATGGAGGGGGTAGATGAAAGAGAATGGGTGAGTTCATGAATACTGAATGGGTTGTTGCTTTTCCCATTCCCTTGAATTTTGTGTTCTATTTGATGGCACTACTTCCTTCCTTTCAGGATGAATGAGGAAGTGTTTCTTAGCTCTCCCCTTGGATTCTGATAATCCTTGGTATCCCTCAGATTATTTGATTATTTGCTCTGATGGGAAGTTTTAGAACATGTATCACTGTCTGTATTTGCAACATGACATACTTTTAAAAAACGTATGGACATTTTTTGACATGATTTGATGTTTTTTTATGAGTTCTTGCTTATGGCATTTGGTATTGTATGGGAACACTTTTACTTTTACAGTTGTGCTTTCATTTTAATTTACTGGTGGAACATGTCTTCTACTTTTTTACCCTTTTTAAAAAAAGTGAATGATTGATTTAGTCATTTATAATTTTTGTCAAACAACATGCTGGTCTGATGGCAGAGTTGTTGTACTTCACAGCCGTCATGATATTAATCATAGCCATAGATGCTTCTTTGTTGTGTTTGTTATTTTTAGAATACTGAATACCGTTTGGAACTATTTATGATTTTTTTTCTCTTTTTAATGGGTGATATTTGCCAATCTTGTATATAGTTTTTCTGTACTTCTGTATCTAATGTTCTTTGTGAGGATTTCGTATGTCAGCCGCAAAAGTAATATCATGAAGATGGATAGTCCAAAGTGACCAGGAGCTGTTCAAGCCATTTCATTCCCATTTGGCATCTATTTTGCCAAACTTAAAAAAGTATTAAGCATGATTTATGTGTGTCCTATCATGCAACTGCTGAATGGATGGAAAAAAAAATCTCTCAATATTACTCGCTCACTAACTATCTGCTTACTATTTCATGTGTCAAATGTAGCTTTGACTGAACCGTGAATGTATCTGTTTGTGCACTTCAAAATTTCCCATTAATTTTGGGAATTGTTAGTTTTTCTAACTGTGTGGTATTGGAAGACTGAAACGATCTTGTGTTTTTTGTTTTTGTTTCAATCATCTGATTAATGTGCATTTCCAAAAACTTATATCATTCCAATGTAATTTTGGCTGCCAAATTTTCTTCCTTTATCTGGATACAGGTTACTAAGAGTTTTCCATAACCATTTATGTTAAGTGATTGCGTGCACATATTTGGGTTGTTGTGGAACACTTACAAGTGTGATGTGACAATGAACACTGAAGTCATGTTTGAGTCCTGATTCATGGGACCATAGAACCTTGATAAAATTTTGGTTGTAACCTTTTCTGAAAGTTATTGTGGATGGAAAGCTTTCAAAATTTGCCATGTGATTTGCTGACTCTCTGCTGTATATAATGAACAGCGGGTCGCTGTTTTCTTTCTCCTAAGTGTATATTTTCATAACATGCTAGTCTGCGCTAGATTCTAGTCCCCTCGGAAAAATGTCTTTTGTTAGTGTAGGTTTGCTCAGAAGCAATAGCTCAATGTGAGTTGATAAATTGTTGGAGAGGGTTCAAACTTGCATACATTTTTTGTCTTATCATTGTGAATTTTTAGAGATTGGATGTGATGTTTTATTATGCCAAGGGACTTCTATTTGTGATTTCATCCTAACTGTAATTCATCATCAGATTTCTTTTTCTCAGCCTTCCACACATCTTTTCCTCAATCAGTTTTATTTTTTCTACATGGATTTTATGAACCATTTTATTGTGCATTTTGTTCTATGTTTATATCAAGTCTTTCAGTTGTAAACTTATCCATTTTATAAAATTTGCCAAATATGCCATGTTATGATGGTCAAATTTCTTTAATTAGCAGGTTCAGATTTCTCAAATTCACATGTCATTTAATTGTGACTCTACATGTGATTTATTTTAAGCTGTCTTGCTATGGAATCATTAGGTAGATGGTTTTAGCTTACTGTTATAGAAGACGAGCATATTGTTTAAGGTACTATGTTAATTTCAACAGTATTGATTGAGTATGCTTATTGTCGCTGATATGATATTATTGAATCACAGCAGGTTTTGTGCTGACCTAGTCCTGATAATGCATGTACTAATTTACTTCCTTGTATATTTTCTGTATTCCTTATTTATGCTTAGTTGTAGTAAGGTATACTATCATCCATAGACGAATTTTATTCTGTACTTGAAAACACCTTATTGTCTGATTTTGTCCACGAGTATCCAGGACTTTACCCCCCAATATTTTATTACTAATACTGGCAAAACATTCCCAGACTGCTCAGATTTTCTTTCTAACATTGCATTCCATTTTGTCTTGGAAGATGTATTGATGTGTCTTATCTACAAAGTGTGGGGGAATTTTTCTTTCTGCTTAGACTGCTTTGCTTGACAATCGTATATTCTGTACTGTAATTTAGTGCCAACACAAAACAAACACATTTGTATGTTTGAATCTGCTCTCTATTGTCCTGAACAGTCCATTTCTTGTAATCAATATTTGTTTTCTGATCTCTTGATCTATTTTAATATCCAATTTTGTGTCAAGCAATTTTGTATATCTTACTGCTCCAATACAGAACCATCATGAATTGCGCATAATTTGATTTTAATTCTTTCCTTTCTAACCCCAGTATAACAAGATAACGTAACAAAGTATTTTTCTAAATTTTACTAGCAACTGATTTAGTCTTGGAAAGACTCCACCGAGTAAGTGCCTGCTGTGTCCCACTAAACGTTTCACCACTGGCCCAGAGCAACCCACCTCTGAACATAGAACTAGTTAGCCTAGTTTCAGTTTTGAATCTTCCGGTAGAAACATCTTGTAGTACATGAACATCCACATAATCTTCTTCCCCTTTCCTCAACTTCATAATTGTTTCTGAGGTGAACCATGAATAGGCCATTACCTCTTCAGGATCCAACTGCAAAGAAATTATCAAAACAAATGAGTTTCATGGATGACACACATTTAAGGAAATAAAAGCTGCAAAGCTTAAGTACCTGGATTTTTGATGCAAGCTCATCAGAAGTAAATGGTAACTTGGTATACAAATATACCACTATGTGATGACTGCGGGGAAGACCAAAAGGTAGCATCATTGGGTAAACGGACTCCCACAAACACAATATGCTCATATTCACATTCTCTGACTTAAAGCTTAATCCTGTCTCTTCCTGCAACTCACGAAGGCCACAGGTGAATAAAGATTCATCCTTTTCTGTAAGAAATGAAACAAATAATTTTTTAGCTTAATCACACCATTCATACACACATTCAGCATTTAATACTGGTTTCATTCACACCTAAGTGTCCTCCTGGGGGAACCCATGCCTTAGGAAATGAACGCATATGCTGAGCCCTCTGCGTCATGAGCACTTTTCCATCAGAGGATTCCAGTATAACAGCTACAGCCACTGCAACGCTCCTAGTGGCATGAGGGGAAGTGGCCACACTCAAACGTTCTTGGTCTGTAAGACATCTCACAGGGCAATGTGCAGCATGCTGTAAAAGAATGACACATCAGTCCAGATATTTTAGAAAACGCTCAGGATTTGGCATATTCAATTTTGACCATGTCCTATTTATGCCGGGTATGAGCAGTGGGCAAGTCAACATGACGTCACGTCCGTACGGCCTCGCCTAGCCTAGAGTCGTACCTCCAGCAGGGCAGGCCCTACGGTGCGGCCGTCGCTCAAGACACCTTCGAGCCCCAAAGTCTGAGCCTGTGTTGTGTTAGGGTCCGTGTTTGACAGGTTATGGTGCCCAGACACCTGGGAGATGCTGAAGACATTATTGGCCAGCTCGCAGATGACGTGCGCAGAGTTCCCCTTGGTGGTAAATTGGTCCAGGACACAAGAGAAAAAGTTGACAATCTTCGGGTTGTTACTTTTGCCTATTCCCACAACAACAGTTTTCATCTGCTGTGATGACACGGACGCCATTGTGGAGCTCCGCACCAACCTGTTCTCCCCTCCCCTCCCCGCGAGGGGGGCGAGGCGATCGCCCCCTCCGTCAGGTAGCCGTCTAGCCGTAGCGGTTAGGTTTGGACTTCCCCTGGGAGGTAAAGCCACATATAACTCCTGAACGTAGGTAATCCGCATGACATAACAATCTCCATCAACTGACCACAAAACCGCCCCTGGAACGCCCTAGACGACGTCGTGTTCAACTCAGGACACCCCCCCCCCCCCGCTCCCCCTGTCTTCCCGGGCTTTCCGGGGGGCCGCGGCGACCGCGGCCCCTGGCGCCCCCGGCGCCCCCCCCCCCCCCCCTCCCTCCAGCCCTTTCAGCAGAAGGCAGCAAAAGCATGACCGCATGACCATCGCGGTTCGCTTTCGTTGCATGGCAAAAGGCAGTGAGGCTGAGGTGCAGCGGCGCGTTGGAAAGGGCGGTGGTCAGTGTCCTTTGTTCTTGCAAAACAGCGGCGCGGCATCTGTGAAATTGTGACTGATCCCGTAAAAATGTAAGTGTTTTAATTCCTGTTATTTCAAAGAAAAACTCTTGGTCTTCGAATTCGCTCATGTAGGTACTTAGTGAAGTTATTGTGATTAAGGCAGTATATTTGCGATTCTTCTTAACCTTACACTGTGACTGACAAATAACATTTAAATAAAATGAAAACAGTGTAATCATGTAAAACCCTGTAAGTTGTGTGATGGTTTTCGTCTGGGAATCATGGAAGAGCGACTCGGCTAGCTGCGCGATTTCTATCCGATTCTTAAGCGCGAGCCTTAAGACACGTAAGCACGGGAGGGAAGGACCACTGCCGGTGTCTTAAGCCACTGCCGTACACATTCGCGTACAGGTTCACATTGGGTTGCATGGCTATGAAGAATTGCGCGGGTGACGGTATGAGAAATTACCATATCTCGACGGACGGAACACCCCACCCGAAACAGGGTGGGGGACGGTTAGTTCCCCTCGCGGGGAGTATTGCGGGCTTTGAGCCCTCGTCCTTACGTTCCATTGATTTTTCCTCCAGGGATTTGATCTGGACGGAAGCGCAAATAGACGCTCTAAGTCTATTCCACTATGCCATGGAATCCAACAACACCAAGCAGCGGCTGCTGAAATTCCAGGGCTTGGCCGGCACTGGGAAGACGACCCTGCTTCAGGTAATGACTTTTCGAGACGAGCCAACGGTTCATCCATTCACTCATGCATGGCGCCTGCCGGGCAGGCAACCACGACTTGTGAATGCTCACGTGTCGTACGGGCTGGCCTACCCCGGCACTCGCAGGCGCTCGGCGGAGGTGAGCCTGCAGCCGGCGTTGGTCTTGTCCCGGTGCGGATTTATTTGTACTCTGACTTGAAGCGACTTGAAGTCATACGACTTGCATGACTCCGATGTAACTCTGTGACTCCAGCTGACTCTGTGACTCCAGATGACTTCTGTTGACTTACTCCTGACATTTGACTTTCCAAGTCTAGTTTTTGTGACTTTACGACAATTTATTAGATGAAATGACTTTTCAGGGGTCTTGGCTTTTTGCCTTTTCTTATTGAATTCTCTGGACTCGACCGACTCTTCAGTGACTTGTCAGACTTTTTGTTGTCTGTATCGTGACTTTTTAGACCTTTTGTTAATTCTGACTTCTGATGACTTTCGTTAATTCTGACTTCTTATGACTTTTGTTAATTCTGACTTCGTATGACTTTTTGACTTTTGGTGACTTCTTTTAATAAAAAAAATTGACTTCTGTCGAAGTGTACAATGACTTTTCAAAGTAAGCGCCCCGGTTTCCTATCTGACCTATATGCATATGCATCTGCATCTGACTTGCAGCTCGTTGCGTTTGTCTCCCTGTCCTGACAGGAGATGGCGCGGGTGGCGGGCGAGTTCTTCTGCGACCCGGACAGCGTGCTGGTTTTGGCTCCCACCAGGACGGCGGCCACCATCGTGGGCGGCAGTACGATGCACAGCGCCCTCCGTTTGGCCTTCAGCGCGGACTCGGTGCTGCCGTACGAGCCAATGGAAGAAGCTGTGAAGAACTTCGTGGAGCCCCGCCTCCTCCCCGTGCGTGTCGTCCTAATCGACGTGGCCAACATGGTGGGCGCCCACCTCCTGTACAAGGTGGACCAACGCCTCCGCGAGGTAGAGTAAGCTTACGCCGCCGCCGAGGCCACCGTCGTCTGACGTCTCCGAACGCTGCTTCGGATGGCCTTCCTACCCTCAAGTATGTCCCCCTCCCCCCAGGTCGGAGACGCTGAGTTGCCGTTCGGCGGGCGAATCGTGGTGCTCTTCGCCGACGACGCGTCCTGGGGACCCGTCGGCTTCTATTTGCAGGACGTGCCGCATCAGTCTGTTTTGAAGCAGTTCGACACTCCCGAGGAAGCGCGGCTGGACAGCATGTTCAGAGGAAGCGCCGACGGCACCTTCCACGAGGCGTTGCGCCGACTTGCGCAGGGCGTGGTGGCCCCCGAAGACGCGCTCCACTACGCGGCCCGCCGGCTGCATGCGCTGCCCGTGGACGAGCAGGCCCACTTCCAGGACGTCCCGATCATTGTGGCGGGCGCCGATGAAGCTAGCGCCTACACGCAGGAGTAAGCTGTTCCCAGCAGTGCCATGGCAGTGCCCTATGCATGCTCCGAGCCCTAAAGGAAGCTGATCACATGAAATGTAACTTCCCTTTTCCAGTTTGCGGGCGCGTCAGATCCCAGCGGTGGGCACAACGGTCCACAACCTCCTGTCGAAGGGGGTCGACTTTTCTGATGCTGCTATGGACCTGTATGTGGGGGCGCGCGTGGTGCTGACGACGAACGTCGTGGGCGTGGCCTCGGCGGGGGCCCTCTGCCAGGTGAAGAAGATCCTCCCCTCGACCCTCCTGTTGGTCCGTCTAGAAGGGGGCTCCACCTTCTACGTCGATCGCCACGACAACGAGGTCCCGGTCCGGTTCCCGACAGCTATGACCGTGCCGAAGTCCTTGGGCTTCGAATTTGATAAGGTAGGCAATACTCGGAAGTTGTTTTTAGTTGTTGTTTTTTTGTTCGAAAAATTGTTGCCTCGAACTACATACGGTACCTTCTTTTGTTGAATACCCAGGTGGTGGTCGTTCTCCCTAAAAATAATTGGGGAGGGGCGCGATTCGCTTACTCAGCGATATCAAGGGCGAATGGCTGGAAGGCTCTGGCCTTCAGTGGTCCCTATCTCCCTGAATCTGACTGAATGAATCAATCGAAAAGATTGAAATATTGCATGTGAATGTTAAGCTGTGTTATAAATATAAAATTATAATTACTGTGTTATTGTTTAAGAATCTATGTATAATGTTAATTTCTGATATAATAAATCGTTTTTAACCAATAATTTGTTTTCCAACATGTCTGTCCTCGCCCCTCCTAAGCAGGGACCACTCCGCGCTGCAGTTCTGTTACGCAAGAGCCTAGATCACTGTCTCAACTTTTTTCGTGAGTTCGCGCAGGAGAGCCGATGGGACTGACACCAGGATCAGCAGCCGGTTAATTCCAATCACGAGCTCGATAACGTCAGAGGGGGGTAACGCAGAACGCAAGAGGATCCCTGGATCAGGGAGCTCGTGGACACGTTCGCGTACTCTGTCCACAGCTGTGGTGGCAGAAGGACCGACTGTTCCCTCGATAGCAGTCAGGTAAAGCGGTGCTTCTGGAGGGCAGAGAGTTGAGGTGAAATGTAGATTTTTAAATTGGGTGGGAAAAAATTCGTTTTTCAGCGATGGCGATCGCCACGATGGCCCGGTGTTGCCTCCCCTTGCTCGTGCTGGCCGTGGCGCTCGTGTCAGCCTCGCCGCTGCAGCCGCTGCCCGCCGTGCGGAGGGACGGCTCGGATCCGCTGACCTCCACCTCGGGCAGGGGCAGGTTGTTGTTGGACAGGAGCGTGCGTCGGCCCCTCGACCTCGCTGACCCCCACAGGCCACGCGCCCACCACCGCCGTGCCCCCGCCGCCACAGCGGCTGCAGGGGCGGAGGCGGACCCTTTGCTGCTGCCCACCGCTCTCAGGCCTTTCTACTACATCGTGAGTTGGAAACTCGGAAAACGGGGTCTAAATCGTTTTCCCTTGTCCGACCACTATTCGTCCGACCTGTACATTCCCTCTAAACCACCATTTGGGGATACGTTTGCAACCGGACAAATGGAGGTCGGACAAAGGATGTCTCCCCGGAAAACGTTGTCATCCGCCGGCTCTACAACTCCTCACTAAATGAGCGCTTCTCACAGATGACTCTCGCACCCGACCTGCAAAGCTTTACGTTTGACGGCACCATCGATATCTACATGAACGCCATCGAGGACACAGACAAGATCGTGCTGCACTCCAAGGAGCTGACGTTCGGCCCATCGGACTGCGCTGTCCTGCACTATGACCCTGAATCTGAATATTACCCGCTTACATCCTGGGGGGAAGTCACAGACACCGACTTCGACCTAGAGAAGGAGTTCGTCACCCTGCCGCTGACCCAGCCTCTGCAGCGAGGCCTGCACTACGTGTTGCGTATCACAAAATTCATCGGCAAACTCAACAAAGACCTCGACGGTTTCTACCGCTCCTCCTACCAGACCAGCACTGGCGAGACCAGGTGAGGAGTCTGGGCGTAGTATCACCAGCCAGTATTCGGGACCGGGCACCGACAGTGGCGGATCTGGGAGCGGCTTGAGAGGGGGGGGGGAATTGCCCCGCTTTTTGCCTAACTTACAGGCGGAGAAGTTATACCGGTTGCCAACATTTCCGGCGCCCTTCAGACGCCGAGGGGGAGGGCAAAAAGGGAGTTGACCCCCACCCCCTCAAATACGCACCTGGGCACCGAAATCGACCGAATTTCGTTTCAGGGTGGCTGTGCTGTTCGTGTTCAAATTGTTTCACGTTGGCGTTGTTGCTTGCAGGTGGCTGGCGACGACCCAGTTCGAGCCGACAGGGGCGCGGCGCGCCTTCCCCTGCTGGGACGAGCCCAGCTACAAGGCCCGCTACGACATCACCATCCAGCACGACCCCAGTCTCAAGGCCATCTCCAACATGCCCGTCATAGAGGAGTGAGTCTGACCCCGCTTTGGGCTCGAATACTCTTTCCTACCACCCATGCCCCTTCTTTTGTATGACAGGCAAAGCACCTCTTCCACGACGGTGTTCATGTCCACGCTGCCCGTCTCGTCGTACCTCATCGCCTTCATCGTGTCCGACTTCGACTGCATCGCCAACGACGACAAGACCTTCGAGACGTGGTCCCGCAAGGACATCCTCCAGGGCGGCAAGTTCGCCCAGGACATCGGTCAGCAGGCCCTCAAGGCGCTGGCTGACTTCAACGGCGTTAACTACTCGCTGCCCAAGATGGACCAGGCCGCCATCCCAGACTTCGCCGCCGGCGCCATGGAAAACTGGGGGCTCGTCACCTACCGGGAGGAGTACCTCATCAAGACAGCGGCCACCACGACCCGCGTCTTCGAGAGCATCGCCCTGGACATCTGCCACGAGTTCGGCCACCAGTGGACCGGTGACCTGGTCACCCTGGACTGGTGGTCGCACACCTGGCTCAACGAGGGCTTCGCGTCGTTCTACGAGTACATGATCTGCCAGACGCTCAAGCCGGAGTGGAACCTGGAGGACAAGATGCTGCCCGCGTTCTACCACATCGCCATGGAGAGCGACGTCAGGGAGACGCAGGTAGCCATGAGCAGTCCCGCCTCCGGATACGACTCCATCGAGGACCACTTCGGCGTCATTTCGTACGAGAAGGGTGAGTTTATTCGCAGGGCGCTTTTTTCTGCCACCTATGTCACCAACGCGGGGGACTGACTTGACCGTTCTGTCCCGGCAGGTGGCTCCGTGCTCCGCATGTTCTACCACGTCGTCACCCCCGAGGTCTTCAAGAAGGCCATGCGGCGCTACCTCTCCGACAAGTGAGTAGATGTGGCGTCAGCCACTCGCAGCGACTCCACTCGCCGGCCAAAGTCACATCCCCTCTCATCTCCCTGCGCAGCATGTTCAAGAACGCCAACCCAACGGATCTCTTCAAGGCGTTCGAAGCGGAGGTGGAGCTCTCCCAGTTGCACCAGATACCCGGCGGCGTCAGCTTCAGCGAGGTGGCCTCCACGTGGACCGAGCAGCCAGGCGTCCCCGTGTTGACCGCCACCCGAGACTACTCGGCCGGCAGCGTGTCCTTCTCGCAGAAGCGCTTCCTGTACGGCCCGGCCAAGAACGAGTCCCTGGTCAGCCAGCAGTGGTACATCCCCCTCGTGGTGACGAGCCAGGCCAAGCCCGACTTCGACACTACCCTGCCTCAGGGCTGGCTGGACCCCGAAGTCGGCGCGGCCTTGCTATCCACGGGTGCCTCAGCCGAACAGTGGGTGCTCGTGAACCCCAAGCAGACTGGTAAGTAGGCAGCGGAGAAACTGAAACACCTCGTAGATCGGCGGGTATTTGAACCTTTGAACCGTCTGCAGGATACTTCCGCGTCAACTACGACGAGAAGAACTGGAAGCTACTGCAGGCCGCGCTGGCCGCCAACCTCGCGGACTTCCCGGCCTCGACGCGCGCCCAGCTGGTGAACGACGCCCTGGCGCTGGCCCGGGCCGGCCAGCTCGACTACAAACTCGCCCTGCCCTTCTTGAAGACCTTCAAGGCGGACAGGAGCGTGGCTGCATGGCAGGCCGCCATTACCGCCCTGGAGTATCTCAAGGCCAGGTTGGCCACCACCCCCGCCAGCGCCAGCTTCCTGGTAGGTGTCGCCCAACCTGAGGCCCCGTCCTCGAGGTCACGAGTCACGCTCACCTCTGCCCCCGCAGAAGTTCGTCAGGAACACGACGGCAGACGCGTACGGCGAGCTGGGCTACGTCGCCAGCAACGACGACCACGAGGCGGCCTACCTGCGCTACTACATCGCCAGCTATGCGTGCTACGCCGGCAACGCCATGTGTCTCTCCGCCGCAGCCAGCACCCTCAAGAAGTGGCTCGCGGACCCCGCCGCTAACGCGTTAGTTCCCACCACGGCCGGCGTCGTCGGACTCTTCCCGTTTTTGAGTCGCTTTATTCGTGGCACACTCAAACCCTCGCCTCTGCCTTCGCAAGGCTGAACGCGGACACGTCGAGCACCACGCTGTGCTACGGAGTGCGAGGCTCGGGCGCCGACACATTCGCCGCCATGGAGAAGAAATGGCAGTCGGAGAGCGACCCCGACACGCGGTACATCTACGCGTCTGCGCTTGCCTGCTCGAGCGACCAGGACGCTCTCATGGGGTGAGTAGTGAGAAGAGCAGTCATGACGGTCCTCCAAGGCCTTCAGGCCCGAGAGGCAGCGCCCGGCCGCGCCTGGCAGCACCCGGCAGCGCCTCATATCGACTCACGTTCTTTGCAGTCTGCTCAACGACGCCGTGACCAAGTACAAAAATAGCCAGGACGGCATCGACATCTTCAACGCCGTCATCGGTCCCTACGAGAATCACAAACTTCTTTGGAATTTCCTCAAGGCCAACGTGGATGCCATCCACGCCGCGTAAGTAGTAGTCAGGACCAGGCACCAGGCATGAAAAAAAAGAGGGAAGGTGAAAATTGCTAAGTAAGTGTTTACTGCGAATTTCAATTTCGAGTCCGTTTTGTGGCCCGCAGGTACAGCGGTTCTGACCTTGACGTACAGATCCTGCAGGGTCTCATCCAGGACACCAGGACTCGTGACGACCTCCAGGAGGTCAGTATTAATGGTGCCATCGTATTGTGTAAGGATGGGTCGTTGACCGAGACTAATCGTGTGCTCCGGGACCCCTCCGGGACCCACCCCCACAGATCCACGACTGGGCGCAGTCCAGGTACAAGAGCGACACGACCACGTGGAACACGCTCACGACCTACTTCGCGTCGGCCGAGGTCGAGCTTTCAGGCTGGTTCGACAAGTACTACGCGACCGTGTCGGGCTGGCTGGCTGGTATGACACCGCAGCCGACCACTCCAGCCCCCTCGACCTCCAGCACCTCCCCGCCCCCCTCCGGCAGCACGACCACCGCTCCCGGCGGCTCTACCACGCCGTCGGCGGCCTGCTTGTCCGCGGCCAGCACGGCCGTGCTCGTCCTCGCCCTGGCGCTTATCTTCGCCGCGCCCCGCTAGCTCCGCTGTGGCGCTGCGCGATGTCTACCCCGGACCCCCAGCCGGGACCCGGGCCGGGGAGGCGACCAGGACCAGCCTGGCCAGCCTAGCCGCAGCCTCTGCCGAGGTGTGAGGCCCTCCTCCTCAGTCGGCCAGCGCTCAGCGCAGCGCCCTGCCAGCAGCGCCAGCGGCCGCCGAGCCGAGGTGTTCGGAGGCATCGAACGTGACGCGCACTCAATACAGTCCAGGTTTAGGTACCTCGCCCTGATAAGACCGCGACTACTGACCCAGTTCGGAGGACACGTTGTATGCACCTGGCCGCCTTGTTAGCGCTCATCTCTGTGATATCGATGTGAATAAATGACCTCTCCAAGAAAACGCCACGAGTCCTCGTCTCTGCGCCCCCATGGCGTGCCCCAATGCCCCTACCTCGCTCGGGAGATATGTCGATGCCGATGTGGAGGCGGTGACGCGACTGTAAATTCAACCTGACAACTCATACATATTCGATAAGTTTTTGAACAGACGGGAAGAGAGCGGCGTTCTGAAAAATACGCCTTGGCTGTCGCGAAATGAGTCCCGCAGAACACGAGTGTGGCGCTTTCACCTTATCAGCGGCCTGTCGTATGAAGCTTGGCTGCCGTTACCTGGAAGGCCACTGAGTGGCCGCGACACAATATTCACAATTACGACACACGGCGCGCGAACTGCAAAAATTGTGGAGGCATTTGGGGCATAATTTACGGCTCGCTAGCCGCTGTGTTCGGGATGGGTAGCCCGGAGCCCAGCCATCAAACTACGTCGATGATGCCAGAAATTGTAGCCTACCCTAACTTGCCTCGCGCACATATAGGGCCTGGCGGGTAGGCAGTCTCGCCTCTTGCGCGCGCGTGCCGTGCGGGCCGGCCTACCCCAGCCCTGGCAGGCGCCGTGTGAAGTGGACCAGAGGCCGAGGGGTCCACAACTCTGCTCTAAAGTGTACACTGATTGTGTTGATTGTTTGGATTTTTCCACCTTTTTTTGCAGAAAATTTGAAATTTCAGACTGGTTAGAGCCCTTTGCGGCCGTTTTTAGCGCGTCAATG
The DNA here is from genome assembly GCA_038380765.1 of Odontothrips loti. Taxonomy (NCBI): domain Eukaryota; kingdom Metazoa; phylum Arthropoda; class Insecta; order Thysanoptera; family Thripidae; genus Odontothrips; species Odontothrips loti. The sequence continues at coordinate 10,750,370 of CM076249.1, forward strand.
AAGCCCAGGCCTCATTCTAATGCAGTTTTTAAGATTTTTAATTGATGATTGTGTTTGATTGTGTGGAAATGTGTACACTGATTGTCTCGAGTTGTGGACCCCTCGCCAGAGGCCCTCTGTCCGCACGGGCACGGGCGGCACGGCCTGCAGGGATTAGCCCCATTTAATCTCTTATCCGGGTGCACGTGCTTCATGCTAACCATATCAGGCGACAGACCCACGGACCCACGGGGCTCGCAGGGTTATAGAGCTCGCTCCGAAAAAAATAAAAATAAAATATTGTTTAACGAGCGGGAAAGGTTACCGAGGAACAGATTCGTGTGTTCTCTTTCCTCCAGTGAATGGGACGTTCCCCCTCATTCCTGTGGAGCACCAGCGAGGGACGAGAGGGACCCCGCGACTTTAGATGGAAATGTTTGGGATGCACCTCGGTCACCTGACAGCGACAGCACCTTGGCCGCTGCTGGCGCCGTCTGGACAGGCTCTCCGACGCGACGGAGTCTCCTTCTCCTCTCCTCGCGTAAATGATTATTTGTGCTAGGTTTTTTTTTAATATTTTATAGAATGTTAGTAACATTGTCTATAACTTCTAAGTTACAATAAAATCTCAAATCTCAAAAATCTCAAATCTCTCTTCTCTTCTCCTCTCGTCTACAACTTCTAAGTTCAATGACAATAAAATCTCAAATCTCAAATCTCTCCTCTCCTCTTCTCTCCTCTCCTCTCCTCTCCTCTCCTCTCCTCTCCTCTCCTCTCCCTTTCGATGGCTGACAGGTTACCTCAGCACAAGGTTTCAAGCCTCGTTTAAAGCTGTGCCGATAGGGCTAAGCCCCCTATTGTCTAATCCGTTTCTCGTAAACCTCCGATAAGCGTCAGCATTACGCGATCGGCGATCGGCAGCCCGAGAGTTGGAGGACACTTCGAGCCGACTCGCCGCGGCCGAAGCAGCTTCCAATCCTCTCGCTGTGCTGCCGAGGTGGGTTTCAGCCGTTTCAGCCCCTCCATGGGGTGGACTAGCACCGGAGGCTGAGCCGGAGGCTCATCTGCCCGTCTCACTAGGCCCTTTTTTTTCTTTTTTTTTTTGGTATGGTGTCTCAGTTTTGGTAGCGTTTTCAGGGTTGTGACAATGGTGAGGTGCTGCCTGTCCCTGCTGGCCCTGGCCGCCCTGGCGCTGCTGGTGGCCGCCAGCCCCGTCCGCAGGCCCTCGACCACCGCCCCCCGCAGCCCCCTGGACCTGCTGGACGACCACACCCGCAGCCTGGCGCCGGACATGGCCGACCCCCTGCCCCCCGCCAGGCACAGGCCCGCCGCCGGCCGCCGCCCTGCCGCCATCACGGCCGACGGCTCCGACCCCTACCGGCTGCCGACCAACCTCATCCCCATCGTGTACCAGGTGAGAGGGGCAAGGTGGACTATTCGCTCAATATCACCTTGCAAAGATAAAATGGGAGCTGCGGAATCAGATTCTCAAACTCCGTGTTCCGGTACCTTGTCCGAATGCGGAGCCGCGGGGGCTGCGGGGGCCGCGGGGGCTGCGGGGGCCGCGTCACTAACGGAACGACGAATCCTCAGGTCACCCTGACGCCTGACTTCGATGAATTCACATTCTCCGGCGATCACATTATCATCTTCAACTGCAACGAGGACACGGACAAGATCGTGATGCACTCCAAGGAGATCAAGATCAGCGAGTCCTCTCTAGAAATCATCGACGTCAGGACAGCGGATTCCTGGTATCCCACCTATGTGACCACCACGGATGTGACGTACGACACGGTGCACGACTTCGTGACCATCGGGCTCCAGGACAAGCTCCTCGCCGGCGGCCGCTACCAGATCTCCTTCACCTTCACCGGCATTCTCAATGACGACCTGGATGGCTTCTACCGCTCCTCCTACAAGAACAGCAAAGGCGAGACCGAGTGCGTCACGCAAAATCGTTTATTTTGCACCTTCACTTTACAAAACGAAACCAGTCCTGTACACTTATCGAAATTTGGGGCGGGTCGTTGATTAGATGTTGATGTCCCCCTCCCCTTTGCAGGTGGCTGGCGACGACGCAGTTCGAGTCGACTGGCGCGCGCCGCGCCTTTCCGTGCTGGGACGAGCCGAGCTTCAAGGCCCGCTTCTACATCATCATCAACCACGACGCGTCCCGCAACGCCATCTCCAACATGCCCATTGTCCAGACATCCAAAACGTCAGTGCTCAGTTGTTCAATTTCATTTGAGAACATCCTTGACCTTGGCGCCTTGGCTCGGTGGGATTGAGAACTAGCACCTGTTCGTTTCCAGCGACGAGGGCTTGGTACAGGAGCAGTACGACGGCACGCTGCCCATCTCCTCCTACCTCATCGCCTTCATCGTGTCCAACTTCGAGAAGGTGTCCAACGCGGACGGCACCTTCTCTACGTACGCCCGCCACGACCTGATCGGTGGCGCCGCGGCCAGCCAGGCGACGGGGCAGCAGGCACTGAAGCTGCTCGCCGACTACAACGGCATCCCCTACGCCTTGCCCAAGGAGGACCAGGCCGCCATACCGGACTTCGCCGCCGGCGCCATGGAGAACTGGGGGCTCGTCACCTACCGGGAGGAGTACCTCATGGAGCAGCCCTCGCAGACCATCCGCATCGCCGAGTTCATGCACACCACCATCTGCCACGAGCTGGGCCACCAATGGACCGGCGATCTGGTCACCCTAGACTGGTGGTCACACACCTGGCTCAACGAGGGCTTCGCCGACTACTTCGAGAACTTCATTTGCGACCAGGTGAGCTGATGAGCTGCCGGCGGGGAGGGCACGGGACAGGCGGACACTGACAGGGCCTGCGGGGCCTGCGGGGCCTGCTGCTGATGTCTCCAGATCAAGCCCGATTGGCACCTCCGGGACAAGGGCATCGTCGCGGACCACCAGCGCGGCATGGAGTACGACGTCATCGAGACCGAACACGCGATGAGCAGCCCGGTATCCACCCCGGATGAAGATTCGTCCAAGTTCGACCGCATCTCGTATTCCAAGGGTCAGTACCCCCCCCTCACCACCTCCCTCACACACACACACGCACTCAAAATGCCCCTAAATTATTTTATTTTTGTTGTTCAGGTGGTGCTGTTATCCGTATGTGGGAGAAAATGCTGGGCCTGGACGTGCTTAAGGCTGGCATGCACCGCTACCTCTCCATCCAGTGAGTTTGTTACCTCTCCTCTCTCTCTCTCTCTCTCTCTCTCTCTCTCTCTCTCTCTCTCTCTCTCTCTCTCTCTCTCTCTCTCTCTCTCTCTCTCTCTCGTCATGCCGTATAACCCGTGTTGACGCCACCCCCCCCCTTCCCCTCTGTCGTGCACAGCATGTTCACCAACACCAACCCGGAGGACCTGTTCGACGCCATTGACTTCGAGGCGCAGAAGGCCGGTGTCCTGCCCAAGGCCACCTCCTTCCACGACATTGCCCGCACCTGGACGGAGCAGCCCGGCGTTCCCGTCGTCCAGGCCATCCGCGACTACGACAAGAAGACCGTCACCTTGTCCCAGCAGCGCTTCTTTTACGCGCCCCCGAACCGTGAGGGTCTGCTCAAGCAGCGCTGGTACATCCCCGTCACCATCAGGGAGCAGGGCAGCACCGACTGGGACACCCTCAAGCCCACCACCTTCCTCACCCCGTCAGACAGTGAGGTCAACCAGGACGTCAGCGCCTCCTCGAAACAGTGGGTGCTGGTCAACCCCAAGGCGGTCGGTGGGTACCACGGTCAGGGACAGGAGGGACTCCTCCGACGGGCTGGCGGATTTATTTTGAATTATTTTCTTTGATCGCGCAGGCTACTACCGAGTCAACTACGACACCAAGAACTGGAACCTGCTGTCCCAGGCGCTGATCGACAACCCCTCCGCGATCCCGGCCGCGTCGCGCTCCCAGCTGCTCAACGACGCCCTGGCGCTGGCGCGAGGCAACCAGCTGGACTACGCCATCGCCCTGCCCCTGCTCAACCTCCTCAAGGCCGAGCGCGAGGTCGCCCCCTGGCAGACGGGCGTCACCGCCCTCATCTGGCTGAGGTCCAAGCTGGCTGGCACCGAGGCCTGGAGCAACTTCCTGGTGCGTACTGCCGATGCTGCTGGTGGAAGTGGAAGGGGCTGTTCACAAACCACGTGACGCGGCCTTAGATAGCGGAGAAAAAGGATGAGTGGTCATTACTTCATTTCCAACCAAGCAGGAAATTTGGTTCTGAGAACTAAAATTTGGTTGGGGGAACTATTTTTTAGTTGCACCAAAGAACAGGTACGTTGCGCGTACAAGACTAAGTTTTCCTCTGTTTTTTGCTCCTCTTCGTTACAGCAAATTACGTTTCGTTAGTGCATAACAAAAAAGTAGTTCCCGCAATCAAATTTTACTTCTCAGAACCAAAATGAACTGCTTGGTAGAGAATCAACTAAAAAATTAGTTGCGACCACGAATATTTTTTCTCCGCGTATCTGACGGAACGGGTGCTAACGTCTCTGTGCACGGCCCGCAGTCCACCCTCAACAAGCTCACGGCCCCGGCCTACGACTCCGTCAAGTACTCCGGCTCCAACGAACACGAGACCCGCTACCTGCGCTACAACGTCGTCAGCTACGCGTGCTACGCCGGCAACGCGGACTGCATCGCACAGGCCAACGACCAGCTCAAGGCCTGGCTCGCCAACAGCGCCACCCAGTGAGTCCGCCTGCCAAGTCGAGGGTAGGCCTGCCCGCCGTGCACGCATGTCGCGGCGCTGCCTACCCAGCGCCTGGCGCGGCGCGCCGCGCGCCGTCCGCCTGGCCTCTCACCTCCTTCTCCCGCTCTCCCAGGCTGGACTCCGACACCAAGGACGTCTCCATGTGCTACGGACTCCGCGGCGCCGACGCCGCCGCCAACTTCAACGGCCTCAAGGCCAAGTGGCTGGCCGAGGAGGACCCAGACACGCGCGACTCCCTGCTGGCCGCCCTCGCCTGCGCCAAGAAGGACCACCTCAACAGGTTAGAGCCCTGTCAGCGAACTGTCTGCTGCAAGGCGGAGCCGAAGCCGTGCCGGAGCCCGGTGCAGCTGCTGATCTCCCCCTGCCTAACTGTCCGCAGCCTGCTCCGCGACGCCATCACCAGCAAGCTGTCCAACGTCGACCAGAGCGGTGTCGTCGGCATCTGGAAGGCCATCCTCAACAGGCCGGAGCAGGTCGGCATCCTGTTCGACTTCGCCAAGAGCAACCGCAAGCAGATCGACTCTTAGTAAGCGTAGAACCCCATGCTCTGATGGCACCTCTCCGCTCCCTCCTGACTTGTCTCACAACGGCCCGCCCGCCCATCCCTTTCAGCTTCAGCGCCGGTGCCGCCAACTCCGGTGCCGTCAAGCTCCTGACCAACTGCATCGCGGCGATCAACTCGGACGAACAGCTCACCGATGTAAGCGCCACACAGCAGAGTACACAAATTCATACCACTAACTTTTGGAGACATGACTTTGACATGTTTTATCGGTCATCCCGGTATAGCAGTCGGTCGGTCTTGTCTCGATGTTGGGTCCTAAATGTGTCGTCGCACTTGTCTGCAGGCTCGCTTGTGGGTGGAGGACAACTACAAGGGCCAGGCGGGCTACGACCAGCTCCAGCAGGCCTTCCTCCAGGCGTACGTCAACCTGGACTGGTACCACAACAGTTACGGTGCCGTCGCCGCCTGGCTGCAGGCCTCTGCGTAGAGAGAGACAGGCAGAGAACAAAGAAGCAGGCCGCGACAGTTCCGCGGCAACGAAGTACCGCGCCAGTATTTCAAGCATACGTGACTAGAGAAATAAAATATAGTATGAAAGTACCGTTGGATGGCATGTTGCATTCTTCTCTGACCATCCTACTGCGAAAATACCCCCTTCCTCCTTTCCCTCAAAATACAAGCAGACAGCTGGAGTTGGTTCATCCCAAACACCTTCCCCCGCCACAGCTCCTCTCTTCTCCCGCCACGCTTGCTCGGCGGGTAGGTTCTCTCTACGGTCATTTCGGAGCGCACAGATCGGACCAGGTTCAAAAGTACACTCAAGCCACCGTCAGTCGACAGGCTTCCAGAAGTGAGTTTGACTCTGGCAAAGAGTCGAACCCCGAACCTCTCGGTCGCCGACCGGTCCGCTCTGCAGTGCGCTCCCTGTAGTTCAGCCACTGTCGCCTGCACGACGCACGGCTGGCACCTGAAACGTGGCGTACCGACGACTTTCATATGGATCTCGGGGTCTCGGCGTCTCTACTCTGCGCACGACGTTCGCACTTCTCGTTCTGCATTTTCAAAAACACTCGAGTCTGGTGAAATATCCTGTTGGGGTAGCCGCGGCGAAGCGCAGTTGCGGGCTGCCGTCATCCTGACAGTGGCACTCCGGACACGAACGAAGTTCGCTATCGGCATCCTGATGAGATAATCTGACGATAAGACCCGCACATTGCGCCGCCTAGGGAATAGCCCCGCGGCCCTGCCGCACGATAACGCATGAATATAAAGATTTGTCTGGATTATTGGCCCACTTGGACTCCTAAGCCCAGCCAGGCAGTTCTACGTCTACAGCAGGTAAGTCGGGGGCGCACCGGCGCTGGGGCGCTGGGAGGGGGCTACAGGCGGCCACAGGCTCCATTCCGTTTTGTTATCGGTGGAAAAATCTGTGGGAATCAGTTGTTACGGCTATAATGGGAGTCAGAGGGCCCGTGCCGTGCCGAGCGAGAACGCATGCTTTCGAAATATATATTCAAACAATAAAAAAAGTTAAGATGGGAAAATCGAACGCGCGCGAATGAAATTACGGCTGTGAAGTAATTGTGCCGGAGCTCGTGCGGTGCTGAAACCGAGCGGTTTTCAGCCGCATTTTTTCAAATTGCCCCTGTGCTGCAGTTGGTGCTTCTCTGGGTTCTATTTTTCCCAGGGTGCTTGCCAACGCCAACGCCGACTGCCAGCAATCAGTTCCTTCGTATCAATCTATTCAATGATCCGCGATTTCATCGCACCTTTCCCTTATCCGCAGCGCAGTCAGGTGGCTATCTAAGACGCAGAGTGCTGTGCAGAGAACTAGTTTCCTCAAGTGTGCGCGTTACAACGGCGCAAATCACATCAAGGAGATACAAATAGAAATGAAATACATAGCGACGCCTCTAATCTACAACCCCGATCCGTCGAAATCGCGTCAAAATATGTTCTGCATGGGTTAGTGTTTTCACCCAGCGTGCGATACGTGCACTGGTAAAACTAAGGCGTAACGTTACGCTTTACAAATGCATGGGAGACTCCCTCCCCCCCCCCCCCCCCCTTACGCTTCAAGCTAGTATGCTTCAAAACGGGCGCAATGGTTACGCCTTAGTTTTTTCAGTGTGGCTGGATTCTACCGTGCCGAAACGGCGTCGATAGGTTACACCTCAGATGGCATCGACTACATGAAACGAGCCCGTCCTGTGTTCAGAAACGTCTGTTTATTGTTTTGATTTTCTCTGACAGCCATGGCCCCCGGCTGCTTGGCCCTTGTCCTGGCAGTCGCCCTGGCGGCAAGCTGCTCCGGCGCCCCGTCCCCACAGGCGCCACCGGCCCCCCACAGCAGCTTCCCTGCCGCCATCCACCCCCCGGCCAGCGACCGCACCCTCGCTGAGCAGGCCGCCGCCCTCGGCCTGGAGCCGTACCCCCGAACCGTGAGGCGGCAGGTGGCCGACGACGCGGTGGGCGGCGCCCAGGCGTACCCCTTCGGCCTGGCCAACCCTCGTGCGCCCGAGCGCTCCAGGAAAAGGACGTCGGCCACCGCCACCCCCAGCCCCGCCGTACCCAAGACCACCGCGGCCGCCGATGTCACCGACGACTCCAGGCTCCCCGACGACGTCGTGCCCGTCAGATACACGGTGAGACACAGGTGCCGGGTGCCGTGCCGGGGAGGCCGGGAGTAGTTGAGCCCGCAGCCTGAACCGCTGGTGCTGTCGCCAGGTAACGATGCACCCCCAGATCGACAAGGGCATCTACTACGGTTCCACGGACATCTACCTGAACGTGAATAAGGCCACCAAAGAGATCAAACTGCACGCATCGAACGACCTCAAATTCCCATCGGTGGAGATCCACCGGTACAACCCAGACTTCGGAGAATACTCGGGGTAAGTGCGCAATCGCTCTTTAACAGCGAAAATTCGCGGGCGAAACATCGGAAAAATTGAAACTTTCGTTTTTGTTTTGCGCAGGTATGGCGAGGCCACCCTTGGTACTGCCACGGACGAAGGACTCCGAACCATCGCGCTCAGCATGGAGCTCGAGCCCGGAAAGCACTACCTGCTCCGCTTCCCCAACTTCGTCGGACACCTCCGCGACGATCTCAAGGGCTTCTACCTCTCCTCCTACAAGGACGCCAGTGGCAAGACGGTGTAAGTACACCTGCCTTCCCCCCAAGCTACCCTTACCCTACCTTACCCGAGCTTACCATACCCATATGTGGACCTGCACTGCCTGCACCAGGCGGCTGGCTACCACCCAGTTCGAGCCCCCGGCGGCGCGCTTCGCCTTCCCGTGCTTCGACGAGCCGTCCTTCAAGGCCCGCTTCAAGATCATCATCGAGCACGACCAAACGCTGGTCGCCCGCTCCAACATGCCCGCCATCAGACAGACAATGCCGTAAGTATCAAATCGTTTCCGGATTTAGAACTGCCAAACAACTCCCGCACTAGAGGGGGGGTGACACTGAAATTTTGAACTCGTATTGACAAAAAACGGAGTTATTTCCCCCTCGTCTGCTTTGCTCTCTGAGTTTATCGTCCGAAGTTCGATTCTGAGCCAACGACACAGAGTCACAGCACTCAAGATGTATACGTGGCTTACTTCCCCAGCGACCTGGCCACGCTCCGCACCGAGTTCGACGAGACGCTGCCCATGTCCACGTACCTGCTAGCGTGGGTGGTGTCCGACTACACGAGCGTGATGAACGAAAAGGGCGACTTCAGCACGTGGGGCAGGAGCAACCTGCTGAGCGACAGCTCCGCCTACCTGTCGCAGTTGGTGGGGCCCGCCGCGCTGGACAAGCTCCGGGACTTCACCGGCATCCCCTACTCGCTGCCGAAGGTGGACCAGTTCGCCATACCGGACTTCGACGAGGGCGCCATGGAGAACTGGGGGCTGGTCACGTACCGGGAGGAGTACCTGCTGGAGACGAGCCGCACGACGATCCGCATCCGCGAGTTCATCGCCACCACTGTCTGCCACGAGCTGGGCCACCAGTGGACCGGCGACCTCGTCACCCTGGACTGGTGGTCCAACACCTGGCTCAACGAGGCGTTCGCCACCTACTTCGAGAACGTCATTTGTGACCAGGTGACTGACGCGTTTCTCACGTGACCACAAATCCGGTTGGGCAGGGGCAGGCAGTCATGGTAGCCCCTGATAACTGGCGTGCCTGCAGATCATCCCGGATTGGAAACTGATGGACAAGTACGTGACGGACAACGTCCACGTCGGCATCGAAAACGACGTTCTCCTCCACCAGCACGCAATGTCCAGCCCCGCGTCTACCCTGCAAGACATCGAGGACAAGTTCGACCGCATCACCTACAAGAAGGGTATGCTACGATCATCGAAAATCCAGGTGTACCTTTGGCCACTTAAACCTTTTTCTAGGTAGAGTAAAGAACGGGTAAATAAATCACCCTGACATAATCACATACAGGTTAAAAAAAAAAGTCACAACTCTCTGAAAAGGGGCTATTTTATCCAAAAATTTCCAAAGTCCTATTTTTGAGGGCGTTATATTTTTTTGCCATCGTGTTTTCTTCTTTACCTGCACTTGCCCTTACTGGTAAGAGAGACTGACTCGGACTAGGATTCGCGTGAGCGGACGTGAATTGAAGGGAGAACACCGAGGAGAAAGTGCGGCTGCGGGGGCAGCCGCGGCAGCCGACTGAGTTTTACACTGTGGCCGTGCGCAATTCCCTTCGTGTGTCACAGGGGGAGCGGTGCTGCGTATGTTCGAGCACGTCCTCGGCACCAGCGTCTGGAAGAAGGCCCTGCACCGCTACCTGTCCGTCAAGTAAGTCCAGTCCTGGAGACATGCCGTGACTCCCACGGCCCCCGGACGACTCGCTAACGCCATGCTCTTGCCCCTCCCCCGCAGCTCCTTCAAGAACGGCTCCCCCGCCCGACTGTTCAAGGCCATGGACGCCGAGGCCAAGGCGGCCAAATCCCCGCTGCCCCCGGGCGTCAGCTTCGCCACCATGGCCAAGACGTGGACGGAGCAGGCGGGCGTGCCCGTCGTCACCGCCACCCGCTTGTACAACAAGGGCGCGGTCAGTTTCACCCAGCAGCAGTTCCACTACGACAAGCCCGACGAGGCAGACTACGAGGGCAACACGTGGTTCATCCCCATCCCCGAGCCGATCAACCCCAAGTCGAACAAGACCGACAATAAGTGGGTCTGGAGCCTCCAGCCCGCCGCCGCGACAAAACGCTGGCTCACGCCGGACTCCCCCTCCATGGTGAGGGATGTGGACGCGGCCGCGAGCGAGTGGCTCCTCATCAACCCCAACCAGATCGGTGAGGCATAGCGGCATAGCGGCAGGGTACAGAAGAAACAAAAGAGACAAAAGGGGTGTACAGGCACTTGAAGCGGCGCTATTTGTCCCAGGGTACTACATTGTCAACTACGACGAGACAAACTGGAAGATGCTGCAGGCCGCTTTGAAGTCCAACCCGACGACCTTCGACGCGTCGACGCGCACGCAGCTGGTCCACGACGCCCTGGCCCTGGCCCGCGCCGGCCATCTCGACTACACGATAGCTCTGCCCTTCCTGCAGGCCCTCGAGACCGAGCGCGAGGCCGCGCCCTGGAGGGCCGGCATAGAGGCACTCACCTTCCTCACCAGCAGGCTGACCACCACCCCCGCGGGCTACGCACTCCAGGTAGGCCAACCTAACGTGACCTACCGTCACCTTAACGTAACCCATAACGTAACCTAACCCTCCATTCTCCCGCAGGCGCTCATCCGCACCATCACCCAGACGGCGTACGGCGACCTGGGCTTCCTCGCCGAACCGATCGACCCGGCCAGCGACGACTCCAGTTTCGCCAGGGACGAAGAGCGCTACTTGCGCTTCTACATCGCCAGCTACGCCTGCAATGCGGGCAACCAGGCGTGCACCTCGGACGCCGCCAAGGGCCTGGCGAAGCACATCGAGGGCAACGGACCGCAGTAAGGCACCAGACACCAGACACCCTCGCTTGCCCTCTGCCCTCAGGGCGCCCGGCCGTGACCATTGTCCTTCTCCGCAGGCTGCAGGCGGACGTGAGGGAGACCGGCATGTGCTACGGCGTGAGGAGCTCGGCCGACCTGTTCGAGAAGGTCCTGCAGAAGTGGAAGGACTGGAGCCCGAAGGAGGAAGAACCGCAGTCGGTGTACGCGGCCGCCCTCGGCTGCACCCAGGATCACCGGCGGCTCAGGAGGTACAGTAGCCGGCAGAGCTCAGTTCACCAACTACGTTGTTACGACGTCTCTTTCCTTCGGAAACAGTCAACGGCCCGCGCTCGAGCCTCGATTAGAGGGTATCGACCAGATTGATCTCGCAAAGAGCCACGGGGGTAATGTTACGTAATTTACTGTGAGCTCCCACGGTGGAGGGAGGCTGAGCTAACGCGCCCGGTCCGCCTTCCGCAGCATCCTCGACGACATCCTGGCCGGCACGCTGGATAAGTCGCCCGCCGACTTCCAGGAGCTCGTCAACCAGATCCTCAGCCGCTGGGACAACCACAAGTTCGTTCTGAACTACTTGAAGGAGAACAGCGAGAAAATCGTTAGCTTGTAAGTGGTGCATTTCGGAGCTGGAGGAGGAGTACGAGGTGCGGTATTGTTCGTATATTTTGTATTGTTTCCACTCGTCTGCTTCTTTTCAGCACCGGGAACAAATTCTGGCTCAATCTCCTTGTTGCGCTCATCGACGACATCTGTACCACAGAGGAGTACAACGACGTAAGCCATCGCCTTTTCGTTTTGGTGTACGTGATTTTCACTTCCTTTCCTCAAGCGAGCACTGACTAATTGTCTGCACCCCGCCCTCTTCCCGCACAAATATAGCTGGCCGACTTCGCCAAGCAGATTCTGGCGTCACAAAAAGCATCGGACAAGGAGCAAGCGGATGTGAACAATCGCCTGGCGGCCGCGAAGAAGAACCTCGCCTGGTACGAGCAGCATTACGAGACGGTGTCGCAGTGGCTGTTCACCACCACCGGCCAGGGCCCAGTCGCCCCCACCGAGCTGCCGCCGTCAACTCAGAGGCCGAACCCTCCGTCGTCGACTCCAACTCCGACCCCAACGAAACCCGCACCCAGCAGCTCGGGGACTCAGGCCGCAAACCTGCTGACGCTGCTCGCCGCCGCGGTGTTCCCCATCGTGCTCTACGGGAAACAGCACTAGGAGCGCCACTTTCGTGTGTCCTGTAATTTAATATATGTAAATTCTATTAATAACGCCAGACTTCTCATTATTTTATGGAACACATTGAAATGTGTAGAAACGTTAAATTAAACTTATTTGCCTTGCCTGCGATACTGTCAACGTATTAGTAAAAAATAAAAACGAAAAAAATTAAAAATGTATAAAGTCCCCGTTGGCACTGGGTCACAGTCACAAGCACACGGTCCAGGGCTTACCCGAAAAAAGTTGTAAAATCACCCCTGATTAATAAACGAGTTGAAAAAGAGTACACGACACGTTGGGGTTTTTCCCGTGCACTTCACTATCGTGGCAGAACACTGAAGTCTTAGTGACTTCAAAATGACATCAAAATGACGTTATTGATGTATCACGTTTGCGCCCATTTTCAAGTCACGAATTACGCCATATGATGTCATCCTGTCACCATGACTTTGCTTCCGTAGGGCTGGGCAGCGAACCGCGACGCGTTGAAATGTTCGCGCAATCTGGTTCCAGGGGCGGCCGCAAGGCGAGCGCTAGAGTCGCACTGTCTCCACCAACATCAACAAAGCAGACAACATCGAGCCAGTTCTGAGGGGAAATTTTTGCATCAACCCCTACTGAATTGCGCAAGTCGCAACTAAATTTTTGTCAAACGTAACGACGCCGTTCAACTCAGCAGGTGTCAGAGCACTGCGGCAGCGAAATGCACAGTTCTGCCTCGGAAACTGGTTAAGGTTATGTTACCCGTGGTTTTGTTCTTTCAAGGATATCTGCCCGACGGTAAATATTTAGGAGTGTCATTTTTAGTAATTTCCACGTTGATGGTTGCGTAGAAATGGAAAATCAAGCGTCGGCACTCTATTAGTCGAACCAGACTAGAAGAATCCCTTCCGGAGAGGGTTATTGTTTATGTTGCCTGACGTCAACGGATCACCAACAGATGGTGGGATCAGATTATCAAAGTTTGGCGGTGCCAGTGCCAGTAGCTAGTGTGCCCCCGATCCGACACGGCACAGTCGGGATCTCAACCAGAGCGTGTGTAAAGTTGTGTGTGTATCTAATTTAAAAAAAAAAAAAAAACTGACTTTATGAGCAAGACTGGTTTTATTTTCTTGGAAGCCAGTGTGTGTTTGTGTGTACCTGCACTCTTCCTTGAGGAAGGTTATAGACCCCTGAGTCATCAATTGATTCCATGTGATCTTGCTGGTTCTGAAAAGTTGTCTTTGCTCTGTCAGTACTGAATTGAACGGACAGATGATTTTACTGTATGAGTGTTCTTGTCTGCTTATTGTGACGATTATTGTTTTGATTTGCAGGTGGGTTTGATTCTGTAGGTTTGAGCCCCTGATGGTGACATGATTTCATGACACTGGATTATAATAGTGACTAAACATGGGTTCCTACGAAGAAAGTTATACTATATCCGTTGAAGGCATGACATGCCAGTCATGTGTTCAAACAATCGAAGCAAACATTGGCAAAGTCAGTGGTGTGAATGGCATCAAGGTGAATTTGGAGAAAAAAGAAGCTATCGTTGGTTTGGATAAATCTTCTGAATTATCGCCAACTACAGTTGCTGAACTCATCTCTGATATGGGCTTTGAGGCAAAGGCTTTGAGTAGCTCTACATCAAGTGGTGTATCAACCATGCCAAAAGGTAATTTTTTACATTATCTTATGTTCATATGTTTCTATTTGTTATACTTTTCCCTGATTTTAAACTTATCCTCACACAGATTCTCCTCTGAGTCCAGTATATGATGAGCATTTTGAAGAGAAGGCCCCTCTCATTGGAGAGGATGTATCACCTGTGATCATCCCGGCTTCATCATCTAGGTAAGGAGCGACATGGGATGGAGTTCTAATACTGCTTATGTATCAACTCCATTATTGTTATCTTCCAAAAATTATGAGAAGTGTTAACAATTGTGTGTCATATGGAGGTCATTTCAGCATTCAAAGTTCTAAGTGCATTCATTAATTCACACTCTAATTGTTCTTGCCAATGTGTGTTTAACATTCCCTGGCAATATAATTTCAGGAATATCTGTGGCACATTGGCTCGTAATAGGGTTTACCCAGACAACTTATGGGAGGCTTTGTAAGTGACAATTTTAATCAGATTTATTGGTGTAGGTATGTTGGTGGTGCAGGGTGATGTTTCTGTGCATGTTCTGTATCAGTTCCACAAGAATTTATTTTGTGATACTTTTAGAAAGGTTACTTTCTGTTACTGACTGTTACTGTCACTTAGAAATTTTTAGAGATGGTGAGGGTGAGTGTTTCTCAGACAGATTTTTCTTGAATTTCTAGCTGGTTGTTATTCAGGGAGAGAATTTCCATACCTTAATTGCTTAATGAGTCACGCAGTACTTTCCAGGCACAATGGTGAAGGTAAACTCTCTCATCTCTTCTTTCAGCCGCCTGATTTTAGGAAAGAAGCCTTTTGCGTTAAACAAGACTGAAGAGAAATATTCCCCGACTGTTGATGTGTCCACAGGAGTGGTTGTTTGTTGCTTTCTCTACCTTATCTACCCGTGTTCGTGCTCCAAGGTAATAGTGCATTCTGGCGCAACTCATTTGCTTGTCACGTCCCTTGCGTCCCGCTTAGCAGAACGCCGCGAGTCTCACGTTCCTATCCTGCCTCTACCGGTTGTTTGTCGTTGAGACGGTCCACCTGCTGCCTCCAGCCGATGTGCCATGGCCTTCGTCCACCTCTACTGGACGCTGCCCGCGTGCGACGCTTGGCATACGTGGGTTCGATTCCCGGCAGACCCTTGACGTTTTTCCTGGTGCGCTGATCTGGTGCCGATGCCGGCCAACGAACGACGCCATGCGACTTATCGCCCTGCAAGTGGAGTAGGAGGTCGTTGCCCCCCCCCCCCCCCGGTCATGAGCGCCAAAGCTCTCTGGCACGTGTCCCGAAGGGGGCAGGGAGGCATTCGCGCTTCCTAGTGCCCCTGCCCTACCCTGCCACACCCTCTACCCCGCCGCGGCCGACTGCCTCGGCAAGTGCGGCAACTAGTGTGTGTATTGCCCACCTGCTCTCTGCCACAGTTGCTGTACGCTGCGTGATGGTCTGTGTGTGCGTGTGTGTGGCAGTGGGGGGAGCTGCTGTGTAAGTCGCGATCAAATACCCCGTCCGTGTGTTCCGCTCGTGCGGCTGGCGCCGGGGCGGGGGCCTCTAGTGAGAGTCCTCGCGCAGCTGAGTGGGCGGCAGTCGGCAGCGCCGTGTACGCAGGCAACCCTTCCGCCGCCGGTGCACACGCCGACGACGCAGTGCCTATGCGTTGGTCCCGCTGGGGGAAGGGGGGGGGGGCGCTCGCGGCCTGAGAGGGGGTGGAGGGAGGGGAGGGGGTCTGCCCCTTCCCGCGTCGACTCGTTATTTTGAATTTGGCGCCACGACTGACGTCTGTTCCGTTTGTTCCTGGCCGCCGACAGCCCACATGCCAGGGAGGGGAGACAACGCGAAGCCGTGCGAACCGTGCATGCAGCGCCTGAAGCGGACTGAGCTTGGGCTTATCGTCTGAGGGCCGCTGGGGGCCGCTGGGGGCCGCTGGGGGCGGTCCGGTCCGGCTGCTGCAGGCTGGTTCTGGTGCAAACACTCGTGCTGCGTCCGCACGGGCTCAGTCACTGCCAAAGAAGTTGTAATGCCTGGGAGAGAAGAGAGGGAGAGAGAGAGAGAGAGAGAGAGAGAGAGAGAGAGGAGAGAGAGAGGAGAGAGAGAGAGAGAGAGAGAGGAGAGAGAGAAAGAGAGAGGGAGGGAGAGAAAGAGAGAGAGAAAGAGAGAGAGCCCTGTTTGCCGCCACTCCCCAATGTTACTCTAGGCCAGGTGAGGTGGCCGTGGACGCGAGCGCGAATCGGTTCAGGGTCAGTGCGATCGGCCGCCTGGAGCGAAAGCACGCGGTGTCCAGTCTACGGTGCCCCGCCTAGGCCTAGGCCATGCCGGGTAAGAGCCAGCAGGCCAGGGAGCGGCCCGCACCTCCGTAGTGGAACCTTTCGTGCCGTCGTGTCCTTTTACTCACCTTTCCATTTTGCTCTTCCCTTCTTTTTTTTGTGCCGTCCCGGGGGCCCCTCCCTGATTATCCCGTTATCATCCCCGCTGGCACGTACCGCTCTCTGTGCGTACCGCCCGACGTCAGAGGCCCGCCCCCGCACGGCGTGACGCAGCCAGCCCTGCCCCCGGCACCGCCCCCGAGCCACCCCGAGCCACCCCCGAGCCACCCCCGCCCGCGCGCCCTGTACCCAACCCCCCCAGCCTGCGACGCTCAACGCGAAGGCACGCTCGCAATGCCCACGCCTGGCGCGCCCTTCCCTGCCCTCACCAGGAGCGGGGAGGAATTCTGACGGCGCCGAGAGGAAGGACGCGTCAGCAGCTCAGCTGGCTGGGGAATAGACGGGACGGGACGGGACGCCAGGTCGGCCGGGGGAAGTGGATGTGGTCGGAACCCTGCTGCGGTAAGGTTCGGGGAATGAGGTCACGACTCCTCAAGGCGGGAATGGGCGCCGCACGCTCCATCTGCCCCACCGCACGCTAGCGCGCCGGGTGGGTAGGCAACATATCTACTCGTGCACGCGAGCCGTGCGGGCTGGCCTACCCTGACGTTCGCAGGCGCCCCTGCACTAGTCGTCGGCATCCTCGACTGGCGGCGTCGTTCCCTTAGGGAACATTGGGGCTGGGTAGGCAGTTGTAGGGGGCGCCGTGCAGGGTGTGCACTCACAGCCCAGACCATGTGGTCACATGCATGTGGCAACACTGGTCCCACTTGTGACGCGGGGGCTGGCAGCACCGGTGGAATATGGCTCCGCGCGCTCAGTTTTGTGCAGCAACTTCGATACGTCTACTCTACATATGTTGCGATTGCCCCAGAGTTCCCAGAGTCCGCGGGGGGGGGGGGGGGGGCGTTGGCGATGGGCCGCTGTCGTGCTCCGGGCGCTGCGCTGGACTCCAGCGGCCGTGCTCCAGCCTCCAGTCTAGCTGGGCGGTGGCGGGGCGTGGCGGGGGCCGCGGTGCGGCAGCGGCAGCGGCAGCGGCAGCGGCCGGGCGGGCGCCGCCAGTCGGACGCGGGCGGCCACGAGCAGCGCTGTGCTCACCGCTTGGCCGCAGACAGAGCGCGGAGCCGCGGAGCCGGGACGAGCCGGGACAGACCGAACCGCGAGCGTGAAGCGGAGGCGTGAAGGGAGTGTTGCGTGAGCGTGCAGCGCGGGGGCCGGGCGTGTCGTGCCGCCTGTCATGTCGTGGTGGGTGTCCTGTGTGCGTGCGTGCGTGCGTGTGTGTACGGTGCTACGGTGCTGGCAGGCGGGCGTGAAATGGGATTTTGTCTCATCGTGTGGAGTGCGCCGAAAGAGCGGAGTTTGATAATCCGATGGGACGGACGGGGCTTGACCGGAGTCTGAGGGTGGCGTTGGCAGTGCTCTCGGCTGCACCGGGTCTGACCGGTGCCTCTGGGAGCGCGCGGCTGCGGGGCCGCGTCGTGCAGCATCCGGGCCTCGGCGGATGGCACGGAGAACAAAACAAAAGATTAGTATTCGCAACCAATGTTTCAGTTGATTATCAGACAAGCAGAATATTTGGTTCTGAGAACTGTAATTTTGTTAGTTACGTTTGTTAGTTGCACCAGTGGATAGTTAGTTTGCTCCAACGAAGAGATACGTTGCGGGAAGGAAAACTGCATTTTGGCTTCCGCATCAAACCTTTTCATTGGAGCAACAACTGACTTTTTGGTGGTTTAACTAAAAAACAGTTCCCCCAACTAAATTTCTGTTCTCAGAACAAAAGATGACTGCTTGTCTGGAAATCGACTGAAAGGTTAGTTGCGAATACCAACCTTTTTTTTCTTCTCCAGGATGGCCGCCATACGCCCCCAATGCGGCCTCCGGATGGCGGGGTCCAAATCGGACGTTGCCGTCGCCCCGAGTGTCGTGTCACGCTGAGCACGCGGGGCGCGCGCCGCGGCCAAGGTTGGGCCTTTCTCTACTGCAGCGGCAGGGAAAGGTGGAGCGAGGCGAAGGGCTTGGAGGCTTTATCCCACCAGGCCGCGAAGCAGCAGCAGCAGTAGTAGTAGCAGCAGCAGCAGCAGCAGCAGCAGCCCTCTTGCCGGCTGCGTGCCTCCCGCGCCGGAGAAATTCTCAGCCGAAAGTTGTGTTTATTTCAGTTCACAGAGATGACAGTGGCTTGGGCGGCTCTTTGTAGCTGGACGTGTGCGGTCTAGACTGGCCGTGCTGGCGAAGGGACCGGAAGGGACACGGCCGAGGGGGCGGCCACTCGCTTGTTGTAGTCGGGTCACACAGACGGGATATTATATAGTATAGGAAGTGAAATTTCTCTCAGATCTGGAATAAGTTTGAAGCTTTCCACAATTGTTCGCCATAATTATTTTTATTGTTTCTGACGCATCACCCCTATTAGTCGCGGGTGACAAAGAGGACGCCCCGCCAGCCCCGCCCCCTCGGACACGGCGGGCGCTGTGATACAAAGCGTACGCACCGCCACTGACTACCACTGGCGTGCACCGCGAGCCGCGCAGCCGTGACGTCACAGAGAACAGGTTATCGTATTCGGGAACTCCCGGGCCGGGCGTCCGGCGGCACTCCGGGCGGCACGGCATCAGGGGGCGCCTTGTCTTGCGGCCAGGACAGGACTGACAGGACTCGCTGGGTAAACTTGTAGAGCGTTTCTCGGCTGTGTGCGGCCGGGGACGAGTCAATGAGGCGGCCGGGCCAGCCGGGCTGCATGCGGGATCAACGCCTTCGCCCGCAGGACCCGCAGGACCCCGCAGGACGCCGGTGGACGCCCAGTCGAGGCGCCGCCGCTGGAAGAGAGGACTTGGTGCGCGCGCCCGCAACGGAGTAATGACAAACAAATTCCATCAGAAAACTGTCCTCTGGCGTTAACACGTTCGCGGTCACGTGGCCTCCCGGACGTATGCAAATGGTGCTGCCGCCGGCCGCCGCACGCCTCGGACGACGAGTTGAGTTTCGCGGCAAACCTGCTGGACGTCGTCGTCACCGAGACATGCTGTACCGACGGTTACCGATGGTACCGGGTATGGCGGCGGGGGGTATCTCCAGTGCGGGCGCCATGTTTTGTTTAGGAACTGGAAAAGAGGAGTAAGAGAGAGGAGGGGAGGGGTTCCATCAAGGTGGTCTGACGCACGCCGATGCTGGCTGCGAGGGTCAAGGATTCTGACTGCGCCCAAAAGGAAAAGGGCTCGCAGAGGGAGAAGCAAAGCTGCGGTATGGACAGTGCCAGAGCCTGCCTGCCCGCCCAGCCCGACACACGCACGCACGCTATCACCTACAGAGGGAAGAAACGAAGTTCGTCTCCGGGGTTTTCGCTAATCCAGCCAGTCATATTCGCTAACGCAAACCCCACCTTCGCTGAGTGAGCGAAAATGCGTGCTGGGAGCAGCGAAAACGCGTTGTCGCTCATGCATCTCCAGAAATGTTCGCTGCTGGATTTGCGAAAAGTTCGCCAAAGTGACAAACTGATTGCTGAAGTAGCAAACTGTTCGCTGGATTAGCGAACCCATTTTCCCTTCCGTGTAAGGTAGTAGTACATGCAGTTCTTTTGTTTGCGCACCAGAGTGGATACGCGCCCTCGCGAGTTGTGTGTGTGTGTGAAGTGGTTGGCTGCGCCGTCCGCTGGATATTAGCGACACTGCCTCACTAGGATATCACTCTCGGATAACTTCAGCACCCCGCTCCCCCACCGACACCATCATGGACTACTGGTATGTTTGGTTGTGAGCTGTGCTGTGAGCGGCTGTGAGGAAGGCTGTGGGCAGTTGTGGGCAGCTGTGGGCATCGGCCCGCACTCTCAGAGCTGCCCACCTGTTACATTTGGTTAATTTTCTATTTCAGCCCGTGCGGATGTTATTGGTCGCTGCTTAATGTCCTTTCCGCGCCCTTACTTCCTGGTCGTGTTCCTGCTGCTTCCTACCCGTGGTTGTGGACGTGTGCCCGAGCACTTTCTTTTCGCATGTGCCGGACACAAAGTTCCGGTCGGAATACCGCATGCGTCACGACGAACACGGCTGCCAGCACTGCCAGCGCCCGCTCCAGCCGCACGGAGGAACAAGATTAGTGTTTGCAACTAATGTTTCAGTTGAATTCCCAGAATTAACAGTATTTTTGTTCTGAGAACTAAAATTGTGTTTGGGGAACCATTTGTTAGTAGCGCCAACGAAAAGTTAGTTGCTCCAACGAACAGGTGCGTTGCGGGAAAACTGTATTTTTGCTTCCGCTACAAACCGTAGTGTTGGAGCAACTAACTATATTCTTTGAAGCAACTGACTGAAGCAACCGGCTCAACTAAAAAAATTGTTCCCCCCCCCCCCCTAAAAAAAAGGACAGTTTTCAGAACAAAAAATTACTGCTTGCCTGGAAATCAACTGAAAAATTAGTTGCGCCCACTAATCTTTTTACTCCGTGCGGCACGGTAGGCTGCTCGATCTGCTCTGCTCAGCCCAGCACAGCCTAGCTGTCAGCCTAGCTCGGAGCGAAGCCACCATATTCCTAGTCCTAATCTAAAGAGTTCGCTTCTATTCACGAATTATAGTGGAGCGTTCTTTCGGAGGGGCCCAGTCCTAGTGCTCGCCCACGATGTAAGCATGGCTGCTTAGGGCCCTATGGTTGTCGTGAACACAACCCAGAGTGACAGGTCACGGGGGAATGGTTGTCGTGACCGCACATGCACTCCTCAGGCTGGTAACAGTTTTTCGGGCGCGGTGCGGGGAAAGCGGAGACGGCGGCGGCAGCGGTGTCCCCTCCCCTCTCTCCCCTCTCTCTCTCTCCCCTCCCCTCTTATCCTGCTCCACATTAAGTAGCCGGCGGTGGGAAAGTCTAGTATTCGCTCCCTTCCCACTCTCTCTCCCTTGCCCGGCCTGGACGGGACTCGGTCTGCGACGACGCGAGGCTAGCGGCCGTTCCGCCATTCACCTGCGCCGTATCGATCCTGATGTCGCAAGAGGACTCAGTGGTGCATCATATGCGAGGGGAAAAAATAACACAACCGGACAGTTTCTCCCTCTTGCAGTTGTGTGTCGCTTTATTCGGTGACACGGCAAGGTCTCGGACTAAGCAGTGCGGCGAGCTGTGTGATCTGGTCCGCCCCGTGCGACTATCGCATACTATCGCGCAACGCACAGCTGTAAAGTTGATACCCGATTGTTTGGTATTGCTGCACACACACACACACACACACACACACACACACACACACACACACTCGCACGTACGTCTCGGTGCGACTGCGTCGCTTGCGGAGCACTTGAAGCAGCACTGTTTGCGAGGTCTCCTAACTCCCACCGAACCCTTGAACTCATGGCGTGTGGCCTGACATGGGCTAACACAAGTGTTTGGCACGGGGTTTGCACCGAGTCGCGTCGCACCCATTTCGGCCGAACAGCTGTTTATTTTCGGGACCTATAGGTTTGTTCTCGCGTCATTGCTTCGTTGTCGGCGACAAACCGAGCTGACGACGAATGGCACGCCGCGACAACCTTCTGCCTGCTGCCGCGCGCAGATGTGCGTATCGTAACTGTACAAACGCTGAGAGAAAAAAAAATCGTGCTGCAATGCAGAGCAATGGCATGTACTTTATTGCAATGGAGATAAGGGACATGACCTTGACGTTTACCTGGTCGGCGCCGGTCGGCGCTGAGGCAGGGAGACTGATTGCATTGCGCACATGCGCACCTGACTTTTCTTGAACGCTCTTGTTTTGGTTGTCGTTTTGGTTCTCGCCGTTTGGCCTCTCTTCATGCTTTCACTCGGGCACCTCATCCGATCGGTAGCGCACTTGTTTGCTTTAGTTTTGACCTCTGCTCCGCTCCGAAAACTCTGCGATAGCGCGACGTTTATGACTTGCGTGGCTGCGCTTAGGACCATATCACTTCGCCAATTACCTCCCTGCCGATTAGTACTCTTTTGATTGGACAGTCTACAAAATGTACGCCTTATGGCGTCATGTCGGGAACTTGATTTCAGATAACTTTTATAATCGTTCGAATATCAAACTGCGGTTGGGAAATAGTGTAGGATTTTTCTAGGCAAAGCTAGTTTTTATTATCATTTTCTAATCTTATTTTTTCTAATCCCGGCGATTTTTACGTTGATGTGTCTCTGTTCCTCCGTCTCCGCGCCGTTGCTTGTGGCGCCGCTGGCGTCGCCCTGGTGCCTAGCGGCCTTCCCGCCGGCCCTGTGCCGCGCGGCGGTCTAGCAGACGACACTGGCCGGGCCGGGCTAAGCCGGGCCGGGTGTAAGGGAGGGGGGAGGCCGGCGCATGCGCAGGGCACTCTAGTGCACGCGGCTCGCGGGGCCGGGCGGAGCGGGGCGGGGGTTGTCATCGCGGTGGTGTGCAGCCGCGGAACTTCCCCGCGCGGGACCGCGCCGTGTGCACCAGCAGTGTGCACTTGGTGAGCACGGCGGGGACGGCAGGTGTCGCCGCGTGACGTAATGCGACGGCCAGTGCATCGCGCCACACCTGTGAGGGCCCCGGACGGCGCACGGGAGGGGTGTAATTAGTTTCTCGCACCTCTCGCGCCCATCTCACCCATTTTTAAACTCGAACTCTCTCCCTCTTAGTGAGTAAGACTACGCGCAAAGGTAGCAGCAGTTAAGCGTTAAGGGGTATCGTTTAATAATTGAGGCAGGTTGTATGTGTTACTCAATGACACGCTCCCTTTTCCCGCCTGGACACGCGCCTGGCGCCTTGGAGCAATTGTGGATTAGATATGTAAATTTTCAGGGGGGAAAAAAATAAAAATAAAAATTCAACTTTTCATTTAAATTTTCCATGTTTTCGATGAAAAGTTTCCTACGTTTGCACCTCCATGGTGGGTGGTTGTGGCCTCTCAGTGTCACGGTCGGCCTTCTGGTGGTGCGTGGAGGCTGCCTTGGCCGGGGTGGTGCCGGCTGTGCGGTGCGCACGGCGGGGCGTGGCGCGGCGTGGCGCGGCGTGTCACCGAGGTGGCGGCTGCCCTGGGCCTGGGCCTGGGCCCCGGGCCGGGTCAAGCCCGCCCCGCCAGTCGTCATCGTTGGTGTTTCGGGCCCGAGCCGAGCCGGGCCAGACCAGAGCCGCTGTAGTCCGGGCTGTGCCGTGACCGCGCTGACCTCTCCCAAGTCGGAGTAACGCGACTTCTTTTATTTGTTTCCCCTCTTCGCGCTGTCGCCGTTGTCTCCGTGCGTTATTGAAAAATAAAAGTGTGGAAAAAGGAGGAGTGGTCGCTGCCGTCCGCGGTGATGCGCTCAGCGGGCGCCGCCCGAAAATTGTCGTCCGAGGAGCCAGTGCGGGTCGGGATGGCGGACGAGCGACAGCCCCTGCTGCTGTGCCCCAAGTCTGGGCGGCGGCCGGCGGGTTCGCGCGCAGGGATCAGCGGGGGTGTCCGTAGGGGTGGGGCCGGTGGGGCCGGCGGGGCCAGCAGCCTCTACGGGGGCACGCGCCTCAGGGGTGGACCATGGTGAGTTCGGTGAGGGTTGGTAGGCTCGGCATGGCGGTAAGTGCAGGTAGAGAAATCACGTTTGAGGGGGAAAAGTTACATCATATACGTGAGAAAAATCGTGCCCATCTCATAAGTTGGCATTTTATCCGAAACTTGCTGAAATGATATGTGTTTTGGAAGGTGTTAAATTTTCTTCCGTTGTGACCTTTTTGTTACATGCTCTGGTTTTTGTTCCCTCGTGATTTGTTTTGCCTGCCACTACCGTGGAGCACCGGTTCAGGCCGCTGCTTCCCGCGAGGATTCTCTCTCGTGTCCGCGTACTTTTTCCAGTCCGTTCTGTGACCACATATCTCTCATCGGTTAAGGGCCGATCTCTGTTTCGGTGCCAGAATCGCCATCATTCGTCCAGTTGTGTGTTGTGCGGCTGGGTTTTCCTTCCGTCCCGGCGGCTTGTTTTGTTTCGCTCCCCTCTGCCCTGTGCTGCCCTGTGCTGCCCTGTGCTGCCCTGCCCTGTGCTGTGCTGAGCTACCTGGTCGCGGTTGTCTTGTTTGCTCCTCCCCGCTCCTCTCCTCTCCCTGCCCCGTTGCCCCGGCATGGAACCGCGGAGGAGATCGCCCCACCCGCGAGCCCTCGGTTTACGAGGCGTCGTGTTTTCGTCCTCCGAGGGAAGTCCCTACAGTATTCAGTATGCACTGGAGATGCAACGTAAGACATTTTTCATAGAAAAATATCAGTGAAAAAAATTTAAACTTGTCATCATCAGCTTTTGACTGTTTTGGCCATCTGCAGTACACCGGAAATACTGCACGAAAAATTGATCAATTTCACGGATACATATCATACTTTTCTAATACACCTCTGCAAGGCACGCTGGGGCTGGGGTGGGGTAACCAGGAGCACCCCGGAAAGGCGGATGTTTGTCTGCGACAGAGGGTTCGCGCTCAGTTACTTGCTGGCTGTGGGCGCTCTTGTCATAGTTATATGACACCTACGCACGCCGTGCTCTGCTTGTCACTTCCTCGTCCTCTCTATGGCGATGATGTCACTTCCGCTGTGAATTGAGCGCCCAAATGACGACTCGCCATGCTGCTGCTGCTGCTGCTGCTGCTCCTGCTGTTCCTGCTGCTGCTGCTCGAATTGTCCTGCATTACTCGGCTCGCGGTATTCGCACGTCTGTGGCATAACAGTAATACCGCCTGTTCTGTCGCTGTGCCGAGTTGTGCCGACCGTCTAATTTCACGGCTGCTCAGCAAACGGCGTTTTTTCTTCTTTCTCTCGTTTCTTTTCTGCTGCTGCCCTCATCGCGCGCCTCGGAACACTTGACCGCTTATCCTCTTATCGAAAAAGATGGTGGCCCCTGTGCTGCCCCCTGTCTCCTATCCCGTCCGAACCCTAATGTGAAGTAGGTGGTCCAACACTCGAAACAAAGTTGCCTCCCCCAAGCCTCTTCCCCCTCGTTTCCCTTTAGCGTTATACGTTCGCTTGAAAGGAAAATGAGTAATTAACGGAACGGTTCATGTTCATCTGGTCGTGTCTGGTTTTCGTTTTCGTCTCTGGCTCTCAGTCGACTGTTTGCGCCTTCTCGGATAGTCATTTTCCAACTGTGTCTATATACCCGCCTAGTCCCGGGAAAAGGGGGAAGTTGTCATTATCGTGTGATGTTGCCGTGGCGCAATGAGTTTCGGCGAATGGAGACACACACACACACACACACACACACACACACACACACACGTGCCTTGACCTTGGCCGGCACACATGCTGCTGCTTATGAGGGTTGTTAAGTCCCCGTTAGCGCAGGTGCCATGGCCCACGTGTTGGGGCTGACCGGACAGGACAGGAAGACAGACAGGTGGCCCCTGGTCCCCTGGCCTGGTCTGGTCTGGCGCGGGGAGACACGCCTATGAGACGAAAGGTTTTCGTGAACGACTAGACCCACTAATCCGCGCACCACTACTGTATATGCTGCCATCTGCGTTGCGGGATCGTTTGGTGTCGTGCTGACATGAGGCTGATTCGCGGCGTGCGATGCTATGATGGTACATTTTCTAGTACTCGCCCGCCTCGTTGTGGCTGTTCGACGCTGTCGCCTGCAGTCTGATTCCAGGACGCTGCTGTTGGTGCTGCGCCCGCGGAGACCTCCCTGGTTATCGCCCATGCGCGCGAGGCTTGTGGCGTGCGCGGCATTGCTGTGTGTGTGTGTGTGTGTGTGTGTGTGTGTGTGTGTGTGTCGGTCAGGCAGGCTGGTCCATTCCATCTGAGAGACCTCCCTCTCCCCCCTCCTCCTTTCCACCATACCTCAGTACTCAGTGCCTGTCTGGCCGTAGTGCAGGCGTGTGCGGATTGCAAGGAGTGAGAGTGCAAGGAAGAGATTGTGTGTGTGTGGGGGGGGGGGGGGGAGAGCTACAGCCTCCCCACCCCCCTCCCTTCCCTGTAGCTGCCGCCTTGTGTCATGAGGACTAGACTGTGACCAACCTTTGCCGGGTGCTGCAGGGACGCGGACGAGACGCTGGCCCTGATGGCGGGCCAGGACCAGGACGACCACGATGGCGGACAGGGGGGCTCCTCCGGGTCTTCGGCCGCCGTGGACGTGCACGTTGAGGGCATGACGTGCCAGTCCTGCGTGCGCAA
Source organism: Odontothrips loti (assembly GCA_038380765.1). Classification (NCBI taxonomy): domain Eukaryota; kingdom Metazoa; phylum Arthropoda; class Insecta; order Thysanoptera; family Thripidae; genus Odontothrips; species Odontothrips loti. Next base: position 10,776,848 of record CM076249.1, read on the forward strand.
CATCGAGGGTCACGTAGGCCAGCGGCCCGGCGTGCTGCACATCAAGGTGAGCCAAAAGCTGGGCGTGGTGCCGACAGCGCCTGCGAACCGGAGGGTAGGCAAGCCTGCCACGCACCGGTGTGTTCTGTTCTCGGCTGGGCGATCGCAGATTGCCTATGCTGACAGGGGCTCATTTGTCATGTGTGTCGTCGTCGCCGCAGGTGAGCCTGGAGCAGAAGAACGCCAGCATCACCTACGACCCCAAAGTGACGACGGCCGAGGAGCTGAGGGCCACCATTGACGACATGGGCTTCGATGCGTCGCTGGAGGACACCAGCATCGAGCTGGCGTGCCTCATCAGGGTGGAGGGCATGACGTGCATGTCGTGCGTGCGGAACATTGAGGGCAAGTTTTATCCTAGTTTTCGTTTGTTGGTTCATCTCTAGATTAGTACTAACTTGCCTATTTTTAAGGCAGCAAATTTGGTGACTTCTAGCAAGCGTTTTAAGGTTTTTGTTTTGTTTTTTGTTATTATTATATTTATTTATTTTCTGTTGCAGGTTTTATATCTGGAAAACTGGGAGTCAAACACATATCGGTCAGTCTAGAGAAAAAAGAGGCATCCGTTAAGTTTGACCCCATCTCAGTATCAGCTGCTGAAATAACAGAGTACATAAATGACATGGGTTTTGATGCCCAATTATTGACTGGAGGAAGCGACTCCACACTTTCAGGTAATTTTTTGTTGTATGTAAATATTTAGCTCTCTAGAAAAATGTAGCTTGGATTTGACTATATTATTATTATCATCATTATTCTTTTGAAGCAGACAAAAAGGGAGTGAAAGGGAAATCAAAAGGTGACTCAGTGGTTTCAAATGGTCATGATCAGAGAATCACCATTGAAGATGCCATTGATGATTCCAGGCTTCAAAAGTGTTACCTCCATGTAAAAGGCATGACCTGCGCCTCATGTGTTAGTGCTATTGAAAAGCATTGTAAAAAAATCAGAGGTATGTGTCCTGCCATTATTAAAAATAGATGGCCTTGTGATCAACTCTTTTTCGCTTAATTTTTGGTGTATGATTTGTATTATTAGGTATCCACAGTGTATTAGTTGCTCTTCTTGCTGCCAAAGCTGAATTCAAGTATGATCCAGCACTAATAGAAGCAATCGATATCGCTAATTCAATAACAGAGTTAGGTTTCCCTGCAACTCTTATAGATGAACCAGGTACAGGAGAGGCTGAGGTGGAACTAAGAGTAAGTATTGCTTGTTTGAGACTTCAACCACCTAATCATATTATGTTCTCTTATTGATCATTCGTGATGTTAATAGATTTCAGGAATGACATGTGCATCATGTGTAAATAAGATTGAATCATCAGTTAAAAAATTGAAGGGTGTTAAAACAGCCTCTGTTGCACTCACAACCCAACGAGGGAAGTTCCGTTTTGATGCTGAGGTAACAGGCCCTCGTGATATTGCGGATTTTATCACTGAGCTGGGATTTCCGGCATCATTTATCTCCAAAGAGAATAATACTGGGGCACATCTAGAACATACGTATGTTTCATTGCCTTAAAACATTCATGGTGCACCATTTATTTATTGTCTGTATGTATCAAAAGACTAATGAGTACTTTACATTTCAGAGAGGAGATCAGAAAGTGGCGCACTGCATTTATCATATCACTCACATTTGGTCTTCCATGTATGTTGTTCATGACATATTTCATGTTTGGAATGGATTTTGGATACATTGCCCATGAAGATATGTGCTGTGTTGTGCCTGGTTTATCATTGGAGAACCTTTTACTTTTTGTCTTCTCTACTCCAGTGCAAGTGAGTACTTTTCTAGTCAAATTTTGTGGCACTGCAACTGATTTTAACTTTGCTGACAAAATATTCCTGTTGTTTTCAGTTTTTTGGTGGCTGGCATTTTTACGTCCAAGCACATCGTGCCCTGAAACATGGCACAACAAACATGGATGTGTTGATATCCATGGCAACCATAATTTCATATGTGTATTCGGTGTGCGTGCTTTTGGCATCTATGATATTAGGTACCCCAACAAGTCCCCAAACATTTTTTGACACGCCTCCTATGTTATTTGTATTTGTGTCTTTGGGACGTTGGCTGGAACATGTTGCGAAGGTATTTAGATGGCTTTTTTTTTTCTTCCTATGCACAGTGGTTCCTATTCTTACTTGAAGTACTTTATTGGTGTTTGTTCTTTACAGGGAAAGACATCTGAAGCTTTGTCGAAGTTACTTTCTTTGAAAGCTACTGATGCTTTGCTAGTGACAATTGGTGAAGATTCAAATGTGACTTCAGAGAAAGTAATCAGTGTAGATCTTGTTCAGAGAGGTGATGTTCTAAAGGCAAGTATCCTTTTAAAATTTAAAATTTTGAACCCAACAGCATGCACTTTTGTTCAAGTCTTTAAATATGACGCTGAAATTTTTCAGGTGGTCCCTGGATCGAAAGTTCCTGTGGATGGAAAAGTTATTTTTGGAAATTCTACTTGTGATGAATCACTTATTACTGGTGAATCCATGCCTGTCATTAAAAAAGTCGGTCAGTATCAAGAATTTTTTTTTTTTTTAATGTCAAGGTGGCTACTATTTTATAATTTGAACCAATTTGTACTTATCTATTTATAATTTCAATTTCAGGCTCAGTGGTTATTGGTGGATCAATTAATCAGAATGGTCTCCTATTGATGACTGCTACTCATACAGGAGAAGCTACAACTTTGGCTCAAATTGTCCGTCTAGTTGAAGAGGCACAAACATCAAAAGCTCCAATCCAACATCTTGCAGATCGCATTGCTGGTTACTTTGTACCATTTGTCATTGGAGTATCTTCTCTGACTCTTATTGGTTGGATTATTAGTGGTTATATAGATGTGAAACATCTTCCTGTTAGTGTAAGTGCCTCTCTTTTCTTTCTGTTGGGATAGCGATGTATTCAATGAGACTTATTCAACCATGCTCTTGAATTTGATTTTTCTTTTTTTACTGGCCGTGTTTACAGGATAGCGAAGTTAAAGGACTGAATCGCCATGAAATAATATTCCAATATGCATTCCGTTGTGCCCTCAGTGTTCTTGCTATAGCATGTCCCTGTGCGTTGGGACTGGCCACTCCTACTGCAGTAATGGTTGGAACAGGAGTTGGTGCATTAAATGGTATCCTTATTAAAGGTGCTGAGCCATTGGAAAATGCTCATAAGGTAAGTTGTGTTTCCTTTCTCTTTTCAACTCAAGTTTTAGCTGAGTGCAAGATTAATTGTTTGGTCAAATTGTTAAAATTCAGGTTCGCACAGTGGTTTTTGACAAAACTGGTACCATTACCCGAGGAGTTGCATCAGTTTCACAAATATGCCTGTTTGTTGACAATACAGTTTGTAATCTTGCAAAGTTCCTTGCAGTTGTGGGTACAGCTGAGTCCAATAGTGAACATCCAATTGCTGCAGGTAGAAGAAATACTGTATTATTTTTCATCTGTTGTGTTTCTTGTGTGACGAAACATAAATCTCATGACTCTATTCTACCTTTCTAGCCATTGTCAAGTTTGTCAAAGAAACATTTTCTGCTGAAATTTCTGGAAGATGTAGTAACTTTCAAACTGTGCCTGGTTGTGGTTTGAAGTGCACTGTTTCTCATTTAAATAGTCTGCTTTCCACTGCCAACCAATCTGTTATATTAACTGCCTTCAATAACTCAAGGTATTCCTAGGGGAACTGGATTTCTCTTGTTTATTTTTAGCAATTGTATAATAAACTAATTTCTAATGTTTCATGTACCCTAGAAATAAGAAAGACCAAACAACCACAATTGATGGTGTCATTTTACGAACTCAACTTACTCAACAAGCCATTCAAGAAAAAAGTATGTTAGAACTTCATCAAAGGCTTGATGAGAATATTGACAGCAATTCTAAAGATGGGACCTATGATGTGAGTATGACTAATTATTGTGGTCAATGAAATCATAACTTTCTCTGAATTATTTGTTATCTAATATTTCACTCTCAGATTGTGATTGGTAATCGAGAATGGATGTTACGAAATGCTGTTGTTGTGCCCCCTGAAGTTGATGATATAATGTCATGTGAAGAAGAAAATGGCAGGACAGCTGTGCTCTGTGCAATTGATGGTAAATCATTTTATCTAAATTTGATTTTCCCCCCAAAAAGAAATTATAGAATGATAACTCACTATACTTCCCATTCTACAGGCGTTTTGATTGGGATGATAAGTGTAGCTGACATGGTGAAACCAGAGGCTCATTTGGCTGTGTTCACTCTGAAAAATCGTGGCTGTGAAGTCATTCTTCTCACTGGTGACAACCGTAAAACTGCAGTAGCTATTGCTCGTCAGGTAATAGATGTACAGTGTATAGATTTTTATGTTGTATTGTTATTTTATTTGTGTGACTCATGTGAATATTTTGTCATGTAGGTGGGAATTACTAGGGTTTTTGCGGAGGTTCTACCATCACATAAAGTAGCCAAGATTCAGGGTCTTCAAAAATCTGGAAACAGAGTTGCCATGGTAGGCGATGGCGTCAATGATTCTCCTGCATTGGCTCAGTCAGATGTTGGAATAGCCATTGCATCTGGCACTGATGTGGCAGTCGAAGCCGCGGATGTCGTGTTGATGAGGGTGTGTATCATTCTCACATTTATTTATTAGAATCAGAGGAGACTTATTACTTGTAGTACCCAGAACACCAACCAAAAATTGTTGAATTTTTCAGAATGACCTCTTGGATGTTGTTGGCTGCCTAGACCTCTCAAGAAAAACTGTGCAGAGAATTCGTCTTAATTTCATGTTCGCTAGCATGTACAATTTGGTAGGCATCCCCATCGCTGCTGGTCTTTTTAGTCCTTTTGGATTTACTCTGCAGGTAAGGCAACATTAACTTAATTTGGAAGTCAATTTTTGTAAATTTTATAATCTTATAATTTTAAAATTTTTCAGCCATGGATGGCATCTGCCGCAATGGCTCTCAGCTCAGTGTCAGTGGTTGCTTCATCTTTGTTGCTGAAAACGTGAGTATTATTCATAGTTATCAGTGATGGGAAATGGGTAATATTAAGAAATCCATGTTTATGAGAAATTTATCACAGATAATTTTATTTTTTACACATAAATGAATCTGTGCAACTAAACTATCACTGGTATTGGAATGACAGTCAATATCACTGCATTTAAAACTCCATAAAACTACTCTTATACAAAAAAAAAAATTATATATATTCAATGTTGCTTTTTTTAAAACTTATATGTTCTTGACATCACTTTGTTGTGGCATGTATTGTCTAACTCCTTACTGTACTTTCATTTTGATTGTGGCATGGACATTTTGACTAGTCTGTTGTAGCAGTCTTTTTACCATATCAGCAGAAACATTTGTTTCCACCAAAAAAAATACACAAGTAAACATGATATATGGCTTGTTTCGAATACTGATAAAATGTGACGCATGACCTACTCAGCAAAGTGTAATTTGCTACTGCCATATTTCATACAACATTGTATGTTTGGTATTCATATTTTTCCACCCAGTGATAATTTTAAAATTTCCTATCTCTAAAATAGATGCTGCATGTCTAGCACATTGATTAACAATGAAAATATTCTCCTTAAGTGTAATATAAATAATAAATTCATATCTTATCTTTAGTCTCCTCAGCCTTCAGCTGATGCTAGCTGATGCTTACAGTCAGTATATCCATACTTTGCACGCCTAAGAGAATCCGAATCCAAAACTTCAACTGATGAGATCCACTCTCCTTGTCGACTACTGTCGTCTGTCGTTGGTGCAGCGCGTCGTCACTTAGTTTGGCACGGGACGGGTAGCACAGGCACCGTGCAATAAATAACACTCCAAGTCCCTCCCCTCCGCTGTATGGGGCGGTGCGGCCAGGGCCGGCTGATCCTATGGGATGGGAGGCTCTCGGGTAAATTGTCTCACTGCGAGAGAACGCTCCCGGATGACGTCATGTCGGCTACATCCGTGACTCGATTTGCGCATGGCGTGAGACCGTGATGCGTAACGGCGGGTATCACGGGGGCGGGGGGAGGGGGAGGGGGCAGCTCCTGCTGAGGTTCCAGCTGCTCCCGTTGCTTCCGCTCCCTGCTAAGGCCCAGCTCGGCTACCGCGCTTCTGGGCCTTGTGCATCTTGTGCGCCTGGATGAGCTCCTTGATATAGCCGTCGCCGTAGGAGGCTGTGTTGGTGGGGCTGCACCGGTCCCCGGAGCAGGGCGTGGGCGGCAGCAGGTGCAGCTCCTGGTACGTGTAGCAGCCCGGCCGCAGCGTCCGCGGGTGCACGCGGAAGGTGGCGGGTTCCTGGCAGGGCGCCAGCGGCGCTGTGGAGCCCAGCGGGTGGCAGCGGTTGTCGCCGCCGTCCTCGGCGGCCCACAGCGCCAGCGCCACGGGGGCGGCGGCCTGGGCGTGCTCCTGGCCCCGGTCCTGGCCGCGGTCCTGCCCTCGGCCGGAGGACTTGGTCGCCGTCTGCTTGAGCTGGTAGCAGGGGTCAGGCGCGCACACGCCCTGGTCCTTGGTGGCGTTGGCCTTGGGCACCAGGATGTGCCCCTCCTGGCAGGGCCCGCGGTGGTACAGCTCGTAGCAGGCGCCGTCGCGGGGGTTGGCCGGGCCGCGGGCGTGCGGTGTCTTCTGCATGCACACGCACTCGCCCAGCCCGAACGGGTTGGAGTCGAGCAGCAGGCTGGGGTGCGGGCACAGCGTGCTGCGGTCGCGGAACTTGAGGTAGCAGCGGCCGTCGCGGGGCCACAGCACCTGGTTGTCGTCGGGGCACGGCACGGGCGCGCACACGGGCCGCAGGCGGTCGGGCGCGCGCTCGTCCAGGATGAGCCACTCGCCGGACCGGCAGGGCTCGCCCGGCCACCCCAGCCGGTAGCACTCGCCGTCCCCCGGGTACAGCACCTTGTCCTCGGCCAGGCAGGCCCGCTCGGCCGCGGTGAGGACGAGGCCGGGGCCGGGGGTGGGCGCCCTCGCCGGGGCCGCCACAGGGCTGCAGCGCACCCCGGCGGCGAGCACGGCCACGAGGGCGGCGGCTGCGAACGACAGCCGGGCGTTGGCGCTCATCTTGGGCTCCAAGCAAGGCACGAAGCAAAACACTCGACGTCCGTTCCGAAGGGGCCCGACGGAGGCCGAAGGGGGCACAGCAGCTAGCGGCTCTCGCTGAGGATGGGTGCACCGCAGCACCGCAGCTCTCTGGCCGCTCGGCGACGCGGCGGAACTCACGGGACGGGACAGACGGGCGGGGCGGGCTCGACCGGCACGGGACCAACAAGTCGACTCCACGGCCTGCGCACTTCTGGCGGGCCGGCGAGCGCGCACCTCTCTTTGTGGACTCGGACCGCGGCTGCCGCCGTCCCGCTCCCCTCCCCTCTCTCTCTCTCTCTCTCTCTCTCTCTCTCTCTCTCTCTCTCTCTCTCTCTCTCTCTCTCTCTCTCTCTCTCTCTCTCTCTCTCTCTCTCTCTCTCTCTCTCTCTCTCTCTCTCTCTCTCTCTCTCTCTCTCTCTCTCTCTCTCTCTCTCTCTCTCTCTCTCTCTCTCTCTCTCTCTCTCTCTCTCTCTCTCTCTCTCTCTCTCTCTCTCTCTCTCTCTCTCTCTCTCTCTCTCTCTCTCTCTCTCTCTCTCTCTCTCTCTCTCTCTCTCTCTCTCTCTCTCTCTCTCTCTCTCTCTCTCTCTCATCTCTCTCTCATCTCTCTCTCCTCTCTCCCTATCTCATCCCATCCCGCGCCCGGCCGGTGGCCGGCCGGCTGTGCGGATGGGATGTCTGCACGTCTCGGATGAGGCAAAAGCCGGTTGGGGGCGAGCCGCAGCCGATCCGCCGTGGCTCCGGACCGGCGCCCGGCACCCTCATCGCTTCCCGGTCGCACCCCCGCCCCCGCCCCCTCCCGCCCTTCCCCCAGGCTCCTCCAGCGAGAAAGCTGGCCGTGCGGGTGACCGCCGTGGGTGACCCGTGGATGACCCCGTCCCGCCTGCCGACCCCCGTGCCGTGCCGTGCCGTGCCGTGCCGTGCCATCCCGTTATCAGCTGTCGCGTCGAACCTCGCTCGCCCGATCACCCTTCGACCCCCACCGCCGCCGAGAGTTGGCCGCCCACGTACCATTCACCGGGCCCGGCATGGCCCGGCCCGGCCTGCACTTTCCAACTCCAACCCCCCTGGCCTGGCTGGCTATAATGCAGTCCCATCTAATCCCGTCGCGACGATCGACGACTGCACGTGCGTGATGCCCAAGCCCTCCCAAGCTGACCACCGCTTTCGCCCTGCACGGGGCGCTGAGACGGCAGAAGGCTCGGGTCGGGCGGGTTCGGCTCCGACGGCCACCGCAGCCGCGAAGACGCGACTTCTCGGGCGGCTGTTGGCTGCTGACTGCTGACCACGACCACTAGAGCCGTGCCACGTGTGCCACGTGCGGGTGTGTTTACGGAACTTGGCAGCAAAAGGCACAACAACAACCGCAGGATGCCGGGCCACAGGACAGGGGCCGACGGCCGCCTGCCGTCCTCCATTCCTTTATTCGATTGATTGGGGCGACAGGAAAAGCCGCAGCAGTCCCGCCGAAGTGTGTCGCCGATATTCGCTCCATGGATCGCACGATGTTTGCTGACGAGTCACTGGCCGGTTCGGTTTTTCCCTGGCAACTTTGTTTTCCGGCGACGTTATCAGCCTAGCCCATCCACCCGCACCACACGGTGGCGTTAGGGCCCCTGACGGAAGCTGGGAAGGCAACCCCAACGCTCCCGTGCGGGCGGGACGGCCTATCCTGCACGGGGCTCGGATGAAGCCGCCTGGTGCCGACCGACCTCCCTCCGCAACGCGCCTAGAAAGGACCGAAACGGAAGAAAGAAGTTGCAACGGAGAAGGGCGCTGGGAAAATAATGAGAAATCGTATGTTTTTCACCGAATTGCGAGCGGTTTTACTAGAGCGGAGTTCCGAACACGCGACTTCTCTTGCTCCTCTGCGTCCTTCCTCTTCTTTACGACTTCTTACTTCCGTTTCTGGCTTCTCCGGAGTGCTGCTGCTGCAGTGACGCGCGCGGAACAGTCGGGCGCCGACGAATATTCGAATCGCGCGGCGAGAGATTTCAGGGCGAACGGAGGTGCCTCCCGCGGCCGGAAAAGTCATAAATCTGTGTACGTTGGACGGAGTTGCGTGTGCGATTTAATGCTGACGCCCGTGATACGTGACCGTTGCTGCTTTTACTACAAGGTCATGGGAACTTGGCGCTTGCGCTCCCACTCTGTGCCTCGTGCTCCGCCCCCTCAGATCCAACCGGATCTGGTTCGGTATTGCGGGGCGCGCCTGGTCGGAATATTTTCTTCATTTTTCCAGTCCCTTTCAATGCGTTTACTACTCTTGCACCTGGCGCCCGGCCGGGGGGTTGATGGAAAAACACGCCAGCGGATCAGCGAGCCGAGCCATGCGGAGTCATGAGATGGATAGGTTCGGTTCTGTGTGTGGTTCGCGTGTTGTGTTGTGGTGTGGTGAGGCTCAGCTGGACGGTCACGGCCGCGGCGGGCCCCGGGGAAACTGCCATAATGGGAGATCATACGTACTGCGATCATCATCAAAGTAGATGTGGCCGGCGGCCGCGGCACACTGCAGAGGGACCCGACCGGGAGGAGGAAATAATTTATTTGCCCCATCGCGAGATTGATTATGGATTTACCAGCGTCTCGTCAGCAGGGATAAAAGGCTGATTCCAGCTCCAAATCGGTAACTGGTTGATTTGGAGCTGGAATCAGTTTTTTTAATCCCTACTTCGTCAAGCTCGATGTCGTGTAAGTACATATGTACTTGGTGGTGGTCAGGCAGAGCGAGCGCGGACCGCGCAGGGGAGTGACGTCATGACGTGAGCGGTGTGACGCATCAGCGCCAGCAGCGCAGCCGCAGCGCCCTGCGCCTCCTGCGCCCTGCCAGACGAGACGGGCCCGCTTCTCTGCCGGTTCCCAGGCAGCGGGCGTGTCGTGCTAAGTCGTGTCTGTCTGTCTGTCCGTCCGTCTGTTTGCCTCGGACGCCTCGACACGGCGGCGCTGACGTCAGTCAGCACCGTGCGAATATCGAGGCGAATATCCGTAATGTCCGAACCAAAAGCATAACCAGCCAGGCTGCGGCGGAGCGGAGCAGAAGCAGAACAGAGCGGCGCAGAGCCGCAGAGCTGAGCTCCAGCGATCCAAGACCACGCCACGCCGTGCCACGCCACCTGTCCTTGGCAGTCGGCTGCTCCCCGCCCCCGCTGAACCGAGAGACCTCCTCCTCCTGTGCTCCTGTACAGACCCGGTGGATGGAAACAACGTCGGTCATCGCTCAAATTTCTCCTGTATTTGCCGGCAGGCACTTGACTTGGCGCCTAGCCGGCGGGGGCGGGGCGCCGAGCCGACCGCCTCCGACAGCCAGCCAGCCGGTTGTGTGGAGCCGCGGCCACCTTCCACACCCCGGGTGCAGGTGCCGCCGGGCCGGGCCGGGCCGGGCCGCCGGGGGCGCCATTCGCTACCCATTACTCACTCGCCGGTCCGGAATGTTTCCTCTCTGCTCGCGATTTCGCAAGAAAAGACTCGGGGCGGCGACGCGATGGTGCTGCAGTGCGCGGCTGCGGCCCGGGGCTAATGCGCGGCGGCGCGGCTGTCAGGCCGAGATGAGCAGCTCGCGGCTGTCAGGTCGAGATGAGCAGCTCGCGGCTGTTGAGCCGAGATGAGCAGCTCGCGGCTGTCAGGCTGAGATGAGCGGCGGTGGGCGGCCACCCCTGTCTTTTTTGTTTGGCTCTGCGCGTGCGCTCCCATCAAGAGTGCATATCGTGTCTCTGAAAGTGAGTGAACCCTTAGCCAGCCGTGGGAATGGAGCGACATCGCAGAGAAGTATCTGCCGTCGCGGGCGGGAGGGGCGGAGAGGGGAGGATGGGTGGGTGCTGCGAGAGCCAGTAGCGCCTCCCGTCCTGCAGGGGTGGAAGCCACGGGACCTGGAGGTGGTCTGCACAAGGGGTGAAATTGAGCACAAATACTTTGCAGGGCCTTCAATCCCAGACTTTCGAGAACCCGTGTGCCGAGTTTTATCAAAAGCGGCGAGTGGCAGTGCGGGAGTCAGCTGAGCAGCTGAGGTTGAGCTGGTGGGGTTACTTTCTCCGAGTAAAAGGCCACAGCGCTGCGCGGCGGTGCGGCGGGCGACGCCGGCATGATGCCTCTGGCGCACGCCGTAGCCTCATCCTCACTGTCGAAGATCGACTTACGTGTTTTGGACCCCCCCCCCCCCCCGCATTGTTTGGGATCACAAATAACAGGGAATGCCCTCTCGCAGCGCGCGTCCTCTCAGGACTGGAAGAAAGCTGACGCTTCCCGTCGCATTACACGATTCGACGCTCGGCCCGGCAGAGCGAATCGAATCGATGATGTTTTATCCTTTTGTATCTCCTGCTGTGAAATCGATTGGGGATCAGATTGGGGATACGAGGGAGGGGAGAGGCAGTGTCGGCGAAACGGTCCAGTCCAGTCCCAGCGCTGACGCTGGGAAATGGTCGTCAAAGCGGCGCAGCCGTCTTTTGAATGGACGCCACGACGGATGTCCTGTTGGGTGTGGGACGGGTAATGCCCATGAGACCACCGACACATCCCCCCCCCCCCCCTCGGCCGTCGGCTGTCGGTACTTCCCTCGGGATGGACACCTCCGCCCGCCACTGCCCTGCACCGGCTCTGTTCAGCTCGAGGACGGTTTTTCCGCCGTCAATTATAGCCCTCGCGGCACTTACAGTTCGCTCTGTAGGCGGTGGTTCCCCGTGGGTGACGAGCTGCGCTGGAAACTTTCAGGATGTCATTGTGTGTGGCAACTGTTTAATGTGGGCTGCCCTTCCTCCCCTCCCCTCCCGCGTCCCATCCCGTCCCGTCCCGTCCCGTCCCGCGGAGACTTGGGCGCTGGAGACGCCCGGTGTACTCAGCCCCCTCCTCTGTACGTGCTGCCTCGGCTTGTGACCCCCCGCTGACTCTGTACTCTGCGGCGTCCGGTCCGATACTCCACTCCTCTGGCGCGTAATGGCTGCGTTCCAGAATATCATCGCACCGCGCCTCACCTCACCTCACCCGATTACGTAATGGCCAGAGAACGATAATGCTCGTCTCGCCTGAGGGAGGGGATGGGGGTGGGGTACGGGTACTTAGCCTCAAGCTAGGTGGATACTCAGACCGCCGAACTCCGAACTTTGAAAACGGGCAGCACACTTTTACTATTACTATTCTTTTACTTATTTTTATCGCCTATTTCTCATTTAATCAACAGATACACCAAGCCGACCAGGGGGACCTTGACCACGCCGGAGTATAGAGCCATCGAAATGGCCGGTTCCTCTGCGCTGGACACCATCTCGGTGCACCGGGGCGTCGACGACATCGAAAGACCCAACATGTCGCGCTCTACATCCAGTACCATATCCAGGTGAGCCATTACTGACTACTCGGAGGAGAGGGAGAGGATGCGGGTCCCTCGTAGTAAATGATGACATTGTCCCTTTCGTATTGTATTTTGGAAAATTGGTCTGTGTAGTAATGCAGAATTTGTATGCCAGTTTGTGGTCCTTCGTGAGACGTCCTGCAAAATATAGTTTGCCACAATGTTTCTCACAAACTGTTATAAGTCCAAATGCCACTGTAAGTTGAGCTCTCTATAGTTTTGAATCCATACAAACGCATGTGTTTATGCATCCCTCGCAATCCAAACTAAAAACTCCTGAAGTCCTAGCATGGTTGCAGCAGTTTCCAACCATCTATGCAGGGTGCAGAACTAGCAATTTTGCATTGACTTACATGTAAATTATTTCTGTGGAAGAAAGTGGAGAGAACTTTTCAATTCCCGCCCTCCTAATCTATGCTACTTTACCCTTTAGCTTCTCTCTCAATTTTCTTTGATGTTTGAGCAAGTGAGCATGTGATTTAGGGTCTAGAAAGAAAGCTGAGATGGTGTTTCTAATTAGTAATTTCTAGTAACTTTTATTTCTTTTCGTTTCCTCAGGTGGCTTGTGGGCAGGAACAACAAGCAGCAGTCCACCTATCTCCTTGACCAAGCTGATGACATGGATGAATTGGACCCAGTTATTGGGATTGCTGGTTTCAGTCCCAAATCAAAACTACAAGATCCAAACCAAATGACGATACTATAGGAATGTTTCTATTCTTAGTATATTAACCTTGTGATGAATACCTTAAGAGTGTATTCTTTAACAAGTCATGCAGTTGGAAGTCTTACAGAGACTACTGCACACGATAATGATTTAATGTGATAGCCAATGGCCTTATATTACAATGAAATACTTATTATTCTGAGACTTAACAGCACAATTGTGATTTTAAAAAACAATCAACGCTGGTGTTGATATTTCTGAGTTATTTAAAAAGACATGTGTTTTTCAGCCATTTGGTGTTTTGACTGCTTTCTCCTAGTGAGTTATGCAGTACTCCCAATTTGTATCACACTCCAATTTAGTTCTTCCAAGATATATGCTAGTGGCCATATTCTATGCTTTTAATTACAATTTTAGAAATTTGAAGAGGTTTTGTATAGTAGCTTTAATGTGATTGGTATTCCTTACTCCTTCCCTTTTGTTTATTATTGATAACATACTATGACTGATCACTAGTTTTCTACATTATTACGTAATTTGTTTCATCTTGTTTTCAAAGAAATATAGCGCTTTGGTGAAGCATCCAAGTGTGCTCAAGTAAATCCATATGTCAAACCATATTTTTTACCAACAATTAAATTCAATTTTTTTTTGTTTTTATGTATTGTTAATTAATCATTCTCATCCTACTATATCCTTTCATTCTCTGTTGGGCAAAAAAGTTTGAAGTCATTAAATGCAAATACATATGATTAGTTTCAAGAGGTTTATTCGCCTTTACATAGTACACATGACATATAACTTAAAGAATACGAACCTCACCTCTAACACAAGAGATTTTGAAAACCATCAATAGAGTAGTAGCAAAATATAAGACAACAGCACAGAATTCAACAGGACAACATTACAATACACATATGACATTCCAGAACTTCATAATTAAGGACTAAGAAACAACACAATTTGCACAAATTTTGCTCAACTCCAAAAACTTTAACATTGTTCAAATAAAAGCTGAAATATTCAACCAACAACCAAACCAAGTCAACAATGACCCACACAAATAGAACTTTTGATTTTAATGAATTTTGTAAAACATGTTGTAGAATCTTCTGCAGTGCAGAACAGAATAAATATACATGAAAATTTGGGATGAAACACTCAAACATGACTATAAAACAGATGGAAGAGGCGCGCACACACACACAGACGTCACATGCAGTGGTAATAATTAATTTCAGTCAGAAGTTTGCATTCAACCAGGGAAGGTAAAAGGTACCTCCCTTGATTCAACCATCTCATATCATCACATAAAATGTGCTGACAAATACCACATATAACATAACTTCATGCAATTAAGTACATAGATCATCAGTACCTGTTAACACAGTATCACAATTAAGTAGAAAAACAAACAAACAAAAAGAAAAAGCCCTGAGGGGGTAGACTAAAAGAATTAACAAAAGACCACTGAAGACTTCATTGTTCAGCATTTTGATTACTTGCAATATCTATGAGGGTATGGTAAAATTTGAACTTCCACCTGTGAATGTGCACATTCAGAGATCTCAGTGAAATCAACATTGGAGTGCAAATGAAATTATCTAACCTATTAATACCTTGATCAAAGGACGGCAAAGGAATGATTTTTTTAATACTCTGTTCAAAAAATTAAAAGTAAATAATTACTGAATTATAAAAAGCAGTCAGGATTCTTCCTCCACTTTGTACACAGCTATCAGGAGAATGTTCAAGCTCGAGGGCGTGCATTTTTGATATCAAATAGTTTTCTAACAAAGTACACCTGCAACGTAGATGTAGCCATAATAATAATAATTTGTACTACAGACCAATTTAAAATATATGAATGGTTGTCTTCGAGAAGATTGAAGTCTCGTGCTTCTCGTCCTCGACTGTGATGCTGATACTGCAGCATTTCATTAATATTCCTTTCAACACCAACAATTGTTTCCTGCAACCACATTGGTTGTTAAATAAAGCCAAAAATGATTCATTATTGGTACATATAGTTAATGAAGATATACTAAAAAATTGACCAGTCAGACTTACAGTGAAATTTTCCACACTAAGACTGAGTTCTTCAATCTCTTTGGTGTATCTGTCCCATTGGTCATATCTACAAATAAACCAGAATTTCATTTAAAAAAAAAAGACATTGATGGGAGTAATGAAGAGGGACTCACATTAAAATTCTACACACACAAAAATTAATTTTAAAAAACACACAAAAAAAAAATAAGGAATCTTACCGGATAACAGTTATGTAGAGATTCACCAGCTTAGCAGCAAAACGAGAAAATTGGTTATCAATGCAAACACTGTAATAGCCCCCAGTTGATTGCTGATCTTGGTAGTCAGAGTTTGGGCGCCATTGATATGGGTGCACAATTTGACCATTAGGATGGCGAACTGCAAAACCAGCATTCCCATCACCACCTCTCAAGACCTGAAAAAGAAAAAGGATGAGATAAAAATCCTGAGTTGGGAAGAAAGTTTTGAAATTAGTGAGGCAGTTTTGGTACAATTTTATTTAAGAGTTACAAATCAACTGTAAATTTAAGCCCTTAATAAGAACTTATGTGCAATATAGCAAAATAATTATAGAGAGAAATATATGCAACAGGTGCATGCAGTCACAATACTTTCACAAATATTTAACATATGAGGTTGGTGACAGAATGAAAAAGGAAACACATGAATACTGTGTATGACAACCATTGGAATAAAAAGAGAAGAAAGCTGCTTTAAGTTGGTGAAATATTTTTTAAAGAACTGTGCTTTCTGGCAAGGTTCTTCCCACTTGTACTTCAATAAAGGACTTGCTTTCCTAATTGACAAAGAGGTGTATGATGAAGAGAGAATAACCAGAACAGTCACTTCCCTAGCGCCTGTCAATAGATCTCATGGTGATAATAATAGTTAGAATATTAAAGAGAGAGCCAACATCTGGTAATCTGACCTGAAAGCTGACATAAAAGGTGGCGCCGGGATTCACATATTGGAAATAGCAGTCTTCTTTGCCGGGATCAATGTGCACTTTATAGTCCATGGCTACTGCTGGTAGTGATTCATACCAAGGCACGGCATTTTCGGGTATAGAAACGCCACAAATACCTAAAAATACAAGTAATGACAAAAAAGACGTGGCAGCTGACGGCGCCATGTTTCTGCAATGTTTTGTTGTGAGGTGTGAGAGAGAAGCAGAAAGCCGCCTGCTGTCAGGCCGGCACGGACCGGAAACTGTTGCTGAATATCGATAGCAATCGATAGTTGAGTCGAGGCGAGGCCGAGGCAAAGGATGAAAAACTGCGATAGTGTAGAAGCAAGGGACGACAGACGACGAAGGTGGACATGGCGAATGAAGAATTAGAAATATTTGACAGCTGGGAAGACATGGAAGACTCGGAGGTTTGCAAGCCTTGGACATTTTTTAATCAATGCCATATAGCTGCCCCTTCAAGTGTATTATTTTTGCGTGTGGTTCGCACTTTACTTGCGATAACCTCAAAATATTTTTTAACACCTCCAACATCGAACTGTTTACATGCTTTGTTACCAATTGACCTATTTTTTAAAAATATCAAGAAGATGTGCCTAATGAATGGACACTTCTATTAAATTTTGCACTTGATATGTCTGAACATGCTCTCGCCCAATGTCATTGTCTCATTCTGAACTCTTCTGTTTTGATCCTCTTCTTCCACAGGTCCTAGAAAGAAAGCTTAAAAATCTAAAAATTTCTCCCACTGATATCACAGGCATGAAAAGGTCTGCAATGAATAAAATCAAATTATTTTACATTATAATTCCCCTCTCCAATTAAAGTTCATTTTTTTTTTTTTAACCTGTTCTGTGCAGGGAAAATGGTGAGCAACCTGCATCAAGAGCGGTAATCTTTATGGGAGATGATGCTTTTCGTACACAGTATACGCCTCCCGAGCCAACTGTTAAGATTTTGAAACGGCCGTCACAAAATTCTAATGGAGTTGATGGACCATTGATGAATGGAGAGAACAAACCTCATAGACAACCTATTAAGACATTACAACAGGTGAAAGGAAATACCTTTGCCATTGAGGGTAGATGGTTAACTGTGTCAAATAACACTATAACTTGTCAATTTTTCAGCGGGAGCAGGAGTATGCTCAAGCTAGATTACGAATCCTAGGTGAGGCCAGAAGTCCTGAAGAAATTGTTGAAGATCGGTAAGCTATCACATTATTCCTTTCCTTTACTATTCCAAATATATTTTTAATACCTGCAATTTTGATTTTTAAAATATCTGGTTCTTTTCAGGATCAATAAAATTCAGGCTAAAGTAGAAGTGCTTCGTCCACCTGAAATGGATTGTGTCATAAGACTTCCGCGGGGACCTGACGGAACACGAGGTTTTAATGTGCGTCGGTAGTGACTCTTGTGTTTAGTCAGCTCTGTGCAAGACAGCTGCAACCAAATGAAAATAAACAATTGACTATTTTGTACAATCACTAGATAAAATATGTTGTGTGAAAAGTGAAAGCTACAGAGGTATACTCCAGAGTGCCAGTGTGCAAATTATTGACATGTTTAAAAAAAGAGCATTTACTAATATTTTTTCTGTCAAAACTATAAAATGTATCTTCCAAGCCCTCTTTTCTTGCCATTTAAGTGTTCACAAGAAATGTGAACCTTTAGAACAGATGTACTCTTATTGATATTGAAGGATACTTTTTTAACATGACCATTTAATAAAAACTCATTGTTCATGTGGCTGTCAACAATGTATAAGTGGTCCCTTTTTTGTTTCATTGGTTTCCTTGCTTTTTGATGTGCTCTAAGAGTTTCTCAGTATGAATTTACAATTTTGCACATATTAAACAACCACTTTGTTTCTTATATTTTCCTGTGTTCCACAATTTGACAATGTACATAGTTTGGGTGTTTTTTAAAAATTCTATGACAACCTTGTTGTTCTTGCAAATTTTACTATTGTTTGTGAATTCCTTTTAAATTTTAAAAGGATTTCTGTATGTTAGGATTTGAACTGATTTGTTTGTGCAGAACTCTGATCCTTTTGCAGTTATTTGTTCATTGTTCAACTGACAATGCTGGATCCAGGACTACCCAATGTTTAGACCCATGAGACACTGCAAAAGACCAATTTTCAATTCATTGAATTTGAAGTGACAGGTCGGTGAAAGTGTTATCCTTTGTTTTTAGTTTTTGTGAGAGGGTGTGCGTGTTCCAGAACTGACTAAGAAAATTGGAGGTGTCTAATTTGTGTATAAAGTCATAGTTATTTCTCATAACTTTCTTGCATCTTAAGTCCATGTTTGAGTACAACAAGAATTGTGCTCATAAATAGTGTTCCCTTAAAGTGTACCTTTTCCCCCCACCAAACACTCAGAGCCTATGGATCTTATATTTTCTTACCTCTGAAGTCTTTTCTGAAAGAATGCTTAGGTATTTCCATCTCTCATGCTGTTTGAGTTTGAATGGAAATCATGTCAATGATTGTTCTCTTTCCCCATGCAAAAAGCTAAATAAGCACTAGAATGCATGTAGTTGTCAATTTGACTGATGTTGATACAAAAAAATAATACTTGATTGTCAGTTATTTTAATTACTTTTTCTCATATAATTGCTGTTCTGTATCCATTAACATTCATGTGGAATGAAGAGACTTAGCTTCATTCTACCTGTGTACAATCAGCAGTATACCATCTCTCCCCATGTTACCCAGCTTCTCTTTCATTTGAATCACCTTCACTTTTGTATCAGTTTAGAGAGATAGGTAAATTCTTCTGTGCCTGCACTTGCTTCATGTGAAAGTATCCTTAAATTGCATCGTGTATAAACTCCAATGAATTTTAATGGCTATCTTTGAGAAAGTATGTAACATGCTGATTTCATGGGCATATAAATAATGTTAACCTGGCTCGACTGTTTCAGTGCCATAAAATGTACATTTTTGGGGGATTGAATCTGTGATGTTTTATATTAGGGATGATTATAAAATCTTAAGGAATGTTCATTGGTATATAAATAGTAGAAAAGTACAGTATGTTTAATTGAGCAGAAACAGTTATCAAATAAACCATTTGTGTCTTACTTCGATTGGCTAGCATCTTCAAAGTTGTGACCAAGTAGTCTGAGTAGTAGTTGATCAAAAGTTCAATTTTGTAATTACTGCCACAGACTTAATTTTGGCACTTTATTCATTATGATAAACAAAACCATACTAAACTGGATCATGTTTTTACCTCATGACTGGTGGAGGATGCTATGAGACTTTCTCACTATCATATCAGTGTTAATCTGTTACTTCTCGATTAAAATGAAATCAATCTGCTTGTCAATGGTGCTCACTGTTTGTAAAAGACTTAGTCCTTTAGGAGTGAGAATTTATAGCAAGATTGTAATTCTATTTTTATTGTGGTGTATGTTATATAATTAAAAATATTCTTCAACAAGCAAAACAGCGTTTTTTATATGGGCTGTGAATGGTATGGAATTGTTAAATTATACACAATTGTGGAGGAAATGACTTATAACAGTGCAATTGGTGCAGAATGAGCCATGTTTCTTTGTATTTATTACAATAAAAGAATTTTCCAGTTTTGGAAATCATTTACGAATATGGTTTATTTCCTTACATCTTCATCTACAACACTCCTTATATATAACAATAATCAGACTAATATGAGGTTATCACTTAACTCGAAGACCTATCTTGGAGAGTTGCACTCTAAAAGCTAAAACTAAAAGGCTGAAGTTTTTACAATACCATTCAAAATTATAAGACACATGGGCTTTCCAGTTCTTATCAAGAAAAGCCTTGTAGAACTCTGACATTTCTTCAGCACTGAGACTTTTCTTATCACTGTCTGTTGACGATTCTAATTTTTTTGCACGGAACTCATTACCTTCCTGAAACAAACCCACAAGACACACCATTTAAGTCATTTGACAAACAAGGTTGGTTAGTCCAAAAAAAAAAAAGGGGGGGGGGGGGAGGATATCAGTTCACAAACCTTTATGAATGCAGTATTGTGTTTTATCCAAAAGTCTTCATTCCACCTTTGTACTTTCTCTCTCTCCAGTCTGAACTGCTGTTCCAGAGGAGACTCGTTTTTCGATTTATAGAATACCACTGGGCGTAGATTCGATAATTGGTTGGGGGGTCCAATCATATCATGATGAATTTGAGAAGGATGTGGGGGAAGTTTGGCATTAGATTCATTGGCGGTGGTCGTGTTGGAAGACATCTTAGCTGAATTCTTGAATTAGAAAGACAAAGTTTGGTTAAATTTGGGATTGAAGTGCAGACCACAGCATGCCAGATTTGGTGTAGAAACCATCGTAGGACACTTACAAATGAGATACAGTTGTTAACCGAGTAAGCACTGAGAAGTTTTCTATAACGTACTATCCGTGCCATTGTGAAATAAGTTAAACAACGAAGAAAACACTCGACATTTAAGAATCCAAATGGACGGTATGTGTCACGCGAGCTCACGTCGTCTGCTCAGGCTGGATTTTCGATTCGCTTTTGCCAAGCAGCATGGGGGAGGATGGGTGGCATTCACAGTCCGAGTTTGGGTTTGGGCGGTTTGGGCTGTCTAACTTCTCGGCGTTGGCGTTACCCGAACATGTTTCTTGGCTTTTCCGGGCTCATGGGTGTCACGAGGTACAAATTTCAAGACAAAACCATGTCAAACCCGGAAAAATAATAATTCTCGTCAAAACTCGATTTTCCAAACTCACTTCCAGCGCCCCATACGACCAAACCACAGTCGTTTCAAAGCAACTAAGGGTGCCCCTGTAGTTTTTGAGACCTCCCCTATCGCCCATATCCATTTCATTAAAATCCTAAGGACTTCAGGGCCAGGCGCGAGTCCAGGGGTATGCAATATGCCAGCTGAGCTCAGCCCGGGCCCGGGGGGAAGTACCGTCGAGTACCCTACCCATCCGTCTAAGGCGAACGAGTCGGCAGGAGTGGGGCGGGGCGGTGCGGGGTGGAGGGGCCTGCCCGCCCCGGCCCGGCGGCATAGCGGCACGCCGAGAAGCGGCAGCGGCGGCAGCAGCGGCCAGGATCACACCGGAGTAGAGGAGAGGCTGCCTGCCATGAAGCAGCTATCATAATAAGGAGTCGCCCAGAGCAGCGGGTAGCGGGACTCAGCCGGGCCTCAGCAGGCACTGACCATTCCGAGCTCAGCACGCTCAGCACGCTCAGCAGCGAGCTCAGCACGCTCAGCACACCCAGCAGCGCCCTCGACCCGACCCCGCCGGTCAGCATGGATCATCCACTCGGTGAGTCCGCGTCCCCTCTTCGCAGGGGAAGCTCCACGCGCGGCACGGCGCGGCACGGCGCGGCACGGCGCGGCACGGCGCGGCACGGCGCGAAGCTCGCCGAGCCGAGGCTGGGCAGAACAGAATAGAACAGAACACCGGGTGGGAGCGGGACAGCGCTGCGCCGGTCGGTGGAGGCGTTTGGGAAAGGTGCTGGTACCGGTCGCATTCCTGTGACCCGGGTGACTGCCCGAGTGGCTGCGCGCGAGTGCCTCATGGACCCACTCGGGCTCGAAGGCCGGCGGCTGGCGCGCATAGCCTCGATGACCCAGTGGGGATGAACACGGGTTATGCGGTGTCACCGCCTGCTATGTTGTGTCGCACGTCCGGGGTCATGGACAGCGACGGGGCGATCCCCGCCAGGCAGACCACACTGCTGCGGGCCGGGGCCGCGCCAAGCCGCGCCAAGCCGCGCCATGTGTCGCATGCTCTAGGAGGATGCTGTGACGAAACACCCCTCTCCTCTCGCGGCGCAGCGGGAGCTTTTTTGTTGACCGCGCCGTTGTTTTGTACATGGACATGTGTGCAAAGCCAGAGGTACGCATGGGTGGGGCGGGGCGGGGCGGGGGGTGAAGAAGCACGGAGAGTGAGGAAAGCCGGCATCCGAATTAGCGTGTTGTCACCGTGCGTACGTACGGTCGTGGCCCCCTCCCCTCCAGCCCCACCCCGCCGGCCCCCGCGGGCTGGACCGACCGGTTTCATGAAATTGCATCACCGACCCTCACCACCACCACCACCACCACCACCACCACCACCACCTCCACCAGCCGCTGCCCGCCCCGCCCCGCGCGCCCCCTCTAGGCCGTGGGCCTCTTGCACGCGTCTGGAGGATGCCCCGACCCCGGGCCGTGCCGTGCCGGGCCAGGCGCCGGGCGGGAGTGATGTCCTGTCCGCCCGCCGCACCTCACATCAGTGTGCAGGCTGCAGGCTGATCGGGGAGCCAGTGCCTGTGCCACCGTAGCGCCCTCCCGGGTAAAAGTGCTTATTTGTAGCTTATGTATTATTCTATAAAGCTTATATATTATCTTGACCTATGATTACATGTCGGCCTATTTATAGTTATATATTGCCTTAAATGCAGTAATATCTTATGCATAGAACAGTATATGCTTGCATATAGGGCAACACATAAAAATATATGCTTAAATATGGAGCAATATATAAACTGTATATAAACAACATATAACTTTTGTGATTTTCCCCTGGAGCGTCCCGTCGTTGGGGCCCGGCAGGCCCGGCCCAGGGTCGATCACGACGGACGCCTCCAGCCACACGACGACGACGCGGTCCTGGGCGAGAGCGACAGTGAAAGCAAGACGAGCGCATGGCTTTGACAAACGCAGCGGCTCCGTCGGCCTCGGCCCCGGCCTGCACCCCTCCCTACCACATCCTCTTCCCGGCGCGGCCCGGAGCAAGACGTCTCATTTCACCCGGTCCCGGCTCCCGGCCCGGGGAGTATTGTGGGCGTCGACGTTGTCACTCACGCTGCCACTGTTGTTGTTGTTGTTGCGCAGGCGCCTGGCATGTCGTCCGGACGCTGCTGGTGCTGCTGCCGGTGCTATGGTCCCGCGGCACGGTGCTGGCCGCCGACAAGGAGGGCCCCGGGCTGAGCGAGGCCGTGGCGCTGGTGACCAACAGCAGCAACAACCTGGTGCCGGTGCTATTCAAGGTAACGGCGTCGGGTCGGCCTTGCACTGCTCATTAACGCGCTATGCGGCGCTGTGCGCTCCATCATAAACACTAACCACACGCGTTGCCCATGTCCACACAGGAGCTATCCGTGCCGGGCGAGAACTTGGTGGTGTCCCCGTTCGGGGCGGCGGTCACCCTGGGCATGGTGCTGGAGGGGGCGCGGGGCCCGGCCGCCAGCGAGCTGCGGACCGCGCTCGGCGTCAACGAGACCCAGGCCGAGGCGCTGCGCGTCGGGTTCAGAGCGGTGCTCACCCGCTTCCAGGTCAGAGCCAGATTGGCCAGATGCAATGCGATGGCGGCAGCAGCAGGTCAGAGCTGTCACTCGTAACTCAGTCGTGTCCGCTTCTGCAGGCCACTGTGGAGCACGAGGACGTGTCGGGGGCCTTCACCCAGGCCGTGCTGCACAGCTCGCGTCGTCTGCCGGAGGAGTACCGCTCGCTGCTCGAGGACTACTACTTCGCCTCGCTGTCCACCGAGACGGACTCCAACGACAGCATCAACGATCTCGCTGAGAACGGTGTGTCCACAATTTGGGTAAAAGCAGGGAGCAAATTAAAAAAAAAATACTCGAACCCTAGAACGCCCCCTCTTCCTCGCAGACACGCTGATCTTGTCGCTGACATCGGACACTGGGGTGATGTCGCACTGGCGTGACTTCCACCTGCTGCCCGTGTACGTGCTGCTGTCGCACCAGGCGGCCGCCCCGTTCACGCGCGGCCCCAAGGACGTCGTCACCGTGCCCATGGTGCCCCTGGTCGGCGTATTCCGCTTTGGCAGGGTCACCGTCACGCCGGGCAAGGGCAGGAGTGGCCTCTCGTGCTGGGTCGTGGAGGTGCCGCTCGAGGTGAGCTGAGCTGGGGCCGGCGGGCGAGCGCCTGCCGCCTGTGGGGTAGGCCGTCCCGTTACGCTCCCGAGTCGTGCGGGCTGGCCTATCCTGACGTTGCCAGGCGCCCAGGCGCCTGCGGAGTAGGCCGTCCCGTTACGCACCCGAGTCTTACGTGCTGGCCTGGCCTGACTTTGACAGGCGCCTGCGGGGTAAGCCGGAAGAAGCAGCGTTTGCAGCCGTGGGCCGTAAATAAATTCCCAACCAGTAGGAATTTCTCCGAAAATTTTCGGCTTAAATATTTGAGTGAGCCTAGCCGTCTCTGGTGACCACAGGCTCGCGGCACGAGCCTGGTGCTGCTGCTGCCGGAGACGTCGGGCACCGCTGCCCTGTCCGAGGCCGTGGCGTGGCTGTCGCCGCGCGTGCCCCGGCTCGTGGCCAAGCTGCCCCCCACCGAGATGGAGGTGCTGCTACCCCAGCTGGCCGCCGTGTCCCGCAACAGGGACCTGCGGCCCGCCCTGCGCGCCCTCGGCGTGCACACCGTGCTGGACACGAGCCTGCGCCAGCACGTCGGCATCGTGTCACAGGACGCGTTCGTGTCCACGTCGTTCGTCGCCATCAACTCGGTCAGCTCGGTGGGCGCCCGCTTCGGTAAGTGTGAGTGCCGCGGGGAAGGAGCCGTCACCGTCACTGCTCTTCCCGATGTTCCTGTTTAAAACATGATTCATTTTATCGGAATAGCATGGGTTTAAACTTGGCTTCATTTTTTTTTTTTTTTTTTTTGCCGTTGTACACCGATTTGGTGAAAGCCGGCGCTCGCTGCTCGGCTGCTTGCTGCTGGTGCCGGATGGGTTGCCTAACGGGCCGGCGTTGTGTTTGTTCCAGCGGAGCGGCTGGACCGGAGGCGGAGGCGGAGGCAGGCCGGCGCCGACGACCTAACGCCGCGCCTCGTGCTCAACAGGCCGTTCGCCTTCTACGCCGTGCACGACTCGGAGCTCATCCTGTTGGCGGGGACCGTCGTGTCGCCCGCACAGGTGCCTCCGCCGGCCGCCCCTGCCACAAATCCTGCCACAGCCCCTGGCACTGATACGTCCGCGGCCCCATCGGAGTCCCCGTCGGAGTCTCCGTCCGCGGCCCCGTCGGATTCCCTGTCGGAGTCCCCGTCAGAGCCCTCGTCGGAGTCCCCGTCGGCAGCCCCGTCCGCGGCCCCTACCACTGCCCCGTCAGCGTCCTGGTCGGACACCCCCGCCATCCCCGCAGGCGAGCAGAGCCAGCAGACGGCGCAAGACCCAGCGCAAACGTGACCTGGAGAGAAAGAAAACCGCGCGCTCCAGTGAGCCAGAACCAGAACTACATCCAACACCATCTGTGCTGTACGTCGAACCCTCTTTCCTGGCAGTGGCCGTGCAGGAGACTGGCGCGGCGTGTCCGCGTTTTCTGTCAAGGCTCCAGATAGAGGGCGGTTCTTAACGAAAAGTGCCCTTTTTGATTACACCGGGGTAATTGCGCGGTATTAAAATTTTGTTAGTGATTCACTTCGACTAAAAGGCGAAAGACTGCCAAAACATTGATAATCACCGGTGGATCGTTCCCTTCCTGGAATCGACTGTTTTCTCCTACATCACTCGTGTGATGTACCCCTCGACACATCAGAGCCGTGATGGCTCTGAGTAAACGTGCAGCCACACTTGTCTGCGTGCCCCCTCTCCCTCTCTGTCTCCCATTCCCGGTGAGACAAAGACAGCAGATCTGACGTCGGGTCGGGCTGGGCGCAACAAGTCTCTCCTCACCTCAGCACAGCTCACACGCGTCACACCACCGCGCCGGTAGGCTGTGTGTGTGTGTGTGTGTACGCGCGCGGGCGCACGCCTGCCTTGGTTAGGCTTGGGATGCCCGCATAACAGGTTCTACCATGTTTCTCCTATTTTTCTGCTTGCACCGTCTCATCACCAACGTCGCGTCGCGGCACGATAAGCGTGCAGAGAACACGACAGCAGGTAAAAATAGAAAACAACATTGTAATAGTTCATCACATTTCTTAATTTATTTTCATCAACACATATCACATTTTCCATAAATGGCGCATCACAACAGAGGACAAAACAAAAACATTAAATAATAAAAGAGGACAAGAAGTTTGATTCATTCGTTCCATTCGCCCATGTTGATGCGTCAGCCACGCACCGAAACGGAGGCGGCCGTGGCGTTGACAATTCGCACCTAAATCACAAACCAGCCGCCCGCCGCCCGCTCTGACTCGGACGTGTGGGAGTACGGATGCCGGATGGGGAGTAGCTTCACTTAACTTACACTTTTGGCGTCTTTCTAGAGAAGAGGCGAGGCCTTAGAAGGCAGGGACCCTGTCGGGGTAGGCGACGCGGCTGATGAACAGGGGTAGCTTGGTGGTGCGGTCCACGATGATGGCCAGGAACGGATGGTCCACGTAGAACCTCATGTCGTCCGAGAAGTTAATCAGGCTCAGCGTGTTCACCAGAACGGCTGCAGAAAGCACAGGACGCAGAAGATAAAACACTTTCAATATTTTTCTTTTTCTTTTTAGGGGTGACGAAAACCAACTTTTTGCATCATCGATTTTTCCAAATGTGAATGCAAAATACCTTGGTAGGTAACTTAACACAAAAACAAAAGGCCAGAGAAATAGAAATAAAAATTGATTCCATACCAGAAGCGGCAGAGGCGATCGCTCCCTGCTCGTCCACCTTCATCTGGGCTTTGTGGACCACGTCAGACACGGAGAGGGCACTGTCTGAGATCCCCCTCAGTTTGGCATCACGGCCAAACAAGGAATGGATTCCCAACTGCCAAGACATCAAAGCTGCGTTAGACGCGCGTTCAAAACCGGAATCAAACTCCTTTCTTTCTACCCCGATGCAGACTTACGCGCTTCAGGGTGTTTGTGAGGCCGGCGTCGGTGGAGATCTGAAAGCGCGGTATGAGGAGAATAGCTCGCCTGGGCGGGCTGGGGCTCACCATGGCCTCGATGTGGTGCGCCTGCAGCCGCTGCAGCACCGCCTCCGCGCCGTGCCTCTGGTGCGGCAGCACCACCAGCATCGAGAAGTGCTCGCCCTAGACAGTCACGGGTTCAAACACCAGGCTTATTATAGCACGTACGAAATACCACTCTGCTGCAAGGAAAAGCTGGAAAAGCTCTGTGTTTTAGGGTACACCAAAAAAAATAAAAAACGATTTTAAAAAATCACACCACTTCACCAGAAGTTTAAAGTATTCACAAAATTTACCAAAGTGAAGTCAACATTCAACAAGTCAATTCAAACACAAGAAGTGAACTTCCCCCTCGCCCCGGCTGCCCCGGCCTGACGCCTCACAACTGTTACTCACGTCGAATGGCAGCTCCAGCCACTGCGCGCCCAGGTCGCTCAGCTCGCCGAAGCGGTAGTCGCCGGCCTGCTGCATCATGAAGACGGTGGCGTTCTGCGACGGGTTGACGGAGAAGACCTTCTGCACCGTCTTGCCCACGTCGAACTGGCGCTGCCACACGCCGCGGAAGTACATGGCCGAGGCCAGCACCAGGTTGGTGCGGGGGTTCAGGGAGCCTGCAGACACAGACAGCAGAGTGAGCACCGGCCCCGGCAACAGTTCCAGCCCCATGTAGAGGCAGAGGGACGCCACGCCACGTCACGCCCGAGCCACGGCTTCGGTTCGGCCTCTCACCCTTGGACACGAGCGCAGGGATGTGGCCGTGCGTCGCGTCGGAGGCCCACTTGTTGATGGCGGCCGCGGCCGCGTCCACCTGCTTGAAGTCGAGCGATGTCACGTTCATGTCGTACCCGGAGTGCGCCAGGTCCAGGAACTCGGGCTTGAGGCGCCACTCGGCGTTCACGAACATGCTGTTGCCGTTCTCAAGGACGGACTTGGAGCGCGGCTTCTGCAACCAAAGTATGCGTTCGAGTTTACAACAGGGGAAGAGAGGAAAGATGTGCGTGGCCAGTACTTGAGCCCGCTACCCACCGTGATGGCGTTCCGCAGTAGCTGGGGGATGCCCCTGGACGAGGACTCCCTGTCGAGCTGCAGCCCGCGCTCCAGCTGGGCCTCGGTGTCGGAGAACGGGGCGGCGGCCTGCTGCAGCAGCGACAACAGGTGGGCCACGCCCAGCGGGGAGACGACCACGTTGCCGTCGACGCCGCCGAGGACATCCTGGGGGAAGAAGCATGGTTTTCTTATCATACCGGTGGTCATGTAGGGGACCATCCCGTCCGCCGGCCTCCAGGGACGGCAGGGCGGCGGGGAGGTCCTCACGAGGGGGGCACCACTGGCCCTTTTCGATGTACACCGATTTAAATCGTGGCCGATTCTTTTCATTTCATTTGATTTTTTTGACGGCAAAAAATAGAATTTTATATTTGACCCTTTATTTTTTTCTCAACCTGATTTACTGATTTTATCTTTTATTTTTTGTCACTGTACACCGAAGTCCCACTCGGGTCCTCCATACCTTGGCGACATTCAGGGAGAACTGCGTCACGGCCTGGGTCACGGCAGCCTCGTTGAGGGGGCTGGGGGCGGGCGCCGCTAAGGGTGCGGGGGCGGCGTACCCCGGCTTCTTGTGGGCGCCGGTCACGACGCTGGCGTACGACGGGCGGGGCTGGGCGTGCTCGGCGGCGCCGCAGCCGCACACCAGGGCCAGGAGCAGCAGCGGCAGCAGCAGCGGCAGCAGCAGCGGCCCTGCCGATTCAGAGAACGCCGTGGAATTTCCCGTCATGCCGGCCATTCCCATCTAGGAGGTACACAGTTCAATTGGCCGAGCCTAGATCCCCACACCTCCCCATCCCCGCCGACAAGTGCGTCACGAAGGCCTGAGGCCGCCGGGGGCCGCCGGCTGCTGCCGTTCATGTAGACGTCCACATTGAAGAGAAGAGTCTACGAGTGTCCGACTCGCTGCTGGGCCGAACGTGGAAAACTTTCTGTGGCTCGGCATGGCCGATAGATAAAAACAAAACACTGTCGCTCTGTCCTACTTAACCCCCCTCTAACACGCCAGGCCTCGCGGCACCACGCCCCCCACCCCCTCCCCCTGTCTTTCGGTGTATTTGGTATAGCCAGCCGGATCAGCTGCAAATGAGGCGTGGCGCGTGCCGCGGCGTGGCAGCCTTCCTTCGAGGGAGGTCGCCGCTCCCGATGGCCACCGACGGACGGGTCCGGGCCGGGTAGGCAACCCGCACGCAGGGCTGCGCTCGCCAGCACGGGCGGCCTACCCACCAGGCGCCGGGGGAAAACCACGGGGCGGAGTGCGGAGACGTACGCGAGCTGTGAGGCGGGGGGCGGGGCTCTGCCGGGGCGGCGAGGGCGGCACCGGGGGCGGCACCGGGGGCGGCAGTGGGAAGTAGTTTATAAACAACAGAAATAATGATGCCTTATCTCGCAACGCGTGGGGGGGGGGGGGGGGGGGGGAAGCCCTGAATCGTATGCTTCGTGGCCGCGACCACCCCGCGGCGCGGGGGTCATCTGGCCCGCGTCTCCCATATGTAACCCCGGCGAGGAAAAGCGTTTATCGCGCACCAGACGTCCCGACGCGTCCCGGTCCTGGGAAGCACAGGAACCAGTCATGGAGGCAGAATGGCGGAAAATTCCGGCCAAGCCGAGCAGCGGGAGCGGGGGTGCCGGTGGTGCCTGGGCCGGCCAAGTCAGCGCCCGGCCTTAAAACGGAAGTGGGGGGACCGTCCGTAAACTAAGGGAGGGCGCTGGGTATCTCCTGCGGAAGGGAAAGGCACGCGGCGCGGCTTCAGCCCCGCCCGTCCCGCACCGTCCCGGCCAGGGCTGCCCTTCCCCGGCGTGGGGCTTTCCTGGCACCGAGGCCCTGGCGGGGGCCGCCCTGGCCGCGGCCAGGCCGTCATGAGTGGAGGAGTCTTAAGCCTTACCTGTGGCCGCGAAGCGGTGGAGGACGCGGCCGGTCATGGTGGTGGCGGTGGCAGTGAGGGGGTGGTGGCCGCGCTGGTTGTTGCGGTGGTGGTTACGGTGGTGCTGCTGCTGCTGGTGCCCGGTGCCCGTTCACTGCCCGCTACGCCCGTCTTCCTCGAGGACGTTGCTTCGGTTAGTCGCGCGACGGATTGTCTCGAATCCGAATCCGAGTCCCAGCTCGCGCAGCATACCGATACCGATACGGCTGGCGGAGACGGAGCGGGGACTGCTGGCGGGGCACGGGATGGGACGGGACGGGACGTGACGGGACAGCTCACACGGCGCACACTGGCTGGGACACAGACTGCTCCCGGTCCGGGCGCTGACGGCTCACGGCCTGGGCCCTCCCTGCCGTGCCCTGCCGTGCCGTGCCGTGCCGTGCCGTGCTCGGCTCAACCGGAGGCGAGCGGCGCGAGCGGCGCGAGCGGAGCCAAGAGCAGCGGGAGCAGCGGGAGCGGAGCAGCAATCGCAGAACAGCAGCAGCAGCAGCAGCGGCAGCAGCCGAGGGCCGAGGCGAAGCGGCGAGGCGAGCCAGCGGAAGAATCGCGGACGCGACTCGAGTGGACTCGAGTCGGCGAGGCGAGAGAGGCGGAGCGGCGAAGTGAGGGTGGCGGGCCGCGGGGCCGGGCCGCGGACAGAGCTAATAAGTCTGACCGGAGTGGAGGCGCACTGCGGCGCTGCTACCGCGCGACGCGCGCTCTACCGGCGGCCGCCACCAACCTCTTCGGTCTCACCTCACAGCCGAGCTACGCCGCGGGATGACACGGAATACACAAGCACGCGCACGCACGCGCGCAGGCACACACAGACACACACGGCCCCGGAGGACGTCATTCACGAAGAGCAGCGCGAAATCCGCATCGCCTCACCAAGCCACAGACCGCAAGTGAATCTGCTCTGTACGATGCGAAAGCTGTCTGATCTGTCTCCCATTCCCATCCCAGCGGAGGTGGAGCCGGGAGGAGAGTCTCTCAGACAAGGCGGTGGCGCGGAGCGGTAGCGGATCGTGTTTTGCCGCGGCGGTTCGGTTGGGTCGGCAGGTGACTTGGTGACGTCACACGCCACGCACCGCCGTGCACGCGCACACGCCGACGGACGGCCGGACGGGACGGGCAGAGAGCTCTTTATTTTCCGCCGACGCTCCCCCGCCGGCCCGGGACGGGTGGGGTGATTCCCACGGACCCACGGATGATGTGGTGACGTCAAGTCCAGGGCCAGCCATTACAAAGTCGGCCGGCCGGCTCGCCGCTGGTACGTGCCCCGGCATTCCCTGTCTCTGTCTGTTGGCTTCCCTGGAGCCGGCGGGGAGGAGTGAGAGAGAGAACGCAGCACGGCCAGCCTGGAGCCTGGCCCGCGGTGGGGATCGCGTAAGGAGAATTCACGGCGCGGCTAGGCTGCGCATCGTGTGAGTGAGAGTGATGGGTGGTCTGCTGGCCGGGGGCCGGGCCGGCTGGGCCCCGAGCGCAGCTGCGCAGTATGGGCTGCCTGCCCCGCAGGGGCAACCCTCGGTCGGACGCTTGGCTGTTATCGCGTGCTCATGTCACAAACGGTCGCCGTTTTCATTGAAAACGTTGAATTTCAGGATCGACTTTCGTGGTACCTAATGACGTGGACGGGCGTCAGTTCGGTGTACTTTAGGGAATCACTCCGACTTGACGCAGGCCTAAATGAGAGACGACGTTTCAATAAGTAGGTAGTAATTTATTAATATCATTTTAAACAGAGGAGGAATCTCTTTCTTACACAATAAATATGTACAGTTTTTAAAACAACAGGGGGAAACAATTAGTAGGGCTGAAAACATTTTCCAGTTTGAAATTTACATTATCCTTTGACGATCATTTACAATCACACATAATTGCCTGTTTTACACAAAAATATTTTTCAAATATACATTCCTCTCACAAATAATAGTCAACTATATGTAATATTTACAGTACATCTCACAGTATGCTTATGTTTTCTCTGAATTCAATCAAAATACACAACTAGGAAAAATAATCTCACATGATAGATTTCACCTACGACTCTATTATGCTGCCCAACGGGTCTAATAACGTTCCGAAAGCAACTACGGGATAAGAACATCGAAAAAGGCATTCCAATTCATAATCAACATTAAATATTCATATTTATATCAAATACATACGAAAAATTCTTACGTCAACTATGCACGCCATACTTGCGACCCAATGCAAAAAGAAATAATTTTAGTGACTCGAAACTTAAAATCTACGGTGTCTTTAACATTTTTCAACACTCTTGTTTCCTTAAACTGCACCTCGAAGGGTTACCTATACACAACAATATCACATGAGGTACAAAAATCGCCTCTCATCGTTTTTTGCATGGGGTCGTTATCCAACATTTCTTAGCAGAACAGCTTCCGACTTTAAACAAACACATAGGCAAATTGAACAAAGTTTCTCGTTGTGGCATACGGCACACTTTCGTAAATATACAATATCTTGGTGTAGCTAATAAATGGTATCGTATACTCCTGCTTCCTATTGTTTAGGAATTGTGGCCCTGTCATGAGTAGGCAAACTATCGAAATTTGGTGCAGTCCTTAAAAAATGCAAAATACGCCCATTTCCTACTCAGTCATTGGTGGGTCTTTACCTAGAGAAAAAGAGAAAAAATCTTTTAATTTAGTGGAGGACCATAAAATTTAGGAAGAGATGACAGTTTGCCTCCTCATGATCGAGCAGAACCACTAAGTGGTCCTGCAGCTCGCAAGTGCAAGTGGCAATAAACCGTTATGAAAGCCAAACCCTCCTCAGTGCCCACAAACTCAACGACGCTCCCTAATTGAGCAAGACCACATAGTGGAAGTAGGGGAATTCCTCATCGCCCCATGAAGGCTTTGAGCGCGTCAAAGAAAAATAAACCCTGCGTAACTCAAACTAATATCCCGGATATTAAAAATATTGACGAGGTGGCGGCTTTCATTCGGGTTCCAGCCTGAGTTCGCAATAGCTCGTCCAAGCTGGTCACACGCACACAAAGAAAGAGGTGCGGCTGCAGTGCTCGAAATGCCACGTGGGCGCTAGATACAATGGCGAATATAGAAAGCGTGCGGGCGATTTCTCTTCGTCCCTACGAAAGATAAATTGTTGTGCGATTTTTTTTCTCGTTGTCTAAACGACATAAGCTGACGCCTAAGAAAAGTTAATTTACGAATATGTAGATACTACGAGTATGCGCGATAAATTGAAATGATATTTTGAAAAACCACATTTCCTGACGGAAACAACATGACACGTAATAGGAAACATCTTATTTGAGGAATAAACCTCAACTTGCGATCTTTGAGATCGCGATTAAAAATAGTTCTGAAAAGAAGCGGAGTGGAAATTACACCGCATAGTTTCGAAAGACCAGTTGCCTTCCGACATGAGGTACCATCTTAAAGGGGCACACGAAAATTGAGCAAGGCACTTTAGTACATGCTCAGAGCGGAAAAGGAGGCACTTCCTGGTTCAATGAAATCCAAAACTCGCGGAAAGTTCGTTGCAATATGAGGGAAAACGATGTAAAACGATCAGAACGAGAGAAAACTTCGAAATGAATACGGACTTAACCTAACTACATACTAACACAGCCAGAATGACTTTGAATGCTTGCATTGATAGCAAAACGTAACAGTAAAATACTGAAATAATCCAGATGCGCTTAAAAGTAACAAAGGTCTGCCTTCGAACAAGCTCGAAAAAAATGAAAGAAGACCAAAAACGAAACAACAGCAATAGCAAAAGTGGGTTGATACTTGGCGGCCTTTGCCTACATCACAGCAAACGGAATGTGCGACGGCCGCTGTCAACTAGACCAGATCAGTTACTGACTTTCCACATCGTACGTCAAAATTGCGTGGGGCTCTTTCAGGCATAAACTCTTACAGTATTCTGTTCGTATTTTTTTTTACGTTTGATTTTTTTTTCTTTTTGGGGGATTCAGTCTTATGTATAACGACTAGATCTACTGAATTGAGGAAAATTAAAGCCCCACAATATTCCACGATTTCAAGCCACTAAGAAACGCCGAGAAAATACTCGACAAGTCAACATAACGGCGGCTATCACACCCACTTCCTTTCCTTTTCTCACTCTCAAATAGGATAGCATCAGCCGGAGCAACATAACGCAACAACGATAGAAGCGCCAGCCAAAAACAAAACTCAACTCGCACATATTAACATTGTACAAAAGGGAGGGAAAACAAATAACAAGAAAACGTCTCCGAAGTAAAGATAATAAAAACCAATGAAACAATCACGATGCGCAGATGCGGCGCGAATTATATTTGAGGGGCAGGAGGGGGGGAACGGCGACCTGTCGAGGCCGCCGATGACGCCCCGACCCCGTCCTGGCGCGGCAGTGTTGCGGCGACCCGGTCAACGAGGGCCGAGGGCCGTGGCCGCGCCATGCAACTTAATGCAGCGTTAGCGATGATGCCTCAGGATGTCCGCCAGGATGTCCCCGATGTCCACGTCGGCGGGGACCCCGACAACGGCGCACCCTCGTCGGGGGCAGGGCGCTCAGGGCGTGCTGGGCTGCGGCGTGGCGGCGCCCCCGACGCCGTCCTGCGGGGTGGAGGGTGAGCCGTCGGGGGACGGCTTGGGGGTGAGCAGGAGCTGCTCCAGCGTCTCCTGGGTCGCGTTCGCCTTGAGGATCGAGTTCTCGATCTCCAGCTGGTTGATGCGGTCCATCAGCTCGGCGATCTTGTCCTTGAGCACCTCCACCTCCTCGCGGACGGCGAACATGAGGTGGCTCTTGACCAGGTCCTGCAACCGAACAAGACCGTTCAACGCTCGTCCGAGTCGTACGCGCGTGCACTCTGCACCCTTTGTTTTTCATTGATAATTTCCCTAGCTGCTACCATACTCACCATGGCTTGCTCTATCTTGTTGTCGATGGCGACCGCGCTAGCGCCAGAAGCACTGCAACAGAAACAAGAACCACGGTCAGAGCGCTGATGTTGATGTTTGCTTCTCATTGGCTGTGAATCAATGGTGACCGGGTGAGTCATAGCCACCGCCCCGCACCGCGAAGTTCCCTGGCGGGGATGGGGGCCTCAGCCGGCCTCCGACTCAGGCGCCTCAGGCGTGTTTTCGTTTATGACTTTCACCCCTTCGCCAAATCCTGGCAGCCCGAGTGGAGGGTCCTCTCCCGTCCCCCACAACGGTCTCCGGGCTGCAGCGGTGAGCGGGCTGGTCTCCAGCCGAGGGGGCTGACCTTGTCCCTCACCTCCGGAGGCCCATCGCCGACGCTGGTCGTCAACCCAAAACAATAACACGGCGAATGGCAAAGGCTGTAAAACGGCGTCGGGGAACGGAGCGTGAGCCAAGTGAGCACATGACAGTGGCGGATCTAGGAGCGGAGAGGGGGTGGTGTCCCGCTTTTTGCCTGCTGACAGGCGGAAAAGTTATGCCAGTTGCCTACAGTGCCGGCGGGGTTTGCACCCCCCCCCCTTCTCCCCACTAAAATAAAAATGAAAGATCCGCCACTGGCAGAGGATGAGAAAGAGCGAAGAGCACGCTGCGCCTGGCTGCGCTGCGGCTGTTCTGGCCGTGCCGCATGATTCGGCCCGGCTATCGGTGTTGTCCGAGGAGCCGCGGCCGCGAAGTGGCGGTCACTGGGTGACGTGAAACAACACCAACTACTACAGCAGCAACAGCAGCGTAGGGGGCAGGGGAAGAAAATATAATCTGGTTTTGGTTTTGCGCGTCGGGGCATTTCTGCTGTGAGTCGTTTATTTTCTCTTCACGCCGCGTCGCTCTCCATAGGCTATGGGTTCGCTGCTTGGACGTTGACAGTGGCCAGACCAAACGTCTATTTACGTAGAACTGTGTGCCCGGCCCGATGCCCGGCCAGCCCATGCCATGCCACCCGGGTCGGATCGGTATGTTTTCTCACGCGGGGTGGCACACACACACACACACACACACACACACACACCGCGGTCACGTGACGTCACTGCCCCCGGCTGCCCCTGGCCCTGACCAACCGGCCGGCCACTTTCAAGTTTGAAATACGTGAAAGCGCGAGCGCGGCCGCCGAACATTCCTGCGAGGAAAACAGCGGAGAAATGCGGGGGATTCGAAGGGAAAGGAGAGGGGGGGGGGGGGGGGGAGAGTCAGGGAGGGGATGACGGGGATAATCACAGGGCTTGAGTATCGCGCCGGGTCGACATGGACGCAGACGGGAATCAGAACATCAGCAGCACAGCGGCACAGCGGCAGGCAGCAGCAGAGTGATTTTCCTCGGCCAGAGGCAGCTTTCCGGGAGGGGCCTCATGGCGTCCCCAAAATAACACAACAAATATGTGTCCCGCGCTCGGTATAACTACACCTGCAATGCCGCCGTATGACAAGGAGAAAGGGGCGGGGGAGCGAGGCGAGGAGGTTTAGCTGGCAGAGGGCCAGGCGCCGTCAAACCGTCAGGTATAACTCGTCGCTCGCTTACGCGGAATTCGCGCGACAGCCACGTCGAGATAGGCTTAGACGAGAAGGAAGAGGGTGGCGTATATAGAGAGGGAGAAAACCGGCTGGGGGGCGGGGGGGGGGGGGGCAGGCGGATCGTAAGGTACCACCCATATGCTGTCCGGAAACTCACAGTCGGGTGCTAAATGTTTGCCCGCTCAGCGCGCGTTGGGGGTGAGAGTAATAAAAAGTGTCCGTTGAAATGTGCATTTCCCCTTTTGTAAAGAAGTAGCAAGGCCTTGCGCCCGGGGCAGGGGGGCGGCACCGGGCGGCACGCACGCGCTTCTGTCGATGGGCCCAAGGTTACGCCGTACGGTGTAGGACGCCACCCCCACCCCCGCGCGCGCACACACACACACACACACAATGCCAAGACAACAAGCCTCCATAAGTTACGCCACTTCAGCTCCAAACAGACACAACGCCCACGCGGCCGTAAAATGTCCCCTCTGCGTATCTCAGATTTGGTGTTCCGGAGGTGCGGCCGGCCCTGCACTCGCAGCTCAGGTAGGCTAGGCCGGGCTGGGCTCCCGCAGGTGGGGGGGACGCGGCCACACGCCACACGCCCGGCCCGCTGCCGGGCCCCGCCCCGGCGCCGCGGTGGCCGGTGGCCGAGTTTAACGAGGTGTTGCCCCACAGACCGTGCCCGTGGTGCTGGTGCCCGCTGGTGCCCGCTGGTGCCCGCCCCGCCGGCAAGTGCCTTCTTCCTCGTCGACGTTCGACACGGCTGCCCGGCGTTAAGACACCCGTGCCCGGGACCAAAAACGCAAGCGGGCAAGCGAAGTATGAATGCTCGAATGAATGAATGAAATGGAAAACAACTGCGTGAATGAATGAGATGATAACCCACCGCGTGAAATGAGGAAATGAATGAATAAGATGATTAACAACCACGTGAAATGAGTGACTGAATGAGATGATAAACAACTGAGTGAAAGAATTTGAGGAAATGAATGAGTGCGTGTTGAAATGAATGAATGGAATGAATGAACTCACTTGGCCCAGGTGCCCCTGCGCACGAGGACGTGCTGCGGGGCAGGGGTCACGGCACCGTGGTGGCTGAGGGACCGGCTTCTCGCTCCGCGCCCCATGGCCGACATAGTCCGGCCAGCACTGAGCTGCGCCACGCCCGCGCACACAGCAAGCACCACCAGCACTCGGCCTCTTCATGCACGCGCACGCACGCACGCACACACACACACA
The DNA here is from genome assembly GCA_038380765.1 of Odontothrips loti. Lineage (NCBI taxonomy): Eukaryota > Metazoa > Arthropoda > Insecta > Thysanoptera > Thripidae > Odontothrips > Odontothrips loti. The sequence goes on from CM076249.1 coordinate 10,814,464, forward strand.
CGCACACACGCCTCGACTGGCCTGGGATGGCCCGGCCCGTGCCAAGTCTACCGCAGACTCTATCTCCACTCCGTTCCACTACCGCGCGCGACGCCACCGCCTGACTGACTGACTGCCGAGGCTGCGGCGCGGGGCGCGGAGCGGAGCGGCGCGGAGCGGAGCACGGGCGTCGAGGAGGCGTCGGCGTCGCAGAGCAGCGGCCCCGCCCCGCCCCGCCCCGCCCGCCCCGCCCCGCCCCGCGCCCCCACCACTCACGGCCCTCTCCAGACCTGGCACTGGGCTGGGCTGGGGGTGGTCAGGGTGGCAGGCACGCGCAGCACCCGAACAGCATCACAATTCACCTCAACTTAGAGGCGATACTCTCCTACTCTCCCCTCCCCTCCGTCTCTGCCTCGAGCCCGCCTCTCTCCCCCTCTCTCCCTCTGTCTCTCCCCCTCTGTCTCTTTCTCCCTTATCTCTCTCTCTCTCTCTCTCTCTCTCTCTCTCTCTCTCTCTCTCTCTCTCTCTCTCTCTCTCTCTCTCTCTCTCTCTCTCTCTCTCTCTCTCTGTCCACCCCTGGCATGGCACGAGCCGCCATCTCCCTTATCTCTGCCTCATTTTTCAACGGGGTATTATTAAAACGTCGCGCGAAAGTCTCGAGTAAATCCATCTGCAGTGGTGTCTGCGGGGCGGGGCGGGGCAGACGCTAGCCCGCTGGCGGAGCGGACCAGCGGAATGCCGCGTGCAGCCGCCAAAACAGCGGCTGGGCCGGGCGGGGCGAGGGGCGAGGGGCGAGGGGTGCGGGGCGAGGGGTGCGGAGCGGGGCGCAGGGCGGGGCGGGGCCCAGCGGGGACGGTCTGGCCTGGCGCTGACGGGCGGCGCATCGCACCGCATCGGCCTCTGGTGGCGCTGATTATCACATCGGCCCTGCCGCTAATTCGCTCACTCGCCGCCACGACTGATTGTGTTGTTTGTCTCTCTTTCTCTCGCTGTCTCGTCCGAAGGGAAGGGGGTGACCGCGGCCGCGTCGCTGGCAGGACACTCCATCCGCGTCGCCGTATCATATCGCCCGCAGGACTCAGGACCCTGCAGGCCCCCCGCAGGAACCCTGCAGGACATGTCTCGTTGATTCGTAATGATGCCTCGTACACCAAGGCCGAGCCGCCGGCGGCCGCCACACTGAGGCTTTTGCCACCAATCAGCCCTCAGTATACATGATGCCCCGCGCCACTCCGTACCCCGTCCTCTCCCGTCAGCCACCACCGACAGTGGAATTATTGGCAGCGATGACGCGACGCCATCCGCTGAGTATATTTCGCGGATAACGCAGGGGAGGAAGAGTGCCCTGCTTTTCCCGCGCTGTACGACAGTCCGTCGGCTGCTCGCAGTGTGGCCAACCACGATGACACACGGCCGTGGGGCCGTGGCGTGCGGCATGCTTCGCCGATGCATCTCGTCGAGATGGGAAAACAGGGGCCGCGGAAATATTGCCCGGGCAGCGGGGGGCCGGCAGCCGGCAGGCCTGCCAACAGCGTTTGGGTCGGGCATGGCGGCAGCAGCGGCAGGTAGGCAGGGGTACCAACCTGGTACCAACCCACGCAACACCGTACCTAGAGCCTAGCCTAGCCCAGACTATCCTAGCCTGCAGCCCCATATATAACCTAGCCTGGAGCCTAGACTAGCCTGGAGCCGAGACTAGCCTAGAACCTAGACTCGCCTAGAGCCCAGCCTAGCCTAGCCGGGGCGGGGCTGGCCTCATCCCGAGTCGCAAGAGGCACACCGTTTGTTGGCACACCATCATTTACTACCGGGAGATAAACGCCGCTGCCGCCGCCGCATTACAGCACGCGACCCCTCCTCTCGCCATGAGGCGAGCAAGCGGTGCACTGTAATGAATGAGGCTCAGCAGCAGCAGCAGCAGCAGCAGCGGCAATGGCTGCGGCACAATGACAAGTATCGGGGGTATTTTCTAATAGCAAGTGCCAGCCGTTTCCCCTCCATTGTCCATCGTGTGTCATCCGCTGCTGCCGCGTTATTGCGAAACGCTCTGCGCCTGACGACAGCTAGAAATGCAACTAGACCCGACTGCACGTGGGGAGGGAGCAAGGAATACACAATAAACCCAATCCGCGAGCGCCAATTATGGAACCGTCAAGACGACAAGACAAGTGGGCTGCGGCTCGCGTGCGCGTGTCTGTGCCGTGCATACATCATCCCGCCGTGCTCCGCGTTCGATGAGACCGGCAGAAGAAATAACAACTCTGCTATGCCGTTCGAGAGGAGTTCGCAGAAATGCGGTGGGATGTTTCAGAAATGGCGCAAGCACCGAAGACGAGGCCGGCACTTATCTCTGTCGCAGGAGTGAGAGGACGGGGGGGGGGGGGGGGGAGGATTTTATATGTTTTCCGAGAGCAAGAGACTCGGTGGCGAAGGTGCGGCACGTGCGTGGCACGCACGCGTGACCCGACGTCTCACGCGTGCGCGTGTGGCACCGGCACCGCGTGTCGTCCGACCGTCCGCCCAGCGCGCCGCGGGGGAAAAAATAGACGGAAGAGCCGCCACCGCACCACCGCCGTGGGATGTCAAGAAAAGAGAGGGAAATTTATGGCAGGGCGGAGCCAGTGGGGACCGAGCCAGTGACGAATTAATAGAGCGGCGGTTATTTTGCGAAAACGAGACAAGTCGAATGTGTCCGTGTCCCCGGGCGCCTGCTGCCGGCCAACCCAACCCCCGGTTATCCCGGCGGTACCGGCTGCCCCCCCCCCCTCTCTCTCTCTCTTTCTCTCTGTCCGTCTCTCTCTTTCTCTCTGTCTCTCTGTCTCTCTTTCTCTCTGTCTCTCTCTCTCTTTCTCTCTGTCTCTCTCTCTCTCTCTCTCTCTCTCTCTCTCTCTCTCTCGTGATGTGATGACGGCGGGGTTGTCTCAGCAAGCGGCCGAAGCACGAACGTTTTCCGCCGTTTTCGCCGTCTCCTTCCTGCAGCCTCCCCGTCTCTTTCAGACAGTCTCTGTGCGCACATGGCGCCTGGCGGGTAGGCAGCTCCGGCCTCTGCGTGCACGGGTGCCATGCGGGCTGGCCTACCCTGGCATTCGCAGGCGCTCGGCGCCGCGCTTCTTCGACCTCGGAGCGCCCTGACGCTGAAGTCTGGTCGCCGCGGTCCCGCCTGTCGGAGAGGGGGTGGGGCGCACGTGGGTCATGACCCCCCCCCCCCCCCCCCCCCCGGCCGCGCGCCTGCATTTCAGTGTTGCGGGTGGCGTGCTATGGGCGTGCTGTCGGCACGACGGCAGATCAGATTTATTCGAAGCGGTGATTGAGGGCGATCGGTGGCGTCGGGGTCCGATCGGGCCGAGTCCCCCGAAGTGACGCGAGGACGAGGTCCTTGCTGACGGCGGTGATGACCTCAGCTGGACGGCCGCCGCCCGCAGCCACCGCGGCCTCCCGGCTTTGACGTGACCGCCGACTCTGCGGACCGGGCGGGCCGGACCCACAAGAAGGAGGCGTCACGCAAGGACTCGCCCCCCCCCCCCATCCGAGTGTGGCATTCCCGGCAATCCAGTCATTCCGAGATTTACCCTCTGCCCCGCAGTAGCCGTTTCCTATCACGTCCGAAGTTGAGGGACAAAAGACACTTCCAAATTCGCAGCGCTGCCAGTCCTTCCCGAGAGCTTCTGGCATCATGTTTTTGTTCTTGGGCTTCCGTTTCGGATCTTCGTCTGAAATCCCCCCCCCCCCCCCCTCTCTCTCTCTCTCTCTCTCTCTCTCTCTCTCTCTCTCTCTCTCTCTCTCTCTCTCTCTGTCCGATTCGCGCGCACGAGCTGAAAATAGTCGGATTCCCGGTCGGCAGTGCGGCGTCGCAGGCCGGCAGCCCCACAGGGCCCGAGCCCTTGGCGTCAGTGCATCTCCCGCTCGGCGTTCGCGGAACGGGAAGAGGATCTCCTAAGATCCGCCAGGATCCCCCAGGATGACGTCATCGCGGCATTATTGTTCGTGTGTCTCTCTTGGCACGCGCAGCACCGACTCTCTTCAACGCCAATCACTCTAACAAAAAAAAAAATCATCCGTCTAAGTGTGAGTGAGCTCTGTGAGTTGACGGGGCGGATCGGGACGGTTTCAGTGCTAGACGGCTGTCGGAGTGCGCCCGCCAGTAACCGGTGCGAGCCAGCGACTGTCATTGATGTTCTGTGTGTTATTGTCTATTGCGAATTGTTATCGTCATACGGAGAGGACATTCCATTCTACTACTCTTGCACTTTAGATAAGCAATGAGAAGAAAGCGCAGAGAGGTATCGAACTGATTTTGGGGGAAATGTGAGAATATAATCACGACCTGCTCGAATAATGGTTAGAAAAATAAAATAAAAATTGAATACGAAACCAAGTTTGGTCAAGACATCTGACTTCAAACCGACTGAAAATTTTAGTCCCCCCGCTTTTCTGACTCGAATTAATTTTTATTTTTTTCTAGGAGTGCCCGTGACCAATCATCAGTAGTTTTGCAACCAATCGCGACGATCATGCGAGCAGACGCGGACAGCCGCGCCTGGGACAGCAGCGGTAGCAGCAGCAGTACTAGCAGCAGCGGTAGCAGCAGCAGTAGCAGCAGCAGTAGCAGCAGCGGTAGCAGCAGCAGTACTAGCAGCAGCGGTAGCAGCAGCAGTACTAGCAGCAGCGGTCAGCAGCAGCAGTACTAGCAGCAGCGGCAGCGGCAGCAGCAGCAGCGTGCCCCGGCGCCCGAGCCGACCGAGGCCTGCAGGACCGGATCGTGGCCCGCCTCACGGCCGCGCCGAATGGGTTGCCTACCCCGCCTCGCACCGGGCTGAGGCGCTGGCAACTCTCCTGCCGCTCTTCGCTGCCTCTTACGCCGCCGGCCTTCCGACGGGTCCAACCCTATCCCGCCTCAACTCGCCATTTACCAGTTGTTCCATTTGCCCCCCCCCCCCGAAGAGGTAGGCAAGCCCGCAGTGCACAAGCTCCGTCTCTTTTGATCTCAGCCGGGCGCGTGAGACGTGAGACAGTAAGAGACAGAGTTGCAGGCTTGCCTACCTTTCCCTTGGCGCGGGGCGTAGAGCATGGGTCACCTGATAGTATGCAGTCAGTGACACACACACGCACACACACACACACACACACGCTTGCGTATGTCATCCGCGCGTCGCATGCGTCTGATTGCCTTTCATTTGCTACACAGTTCCTAGCGGCGTGGCGGGGCGTTACTTGCGTCAGTGGCCGGCAGCAGCAGCCTGCAAGCAGCACGCAGCAGGCTGCAGGCTGCTCAGCACAACGAGGATAGAGGATGGTTATTATTCGATCGTCCTTGTCGCACTACCGGAATGGGATGCAGGCCAGGGATGAGGGAGCGAGGCGAGGACACCGCGGAGTTGACACCCGGCCACACCACACCCGCCGCCCGGCCCGCGGGCCGCCGGCATTGACCGCGGTCGACCGCGGCGGCGGGGCGTGGGATTGGAATGAACCCCAACTCGAATGCAATCCCTCTGGCAAACACTCCCGTGCGATTGGCTCACGGTACGGCCGCCCCCTCCGCCCCGGCCTGCTAGGCCCTCTACAATGCACTCTGCAGCCTGTGGCCTTCGTCTCTTGGCCAGGGGCTACCGAGCGGTGCTTCTCGGCCTCCGGCCGGCCCTTGCCCTCACAGGGCACGGCGCGTGGGGTATCAGCACGCAATTTTTCATAAACCGGCGGTGGCGGATTTTCGTTTGGTTTTGCACTCCGTTCACTGCTAGATACAGCTCGAGTAATCGAGGCGGCGGCGGCGGTATGAGAATGTGTGCACTTTGACCGGCGCGGCGGCGGCCAACCCCATGGCCATGCGCTATGCATGTGACGGAGTCACCACCCGGCCCGGCCAGGTAGGTGAGGCGAGGTGAGGTGTACAGCCCACAGCGACACGGCGACCTTCAGCCGCCTCCGCGTCCCCGGCCACGTCCTCGGCACCGCCACCGGCACCACCCTGGTGTGCCGTACATCGCCGTCGTCGCCGACCGCGTTTTAACGAGACTTTTGACAAGTTTTTGAGGCGGAGTGTACACCGCGCCGCGCGCCGTGCTGCTGAATCCGAAGAGACACATTGGCGGCGCGGTGCGGTGCCCTGCGGTGCCCGGCGACACGGAGGCGCGGCGTTATTGCGTACAGTCCCGTTAAAAAATGGGCGAAAATGCGCGTCCCCCGCGGTATAGTATGTTGTTGCCAGAGACATGGCGGGGTTGTCTTCTCCATCCCCCCCCCCCCCCTCTCTCTCTCTCTCTCTCTCTCTCTCTCTCTCTCTCTCTCTCTCTCTCTCTCTCTCTCTCTCTCTCTCTCTCTCTCTCTCTCTCTCTCTTAGCATGAGTCAGCCTAGGGAGCCTCTAATTCAGCTCGTGTCCGAGACAATGGTTTGTCACATTCCCCGGTGCCCTTGGCTAGGTGAGCCGTCTGCCATCTGTCCTGCCGCCAAACGCGACGGAGGGAAAAAAAATGAAGGAAAGGACACTCCGCACCAGCCGGGAGGGTGGGCCTTACAAAATGACTACGTTCATAAATCACAAGACCGATCTCAGGTCACTCTTTGCCCCCCTCCCTTACCGTGACCTGGCTAACCTAACCAAGCATTAAGGATATAGGATCGTGACCGTAGGCTGACCTAATTACGTAAGAGCATTGATATGCGGGGAGCGGGGGGGGGGGGAGGGGTCTAATATTCCGAAAATTTCCCTTGCGTAATTATTGAACGCTCCCTAAACTGGTCACTGGTTTATGAACGCCCTCCTACGGTGAGTGATGGCTGCGTCAACTCCTCGCGGCCCTCTTCCAAGTACCGCACCCCGGATCATGTCATAATGTCAGCCCAGGCAGTGGTGTTCTCGCGGGCGTGTTGAGTCGCGGCGCCATTGGCGTTTATGACATTTACGGCCGACCCCCCGAGCACCGCGCGGTAATCTGGCCGACGACAGCGCGGCCAAGTCGGTGACGACGCGCTGACTGAGAGCAGTGTGCCTATGCCGCCGTGTTTTGAGTTTCCGATGCCACCGCGCGACAGCCCGCGCTGTTTTCCCGGGAGATGTGAGATGTGATGTGCCGCCAGGGAGCTGCGGCCAGGTCGTCTCTCTCTCTCTCTCTCTCTCTCTCTCTCTCTCTCTCTCTCTCTCTCTCTCTCTCTCTCTCTCTCTCTCTCTCTCTCTCTCTCTCTCTCTTTCTCTCTCCCACCCAGCTGCGCCCTCCGCGGCGAGGTGACATTTTGGATTCTTGTTTGGCCCGGCACGGCTCGTGTTTATACGACAGCAAAAAAAGAAGGATTTGGGGGGGGGGAGGGGTTGCCACCTTTTCGCCGATTTGGATTTATTTGCGCGCATAACAATGAGCCAAGGCCGGGGGAAGAGGGAGTAGGGGAGGGGGGGGGGGGGGGCTCATATTTGGATACAAAAGGATGGGCGGTGCGGTGGGCGGCCGGCGGTGACGGCATCTCTCTCTCTCTCTCCGATTTGGCAGGCCGGCGAGGTGTTTGTTCCGAGCTTAATGGAGCCGTCGGTGTAGGCAAGCAGCTCGATACCTCACGCTGAGGCTCGCCTATCTTTTCCGCCGCTCCGGCGACGCCCAAAAATGAGGCGGGTCTCCGAAGCGGGAGGTATAGAAGTGGCGGGTCCCGGAGGGGGTCTAGGTTGGTATGGGATATGGTGCCTGCACCGAGAAAAGTACTGGGACATAATGATAACAATTTTAGGGGACTCCACCGCTAAGTTTTGACAGCCACGTAAATTTTTAAAATTTCTTTTAGCGGGGGTGATGAAAGTTTTTGTCACTCTTACTTTTCTTCGCGGTTACCCATTACCTTTAGTCCGTACCGGTAAAATTTACTGAGCTGTCAAAATTTGTGGCGGTATAGTGTCCAAGTTCAAGTGGTCGGATCATCTGGTCGTGTGAATCCTCACAGGCTCGGCCAGCTTCGTCTCCGTCGTGTTTATTCTAATTTGTAATCGTCGCGCGACTGGGTGCGATTAGATTCGGAACACAAACCATATCCCGTGGAGAATAACTACCGATCGAGTCGTCCCCGCACTCCATTCGCCATGTGCCGCGGCCGCTTCTTCACTTTGTAGAGTGTACCTTGATTATCTCGTGCTAAAAGTCGGCTGCCCGCGCGCGCCCGCTGCCCTCCCATCCCGTAAGAGTCCGCGGTGTCTTAAGAGATCCGCACTGAGAATTGCCGAGTGATAGAGAGAGAGAGAGAGAGAGAGAGAGAGAGAGAGAGAGAGAGAGAGAGAGAGAGAGAGAGAGAGAGAGAGAGAGAGAGAGAGAGAGAGAGAGTGAGAGAGAGAGAGAGAGAGAGAGAGAGAGAGAGAGAGAGAGAGAGAGAGAGAGAGAGAGAGAAAGAGTGCCCCCGCACGGTCCGCAGTCCACTAGTCTCACTAATATCAGACATCATTTTTTCCATTTCCTTTGTCACTGTTTCTTTTTGGTACAGCAACTAACGTGTGGAGACGGTGGCCGGGCCCGCCTGACGCATATACACATATCTCTGCTCCACAATTACCTGTCGCGGATTCAGGATTACAGGTCAGTGGGCTCGTCGCGGCGGGACTGTATGTCAGCGGCCAGCGGCGGCACGACGGCTTGGGGTGAACTGCGGCCGGATATGGAAGAAAGGAGAGGGCCTCGAGCTGTTTGCACTGCAGATAGCGCGAGCTCCCCGCGGCACCGCCCGGCCCCGTAAATGCGCGGGTTGTGTGCATATTTAACGCGCAGTAGAGCACCGCGGTGGTGGCGGTGGCGGTTCCGCGCGCGTCTCTTTGCTGGTGTCGACAAAAAAGACGCCGCCGCCGCCGCCGCAGCCGCTGTCCGAAGAATCCGATTCGTCGACACTGCGAGCGACAACGCCACTTCACGCTACGACTGCGCCTTCTAGTCCTCCGTCGTCCGTCGCCTAGAGAGCTCAGGAGGAAGTTTACGTCTCATGGATCGTGGCGTGCCGTGGCGTGCCGTGGCGTGCCGTGGGGTAGCGCGCTGCTACGTGATCGCATCGTGCTCAGAAAGACGAGCCTGTATCCGCTCGGGCTTCGGGCCCTTCGGGCTGTTGGGGCGTGTTTACGGACGACGTGCCCCGCGGGTGTCAACCCCGCCGGCCCTGCCGCCTGCCGCACCCCGCAGCCCCGCAGGCCGTGCGCAGCCAGCGGATAGCTCCGGCGGGGCGGGGCGGGGCGGGGGGGGGGGGGGTCTAGGAATTCCAGATTCAGCAAACAGGAAAAGGTCCGCGCGACGCGCGTCGTCACATTATGAAGACAATGAAAATGAAAAAGCAGTCGTCATCAGCGCTCAATTTCGGGCAAAAATGGAACTGAAGAGGCCTTTTTTTTTTTTGCTAACTTATCGTCCTTACATTGAAGATTTGACGCAGTTTGGCCGAAAATTTGCAATCTCGGCTCATCGTGGAATCTTGAATGTGAAGGCCTAGTTTTCAAAACAGCCTCTTCAAGTTCTCTTCAACTTTCTGCTGAAACGGAAGGGAGGGGCGGGGCCGTGCGGGGCTCTAAAAGTAGTGTAACACCCTCAACCCAGCCCGGCACGTGAGGAGGCCGGCACTCGGTGCCAATTAGGGCCGGCTGTACGCCACCCCCTCGTGGCGCTACCACCCCCTTCCACCCCCGCAGGGGTCATGCAAGGAGAGCACAGAGGCAAACCACGTCGAGTGACGTCATTGATGGATGCACCCCAAGAATTCGCGGCCGCGGCGCTGATGCAACGCCCGACCCGACCCGCGCGGACGGAGCCACAGTCTACAGCCTCGTCGATTGGTACACCGCGGTGGATCTCGACAGAATTCCGGCCAATTTTGGTTAAATCTTGGGGGAGACTTCGAGCACATTTCTCGATTTTCTGTCACATTTGCCGGGGGAGGGAGGGGGGGGGGTGGAGGTAAGTGACTTTTTGAAAATTTCCGCTAAATATGTTTCGTGTGAATTTCGGCGAGGTCATTCCCCTGAACTCGCGAATAACCCCGTGCCTGCCTTCCACTCTGTCGCCTCGGCCTCCCCGTCGAGGAAACGCCCTTCCTTCCGTCACCCTGTGGCGCCCCGCGTGTCCGCGGCGTGTCCGCGGTGTGTCAGCCGGGTAGGACCGCCCCGCTATCTGCTGAGGACTCCGCACGCAAGTGGAGATAAGGACACACGGCACCGACAGGCCGGCGGACGGGAGGGCCCAAAAACAGGCATGTCAGCCGCTGCTGACGTCCTCGGGCCGAGCGCATATCACATCACGAATGTGGAGCGAGAGGCAGGGTGGGGTCAAGAGCCGGGAGCGGCGGAGCGGTGTGCTGGAGCACGGTAACGCGGGCGACGGGAATAGGCACCCGGTAAGCCTGCGGCAGCCTAATTCTGCGTTATCTCTGCGTTATATTTGCTGCCGGGCCGACTGCACGGTGCGTCCTGCGGGCACGGCACGGCACGGCACGGCACGGCATGCCTGTGTGTCAGGATGTGACTCACGTGTTTGAGAAGCACGACCCCCCGCCGACCGAGCCGAGGGAGCCGAAGGGGCTGGTGGGCTCCAGGCACTGGGCGATGGAGCCCTGCAGGCCCTGCATGCCCTGCAGCAGCAGCGGCGTCCGCTGGCGCACCGCCCCGACCATGGCGGCTGCGAGGGGCTGCAGCGGCAGTGGGAGTGGTAGCGGCAGGGGTAGCTGCGCCGGCAGCGGGGACAGCGCCGTTGCTGACGGGGGTCGCGGGGGCAGTGCAGGCGGGGCAGGCGCTGCGGGGCCGCGGCAGCGAGACTCTCCTGTCACGCTGGCCTCGTCTCGGACCGGTCAACGCCGCGGTTCGGTTCCCGGGACCCGGCTCTCCGCTCACACGCTGTGTCTCTTCTGTCGCCCGCCTGCCGTGCCGCCGCCGTCAGCCACTGCACAACGCTCACTGGGAGAGGAGAGGCGCTGACTGCGGACTGGGGGAGGGGCCGCGGCTGCCGCGGCTGCCGATGAGCCCCGCCTGGGGTCCCCGGCAGTCCCCGGCCGAGGTGGGCCCCCGCTGCCCCCGCCCCGCCCCGCCGCTGGCGATACGGGTACCGCCCGAACGCCGCCCCGCGGCTCACGAAGGCGCGCAGCCGGCCGGCGGACGCGGCGGCGAACGCCCGCCGACCCGAACCAAGATATCGTGAGCCGAATGAAGGAAGGGGAGGGGGGGGGGGAGGGCGCTGCGCCGCGCACTGTTGTGTGGGACTGGCGAGGGGAGGCCGGACTGCAGGGCACGCCAGACACCATGGCGCCACTGGGGCTCGGCCTCCTGCCGCCGCCCGCCGCGGCGAGCTTTGTGGTGGCCGCGCCGCGCACCTGTGAGCCCCGTGCCCGGCCCCTCCCACTCCCCCTCATCCTCATCCTGTCCCACGACAAGGGCCGGCATTGACGGTCCGCACCTTAACGTCCCATCCCCGACGGCCCCATCTCCCCGCCGATCTACGGTGAGCAGCCAGGCGCCGTCGTCGGCGCCACGGACACCCGCGAGCGCTCACCCCCGCGGACCGCAGCCAGCCGCCCGGCGCAGCAGGGGGCTCCATGGCAATTAAAAAAGCAAAACAGAACCCAATATATCACGCCATGGCCATGGGACAACAAAGCCAGCAGCTTCTGTGGGAACCTCCCACAACAAAGAGCACACACAGAGTCCTGGTCTGCAGTCCGGGGCTGGGCCAGGCTGGGCAGCGCCGGCCCTGCGGGGGTGCGGAGCGGCGGAGCCCGGAAGCAACACTGCCTCACCGCCTGCGGGGCGGGGCGGTGCGTGCGCATGCTAATGACACCCTTCCGGGCCGGGTAATTATGAGAAAGTTTTCTTTCTTGCTTTCATTCTGCCCCGGGGCCGTGCCGTGCCGTGCCGTGCCGTGCCGTGCCGTGCCGTGCCGTGCCGTGCCGTGCCGTGCCGTGCCGACGGGGGGGCTGCGCACCAGGGAAGGGGTCTCCCGGCCTGCTAGCAGAGCTCTGGCCTGTTGGGCTGGGGCCCTCCTCGCGGCCCGCGGCCCGCGGCACCAGGCCTACAGGTCGATAACTCAGCGGCGGCCGTCGACCCTCCTCCCCCTCCCACCAGCTCGGCGAGGATGGGCGGGCGGGCGACGGCGGCCGCGAGGCACCCCCGTCGAAGGGGTGCGGGTGGAGGGTGCTCCGCTCCACTTGTCCGAGCTCCTCGCCCTCCCCATCCTCGTCCTGCTGACGCGAGGACGGCGGCCAGCTTCTCTTTGACGCGGCTCCAACGCGGCCAGCAGCGCCTCCTCAGACCACGTCAGCGTGGGAGACAGGGAGGGGAGGGGAAGAGAGCCCATTCAACAAGTTATAGCGAGCGGGGAGATGACGGCGCCGCGACGAGGAATCGCCCATCACGCCATCTTGCGAACGCGCGCGCTGTTCCGTCTTCTTCCTCGCGGAACGTCAAAGGAACACCGCGCCTCCTCGACTGCCAATGCACACGACTCCCCCCACGCCACCCCGCCGCGCCGAAGAGACGAATCAGGTTTGCCAACACACCGCGCAGCACCCGGCACGATAGCCAACCCCCCGTCGGGGGCGCGACCCACTGGCGTCACTACTTATCGCAGCATACGGCGCGATCAGGAGGGAAGCGAGTTCCGCCGTAAAATCTTGTTAGACCTCTAGGTGTTGGCTACGGCCTTGCCCTATTTTCCTGTAACGACTCTGCTGAGAGATCCACGGTCCAGGCCAGGCCAGGCCGAGGCTAGGCTATGCAGGGCAGTGCAGTGCGGGGCAGAGCAGGGCGGGGCGGGGCGGGGCGGGGCAGGGCAGGGCACGGCAGGGCAGGGCAGGGCAGGGCAGGGCAGGGCAGGGCAGGGCAGGGCAGGGCAGGGCAGGGCAGGGCAGGGCAGGGCAGGCATGCTGCGGTGAGGCTCACTGACTCACACACCATCCGGGTTCGGGCGGCTTACTGCAGAGCGGAGTGCTGCAGAGCAACATCCGCTGCACCACACATACTCGCCTCCGGAGAGAGAGAGAGAGAGAGAGAGAGAGAGAGAGAGAGAGAGAGAGAGAGAGAGAGAGAGAGAGAGAGAGAGAGAGAGAGAAGAGAAAGAAAGAAACCGCGGAGCAGAAGAAAGAGACATGTGTCCTGTGTCCTGTTGTGAGCGCTATTTGTAATGCGGGGTCAGTGTGTGCCAGTGAGGCGAGTGCCGAGCCGAGCGCGCGGCCGGGCGGGGTCCGCGTCGGGGCCGAGCTATTCTGGTTCGGGCCGGGCGGGGCCGGGACGCGTGTTGCGGCGATGACGTCCAGCCCGAGTCCCGGCCCGGCTGCCCCGGCCTACGCGGCGTGCGGCGCGGCGGCCTGGCGGCTGTTGGCTGTCCATTGGCGGCGCCCGGCCCGCGTCCATTGGTGTCGTAGAGACTGTCCTGGCCGCCCATCCGAGGGGAATCAGATCGCACCGCGGCCACAAACTCGCGGTCCACCGGCCCGGCCCGGCCCGGCCCGGCCGCCGCACATGAAACCCGACCGCAGCCGCACCGCATGACCGCAGACGGGGTGGGTTTGCGGTGTGGGGGTCGTAGCCCTGCTGCTGCTGCTGCTGCTGCTGTACTGGCAGGCGGGGGCGGTGGGCGGTGGGCGGCGGCGCGGCCGGGGTTACCAACCCTCTCCCCGCTACTTATCAACGGGGTTCCATTGTTCTCGTCACGGGCCGAAGCGGGCCGATCAGGCACGGACTGGGGGGGTCAGGGGCCCGGTCGGGTAAGGCCAACTTTGCCCCGATTTGCCCGATTTTGCCCCGATTTTGCCCCCAGGGGGGGCCGAGAAGGCACTAAATCCGGGGGAGTGCCGGTCGGGATTTCCCACCTCGCCCGCCCAGGCCAGTCCGTCCCTGGGGCCGATGTATTGAACCCCGCCGCCGCCGCCTGTTCGTCCCGGCCGTTCTTACACACTCACAGCAGGCAGGACGCATGTAAGGACACCGGCAGGACACCGGCAGGACACTCACCTGGAACACACAAACAAGAGCGGTCAGGACACGGTGATGGTATACGGTACGGTGGGGTCGTGCGTGAGGCATGATGCATTTAGGATGGCAGCCCTGAATGGCTCGCAAGGCGATCCCTTCCTGCAGCAGTCTGCGCCCGGCACCCATAAAACGCTGGGGCAAATCCCCGCGCACTGCGCTGCCGCTGCCGGGCCGGGCGCCGGGTCGGGGACCCTGAGAGCCCCTGGCAGCTGGCCCGGCCCGCTGGACTCGGCAGCGCAGCGGGTTGCCTATCGCCGGCACGCAGGCGGCGCCCCTCCGCTCCACAGCAGAGCATCGGCCCGGCCGGAGCCCCCCCCCCCCCCCTCCTCCCGCGGGGTGACGGCCGCGGGGTTTTGACGGAATCGTGACACTTTCCTCAGCTAGTGACCGAGAAACAGCAGACACCGCGGGCACAGAGACACATGCCGAGGGAGTGCCGCTGCGTGCTCCTCCTCTCCTCTTCCTCTCCTCCTCCTCTCCTCCTCCTCTCCTCCTCCTCCTCCCCTCCTCGGCCTCTCCTCTCCTCTGACCAGTACGAACCGGTATCGGACGACAGCTGTATGCGAGCTCCGGCACCGGAGGCCCGGCCCTGCCACCGCCAGTGCCCCCGTACAACCTCAGATCCGGCTGGACCGACTGTTACCCCCCCCCCCCCCCCCCCGGTCCGGCGTGTGTCACTTCTGTGCGTCCTTCCTGGTGCCCTTCCCCGGAAGCCGTCGACCGATGCCGTCAATGAGCTGCCGTGCCGACGCGTACAGCATACAGGACAAGTGACCGATGAGAAATCACATGACGACAGCTTGCACGAACGCTCAAGAAAGCAAATACAGAGATGAGTGGGTGCGTTTGCATGTTCACCTCATCCTTTTCTCGAGGATGATTCAAACACAAGAATAGGCCTGACCCGCATTCAATTCACACATTCGCGCGTGTGTGTGTGTGTGTGTGGGTGTACAGCCCCGCGCGCCCAAAACACAAGGTGACGCGCGTATCGCCCAAGACAAACGCAGAAGCGCCAAAGCGTACTCGAACAGGACTGGGTATGGCATGGGGCTCCCGGCTCCCGGCCCGTCTACGTGGCCGCGTCGTGCCGGGACAGGGCAGGGACAGGACAGTCACCGGGCCACAGCGGCGATCACAATCGGGAACTGAACACAGCCTTGCGAGCCGGACCTCTGGGGCAAACGGGGCCGTTTCACTGCTGAAACTACATTAGGGTAGTTGCGAGTTAAAAAAAAAATGACGATGAAAAAATAGCACAGGAGGTAAAGGAAAAAAATCACACCCTCCGAAAAATAAATTACTGCAATGTAATAAGTTTTCGATGAAACGCCCAGTTTTGAGAAGGGAGTTATTTTTATTTTACATGCGCGTGTCTTTTCAGTGTGACTTAACTACCTGCACGTATCCTACCGAGATCGAGAGGTTCATTTCACTGGATCCGCGAAGCTACTCCCGACCTTGGACTGAGAATAGAGTGGAGAAACCCAGAACGGAAGTAAGAGGTCGTAACGAAGGAGAAGAAGGACGCAATGGAGGTATGAGAAAAATTAGCCACTTCACGGTGAAAAACATCCGATTTATCATACTATCTCCAACGTTCTTCACACTTCCGTTTCGGGCCTCTCTCCGGAGTACTCTATTGCCGCCGGTTCAAGGACTCGCGCTTCCCTCTCGCTCTTCTCATTTCACCGACGGACCCTATAAAACGCCACGAGCACAGCAGCATTGGGAGGAGTCAGTGCCTCAGTAGTGGCGGCGGCATCGTCTCTCACACATGTGCACGAGGCCCGACGAGGCCCACATGGGCGCCCGGTAGCAAACACTGCTGCTTGACAACAAGCTGAACGGCTCACCCACTCGCCGCGAGCATGCTCTGCTCGGGTGCTCTGCTCCCCGCAGCGGGTGCACTGTGCACTCACTCACTCACACACACACACACACACACACACGGCCGCCAGTGTACTCCCCGCGGGCAGGCAGCACTCGGACGCCCTCTCTGCTCCCGGCGGCTGCTCTTCACGGCACGGAAACATTCTCATACCCCTCTAGAAGATTCAGCGGCTCGCACGACGAGGCCCACTTCTCGACTCGAATACAATCCGAAGCGACGTTATTTTTCAACGTCCTCATCAATGCCTCTGCGCCCGGCCCGGCCCCGCCCGCCGCCGTCCTGTACTACCCGACACACCGGCACCCGGCACATGGCGCAGACAACAAACTTTTACGTTCCGGGCATAATTCACGGCGAATTAGCCGCGAGGACGGCTCTGCTTGGCTCGGCTCGGTCGCACGCCGCCGTACTCACAGGGCAGAGCGGAGCGGCCTGGGCGGGGCGGGGCGGGCTGACATTTAGTAGCGCCCCTATAAACTTGAATGGACTCTCAAGCCGCGAGGGCCCCGTCCCGTCCCGTTGTCGCTAGCTTCGCGGAATCATCTGCATAAAATTCCGACGTTTCTTTTGTTTACCACTCGCTCCATGCGACACGCGTGGGCCGGGACCGTTTAATTGGCAGCGCCAGGCACAACCTCTCCATTTTGAATTGTTTCAGTATTTGTGGTGTTATTTGGCAATTTGTCTCGTTGCCAGCATCGTGCGGAATACGTGCTTTTGGTGATACTTGAGCCAAATTATCGTCCTTCATCCGCATTCACGTCAATACATGTGCCAAAGCATATCTTCGACGTTTGTTGACAAGAACGGTGGAGTCAAGAGGTATACAGAATTGAGGGTGCAGATAATTAGGCGTTCACGTGAAAAACAAATTTTTGTCAAGCCAAAAATTATGACAGCAATCATTAACGGAATTAAAATCGAACGGATGCGTGTTTTTAAAAACAAGGGGCGAGGCGGGGCGAGGCTGGATTTGTGGTCTTTCTGTCAACACTGTTTTTTTCTTCTCTCTCTTTCGGATAATGCACATGTTTGGATCGATTGATCCAAGGTCTTTGGCAGTACTTCTACTTCTGATACCACTTTTTCGACCACACACACACACACACACACACACACACACACACACACACCGTGGACGGACGTCGGTTGCTTACTGTCTGTCGCCAATCTCATACTCGCCACTGATTATATTCGACCACAACAGGTGGCACGCGTCCGCAGCGTGTTCGCCGACTCCTTGTGTGTTGATATGGGCGGGCGCCTCGCCACGCCCCGCCCCGCCCCGCCCCGCCCCGCCCCGCCCCGCCCCGCCCCGGACCAGGCACCGCGCCGCGCCCGCAGCCTTAGCAGCGCTTTGCTGCGCGTCAGGCTGTCTGCTGCCGCCCCGACCTGGTCACGTGATATGACGCTGCTAGAAGGCTAGCATTAGCATGCTGCCTTAAAACAAAAGTTAGCGCGGCACACGCGGCAGCGGTCGACTCTGCCGATTTGAAACAATGACGGCGCGAATAATAACGCTAGCCTGGCCGCCCTGGACGCGGCTGTGCTGTGCTGCTGTTATTGATGTGACTGTCCGATCAAAATGTTAAGTAGCGGTCAGGCGCGAGGCTGGTTTGGTCCAGACCGCGCACAGCATGTCCCCCCCCCCCCCGCGCGTTCGCGACGTCAGCGTCCGCGGCCCCGGGGCGGCTGGCCTGCGTCGTCGTCTTCGGTCTAGTCTACTGACGGCCAGTCTAGTGTTGTCATCGGCGCCCCCCAGGAGCCTTCGGCTTCGGAGCCTTCGGCGATTGGGATTTGCTGACCGAAGGCGCGCGCAGAGCTAGCCACTGTTTATTGGACAGACATATGTGCGCCAAAGATGAACCATGAGAAATCTAGATGGCGCTGAGATCAATAAGCGCGGCGACGTCATTCCTAAAGTGCGTCCGAAGTCTCCCTCTCCAACCTCAAGTAGTAGTCGTGAGCGGCGACGCCGGGCGCCTGCGGGTGCCAGGGTAGGCCAGCCCGCACGACACGCGCGCCTGGCGGAAGTCGCGTCTGCCTACCCAGCAGGCGCCCTGTGCGCCCAGACTGCCCCTGTGGGGTTTTTAGCTGATCCGTGACGTGTTTGTGCTGTTTGTGCTATTCCGTACCGGAGCTTCATCGGCAATGCCTGTCATTATATGCTGAAATTACTTCAAAAACAGAGGTGACGGACAGGAGGGGACCGAGCGCAGCAGTGACGCGAGTCCGGAGGTGCGGCGGTGGCCGTGGGGGAGTCTGACGGGCAGACTCTGACCTGACCTGCGGCCGGATATGCCAATTACGGATGATCGCTGTGCTGACACTTCGGCACTGCGTCAGCATCAGCGCGGATACCACCACCACCAACACCACCACCACCACCACCACCACCACCACCACCACCACCACCACCACCACCACCACCACCACCACCACCACCACCACCGAAGTGTGTGGCGGATTGAAATCAAGACAATTGGATATCTCGCCCGTTTCCGTGTTGTCGTAACGCTATGTAACAGCAGCGCGCCGCAGTTATCGCCAGCGCCGCTTGTTATGGACCATGTGTGAGTGATAAGCGGTGTGGATAAGCGGCGTATCTCGCCAATGATAATCGTCTAATTTGACGGAGAACGCGAAACGAAAACGTCGAGGCCAACCTTTTTTTTTTCAGCGTCGGTCTTTACGATATGAATTTCGAGACAGTTCCCTCCTACCCTTCTTACTTCGCAGTGTACAGTTTTTTTTTTTTTTTTTTTTTTTTTTTTTAATCCACGGTACGGTGTGGAGCAAACTGTTATTGGTACTGGCCGGAGTCCGTCCCCGACTCGACTCCACAGGTCTGGTGGGTTCCCACTCCCATCCCATCCCGAGAGGCGCTTTAAATCGAAAACAAAATGTGTTTGTTTTCAATGGGCCCCGTTACGTGGTTTGTGAACGGCCCCGTAGGCAAATAGCCCCGGCATGGCGGCGCCAACATAGCTGTGGCGCGTGCCGCGGCGTGGCGGCGACACTCCCAAATGTCAGCGACATTTCACGGAACATCGAGGCAGGGAAGGGACGCGAAGGGCACTGTCAGAGCAGAGGGCACAAGGCAGCCGAGCCGAGCCGAGCCGAGCTGAGCCGAGCCGAGGTGAGCTGAGCCGTGCCGAGCGGACTGAGCCGAGCCAAATTTGGCATCTGCACTCTGAACCAATCGCACCCGCACTTCTTCGTTGGCGCTCTACGATAACAATGTTTTTTTTCGGCAGAGCGAACCGGAGTGAGTCGTTCGGTGAATAACCCCACGGGCGGGACATGTAAGGAGCATTATATAGTGAATGCAGCTGGATATTTCCGGACGTGCCCCGAGTCTGCCTATCGAGGCGCGCGTCATCCGCTGGGCCAACAAGCACGCTACGGGGCAGGTGAGCCAAGTGCATCCCCCCTCCCGTCCCCACTCTCTGCATCGGAACAATGACATCAGCCCTATTTATTTGGCAGGCACGGCACCGGGGGGAGTGAGGGACTGTTGGCGGCACCAGCAGCGGGGGGAGGGGGAGGGGGGAGGCTCTCCTTCGCCTCGCCGCCTGCCGCACGCTGCCGAAAAAAGAGTCCTCGGAGCGGGACGGGGCGCTAGCAGGGGGGGCGCCTGCGAGGGTAGGCCAGCCCGCACGACACGCGTGCATGCAGTGGACCGATGTTGCCTACCCACCAGGCGCCTTAGCCACAGATGCGGCCCCCTACCCTCTAAAAAAAAAAAAAAAATGTCGGAGAATCTGCAATGGAGCAACAACATTCTCACTTCAGAAACATTAGGAAAAATCCAAAAAATTGTGGCCGTCTAATTAGTCCAGCCTGTTTGGCCGCCTGTCACTCGATGGGTGACGGCCGAGTCGAGTAGAGTCCCCTGTGTTTGGTGTAAGGAGCCCAGTGCTGAGCACACAAAGGGTCGTCCGGGGTTGGCGCTGCGTGCTGGGCGGTGGAGGGGGAGGGGAGGGGGGGTGCTTTGTTGATGACCATTGGAGTGCTGGCCGCCATGGGGTGGCATGGGGTGGGGTGACCTTGCCACGTGGGGCAGCGGTAGCCCATGTGTTGTGCCTCGCTGCGCGCCACGGCGCGGTTGCTGCGTTCCGGGAAGTTACTCATACCACCGTGCGCGAATGTCTCGGACACGATGAGTAATTATACGGTATGGGCGTCCTCAGAGGCTAAGGGGTGTCGACCATCGTTGGATCAAGCTCTTGCCGCTGGATCGTTCTAAATCAAGCTGTTTGGGATCTAGCTGCTTGGATCTTGCTAGATCTAGCTGTCGGGATCCAGCTCAGTTCCAGCGTGGAGTGGACGGGTCGGTGGAGGGTTTGCATTCCTTGAAGGCGATTCCCGCGGCCCTGATTCCCTAACTAACTCGAGCGGCGTAACTCTACGGGGATGCAAACACGGCAGCGAAGTCAGTTTGGGCCAAAGTCAGTTCTGCTTTCCGCCACCGACTCGCTGAATGAGACCAGGGCATCCCCTTCCCTTGGCGCCCGCGTCTCATCCCATCCCCATCCTCCGGCGGGGTGCGGCGGGTGGGGGCGGGGTGGAATCTGAACGAGGGGGGGAGGGGGAAGGGGGAGGGGGAGGTTCCCCGTTTGTGACTTTCGATATCAGAGCAAGTGATGAGCCATTTCCTGATAGGTTCATGAGGGCGTTAAAGCAGCTAAATCTCGTTTTAAATGTGAGTGACCTAGATTTCTGCCCTGGGGCTAGGATTCCGGAAGTGGATAAGGTTTGAACCTGGGGCTTTTGTGGCGTGGCTTCCCGTGGCAGCACACCCCTCCCTCCCCGTCTGTGGTGACCGGCCTGGGGGGCGCGTGGCCGGCGAGGAGCACCATGGGGCACACTATTGATCCATGGCTGCCGCCGCCGTAGCAGCAGCGCCAACCTCAGGGCGCGCCGGGGGAGTGGCGGGAAGCGACAGCAGCAGCAGCAGCAGCAGCGGCGGCGGCGGCGGCGGCGGCGGTGGCGCCTGACCCTGACCAGCTAGCGCCGAGATGACACGGACCGCGCACCACAAAACACACTCACCCCGCGGCCTCAGGTTCGGCGGCGATGGCTCTGGCGATGCCTGCGGTCGCGGGGCCCCCGCTCACGGGCTGCCACCACTCCGTGTTGGCCGCCAGGGTGCGCCGGGGGCGCGGCGGGGAGCGGCGGGGGCTCGGCGGGGGCGTGGTGATGCGTGGAGGGCCGCCGGGCTACAGGCGCCAGGCGCCAGGCACCAGGCGCCAGGCACCAGGCCACAGCCGTACCGAGCCCAAGAGACGCGGCAGGCCAGGCGGCAGCGGCAGCGGGAGCGCTTAGCTCCACCCTCCGTGCCGGGCGAGCGTGTCGCGGCCACTGGCAGCTAGGCCATGCCTGGGCCATGCCTGGGCCCCGCGCCTACACCCCCACCCCCACCCCCACTCCGGCCGCGAGGGTCCTCGCCCCCATCCCACCCCCGCCGGAGCGCAGGGGGGCTCACAACCCCCTTCGGCTCTGCGGGCTGTCTGTCTGCGAGGCCCTCGCCCTGAGCCTCAGCGCTCGGCCCGGCCCGGCCCGACCCGGGTCATCTTGGGGGCTGGGTCAGCAGCAGCAGCAGCAGCAGCAGCAGCAGCAGCAGCAGCAGCAGCAGCAGCAGCAGCAGCAGCAGCAGCAGCAGCAGCAGCAGCAGCAGCAGCAGCAGCAGCAGCAGCAGGCGTGCCCAGGCCGCAGGTAGCCGCACGCCTCCGTTATAGGCGTCGCCCCGGAAATTTAAAATTTTAATGCCTTCCGTGATAACGCGTCCGTCATCTAACGCCTGGATTTAAATAAAGATTGCTTCATTTGTCTCCTGTCCCCCTCTGATGTAGCTGAGGTGTGGTCCGGGAGCCGCAATTTATGTCGGATAATAGAAAGTCGACCTCCTGTAGGAACAGGTGATGTGGGAACGATGATGGCAGAAGCTGCAGCAGCAGCACCACCACCACCACCACCACCCCGGTGAGCCCGGGGCCAGGGCAATAACAGGCTGTGGCTACCCCCCAACGTGTTAAGGTTCATCCCATTGCCCGCATGCACTGCCTTCCAAATCCCAATTAGGCCGCCTTGCAGCTCTGCCCCGGCCGTGTCTTGCTGTGCCGTGCCGTGCCGTGCCGTGCCGTGCCGTGCCGTGCCGTGCCGTGCCGTGCCGTGCCGTGCCGTGCCGTGCCGTGCCGTGCCGTGCCGTGCCGTGCCGTGCCGTGCCGTGCCGTGCCGTGCCGTGCCGTGCCGTGCCGTGCCGTGCCGTGCCGCGCCCTGTCTTGGGTCAGACTGTACTGCCGGGCCCGGCGTGTCGGGCCGAGGCAGCCGAGGCGGCAGAGGCATGGCGTGGTGTCTCTTGTTTAGCTGGATCAAGGCCGCCCACCCCGCCGCCGGACTGAATCTCTTCGCTCATCGGTGTGGCGTGGCGTGGCGCCTTTGTCTGATTGCGTGAGCAGAGCCTGAGGGAGGGGGGGGGGCGAGCAGACGACACTTGCCTTCCTCTGCCTCTGCCATTCGCGTGTGCCGCGCTCGGCGTTGCTGAGCCGTCCTGTCGATGGACACGGAGGGGGGAGAGGGGGTGGTTCGGCGGCGTTGTTTGCGAGTAAACAAAGAGGAGCAGAGCTCGCCTTTCGCCTGCCCTCTCGCCGTGCTTTCGCCTTTCACCCCTCGCCCTCAGTGGCGCCGCGGCAAGCCGAGGAGAGCGGGCGGGACCCTCCGCCGCCCCTCGCAGGCGCGGATCCAGGGGGGGGGGGGCGACGGGGCGATCGCAGGGCGCCCGAAAGGTAGGCAATTCGCGTTACAATCCGCCTGAAAGTAGGCACAAAGCGGTACATCGCCCCCCCCCCCCCTAGAGCCGCCCCTGGATCCGCGCCTGGCCCCTCGGCCCTCCGACACGGGCGGGCAGGGCGGGACCCCCCGCGGCCCTGCTGCCCTCCGACACGGACGGGCAGGGCCAGGCTTCGGGCCCCTCTCCGACCGAGAGGCGGCACGGCGGTGGCGGGAGCGAGTGAAGTCGATAGAACCACCCAAACCCCACCCCACCCCCTCTCACGCCCAAGGTTACGCAAGGTTCGAATGGGAGGGTGCGGAAAGGCGCGGGAAAACACAAACTCCCGGCCAGCCCCCCACCTACCCCCCCCCTTTCCCCTGCGCCGCCCGCCCCCCGCCCCCGTTCCCGCTCTGCAGTTCCCACCCCTGCTGAGCCACCCCCGTCGCAGCCCCGGCCATCTTGAGATAGGGTTCAGCGAGGAAGGGTCTGGTCTGTGCTGGTCTAGTCTAGTCTGGTCCGGCCCACTCCCAGTCCGCGGTCTCTCTCGGGCACCCCCACTCCCAGTCCGCGGTCTCTCTCGCGCACCCCCACTCCCGCAAGGCAAGCGCAAACTTTCACCCTCCACTGGGAATGACACATTCAGCTATCTTGTCGCCGCGATATCTTACCTTTCCGCCCGAGGTGCCGAGCACGGCACTGCCATTAAAACATACGCGAGGGTAAGGGGAGGGGGAGGCTCGTTTGAACTGTAGGCCGGGTCGGGGGGGGGGGGGGGGGAGGAGGGGTCCTATGCCGCAGGGTACCGCAGGGAAGGCATTGACTCCATCCATCGGCCGGGCGCCACACCCCGCCACCTGGGGCGGTGTATGTGTGTGTGTGTGTGTGTGTGAGAGAGAGAGAGAGAGAGAGAGAGAGAGAGAGAGAGAGAGAGAGAGAGAGAGAGAGAGAGAGAGAGAGAGAGAGAGAGAGAGAGAGAGAGAGAGAGAGAGAGAGAGAGGCGCGCGAATTGGGCCGGGAACATACAGCTAGCCGAGCTTATCACGTCCGTTTTATCGGCTGCGCTGCTTTTTGACCGAACAGAGAACAACAGCTGGCAGCTCTCGCACACTCACTCACTCGCAGCCGGTGCCGGTGCCGGTGCCGGTGCCGGTGGCGGGGGCGGTGGCCGCGCCGGGGCAGCTGCACGCTGCTGAACGCAGGCCAGGCCAAGG
The DNA here is from genome assembly GCA_038380765.1 of Odontothrips loti. NCBI lineage: Eukaryota > Metazoa > Arthropoda > Insecta > Thysanoptera > Thripidae > Odontothrips > Odontothrips loti. Next base: position 10,838,287 of record CM076249.1, read on the forward strand.
CGCCTTTGCCGCCGCGCTGTGTGTGTGTGTGTGTGTGTGTGTGTGTATGTGTGTGCGTGTGTGTGTGTGTGTGTGTGTGTATGTGTATACCGCCCCATAGGAAGTGGCCGGCACGGCGACAACGTGTTGGAACGGAAGCCCTGAACGAGGGCGCGTGGCGCGTTCTGAGAAAGCCGGCGGAATGGCCCATGCTGGTGGCCGGGTCTGGCCGCAGGGCGCGGGGGTGCGGGGGCGCGGGGGTGCGGGGGCGCGGGGGTGCGGGGGCGCGGGGGTGCGGGGGCGCGGGAGTGCGGGGGCGCGGGGGCGCGGGGGCGCACTGGGTTGCGCTCGCGGGGCCCAGGGCAGGCCCAGGCCCGGGCCGGTGGGCTGGGCGCCGTACCGTACCGGCACCACGCCGGCACACGCCGACGCCACACGCCACGCCACCTGACCCACATACGGCTCGGCTCGGCTCGGCGCGGTCGCGGGGCCCTGCGCTGACGTGCGGTACCCTGCTGTGCCCTGCGGCCGACGGAAAGCGGAGGGGTTGAAGGCTACGCCGGCGGGCTGAGTCTGACCACCAAAAGCAGGCCCTCCCCGCCACGGCCATGAACCCCGTCATTTAGCGCGCCCCGGCGGCGGCCATGACTGCCACGTCAGAGACCTGCGCTCTGCTCTGGGCCGGGCCGGGGTCCGGGCGGGCGCGTTTTGGAGTGTGTGCCATCAGTGAAGGGCTGTTAATGGCTCTTGTCCAGAGTTGAGGGCGCCGCGGTCAGGGCCATCCCCTCCGAGAGTTCACGGCCCCGTGGCGCGTGCCACGACGGTGTTCTCTCTCTCTCTCTCTCTCTCTCTCTCTCTCTCTCTCTCTCTCTCTCTCTCTCTCTCTCTCTCTCTCTCTCTCTCTCTCTCTCTCTCTCTCTCTCACACACACACACACATCGGCCCTCTGCCCTACGGAATGGCCGTGGGTACTAGAGGGCGGTGCGTTCGGTCAGCCGGGTCGTTCTGTGCCCGGAAGGCGGCGGTGACTAGTTGCCGCGGTACTGGGGCCAAGCAGTGGAACCCCCCGTCCCAGCCCCGTCCCCGTGCCGTGTTATGCCCCGGCTGGTCGTGGACGCTTATCGAGGAATGCTCCGCTATCGCCTTATCTGCTACTGAACCGAACCTGCCGGCATATCGCACTCGATGCACGCGCCCTCCAGACGAGAGCAAAACAATTTTTTTTGTCGGCTCGGGTCGGTCCTGCTTAGCCGATTGTCTGGTCCGGCCTGGGGGGCACAAAAGCCTTTCGCATTATGAAATGATCACCCCGCCTGCCGAGCCCCGAGCCCCGCTGCCCCGCTGCATGCTGTTCGGACTTTTAATCGCAGTCACGCGATCGACACACACACGCTGTCCGCGGGGCCGGGTGTTAGGGTCGGGATGTCATCGCTTTCCGCTACATTCATCCAATGGATCGTCCTAGCGATGCCGTCACGCCCCGGCGGCGCCCCGCCAGTGGTGCCCCGGCACTGCTGCACCCGCGGCTCTGCTCTGCTATGCGAGCCGCGCATTGCAGACGCGGGGCACTTTTCAAAATAATTGAGACGGCAGTTTTTCTCTACCTGTGCTCACTGCTTCTTCTTCTTCTTCTTCTTCTTCTTCTTCTTCTTCTTCTTCTTCTTCTTCTTCTTCTTCTCGCTGTCGCCATCCTCGTCCTTTCCCTTGTGTTTACGCTCCCACCTCTTTCCCTCAGCTTTGTCAGGAGCCACATAGGGAAAGGTCGGGGGTAGACTGGCGGAAACAGACTCGTAAGGATTCACCTTGCTACCTGCTCGACGCCCCCGTCACATCACGTGACACCGCGGCGATGACGCCATTCTCCTGAGAGGTCTCGCGGGTCGCGGCCGTCGCCCGGGAGGTGGCCGTCGAGGATCCCCGGGGGCGGCCGTGGGCGGCTGAGGAATCCACTTAGCGCAGCGCCAACCCCAGCCCCGGCCACACAGCCGACTGTCAGCCGCGTGAGCGCCAGCAGGGGGCAAAACGATTCCCCGATTCTCAATCCAAAATACAGCAAAATTTAAAATAAGAAAAAAATCGACAGAATTTATCGAAACTTGTACGGAATCATTCCTGAACTGAGAACCGAATTTCAACCGAAATTCCAGGATTCCCACATGGATTTTGTAGTTGTTTGCCGTTTGGGCGGGGCCGTCTCTCCTCGGTAGCACCCGCCGACCTGCAGTCACGTCTCGGTGGAGGTCTCGGTAGAGGTCTCGGTAGATGCGCAAAGTGACACCAGAGACAATTATTCCCTCCCCTCCGCTCTTTTCTGGTCGCGTATGAAACTCTTTGCGGCCCGCGAATACATAAACTCGGGCAGGGCGAGGGTCTGCTTGGCCTGGCCAAGGACGCGCGGGCTCACTACCCTCGTCCCGCCCGGCCCGCCCGCGCCGCGGCTTTCCGGGGTGGCGACGCACTGCGTAGTGCTCTCACACCCCCACCACCCCCCAGCCACCACCCCTTCCGCGCAGCTGCGGCCCGGTCCAAGGACATTTGGCCAGCACGTGTCTGCCCTTTCGGGGTGGCGGGGTGGGGGGAGGGGGGCGTGTGGAGGGGCGGGTGAAGACGCGCGCGCTCCCTCCGGCTCCCCCTGGCGGCGGAGCGCGGAGCGGCCCGTGCTGGCGTTTTGGGGGGTTTCGTACGCTAAAAGTGACACTTTCAGCGGCGTTTTGTGGTGCGGTTTTCCCATTTTCTAGGACGCTTGAGACCACAGCAGAGTGGCAGGGTGGGGTGGTTTAGATTTGCCTCCCTCAGGACGCGAGCCGAGGGGCCGGAAGAAGGCCTTGCCGGGGTGGGGCCGGGCGGGGCCGGGAGGGAAGGGAAGGGGTGGGCCGGGCGGGAAGGGAAGGAAAGGGGCGTCCCGGTTGGACCGCGTAAACGATTCACGCACAGAACAACATGAACACGCAGGAGCAGAAACACCGCAGTGAATCGTGTGTGTTGGGGAGGGAGGGAGAGAGAGAGAGCGGAGATCCTGTGCGGAGTGCCTTGGCCGCGGCCAGGGAGGAGCCGCCCCCCCCCCCCCCCCCCCCCAGCCCCAGCCCACTTGCTGCTGCTGCTGCTGCTGCTGTTGCTGCTGCTGCTGCTGCTACTGTTACTGCCGCCGCCGCCGCCGCCGCAGGGCTGCAGGAGGGCGGCGATATGTAAACACACGTCTCTCTTCTGATCTGCCTTGCCGTGGCTGGCCTTCTGGCCTTGGGTGGGGTGGGGGCCGCGAGAGTGTGAAGGCTGTAGGCCTGCCGTGGCTTGGCTCGGCTCCGCTCCCAGGAGTAGAGCGTGGCTGTGCATACGCTCAGCTCAGCTCCGTGCAGCCCGGTACCGTCCCGTCCCGCCGGACACGGCGCTGTGCTGCAGCTGGCCTATGAGCGCCATTCCGGGCGCTGGGACGTACGATACACGCGGCCAGAGGAGTAGGGTCCTCGAGGGAGGGAAGGAGGGAGAAGGGGGACGGGAGAGGGTGCATGAAAGGAAAAACACAGACTCCCCGACCTGTGGCTGCAAAGTATAATCTCCGGCGGCGCGGTGTCTGACACACCCACCGCGGCCGCTGCGGCCGTACCTGCAACACACACGGCGTGCAGGATGACCAGGAAGACGTCCACCAGCCGCGGGGTGTCCGCGGGGTCCGCGGGGAGCATCGCCGCGGTGCCAGAAGGCAACACCTCGCCGTATTTCTCCGAGCCGATCTCCAGCGTGCAAGTGCAATGGCCCCGCAGGGCGGCGCTAGCGTGCCGTGCTAGTGGCGCCAGTGGCGCCAGGCCGGGGGGGCGCCGTCCCCAGAGACCCCCGATCGGCCCCCCACCCATTCATGTGCCCACCGCGACACGACAGCCGATGTTTTGTCTTTGCGCTTACGGACACGTGGCAGGCCACGAAACGCCACGCGCCCACGCCACGCGCAACGCACCGGCACTGCCGCGCACGCCCGGGAATACACACGGGCTGGCTCAGCCCAGGCGGGCCATGACATGACGCGGCGAGTGGAGAACATTATGAAGTCCTGGGCGCTGGGGAGGACAGGCAGTGGCGACAAAGATAGTCGCAGCGGCAGGGGGAGAAAGAGAGAGACGCAGAGAGGGGGAGCTGGCGCTGCTGGGTGGTGCCGATGTGACGCGTAGCGCGTAGTGCCGCCATGCGCAGCGCACCAAAACACAGCAGAGCCGACGACGATGACAGGGACAGGCCCGGGGCCCGGCCCGGCTGAGGCCTGGTCTGCGCCGAGCCGAGCCGCCGAGCCGAGCCAGGCGGCCGGGGTTCTTTCACCCTTCGCGAGCCGCAAGCCACAACAGAGAGCGAGTAGAAGAGAGGGTAAGAGCGAGAGGGAGATGGGGTATTCGCGGGATTCGCTCGCTCTCACTCGCTCCCACAGTCGCGGTCGCGCCTGGCGTGTTTTGTCGCGGCCTTGGGCTAGGTGGTGTGGCGTGGCGTGGCGTGGCGTGCCGGACACGTGTCGTGTCGCGCGGAGGTGCGAGTGTGAGGCGGGGCCCCGACAGGTCCTTGCTCACTGAAGGGGCCGGGCCGGCAGGCGGGCCGAGTCTGTCTCACTCTGGCCACGCGCTTCGAGTGCCTCCTATCGCTGATGAGTGTCATCTGCCGATATAGATACTCTTTATGGCGGGGTACCCCGGGGGTAACCCGCACCCGACCCGGCGGTCCGGGCACCGCACCCCGGCCCGGGGCTCAGGCTGGCGGCTGGCCTATGGAGGGCAATGCACCTGACAGGCCGTGTGTGCTGGCCAGCAGCGGTCGGCGACAGGCCTGTTTGTCCAACTGGGCAGCAGCTTCAGGGTGCAGCGGGGGCGGTGGATGCAACACCTCGCCGACGGCAACGCCGTGGACGGGAACCGCGAGGAGCAATCCTTGACCGGGTCAACCACCCAGGGCTGCAGCCCTCTGCCGACGGCGGAGGCGTGTCTCTGGGGTGTTCTTCGCGACGACGGGGTCCTTCCTCCTCTGCCAGATCGGCCGGCCGGCCGTCACCCCCGCCGCCGTCGACTGCCTCCCCGAGGCCGGGCGGGCCCAAGCACTTCCGCGTCGTCCTCGTCGGCGGCGGGCGGGGTGCGCGGCGCGCGCGGCGCCTTCTTGACTTGCCTGACCTACTGACGATCCGAGACTAATGACGTAGATGACGGACACGACGACGGGGTGGACAGAGAGGCGGCGGCCGGCGGCCACAGAGAGCCCCCCCGTCAACGACTGCAACCTATCCTAACCACGGACGAACGAACGCAGGCCAGCGCCGTCCTGGGCAGCGAGCCAAGGCGAATACATGTCGCGCTGCACTCGGTTTGAAGGAAGCCCCTCCGTGGGGATATTTTCGGGATGACGGTGTACGGTTCCTGCGTTTCCTTCTCGTGAGGAAGTCATACCCGCCCACCCAAGGATCGAGCCCAGCCCCAGTAGACCGACCCCTCCCCCATTTTTACGACGCTCTGATAGCGCGCTGCTTTCTGCTTTTCCAATAAAAACGAAACCTCTCTCGCCGTCGAAACAAGTCGCAGAAGCCTGGGCCGGGCAGCCGTCGCCGCGCCGCACCACTCAGAGACTGCTGACGGCGACGGCTTTGTTATAGGCGATAGGTGCTGTCATGGCGGTTCGGTCTCGGTTCCCGGTCACGGCGCTGGTGGCCGACGCGTCGTCTGCTGTTTATGTGCGACCGAAACACAGGCGGCGCCGGCCAGCTCAGCACTGCTGAGCACTGCTCAGCACCGCTCAGCACAGATCGGCGCAGTACGGCTCGATGGTATCGACAACGGCTCACGGCCGGGAGGCGTCGTCCGTAAAGAAGATCCGAATCGTCGCGGAGCCAAGACCTCGAATGTGGCGACGCCGGGCGCCTGCAAGTGCCAGGGTGGGCCAGCCCGCACGACACGCGTGCATGCAGGTTCTAGGGTTGCCTGCCCCGCAGGCGCCGATCCCGCTCTGCCTCCGCGAGAACATCGTGGAAGTGCTTCACGGAAAAAGAATGCATGATTCGTCGAAAAAATAGAGAAGAAAAGGGTACTTCTTAGACCGTGCTTTCAGGATGATTCCCAATCACCACGACATTTTAGCCGTGCAGCAAGGCAGAGTGACAAAAGAAGTACAGCAAGAAGATGGGGATCCTCGTGTTTTCTTGTGCGTCAAACGCTGAGGAACGAAACAATTATCGGCTCCCTCACTGACGTGCGACCGGCTTGTTTTGATACCGAGGTGTACACTGGTGAGGAAAAAGTTGCCTCATAGATATGCACGGATACTTCTTATTTCGAAAGAAAGAAACGGATTGGGTCATATCAGAGGCGGATAACCTTTCGAGGAAACTGTGCACCTTTCGTCCAGAACAGAAGATTGGGAGCACTGAAGCAAAGGCTAAAGCTAAAGCTACGGCTAATGGCCGACGCCGGATTTGGTGTTTGCTCTCGCCGTGAAGACGATTTCTCATGCATGCAACTTTTTTAAGTTTTGCAATTTTCACCACAAAAACTTTGCAACAGTCATGATGTGATGATTGGCACAATATTGCGATGCCCTCGTCACAATAGTGTTGGTAATGATTGCCTCAAATCATCTGTGAAGAAAGTTGGAAAATGTTGCAGTAGCTGACCGCAAACCCAGAAACGGTGTTGGGTCGAGTCTTTGCGATATGGAAATCTCCTTTAAAAATAAAACCTTGTTACGGAGGCTCATTACCTAGAGATTTCCTCACATGAAGGAGATAAACCCAGAATGACTCAGGGCAGCATTTTAAGACGGACATCTGAAACCTGTGAAAGCTGAATCTCTGCCCTACGACTCTGGCAGGGCGTATTCTCTGCCCCTGACCTGGCCCGGTCCGGTCCGATAGCTCTGCGGTGCCTGACGCGGGCTGACGCTACGTTCCCGGCCCGGCCCGGGGTCATGCACTCACCGGGCGCGCATCGCGCACGTGACGGCGACGTGGCGTTGGCTCCGCGACAGTTGGCCGCCGCCGACACTCGTTTTATTTTTTTACGGTTCCCCTTTTATTTTATTTTTTGGTATTTGTCCACTGCAAGCTGTGAGAGTGTTCGTGCGACAAGATAGGAGCCGGAGGCAGGAGAAGGGGCCGGCATCCAGCACCCGTCCAGCACGGCTGCGTCCGGGCTGCCTATCTCCGCGGGGTTCCAGAGGAGGCTCTGCGCTGACCGCCGGCCGGCCGCCGGCCGCCGACGGCCTCCCCTCCCCCAACTCTGACGCATCTCCACAAGCGACACGACACGCCCCGCGCCCATCAGGACTTCCGCGCCGCCGCCGCCGCCGCCGCCATGGTGCTCTCTGCTCTCGTGAGGACTGAGCAGCACAGCGTTGTGTGCGATGACGATTCCAGTGCAATTTTGGCGCAAGGCGGCGCGAGGTAACATAAGTGGCGAGGGAGACGTGTGCGGCGGCGGTGTGCGAAGCCTGCAAAGCCTGCGAAGCCTGCGAAGCCTGCGAAGCCTGCGAAGCCTGCGAAGCCTGCGAAGCCTGCGAAGCCTGCGAAGCCTGCGAAGCCTGCGAAGCCTGCGAAGCCTCTGGATCTCCACCGGCGGGGAGGGGAGGGAAGGGGATCCTCGGGGAATCCGCGAGCCGCTGACCGGGTCATCAGCGAGCTGCAGACAGACTGCTTCCCCTCCACCACGGCCCCTCCGGGTATGACCGCTCCGGATATGATCCTTTCGGGTATGATACCCCTCCGGGTATGACCCCTCCCGGTATGACCCCTCCGGGTATGATCCTTCCGGGTATGACCCCTCCGGGTCAAAAGTCCACAATTAGCCGCAATAGTCTCTGGGCCCAGAAGTCAGCATCCGTTCACAAAAGTGACGCTCGATAGATAGCCCCCTCAAATCTAGAACTCTCCTGGTCAAGCTCGCGACACGCGAGGAAACCGTTTTAGGGTAAGTGCAGGTCAAATAATCACAGCAGGTAAAATATGACACACTAAACAAAAAAAATTATGTAAAATGCGCTCCATTTTGAAACGGGTGTGATTTTTTTTCTGCATGTGACTGTCTTCCCAGCGCGATTTACTTACCTGCACTTACCCTACTATGTGCGCGCGGTCTCACCGCCACCATAGCGTCCGCCATTTTGGGAGCGAAGGTTCACGCACAGGCCGACACCCTCTGGCCTGGCGCCACGCGGGTCGCCTCCATACTCCGCGGATCAGCGGAGCCGACCGAGCCGAGCCGAGCCGAGCCGAGCCGAGCCGAGCCGAGCCGAGCCGAGCCGAGCCGAGCCGAGCCGAGCAGTGGAGCACACCCAGCAGGAGTGGGATTATTAGTGCATGTGTTGCGTTGAGATAGGCCCGGCCCGGCCCGGCCCAGCCCAGCCGTCTCGACCCCACGATCAATAGCGCTGCTGGTCTGGTCCAGCTAACCAGAGGCGGGACGCATGCCGCGGGCCAGGGGCGGCCGGGGGCGGCCGGGGGCGGCCGGGGGCGGTGCAATGCGGCACGGACAAGGAGACAACCCATAAAATTCCTCCACGATTTTGCCGTAAGGCCAACCGTCTTTTGGTCCGCCTCGGAACAGAAATAGCACCTACTGAGTAGGCAACCCCCGACTTCTACATGCTCACTGCTCACGTGCCGTGCGGGCTGGCCTGTCCTGGCACTATGGCAGGCGCTCGGCGCCCCTGTTGGCTGTCATAGCTGGGGAACATTCAGACGAACGCCATGGACGGCGCCAAAGGGAGGCCCCCGCCGACGACAAGGACTCTAGGTGGCGCTTGTGGAATTTGTCATGCGCTCGGTTACCCCGGATGCGTCCGGTCCTCGGACTAGCGAGGCTGCCAGGCCAGGGTAGGGAACAAGACGGGTGTCCGCAGAGGTCCCGGTGAGGTGGCCAGTGCCACCGTGAGGATCAGGACAAAGGAGATCCCGGGCCGGAGCGGAGAGAGAGAGAGAGAGAGAGAGAGACAGAGAGAGTCGAGGCCCAGGAGGGTGGGCTGCGGACTGACGGGGGTCGCGGCGCGGGCCGCGGCCGGAGGTAAACAAAGAGCCACCCACCCGGGCGGCGCGGGGCCCGGGCCGGGCCCAGGCCCAGGCCAGCCTCCTCGGGCACGCGGCGTGCTCCACGCACTCACTCACTCACCCGATAAAGTTCTTGATGAAGCAGTACACGGCAAACAGCGTGCGGTCGCTCAGGTCCAGGGACTCGAGGGGCAGAGGCAGGGGGGCCTGCTGCACCGGCGGGTGCCCAGGCCCCGCGCCCACCCCCACCCCCACCCCCACGCGCACGCGGACGTCGGCAGTAGTCATGGCTGCGCTGGCAGCGGCAGTGCGTGCTGAGCTCTGTGTGCTGGGCTGGCGTTCGCTCGCGGCAGCGCTCGCCGAAGAACTGAGCTGGCGAGGCCTGGGCAGCGCCGTGCCGGGCCGGGCGCGGAGCCGGGAGGACGGCGGGCCGCCGCGCCATGCCGCGCGCTGCCACGGGCTCGTGCCGCACCCCGCCGCGCCATCCCCTTCACCCCCCGCCGCGCCACGTCGCTTTACCTGCGCACGCGCCTCGCGTCGATCGATCGGGCGGCCGGGACAGAGCAAGGCACTGGGCTCGGGGCGCAGGGCGCGAGGCGGGCCACGCGGTCCCCCGATTTGCCATACTGTGCTGCAGCAGGTGACAGGTGCCACGCTCCACGCCGTAGGGGCACACGTGATTATCCACACTCTCATAAATACATGCTTGATTTAGGCATATTTTGATGCTTGTGTGATTTTCTTCAATCAAGAATAAAATATTCAGGCCCATGCGAGAATCAAGCATACGTCTTTAATACGGATGCTTAATTTAAGAAAAATCCAATCAAAAAATGCTTAAGTCAAGCATGCATATGTGAGAGTGTATGCCGTTCCTCGGCGACTCACAAGCTGCAGAGGGCCAGGCGGCGGGGAGGGTGCCCCTGACGAAGACCGGCCGGAGCCGGGGGTAGCCGGGGGTAGCCGGGGGTAACAGCGGGTAGCTGGGGGTGGCCGGGGGTAGCCGGGCGGGGCTTGCGTCGCGACGACACCCATTTGTGTGATCGTGACGAGGCGATGTCGTGCCGGTGCAGGCAGAGTACCGGCGCTGCCACTGCCGCCGCCCGCCGCCGCTGTCCGCCGCCACTTTCCCTTTCCCATACCACCCGCGCCTCGGCGCGCCTCGCGCACCCCACACCACACCGGCCTGCTGCGCCTGCTGCGCCTGCTGCCCGCCGTACTCCAGGGTGGTGTGGCGGCACGGACTAGACGTATGACGCTATGGCGTGCCATTCACACACAAACTGCCCTGGGGTTGTGATGCGAACACAACAAGTTAACTCAGCGATAGTGGTATTGGTTCATCACACACACACACACACACACACACACACACACACACACACGTACGTACACACGCGCACACAGAGCTGGCTTCTATCTCTCCTTCTCACCCCCCCCCCCCTATCTCGGCAACGATAGCCGAAGCCCCTGTTTTGCCGGAACGTTACTGAGATGAGGGTTTGTTGCGCTCGGCCGATACTTTCTCACGTGGTCCGGGTACACTGTCAGGAAACACACACACATATACGCGTGCGCGCCGGGGGAGGGGGCAGGCGCTATGGCGTGGACGTGTGTATGTATATGTGTGTGTGTGTGTGTGTGTGTGTGTGTGTGTGTGTCGTGAACCACGCTCCATTTCGGGACAGACAATTCAAGACAGCCGCACGCGCCCCCACGCCAGGCAGCAGATGCCCGCGCTCGCCCAGAAATAAAGCAGGTAGTGAAATAAACACGAAAAGAAAATTGAATGTAGGTCTGAGTTGTCAAGGGCTGACGACGCCGCCTCAAGCAAACGACGACATCCTCAACCCAGTCCAACCCCTGCCCGCTAAAAATATAAATGAGTACAGGACTCGCCCTATGTGCACCATGGCGAAGGAGAAGAGGGGAGGGAGGGGGGTGACGGAGAAAAGAAGGACACCGAAAGAATCGGTGAAGGAGAGGCAAAGGGATTGAAGGAAGGGGCTGCAAGTGCAGAAAATGTGCGCGGTGGACACGGTGTGCAAAATAACAAACAGGGAAAGCGATTTTAGAGAACCGTAACCTACCCTATTCCGGCGGAAGACCGGATCTGGGGAGCGAAAAATGAGAAAGTGAGCGCAGTGGGGTGGCAGGAGGCGGGGCAGGGCGTGCGGCGTAGGCTGCACTCCACTGATCTCGCCTCGCCTGACCTACCTCAACGCGCACGTTTTATGAGCATCATAGACGCGCTGGCAAACCAGCCTCGCCCTGTGTTCTGTGTGCTTTTCGCGGGAATAGCGGTGAACTAAGTGGCCTCTTCCACCTTGCTGCACCCTATGGACCATTCACAAGGAACGTTACGCTTGCACTGAGAAAAAATATTAGTTATCGCCACTAATGTGTCAGTTGATTTCCAGGCAAGAGTAAATTTGGTTCTCAGAATTCAAATATTTTTTATGAATTATTAGTTAGATACGCCGACGAAAAGTTATTTGCTACAACGAATACGTGCGTTGCCGGAGCAAAACTACATTTTCGCTTCCGCAACAAACCTTTTCGTTGGAGCATCTTACTTTTCATTGAAGTAACTGACTTTTCGTTGGTTCAACTCAGCATTAATTCCGCGAACAAGAGCAAGTGGACCACGGACAGTTTGGCTCTGTATTGCTGCTCTTTGACCTCCAGACAGCCAATGAGGGATGGGGGTGAGGCCGCGGTGGGGGAGGGGGCGGGGGGAGCGCGCTATTTGTTCCACCTCCCTCAACCTCGTCTCTGCCGAGGTCTCTGCTGGCTCCGCGCAGCTGCAGATTTCCTAGACACTCCGGGGCCGGGCCGGGGCAGTGGGACTGGGACACTACCGGCGCGGACACCAACTTCCTCTTCCTCCTAACGGCTGAAGCTCGGACGAACGCTACGCTGAACGCGTGCCGAGGTCAACGCCTCTGGCGGCCCCTGGTCCCCGCCGCGGCACACGTCACCGCTGCGGCCGCGGCCCACAAGCTGCAGAGGCATTAAGAAAATCACTCAGAAGCCGGGCTGCAGCTGCAGGCAGCGTGACTGCGTGAAGCGTGACACCCCCGGCCGGCCGGGCCTGAGCCCTGAGCCACTAAGCCCCTGGCCACCAAGGCTCGCTAGGATCATTTCCCGAGGAAAAACGCGGCGGACCGGCGGATAAATTTGGTTGAGGCGCGAAGGAAGGAATACGGGGGAGGACAACGGCCTCGGAAGTTTTGAGTAGAGGCACACGGCACGGAAAGAGAGAAAAGAGGGGAGAGGAGAGAGAGAGAGAGAGAGAGAGAGAGGTGGGAAGGGGAGTATTTGGGACAGAGGGAGGCGGACCTTGCCAGACCAGACCAGACCAGAGGGGATGCGGAGGCAGGACGGAGGTGACCCTGTCCCAGTGGGAGTATGCGCGCGCGCGCGCGTGTGTGTGTGTGTGTGTGTGTGTGTGTGTGTAAGTATGTGTGTCTGACTACCACGGAGGACATCTCACTCACTCAGTCGTGCCGCCTGCTGCAAGGGGAGTTTTGTCGGCTTAACTTCAGTCCGTGTGCTCCTCCTATCCTCTCGTCTGGCCAGGTGCCATAGATTGAGCGTTACACCTCAGCTCCCCCCCCCCCCCTTTCTACCTCTTTAAGCCGGCCTCGTCCCCCCCTCCCCCCCCCTCATCACCACGCCCCCAAACGGCCTTGAGGGGGCCCAATTATACCGGGGTGGGATGGGCAGGGTGGAGGGTTGGAAATGTCGAATTTCGACACGCGTGGCTGCGGAAGGGGCGACCGACTGGGGGGGGGGGGGCATAGCATACCGGCATGCTATGCACGTAGAAAGGTGACGTGGTTCCTGAACGCTCCCTGTCCCCGTGGAGCAGCCAGCCTCGGAGCAGTGACGCCATCGAGCGCCTGCGAATGGCCGGGTAGGCAAGCCCGCCGCACACCGGTGCGTCGCGGCAGACACATTGCCTACCTAACAGGGGCGCACACAGACTCGGAGCGGTGAAGTCCGTCGGAGTAACACGGATGGGTGACGTTCATGAGTCATTAACGGACGATCTCCGCCCCAAGGATCAACACGGAGATGGGAAGGGACCTGAAACCACACGGCCGCTGGGCTGGGCCGGCCGGTAAACAACTGATAATTGTCCCTGCTCATCGCGCTGTCCGTGCCGTGCAGTGCGGTGACTCAACGCAGCCGAGCTGACACGTCCAAGCGGAGACAGAGGCAGACACAGAGAGAGCGAGAGCGAGAGAGAGAGAGGGAGAGAGAGAGAGAGAGAGAGAGAGAGAGAGAGAGAGAGAGAGAGAGAGAGAGAGAGAGAGAGAGAGAGAGAGAGAGACGAGTCCCCCGTTTAGTTTCCGCGTTTTGACCGGCCGACCCGGCACGCTTCCCTGACTGCCGCCCTGCTGCCGCCCCGCGTCACATCTCTCTCTTTGGACGCACCCCTCGGCGCGGCTCGTACCGAAACGTGACCAGCCAGCGGTTCGGTGTTCGCCTCGCCCACCACATTGCACCCCCTCCCCCTCCCCCTAGCCGTCCTTCACTGCTTCTTATTAGGCTGAAACGAGCCGCGAGGAAGTCATCCACTGTCTGAAACCCGCTCCCCCCCCTCTCCCCTATTGGTTTATGTTATGGCCTGGCCTATCCTCCCTTTTTGCAGCGCAGAGCAGACAGATCGTAAAAACACAGACGAAACGTTAGGAAACGTTTGGAAAGGTGGTCAGTGATCGGTGCGGACGGGAGAGGGAGGGGGAGGGGGAGAGAGGGGGTGCGTTTGCGAACACGACCCCGGCGAACCGGGCCGCACTGGGCAGTGCCGTGCCGTGCCGTGCCGTGTCGGCCGTCCAGTCCAAGTCAGCCGCCTGTCCTGTCAGCCTGTCGGGGCGGCCGGTGGAATAAAACCGTTTGAGCCGTCATAAAATATGGGGCAGCTAGACAGACAGGGGTTGGTCTGTCTGTCTGACTGGCTGGCTGGCTGGCTGGCTGGCTGGCTGGCTGGCTGGCTGACTGGCTGGCTGGCTGACCTCACGTCGCGCGAGGCCGAGGAGGGAGTAACCTAACCACCAGACTATCCGCTGGGCTCGCTGGCCTGGGGGCGGCGGTGGTGACGGCGACGACGGCGCCACGATGTCTGGCGGGTCGGTCGGCTACCGTGTCGCGTGCCGTGTCGCGTGCCGTGTCGCGCACCCCCACCGCCGCCGGGATTAAGTGAATATTTGACGCGGACTCTACTATCTAGTCCAGCCGGCCGAACTAGGCCAGGGCAACAGCACGGAGGAAAAAGATGATTGGTTGCAACTTAATTTCTCCTGACAAATCGTGAATTTTGGTTCAAATATCTAAAATTTTGGTTGGGGCGGGCTGGGGGAACTAAGTTTTAGTTGCACCGACGAAACGTTAGCTGCTCCAACGAAGAGGTTCGTTGCAAGATCAAAAGGCAGAAAACTTTTGCTTAGTGCCCGCAAACGAATCTCTTTGTTGAAGCAACTAACGTTTCGTTGGTGCAACTAACCATTAGCTCGTCCAACAACATTTTTGTCCTCAGAACAAAAAATTACTGCTCGTCTCTGGAAATCAACTGAGAAATTAGTTGCGACCACTAATCTGTTTTCACCGTGATGTGACCGACCCGCAGCAAGCCGAAACCCACACGAGCACGTAGGCCCCCAGCCGAGCTCCGGGGAGGTCCGTGGGGGGTCCGCACACACACACACACACACATGCACACACACACATGCACACACACACACACATATGCACGGGGGCGGCTCGGCCCGCAGCCCGGAAGTGGGCTACCCAAACCCATCGAGGTTTGCGTGCCGAGTAGCTGCCGTGCCGCTAATGGGGTGGGAGTCGACGGGACGAGATGCTCTAGAAAGTCTCTGAATCGGGGTGTTCCCATTCGTGACTCGCACGGTATTTGAACACAAGGCCAGTTACTGCGACACCCACGCAGATCGCAGATCGATTTGCAGGCATGCGTGTACGCGAGGACATCGTCCCAGCCGGACATCTCCGCGGTTCCAAATCCGTTCATTCGTCCCAACAGCGGTGTTTGCCTCCACAATTAACTACACTTTTCGTGTCAGTCCCAGACCCGGCGCCCGGCCGTTGCCCGAGCCGAACGCGTCCGTTACTCATCCTGTGCATCTGAGGCACTTCCTCACAGTGCGTTGGGCACTGATTCCCCCCCCCCCCACACGACGATGAAGTAGAGAGAAATGCTTCCGAAGTACATATTTCCGTGAAGACTTTGGTGAAGATTCGAAAGATTCTAGAAAAGTTTCGATGCTCGTTCTCTGCGGACCGCGTCATGGCGTCACCACCTGGGTCGCGCTCGCTCAAGGGAGGCAATGCCCTTGCTCCACCCCCCCCCCCCCCTCCCCCACACCCCTGCGAGAGACGGCAGACCCCCTTACATGTTGATGGCCGGCACCCGAGGTTCCCGCCGGACGCAGTGGCCTCGACACGGCACGGCCACGGCACGGCCATGCGTGCAACAGCGTGTGCCACGACACGACGGGCCAGGCCAGAGGCCGCTGGAATATGAATTTCCATAATTGGCGGAGGTGCGGCGCGGCGAGGCGGCGCGGCATAGGCCGGTAAGGGTTGTTGCCTCGCCCCGCTTCGCAGCTCGCACCCCTGTGGCTGCAGTGGGAGGGGCGCAGCGAGAGACTTCCGCGTTGAGCAGCGCCCCCACCCGCCCCGCCCCGCTAAGCGGACAGAAGTGGGGCGTACGTAGCCCTAGCCTGCTACTGCTACACCGGCGTGGCGTCGGCCATCACTAGATGACAGACACGCGAATCATGACGGATCGGGAAGTAGGCCAAACCGCGTCCGCCCGGCCCGCCCAGAGCTCGAGCAACGCAGCCCAGCCGGACCTGGTGTTACCCCCCCCCCCCCCAATCCCCCTCTCCTTTCGTTAGCGAAATGGGGGTTGCGCACGAGCGGCACGCCGCACGCCACAACTGGGGGTGTTCTTTATCCTTGGGCCCAATCCCCGTCCTCATTCATTCATTGCGGGGGCGAGGGAGAGAGAGAGAGAGAGAGAGAGAGAGAGAGAGAGAGAGAGAGAGAGAGAGAGAGAGAGAGAGAGAGAGAGAGAGAGAGAGAGAGAGAGAGAGAGAGAGAGAGGAGGGGGGGGGGGGTGGCAATTATTTTTGGTCCGGTGGGGGACCGCAATTTTTCGTCATCCAGAGGCTTTCACCTCTATTATCTTCGCTAACAGTTGGTCGGAACAAACGCGGGCTCATGTCTTCCTCCGTTTACCTCACGACTCGTTTCGGTGGACTCCGTTGTTGACTCTAATTAAGTTATCCTTCCTGCTTCAGGCTCGACAGCGGAGCGGAAAGCCCGCACAGACCAGCGCTACGCAAGGACTGTCTTGTGCTGTCATCCCGTGCACTGTGGACTGCCAGCGCCAGCACAGAGCACCGTACTGTCCGTCGCGTCTCGCTGTGCGAAGTGCCAAATCTGAGACCGACAAATCGTCCGTCGGTCGTGTAGAGTAGAATTCCGCCTTCCACGGCTCAAGGCCCGACTCGTCATACTGACCCGTCGAACACGCGATTGTGCAGATTGCCTATCTTCCCGGCTGACACTTCGCTGCCCCCAGACCCAGATCGTCGTGCCAAAGTCTCTGTGTCGATTTAAACGAGAAGCTGCTCAGTGTACGTGCTTCCGGTATACATTCAAACCTCATCTGAATTTATTTTATCTTTTCTACCAAATTAGGAACTAAATTAGTTTGGTGTAAATGCTGATAGTGTGAAAACCGTAATGTTCTGATGGTGTGAATGTCTCCAACTGCACGTTTGAGTGGAAGGGCAGGGGTTACTGAGGAAAATGCTTTTCAAATAAATATATATTTATGTATATATATATGTATATATTAAAATCCCACAGTATTTACAAAATCTCAACAATCTGAATGAATTAGACAGTTATTCAAAGGCAGACACAATGTGATGTACACTTCAGAAAATATCTTCCAGAGCTATGTAGTATGAATACAGTATAATGAGTTGGTGAACACAAAAAGAACATTCTATCACATATATAATTTCTTTAATCTTAAAGAACAAATAACAATAAAAAGTACCAAATACGATGTGGATTTTATTTAAATGATTCTGCGTTGCTCAACCAAACCAAGTTAACCAGTCTGTTCATACTATCAAGAAATGCAAATCAGTTCAAGCCCATTCCGGAATATGATCGCACTTTCTACATCACATATCACATCTTTTTGATGTCAAACAACTTGAGAAGATGATATCAACGGCAAACTGCCAGGTAAAGGTACCTTCTCTACTTCTTCTGTAGGTTTTGGAGTGGAGTTCGAGGTCACAGGCACCTGCGAAAAATACATGATCTGAATAAAAGGCACCTTGGAGCTGTAAAACATGCTCAGAGGGATAACTTCTTGCATAACCGTCAGGGTCAGTTCCTAAGCTTTTGAATGACTAGTGATAATATTAAATAAAATGAGGAGCAGTGTTATGGATGGAAGCTGAATGTAACAGAATTTAAGAACAGATTTGCTCAGAAAGAGTTCAATCGTATATGGTTTCCACTGATTTCACAAAACTCCTCTCAATCCCATGGTTTTATATTAACATGGGTGGCACCACTAATTATTGTGAGTGGGCAAAAACTTAACAATATGCAAAGAAAAACGAAATTACTGGTTGGCTGGTTAGCATCAGCAGATAGAAAACCAAGTTCTACAGTTGGGAATTAAAATAAAAAGAAGATAAAAAGAGGGATAAAGCAACATGTTGAAGTGAACATCAGGACCAAGTCAATGCAGAAACAACATGGTGACCAAACAGAAATAAAATAAAAAGGAATGAGGCGGAATTCAATGACGACTGAATAATGTAACAAGAAATCAGTGAGTTTACAAAAATATGAAATAATGAACACAGTGCCGAACAAAATTTTAGATGGGTGTCTTGAACTTTTTGAAAATAGCAGACATGACAGAAGAGAGACTCAGCAGCGAAAGTAACCAGTAGGGATTTCTGCAAGCTCTCAGAACTCCTAGCATTTAAGAATTCCAACTCACCAGTTCACATCACTTAAGCCAAAATTTATAATACAAAATGCAGAGGACTAGATATACAAAGTACCAATTCATAATCAAGAAATAATTTTGACTCTAATATGTGACACTATTGAAAAATAAAGCACACAGATCATAAAATTGTGGTGAAATAAATGCATGAACTACCTTGTTGACCATACAGTGCATCATAAAATAACTTGGTCACCATATCACCATTCTAAGAAAATGCTTTTCTCAATAGTACCGGTAACAGTCTCAGGAAAGGAACCTATTCTATACTATGAATATCGGTCTGATGAAAGACATATACATTTGGTCAGCCAGACTCAACACACTAAGCAAAATTTTAACCAAGACCCTGCATGTAAAGCTTTAAGTGTAATAGAGCCAAAACAAACAAAAAAAAAAAACAACTTGAAAACACATGAACTGCAAGTGGTGCAGGTAAGACTTTTAAATTTCTCCTACAACTTAAGTGATACTGTAACAACTAGTCAGATTTTCCACTAATGCCCCTGGGGTTCTGGCTACCATTGTTATTGGCGGCAGATAAAAAAAGTTCTGACAAAACACATAAAAATGCTAAGGCGGGAATGTGGGCCAAAATAAGTGAGAAAGATAATTGTTGTCATTATAAAAAAGATTGCATTTATTCAAAAAAAATTAACACTTTGTGGCTGATAAAAAAAAAATCTGGAGGGATTTTTTGACACACATCCCAGACCAGATTTAGAATGGAAGTTAAAATTGGCAACACATTCACTTCATACAGCATTGATGCAACCAATCACATATATAGTTGCAGTCTGGCACGTTCATAGATGGTAATACTGGGGAATGAATATGGATCAGCTATCTTTGGTGGGATCCAATTAGATAAAATGGGGGTTTTGACATGAAAAAGAAGTCTAGAATTCCATACTTTAAAGTCAATGCTGTTAAAGTAAATATGTCTTGGCAGGGCACAATAATGGTAGAGTCTGGCTGAAATAAATGCTTCATAAAAGACTAAACAGAAATAGCTCATTACAGGCCGTCTGCTGCTCTACCAGATAATTTGACCAACGTGAACTGCACACGTAAACATGGAGTTAGTGGGTACTCTGAATTGAATTGAAAATTATATTTGGCATGAAACAAAAACATTACCTATAGTCACTTCCCAGGAACTTTTTGCACGCATATATTCCCTAATGTACTCAACAATTCACTAGATAATGGGAGTTGAAACACATAAACATAGAATTGTTCAGTTTGTTTGTCATAATCATTACCGATGATCATTACACTTAACATCACTCAAAAATACAGTACACAATACAAAGAGATAAAGACACCTTAATCTCCTAATCTGACTTGGATTCAGACAATTTTCATGTTGCCATCAACACTACGCAGTACCAAAAGACTCTATTCATGGGAATATTACAAACAAATTTTTAGACTGTCTTGTCAAGGACGGGTTAAGTGGGACCAAAGATTTTGAAACTTTCCATTACATTCCCAATGAGGGTTAGTTGAAATCACTTAAATTACAGGAGTCTTATAGCTCGTAAGTTTCACCACAGAGTGATTCAAGGCACACAGGAAATTTAGAAATGCAAGGAGGCAAGACACAGTCCCAAACAGAAAAGACTAAAATAGTGTCAGGTACCAAAATTAACTATCACTTAGCATTGTTCACCTTTCCTGGATCTTCATGACCTTGATACTTTGGCTTCCCATGGGTAAATGGTAGGTAACGGTACTTGATCATATGCTGAAACAGAAGGATATCAAGTATTACCCAGATTTAAAAAGGATCAGGTTAAGGCTCTGAGCAAATTGTTCAGGGCAATAAAATAAAATAATTTTGAAACAAGTTCAATAAAAGGTAACATAAAACAACAAGAGAATAAATAGCACAATGACACAAAGATGCCAGCTCACCTTAATTTGGCGTTTCATGGTGATACCAAACAAGGTGAAAAAGTACATCACAAGGATTGGCCAGAAAACAGGAACATTGAAAACATCAAAAAATGTGCAAATTACTGCAATGAGAGTTGATTTAGCGACCGAGTACCAAAATTTGAATTCTGGTAACCGTCGAATGAATGGACGGAACTCTTCATTAGCTCTTGTGGGCAACTCTGGCCCTGCATCATCTGGGAAAGAAACCCATTGTTTGTTAAATACACAGCATACATTGCACAAAATTTATTGAGTGGTTTTTATAACCAGACAGTAATCCTTGTACCATCAAACTCCAGAGCAGGGTCTATTCTTGGTGTGATGAAGCCAACAAACAGATTAAGATAATAGATTCCCAAGGCATATGTTACAATGTACCAACCCTGCAAATGTTTTTAAAAAGATACATCATTACTGTGCATGAGATGGTACCCTTATTAAAATAAAATAACTTCATGTACTACAGACCTGCATTATAAAGACTCTCCCTAGGAAGAAGCATAACAATACTCCAGCAAAAACCCATCTTCCAATTGTATGTGGAGTGGAGTCATCAAGAATTTTCTGGTACCGCTGTAAATGTTGCAAAAGAAACCAAGTCGATGCAGATCTTGAATGCAATGGACTTCAGCCCCAGAATCATTCATGGTTCTTGGGACCAAGTGGAACCAAAGGAATCAAAGTTAAATACGAACCTGTTGGAGACCTCTCCATATAAGAGTTGTCTTTCTCTCAGAATGTATCGCTCCGCTGTCTACGTCGTCCATCATTTTGAAGAAATTTTAAACTTCTATTTAAATCAAAATCTGAAATTCATAAAACAACAGTACTGTAAATAACCGAACAGAACAACAAGCAGGTTGTCAAAGCACAAATAAACCCAGAGTTTGTTTGCTTCAGGTTGGTCTCAAAACATTCTTCTTAATTGACTTAGAGAAGGGCACCTGCATACTGTGATAACATGGAATTCTAATGATGTTCTACATAAATATACCACCACACATGGATTTTGGGTGCTTTAAAATACATTTTGAACTTTTGAAGTACGAGCACATGACGCTGCTGGGGCCCGCTTTGAATGAATGGACTAGGAGTTGGCAATGATGCAATAACTACTGAGATAACAGAGACAAAAATGTGTTTTAAGGCTTTAAAATATAACCACAATTTAGGTTATACCACTACTACTCTGATATCCTGCACAGCAGATGTATACACAATATGAAGATATCGGTAATAACAAAATATAAATACATGAAGTTCTTGTAATGACAGTAGTATACAGTAATTCAGCAAATACAACATAAATGATGAGAAGTGGCAAGTAAGCAATGAAATGACAAGCAATAGCCGCATAAACTTTACCGATAAATTTACGATCAAAAACAGAAATAGTAAAAGAGAATTGTTCTTAATTTCATTTTTGAGTGTACATCCAAAGAACCACATTCAGTTTGTTAGAATGAGGACAAAATACAATCTAATCAGGAAAAACGGTTTACCAAGTGCACCTAACTAAAAGTAGCATAAACAATAAAGTAAAAGTCAGAGCCTCTGGAATTACCAGCTTCACAAATTGTGAAGACGTGTCTCGCGTTTTACCTTAATTTCGCTTAAGTTCTTGGATAAGCTAATTTAACAGTTTACAAAACTCATGTTTAAGCGATTAAATTAACATCCACGTCAAACGAGCTTCTGCAGTCATCAGAAAACTTCGCAGTACCGACACTAATTCCAAAAATTTTAGCAAGGCGGTGCTTGAAGTGTGGAAATTTGGGTTAGTCGGTATTCGCTGAAATGTGGGTTACAAAGCTGCTAATTGTAAAACGAAAATTAAATCAGTTGTACTGAGTTTCAGACGGCGCTATACTAGATGATATTTAAGACATTAAGCAATCTCATTCCGAGTTGGAGTAGTTGGTACCCGTGAGTTGGGGGAGGGGAGGGGTGCAGGGGCGGAGCGGAAGAGCGGAAGGGGGCGGTGTCCGCGTGTGGATGTTTTGATTTCATGATATTAGTTTCATTCCAATGGAAAGGTATTACGCTAGAAGTACCCGAATCCTTTCATTGAGTCTCTGGAGTTCCGCTGCTCATTCCAAATGTTCATGTCTGTAGCCGATTGAGAAGTGGCGCTCATGATATCACGCAGTGTTACCGCCAGACCATTCCCTTCTCATTTCCCTCTCAGGGAAGTACCTGACTATCGAACATCAAATTCCACGTGGAATGACACAGCAAGCGAATTGTAGAGATCTTCCATATATTATTCATATTTAACTTACTCCAGAACAAAAACGAAAGTACCGTTCAATTTCGGCCGTCCAATTTTCGTGAAATTCGTGAACTCCATGAATGTCGCCCGTGTGCTTCGGCACTTCCGAGCCTATGTCGCCCGTGTGCCCTGGTAGAGCGACAACAAAAACAAACTCGAATCGCGGAGAACATATTATAAAGACGGGCCTTGACAAACACCGTGCTATCCAAAAATACGGAAATTGAGATCAATTGTGTATATTTCAAACTAGATGATAAAATATGAGGTGATGTAGCACCCTTTTATCCAATGTCGATTCACTCATTTGAATTTGGCGGGTTTTCTCTCTTTCTTTGGAGCAGGCGGTGAGTCAGTTTGGGAATTTGTCTGTTCCAAAAAACGCTGTCGTCTGCTATGAAATCAAACAGACGACGTATGAATGTGATCCTGGAGATACCATTGACAGCGTTACGAACTGCGAAAGAGTTTCCGCTGATCGAAAGAAGTCCTGTTTAATTCCACATTCTTTCAGTCTCATTTGTACAGGGATTTCAGCTCTGCGCTGTTTGCCAGCTCTTCTCTTGACATTTGTCGTGCGCCGCTGCGTTTTTGTCGTCAGTATGCGAAACTAGCAGAAAGTGAAAGGATGGATTGATCTTGTGCTCCGCTCCGCTTCGCGAAGTGGTTGTTGTCGTCGTCCCAACTGTTTTCCCCATTGTTTTGGCGGGGACAAACGGGGATGTCCTGATGTGCTCGCGTCGTGTGGAGTGTTTGGGGCTGCGGACGCCCTGCTCTGGCCCTGGGGGGACGGAAAGGGCGAAAAGAGCTCCGAGTGTCAAACATGGTGTGAGTTTGTGAGATCGTATTCAACCATGGTGTCTGTGTGGGGTCCTGTATGGGTCCTAGTGAGTTTGCTGTACCTCGTGGGACCCGTAATACCAACGCCAGTCGTCCAGCAAGGTGAGGTTTCGTCTCTTAAATCGCCCTCCTTCGACGGAACACATCATCTGGCTTGGGGCAGGGAGCACTGGAGATCCTTGTCCAGCCAGGCTCCAGCACTGGAGAAGTGTCAGGTTTGCACTCTGTCGTGTAAATTGCTTGGATTTGGCAGGGATGGCCTTGGTTGATGAGGGTGGGACTCGAAACGGAGTTGGCACACATCAGAATTGTATTCGATTGTTATTTCACAGCCAGGGACTTCCTAACACTGATCTCACATAACCTTAAATTCCTCTGGACCTCCGAAGTAAACAATAACCTTGCGAGC
Organism: Odontothrips loti; assembly: GCA_038380765.1. Lineage (NCBI taxonomy): Eukaryota > Metazoa > Arthropoda > Insecta > Thysanoptera > Thripidae > Odontothrips > Odontothrips loti. The sequence goes on from CM076249.1 coordinate 10,861,805, forward strand.
TAGGTATATTGACGTCTGACATCATTTGATGGTCATATTAGTGGTGAAATTGACCTAAATACCCCAAACTTGTTCTATTCCGTGCACCTTTACCTAATTCAAGGTTCCATTCTCAAACTTTCAAATAAAACTTACTGACAACAAATATCTTTGTCTGGCCAGTAGGCTCATGCAATATCTAAGTCTTGTCTTGTTGTAGTGCTGGGCTGAAAATGAGCTCACTGACAAGCTTTAAACCTTAAAGTGTCAATGTGTCTTAACTTGTCTTAATGTGACTCAACTTGTCTTAATGTGTCTTATGTCAAAATGTGTCTTAAAATGACATATAATGTGTCTTAAAATGACATATAATGTATCTTAAAGTGACATATAATGTGTCTTAATATATCAAAATGTGTCTTAACATGCCTCATTATGTCTTAACATGTCTTAATGTGTCTTAATGCCCGCCAATACATCATACTGTCGATATAAGGGGTCACTGCCAGGACCGCCCGCGTGGTTTCAGTGTCCTTTATGCATAAGTTCCATTAAGTTCCATGTGGTTAGGGTCGTCTATTCACTCATACGACGGACGTCGCGAATAACGAGGGAAGCGCACTATATGGCTCTCCCGAAGAAGAGTGCTGTGCCTATGCACGTAACGCCCCTTCGGAGACTTAGACGCGCGAGTGTGTGTAAGAACGCAAGGTATTGTGTTACTTTAAAAAAAAGAGAGAATATCGCAGAAGAGGAGTGACAACCAGTTCCAATAAATAACTGTTAAAATTTTTTTTTTTAAAAAAAAAACCTAGTTTGTCAGTGTGTGTCGCTATGGCGTCGCTCAGGTGTGACCGCGACCCCGGCAGCCCCAGCCCGGCCCAGCTCGCTCGGTGCGCTGCCGAGCTGTGAGAACGCCGCGCGGCACGGCATCTGAATATAATAAGCGACGAGGCAACGCGTACGAGCGCCGGAGTTGCGGGGGTAAAACATCCGGCGGAGCGCAGCGTGCGCGGCAGCACCACACCGCCTTTTGTTTTCACTCGTTCCAGTTCCCGGGCCGCCGCACTGCCGGCCCCACACGACACGCTGCGTGCGCTCAGATCCGCACCTAGCGCCATATCAGCTGACCGGGCGCACAACACACCTCCCACCCACGACACTGCTGTCACCGAGACTCGCCCCGCTCCACACACGACTAAATGCCAATGAACAATTTTGTCCCGAAGAACAAATTTTGTCACCTTTAAGGGACAAAGATTGTCCCCATGTGCTTGAAACTGGCTCACCGTGAGTGCAGTGTGGTGCGCGTGTTTGCTCTCTGCCGGCGGTGTCCCGGCCGACACGTAATGGATAGCACCCATTTGGGTCGGCGCGTCTGAGAAAGTTTTTAATGTCACGTGATTCCGCGTTCGCTCTTCGCTCGCCGCGCCACCGCAGGGAAGCCCCGTGCAGGTAGGCAGCCCGCACGCAGACCTGCCGCCGCGCTGCCTACCCACACGGGGCTCCTGCACTGCCGGCTCCACCAGCCTCGCCGCCGCAGACTTCGTTTTTCTTTTTCTTTTTTTCGCCTTTTCCAAAGGTTGGCAGCAGATGCCAGTTGCTGTTTTGTTGTCTTTTTTCCACCCCGCCTCCTTAACTCAACCCCCGCGTCGCGCGCGCCAGGTGGGAGATTAGCCAGCCGCATAGTGTGCGGCGGCAGAGCAACAAGCTGTGTGTGCTGAGGGACGGAAGAGCAGAGGCCGGGCGGTGCCAGCGGTGCCAGCGGGCGGAGAGCGGACGAGAGAGAGAGAGAGAGAGAGAGAGAGAGAGAGAGAGAGAGAGAGAGAGAGAGAGAGAGAGAGAGAGAGAGAGAGAGAGAGAGAGAGGCGCCCCTTCTGCGCCTCTCCTTTCGACAACATCGCCTCCTCTGTCTGACACAGTTTTTGCCCACCTGGAGCGGACGGGGTGGGAACAACCAACCACCCTATCTGCAGGCGACTCACGCCCCCTCCCCTCTCCCCGTGCCGTTATGAGTTCATGTTGCTGGGGAGGGTTCCGCCCCCCCCCCCCCCCCGCCTCTACCCCCACATGGGTGCTGTTAGTTATGTCCGTCCTTATAATGGAGCCCTGGAGACGTGACCGTCATATATCGGCAAGCGCGGCGCGTTAAAAATATACGGTTCGGCCGCTGCGAGCGGAGCGCGCCCCGCCCCGTCCCGCCCGCTCCGCGCCTACGGACCTACAGCTGCCTAATTTCCCCGCGGATCCCGGCGGAACACCGCCACGCAGTGCATTAGCAAGGGCCTTCCGCTGCGAAAATGATTTTCCAAAGTGCTTTGTCGATGGCCCCCCGGGGGTGGGCGGAGCAGAGAGGCAGAGCTTTCGCGCACCACGCCAATTGTTTCCGGCGCGGCACCGCCCCGGCCCGCCCCCTGGCCCTGGCTATGCAGCTCCAACTCCAGCCCCCAAAGCCCCCCGCCTGCCTCTCTCAAATGCTATTCAAAACTCTTTCGGCGTTTGCACTGTAGCTGGGCGACAGCGCGGGCGTTTGGTGGCAGGTTCCTGCCGTTCCCCCGAGGGCCCCGGGGGAGGGCCGGCGGGGCAGTGCTGGCGGGGTAGGGCCGGCGGGGCAGGGCCGGCGGGGCAGGGCCGGCGGGGCAGGGCCGGCGGGGCAGGGCCGGCGGGGCAGTGCTGGCGGGGTAGGGCCGGCGGGGCAGGGCCGGCGGGGTAGGGCCGGCGGGGTAGGGCCGGCGGGGGCGGCGCCCGCACCAGCAGTGCCCGCGGCCACGTCCACGTCAACACGGCAGCGAGCATGTCGCACCGCCACAGCCGCTTTTTGTTTTTAATCCATTATTATGTTTCATTTTCCACCTCACTTTTCATGTATTTATTTCTTTGCCCCCGAAAGAAAAAAATAAATAATTAAAACTTGTCTGTCCCGCGAACACAACACACATGGCGGACCGCGGCGGATCCTATTTGGAGTAGGGGGGGGGGGGGGAAATACACGGGCAAAGATGCCCTCCGAAAGTATTTTCACCTCCAGCGGCGGCCAGCGGTCACATTACGCTGCGGGCCCGTGACGTGTGCGGCCCTCGGCCAGCCCTCTAGCCAGGCCCTGCCCGGGTGACGCGGTGGGGGGCCGCATGGTCGCACGGGGAATCGCTCTCATTTGGGGACGGTAATTGCCGCGGCTCATGACGTTTATTGTGTTTGGCCTCGTTCCTCGTTAATCCTGCTCGCGCATCCGCCTCGTCGCCCCGCCGCTCTGCGCTCCGTACGCGGAGAAGAAGCGGGCGCACAAGCGGGCTGGATTTGATTGAATTTGGAGTCGGGGGGGGGGGGGGGGGGGCAGCTTTACAACCCATCAGCAGGCCTGGAGGGCTGGCAATAAGGGTCGGTGTGATGGGCCGGCGGCACTGGCGCTCATGTCAATGGCGATGTAGGTGGTGCCGGCCGGGCGGCTATTAGCGAGCGCGGGACCCGCGTCACCGGTCTGTATCGGGAGCGCCGCCTCGCCCCCGCCACCCCCCCCCCCCCCCGCGGCCCCCGCCCCTCACTAATGCCGCGTGCCGCGCACACAGCGGACAAATTAACTCGATAAAGTCGCGCTCGCGTCGCGTGGCCGGGGCCGGAGCCCGTGGGGCGGACGGACGGACGTACGTTTTGTTGTTTGCGTGTCGGTCGGGGCAAAGAGGCGGCAGCGACGGCAGCAGCAGCGGCAGCAGCCTGTGGAGTCTGCACTGCTTCTTCTGCGCCTTTTTTGTTTCATTTTTTTTAAGTTATAGTTTTCCCCTCGCCTCGAGGTGTGCCTTGCTGGCCCTGCCCGCCCAGAGCTGCCCCTGCTGCCGAAGAGAGGCGAGGCCAGGCAGGGCAAGTTGGCCTTTTCAGCGGGTCGCTTGAGTTGACTCGGGCGCCGTGCCGTGCCGTGCCGTGCCGGGCCGTGCTGGGCTGGGCAGCACCCCGCTCGATGGCAAAGGGTTTGGGGGTTGTGCCGGGCGGGGCTGGGCGGGGTTGGGCGGAGCGGGGAGGTGTTGGTGGATAAGTGCGCCGGTTCATCGCGAGAGCCGCCGCACCGCGCCGCACGCCTCGCCCAGCGCCCGGAGCCCGGAGGCCGGCCGGAGGGCTGTGGTCCGGGGCCGGCGGGGCGGGGCCGGCCACTCAGAATGATTGCCTTCACGACCACCACCACCTGCCTGCCCGATGCGCGCCGCGCGGTGTGGTTCAACACATTGTGCAGCCAGGGGAATGTTTTACGGCAGAGCTTTGCCAAATATTACCCGAGGCGTCATCCTTCTTCGTCCGAATTTCCCGGTTCTGTGCGGCGATGAGCGCCTGTGATTGAAAGGGTGGGCCAGCCCGCACGACGCGCGTGCGTACGGTAGCCTCGGTTGCCTACCCAGCAGGCGCCATGTGTATCCAGACTGCCCGCAAAGTAGGTGGTGATCACCCGCGGGTATATGGCCTTACGTAATGTTGTGGGCCGGGGGGAGGGGGAGGACAAATACAACGAGAGAGAAAATAGGGACAGAGAGTGTGTGTGTGTGTGTGGGGGGAGAGAGAGAGAGAGAGAGAGAGAGAGAGAGAGAGAGAGAGAGAGAGAGAGAGAGAGAGAGAGAGAGAGAAGGGAAAGGGTGGGGAAAAAGAACGCGGCGGGGCTCCAGGCTCTCGGTTGATGGCACAGCGCAGCGGCGCACCTCGATTGGCCGTGTTGTGTGCGCGCAATGACCCAAACCGCCTGATGGTGTGCTGCCGCCGCTGCCGCCGCTGCTGGGCACGGCGGGGCGCTGACCGTCGCTGCCGTCACCGCTGTCTACAGCACGGGCCGGGCTCGGCACGGGCGCACGGAGAGCGGCGGGCGCCTCTAAATGAGGGCTGCCTTGTTACGGCCCTGAATATGAAGCAGGCCTGCCTGGAGGCCCGGCAGGGCCGGCAGGTACGGAAAAATGGCGACCTGAGCGAGCAGGGCGAGGAGGAACGGAGGAGTACGGGGGCGGGGAGGGAGCGAAATGTTATGTTTGATATTTCTGGAGTGAAGGTGGCGGGCAGGGGGCTGATTCGGGGCAGGCTGTTAGGGGGCTGCCGGCCCGGGGTGGAGGAGGGGGAGAGGAGTGGCCTGGTGATTGCCCCCTTTCGCCGTTCCCTCTCGCTCCCCCTCCCCCCTCCCCCTTTCTCTCTTTTTGCCCCGGCTAAAAGGTACGAAGGGGAGGACGGCACGGCCACACCACACCAGAGCCCTGTGTCAGGTCGGAAAGGATGGCGCATTTGGAGGCGGAAGGCGGCGGCAGCGGCGGTGGCGGCGGTGGCGGCGGCTGGACGGCAGGGTCTGAGATCGGGTCGGAAAGGATGGCGCATTTGGAGGCGGAAGGGGCGGGGGCGGCAGCGGCGGTGGCGGCCGCGGGCCCACACCGCACATGGCA